>JAJQWJ010000004.1:66631318-67347984 GCA_023637945.1 Phaethornis superciliosus
GCACATAATCTACCATAAACAATAGATTAAAATCTGTGAGCTGTTAGTTCACAAATAAGTAAGTACAGAAATAGATGCTTTAACCCCCTTTGTCATTCAACAAAGAGAATCCTGTCTCCCCAGAAAAACCCTCAAACAGCTCAAAATACAAAGCAACAGCAGAAACCTATTTACAGGCCTTGGGTGAAATGAAAGATACCACAAGGAAATGCAATCATAATCACTCATGAAAAAGCAACTCCTACAGTATTTATCAGTGTGATAGCTTCTACAGAAGAGAACTCTCCATTTATTTTTAAGATATGTACCTATTAAATTTATAAAAACTTAAAAACTTGCAGCTGAATTATTTACATCTACAGAAAATTAAGATTCTCTGTTTATAGTCAGCTCAAGGCAAGTTAGTCTTGGGACACCAACAGCAGTATTTCTTCTCTGATATGTAAAATTACACACTGTATATTTCTCTTCTTTCCCATATTTCTTATTATTTTTATTTTGGTTGAAATCAATTATTTAAGGACTTCTTCTTTACATACACCTAAATGAAGGATTTCGGTGCCTACTTTGAAAATAGAAGCAGTCCATCCAGACTGAGCAAATGTATTTTGGACACTGGACACAAAGAAGGCTTATGACAATTAGGTACCCAATTCCTATCCTCCTATCTGTTAGGAATACAACTTGTTGAGTGAAGGCTGTGACTGCAGTTACAGAATTCCTAGAATTTCTTTCCAGGAAGCCTCAAGGTTTCAGCTACTTACGCAGAGAGAAATAATACCAGGAAGAAGGAAATCAGTGTGCTGAAATATTCTGGAGTTTGTTTGTTATATTTTTTCTCTTACAGGAATGTTCTATCAATTCAGGAGCTGATTGCCCTCATTTCCACCTTCAGTATTCTATCAAATACTCACCTTTTTCTACACTGTGAAAATACTTGGTTGACACAATCATAGAATCATAGAAACATAGAATCATAGAATCAGCTGGGTTGGAAGGGACCTCAGAGAACATCAAGTCCAACCCTTGATCCACTACTGCTGTGGTTACGAGCCCATGGCACTGAGTGCCACATCCAGTCTCTTTTTAAATATCTCCAGGGGTGAAGAATCAACTACTTTCCTGGGCAGCCCATTCCAATGTCTGATCACCCTCTCTAAAGAAATTGTTTCTAATATCTAACGTAACCTCCCCTGGCACAACTTGAGACCATTCCCCCTTGTCTTGCTGGTAGCTGCCTGGGAAAACAGACTAACCCCCCCCTGTCTCCAGCCTCCTTTCAGGGAGTTGTAGAGAGCGATGAGGTCTCCCCTGAGCCTCCTCTTCTCCAGGCTGAACACCCCCAGCTCCCTCAGCCTCTCCTCACAGGACTTGTGCTGGATCCCTTCACCAGCCTGGTTGCCCTCCTTTGGACCTGCTCCAGGACCTCAATCTCCTTCCTGACCTGAGGGGCCCAGAACTGGACACAGGACTCGAGCTGTGGCCTCACCAGGGCTGAGTACAGGGGCAGAATCCCTTCCCTGGACCTGCTGGCCACGCTGTTCCTGATCCAGGCCAGGATGCCATTGGCCTTCTTGGCCACCTGGGCACACTGCTGGCTCCTGTTCAGCTTCCTGTCAATCCAGACTCCCAGGTCCCTCTCTGCCTGGCTGCTCTCAGCCACTCTGTGCCCAGCCTGGAGCTCCCCTCTAGGCCTGTAATTTCCCGGGTCCTCCTTCCATCCCTTTTTGTGGATTGGCGTGACATTCACCAACTTCCAGTCATCTGGGATGTCCCCAGTGAGCCAGGACTGTTGGTAGATGATAGAGAGAGTCTTGGTGAGCTCTTCTGCCAGCTCCCTCATCACCGTTGGGTGGATCCCATCTGGTCCCATAGACTTGTGGGGATCCAAGCAGCTCAGTAGATCACTGACTATTTCTATCTGGATTACAGAGGGGCTGTTCAGATTCCTGTCTCTTTATACAAGCTCCAGAAGCCAGCTATCCTCAGGACAGCCTGTCTTACTGCTGAAAACTGAGACAAAGAAGGTGTTAAATACCTCATCCTTCTCTTCATCTTTGATAACTATATTGCTGACCATGTCCAGTATAGAATGGAGATTCTCCTTGCCCCTCTTTTTGCTACTGATATATCTGTAGAAGGACTTTTTGTTATCCTTCACAGAGGTGGCGAGATTCAGTTCAAGTTGTGCCTTTGTCTCTCTAATTTTCTTTCTACACAACCTAACTATATTCCTAAATTCCTCCTGAGTAGTTAGCCCTTTTTTCCATAATCAGTAGGCTCTCTTCTTTACCCTAATTTATTTCATAATCTCCCTGTTCAGCCAGACCTTTCGGCACACTGGGACAGTGAAAAAGGAATTCACTATTTTTCTTTTTAGTTAAAAATAATTATATTTTAAACATTTTTTTCGCACAAGCTGAAATGTTTGTTTTTTAAAAACTGGTCATGTTTGACCCACTTGAAAGCAAAGTCATCGTTAATCATCAGAGTATTTATCTTATTCACAACACCTACTCAAGCTATTTTAGTCATACTAAATGTGGATTTGATATTGCTTTATTTTACTTTATTTTATTTCGTAAGTTGGAATACTACTAGTTGAAACTCTTGCTATGCTATTAATTACAAGGAGAAGCAGGAGGGTGGGAGGCGAAAAATCCTACTAGACACCCATATTTCACATGATGGATGGATCTATTTAGACAACAGGGAGTTCCACTGCCCCAAGAGTTACAGGCAGAAATGAGAAAGGTGGAGGCAAGCAGTGGAGATGTGACAAAGAAGGGTTAAATCTCACTCCTTGTCTCTGAATCTGTGCAGCTACAATCTCAATGCTGTGTCTTACGTGTATGCTCCAAGTAAGAGTCAAATAAATTATTTTACAAATGTGATTGGCATTTGGCTTTGAACTATCCCTCTTAACCTTAAGGCATCTCAGACACCTTGTAAGCCCTTAAAATCAGAGAAGTACTGTAGTGTTTCAAGGCAAGCATAGTAAGCACAGTCTTGAGGTTTTGTTCATCTGAGATGAGTAGTCAAAATCCCACCATAGAAACTATAGTAATAACAACAGTATTCACACAAATTAAAACCTGAAGAGAGGGTAAACCCTGAAGACCAACCCTGATTAATTCAATATGAAAGTTTTACTCTTCGTTTTCACTTTCTTAGTAAAGATACTAGCTTATAGACTTATATTTTCCAAATAAATTTTTCTCTGGAAATTGCCAGCCTGCTCGAGGTCTGCTGTTGGGCTTCGCATACTTTTTATCAGATAAGATTTCCCAAAGTTCCCTTTTAACTGATATTCAGTGGCAATCTGGACTCAGGAGAAAAATTCTCAGGAGAAAAGCCAAGAAGTAAAAAGCCAAGGCTGTGACTTAAGTGCTGACTTGGAGGCCATGGTTGGGTCACTCTGAGAAACAAGACTTTGCCATTAATCTGCTTCTGTTCACCACATAGAGTACACAGAATAGTTTTCAAAGCTGACAAGACTGTGGCTTTCATAAGCACTAAATTTACTTGTCAACAACAAAGAAACCTAAGAAAACAATAATCTCACCTAAAGAATTACCGTAAGAGATGAATAGTGAACATTTGTAACCTCCATGATGCACATTTGCTTACATTCAGTGATCAGGTTTCACCTTGAGTTACCATACAAAAGCTGG
Organism: Phaethornis superciliosus; assembly: GCA_023637945.1. Classification (NCBI taxonomy): domain Eukaryota; kingdom Metazoa; phylum Chordata; class Aves; order Apodiformes; family Trochilidae; genus Phaethornis; species Phaethornis superciliosus. The sequence goes on from JAJQWJ010000004.1 coordinate 66,634,993, forward strand.
AGTTGAACTTAGACTCTACTTTCATCAGTATAATAATTCTAGTGCATTTTGCAAGGTCCTGTACATTGTACATTTGTTTGTTTGTTTTTTGGATTTTTTTTGTTTGTTTTGTTTTGTTTTGTTTTGTTTTTCTTATGGAGTAGTAAGCACAGTCCATTATTACTCACAAAAATCGTATTTATTTATATTACTATGTTCATCACCGAAATGCCATGCAGACAGCACACTCACCTGGCCTCATGAGAAAACTGCAAGGCATTCAATATACGTGTGTAGAGCTGAAACTGTGAACCCTACCTTTTTTGTGACCAGACAAAGAGGAAGGCTTTCTTAAGATATATGTGAAATGATATGTATAATACTGTGACTGAACCTGACTGAAATGGGAAAATTAATGGAAGAAAGAATTGAAGACATATCATTTATACTATAGTTGGTCCTGTGAGTTTAAGGAACAGGAAGGAACAGAGTAGTTCATCAATCAAAGGCAAGGTATCTGTTTCAGGTCTCCCTAACAACCATGGCACATCACAGGATTCTTCACAGAACCTTCTTCTGAATCTCTGCTCTTGGAAAGCCCCTCAAGGTTTCACCACATTCAGGCTTTTGTGTAAAAGCCAAGAATGGGTCTGAAGAAAGCTAGAAGTGTGCTTCTGGTCTCATTGATTGTAACAGTGGAGCAGAAACATGTTTCTCTCATATGGAAAAGAAATACACATTTCTACTTTAAGATCTTTTTTTTACTGCAAGATACTAGACAGTCTTCATAATTTTAAAGAACAGAAATTTTCTCTAAGTATGCTAGAGACTACTGCCCATCCCTCCAGCAACCTCAGCCAGGCAACCCTGCTTGGGAATACCTAGAGGAGCTATGGACGAAAGCAAGTGCAGGCATATGATCTCAGAGGCACATGACATGCTGCTTGCCAGAGCTTCTGCCACTTTCAGATGAAGAGAAATATGCAGAAAAAGATCCTTACAATATCTTGAAAATGAGTGATGTACATTCAGTACTGCAGTTAGCGTCACAACATTCAGTGAAGCACAGACAAAATATCCTCTCACATCAGGACATCTTACTCTGCCTCACATAGATTTCCCCATTGCTGTGAAATATAGGGAGGGCTTTAGTTCTCAGGTGCCCATGGACGTTTCCTGTGGGCAGCACTGAGAGCTGCACAGCCATCTCTGATGGCAAATGTGTCTGAGGGTTGAGAAACAGGCCCCTGATTAATAGTGGTTACTGCTGTTTCAGATTAGCAAATCTGGCATCAAACAGTGAATTCTTACTTCCAGATTATGATGAAGAGGTCTAGCTGTAGACCATTATCCACTATAAATAGACATCTTTCTGTACCATAGATAATGATGATACGTGTGGTGGCATGCCAGAGCTGAAACTCCTTGCATACCAACCATAAGCAGCATTTATCATTCACCCACAGTACTTGTGCTGTTAGAACTATGTATATTCACCTTGTTGCAAAAGACAGACAAATGGATGGAATAAATGTATTTGAATGAATATCTAGAAATAAATTAGCAGTATCTGGCTATTGGGGCACTAATTTGAGCAGTCAGAAATATCTCTAAATATGAAAGGGACTAGAGAAAAAAACAACATAGAAAGAAAGCTGTTCTCCTCTCTATACAAGCAGCTTGGGAAATGCCTGAGCCAGTTTTCCTTTGGGGAGCTGGAAAAACTGGCACAGCATATGTCTTGTGGAGCACGTACAGCCATAATGGGACATTTTAACATAACTGCAGGCTCTGAGTGCCACCCCTCCCTCTGCTGCATTGCCCAGCAGTCCCTTTTCCTGGCCATCAGTGGCAACAAGTGATGTGGCTGGAGCAGGCTCAGAGCTGAGTGGAGTTTTTTGGAGGTGGGGTTACTGCTAGGCTTACCCTTATTGTAGCCCTGGGTGGCATGGACTCTGAGTCCTGTTCAGACCTGTTCTGCATACCACTGCACACTGCCCCTGGCAGCTCCTGCTTGCAATGATTTGTTAGGCTTCCCGTACACTGTTTTTATTTATTTATTTTGTGGTAATAGTGTATCTGTATTCAGGCATCAGACCACCCATAGCTCTAGAGGATGCTGTAGCAGTGTCCGGCTGATGTTGGCTGGCCTTGTCTGAAGTGCTCTGCTGATTGTTGCATTGGTGGGGAAGGAAAAGATGTCTGGCTAGCTAATAAGTCTCACTTTTTACAGCATCCGATATTTCGTATCAGTGTCATTTGAAAGGATATCGCTTTGCGAGATTGATCCAAGGCTGGCATGAAGAATATGCACTCAAATCTCTTTTAGAAAGATTTATAATATTAACCTCAGGCTATTTTTAAGTCACCGTCGATCTTTATAGAAGCAGTGCTGAGATTCATTTGTTTTCCAACTGACAGAAAGTCTCTGTTACCTTTTGTAAGCCGGTATTGAACAATTTGGCTTTGGGTCAAACTGGTTTAATGAACTGTCTAGGGTTCAAACTTCATGCTGCCATTTGCAGATGTTCAATAGTCAGTCTGTTTTAGCAAAAGGAGCTCATTAATATTTGCTGCTAAAAAGCCTTCATAACATTGATGCACAAGTGTCTTCTGTAAATCTTTTAAGTAGCTTAAATCTTCTTTATGTGGAGGCATAAGGTCTGATTTGCTTCTTGCTTACACTACAAGTTTCATGTGAAATTCTTCCTGTTTTGTCAGGCCTACAGATTAAAATCCTTCTTTTGAAACTCTGTGCAAATGCTTTATGGACTGCAATACACATAAGCCCATCTTAATTTTCTGTAGATGTAAATTATTCAGCTGCAAGGTTTTAAGTTTTTATATATTTAATAGAGACAGAGATTAAAGCTTTTGGTTTTCTTCAGACTGGACCACCTTCACAGACTTAGTAACAATTTTTCTATCATGGTTACCTTAGGCCATTCAAATACTTTGGAAGCCTTTTTAACAAGGAAAAGAAAATATTGCTCCTCTTTTTTTACAGTAGGTAGGAAAAAATGCAAAGGACTTCCACTATAGCAAGGGAAAATAGGCTAAAAATAGGGGTGGAGAGGGAGTATTTAAACAATAAAGGTAAATATGTAGTTGAATGGCTGGATCAGGGAAGTCACTGGCAGTCAAACACTCAAGGTTTTTCTGAAAAACTGAGGCAAAAATCTGTCAGGAATGGTTTAGATATAGTTGATCCAGCCTTGGGACAGCAAAATGGTGTAGTGACCTCTCATGATCTTTTTTGTCCCAGACATCTATAAAAGTATAGCTTGGGTGAACTTGTTGTGGAAAAGTCAATAGAATTTAATAAAGAAGAAACAGATCAAGTTCTATTGACAGTTTGGCCCTGATTCTCTTTTTAAGGGGGAAGCAGAGGGGGGGGGGGTGAGACAAACAAGCAAAAATTCCAAATACATATGCACACACATTTCTACTTTAAGATCTTTTTTTTACTGCAAGATACTAGACAGTCTTCATAATTTTAAAGAACAGAAATTTTCTCTAAGTATGCTGCATCTGCTTTCACTGGCTATACTTTTTAATTACTTTCTTTTTTCTCACAGTGGGTAAAATTAACAATCTATTTCAAAGTTTTTTTAGTTTGGTTTTCTTACTTTTGTTAATGAGTGTGTTCTTCACTTGTACAGCTAATAAGTGAGCATATGAGTGACCAGGATGGCAATGATATTTGAAGGCATCATCTACATAAAGAAAAGCCTTCTAAAAATGTAAATTTTCAATGATGCCTTCTTAGGTCTACAAAGAGCTTCCCTCTGTTTATTTGAGAAAATTACTTTTTTCTCCATAGTGTCTCTTGGAAATGTGATGTGTTTAGGTAGTGATTTCTGTGACCTTAAAACAGCCTCTGCTGTCTCAGAATTGTGGGCTACTCAGCACATCTTGACTACTGGCTTGCTCTTTAGACGCTCCAATGATACCACATATGCCCATTCAGCTACTTCGTGCTGAGTTTCTTTCGTTTCTTCTCCCCACTTTTTTTTTTTTTTTGGCTGACTGCAAACACTATATAGTTTAGCTTCCCTACCAAGACTTTGAAATGACTAATTCCTGCAACATATTTCAACACATCCTTAACTGCTAATTGAAGTCTGTGCACAAGGCGGTGAATGGTACGCACCGATGGGAACCTCTCTTGCAATAATGTGCCGAATCCGCTCTTTATCTCATTCATTGCCGACGTCTCGTCTGTTGCAAGTCCAATCAATTTTTGTAGCTTTAAAAGATATGTCCTCTGTTAACTTTCTATATGCCAAAAAAATGACGATGGAAAATTAAGCATTACCTTTGCAGCAGTGAAACTTGATTGCTTCCAGAAGACTCAGGGAAAAAATGTTGTTGACATTTTTTTACTTCCAGTCTCTGCATGGCAATAAGGTATGATGGCTGATTTATCAAAGAGAGTGTTCTCATCAAGCAGAAGAGCGAGAGAGAAAGTTCACGTCGCACAAAATGAGCTGCTAATTTCTTTTCCATTTCACTGACAATATGGTATTGGAGCAGCTGTGATTAGAACAATGGATGTTCCCAAACTGTGCTCCATTTAACTCCTGCAACTCTGCAAGGTCACACAGTGGGAGAAGGAATTAAAGGCCTTTTTTTGCCTACTCCCTTTCACTTTTTTTTTAATTTTTTTTTTTTTTTTTCTTTTCCTTTTTCTTTTTCTTGGAGGGAAGCAGGTTTAATGGAGACTGAAAACTGGTTAAGTTTTCTCCTAAGAACTTCTGCATGTCTCTGTTTTCAGGCCAGTCAGGATAACTTGAAGATACCCATGAGCAAACCTTTATTAACTTAACTGAAGAATTTGGAAATCACACGGAAGCCCGCTGAAGACAGCGAGTGTTGTGTCTATATGTGTGTTTATCTATTATTTTTACCTAAACCTGCAACAGGCTCCCAGTCAAACAGTTAGCAATTAAGGAAGGACAGGTCTGAAGACACAATTCTAGAAGACCTAGAATACATCTATTTCTTGTCCAGCATATTCGGAAAAGGCTTTGCCTTTCCCTCATTTTCTCAACTCTCAGTGGACTAATAACATTTCACTTCTCCATATTCTGTGAGATTTAAAGTATTAAACATTTTGTAGTATTCAGAGAATTAAAAGTGCTATGTTAAGTATTTGTGATAAAGCCCTTTATAGAACTATTGTTCTGCTAGAGCTAGCCCAAGAGATAGATGATAAGCATTCTGTACCCTTGATTTTGCTCCCTTCACTGCAGTGTGTTCTCATTTCACTTTCAGGTCTTGATTCTTTCCCTTCCTTGCTAGCTTTACATCAATATTGTCTTAGGTGGAATTACATCTCTTCTACTCTGATGGAGTAAAAAATGGAATTATTTTCCTATCCTGTCTGTGCTCAGTACTTTGGAGTTTGTTTTTCTCTTACAGTTGCATTAATTCATGCAAGATGAAAAATGTATTCCAAATGATTTATCATGCACTGCCTATATCTGTACATAAACTGCATGCCAAAAAAACCCTTCTTAGCAACTAAAAATGGACAGTGGAGCTTCTAGAGTCATTATGATGTACTACAATCTAGACAGAAGGAATGTCAGATTCCTTTGGGATATGAATTTCATTTTCATTGGTTTTGATGGATTCCTCAACTACTTTCTGATCTGCATCATGTCAGATTGGGTCTCAATTAGCATTGGTTTGGGGCAGTTTGGTTCTCGGGCTGCAGAGATATTGATCTATCATTCTTCAGAACACTCTCCATATGAGCAGTGTTTGCAATTCTAAAAAGAATCTGCTGAGACAATATCATCATACAACATTTTAAAAGCAAAACACAAACCTCAGTGCCATTTAAAAATAAGTAGGGAAAAGATTGTCTCATTGAAAGTGATTAAAAGGCACTGCTATGTGTCTATCTGTATATCAATCTCTGAGACGACTGTCATTTGTGCAGATGTACAAATGACAATTATTAATGTACAGGTAAGGTTTGTTTATGCTGAGGGGTATGTCATCAATAGCTCTGTTTTCTCCCATTTGTTTTTTTGTTTTGTTTTGGTTTTTTTTTTTCAGTATTGAACAGAATTACCCTGTTTTCTGAATTCTGTAAATTGTGTAACACTCTTCACCTGAATCATTTATTTTCTACTCTTCTGTGAAGAGTCCATAGGCCTCTAGCAAAGTAGCAGAGATCATACCTTTGGACCCAGATGATGATATACTTTTTCTGGAAATACAGTACATAAGTGACATGTCCTTTTTTGTTGACATATACTCCTCTTTTCTTTTTTTCTTCTTTCTTTTGTAGGTTGATTAGTGCTTTCTTCGGTTGGTTGCTTCGTTGGATTTTGTTTGTTTTTTGGGGTGTTCTGGGTTTTTGGTTTGGTTTGGTTTAGGTTTTTGGGGTTTTTTTTAGAATTTTTATTCTTGGTAATCTCTAGGTGCAAAGGTTTGGTAGATAAGAGTTTCTCATAAAGAAACTGCAAGGAAAATTTTGCCACATTGAGTCCATGCACTCCTAAAGTGGAAGGAAGAGGAGTTTCTTCCCCTCTCTGTTCTTCTGTATACTTGCCTAAAGGTATACCCAATGTACTTCCTCTTGACCAGAATTAATATCTACCTGTTTTTTTTACCAGATCAAATAGACTTTGTAACCTTCTGACTTTATGTGTGGAGCTTATTCTGTATGTGCTTGCAGCATCATTCTTTAGTCTCTTGATATAGATATTAATATCACCCACAATGAGTAATGAAAGCTGTTGCATACCATTTATCTGTGAAATTATGTGAGATCAGCAAAATCTCAAAAAGTATTTTTCTTATTTCTGTACTTGCTTTTCTGCTGTATTTCCCCCTTCATTGCTCTTAGAGAGAAAAAAGCAGTGATTACAAGTGAATGGGGAATACTAGAGTGTGACTGTTCACCAGGCTGTGGCATGTGTTGAGATGCTCTTTGTAATTTCCATATGATATGTTTTTGTTACCTGTTCAGTTTCATAACACCACCCTTTAGCTCAAGCAGTAGAGAGTCACTTGTGGTTTTGCCTAAATTCCCTGGGCAAAACCACAATTTCCCACATATGTTGGAACCCATGAGTTCTTTACTGGTTTTCAGAATTCATAATTTGAAGTAAATTCTAAAGCTCCTAGTGTCAGAGACCTCCATGTTTAAAACAAACCAAACAAACACCTGTGTAAAGTGAAAGGTTGCCAGTAGTCTCAAATTTTTGCAGGATCATCTGGTTCCAGCACACCCAGCTGAAGCTTCTCAGCCACTCACTGAGGTCTTTTCTGTAGTCTGGTTTTGTTATTAACATTTGCAATGGCCCTGAGTAGATCATGTCATTTAAATGGGAAAAAACACCTATGAAAGACTAAAACTGTAAAAGGACCAAATCAAGGGCAAAGACAGAATTCATATTTTAATGAAGCAAGCAACCTTTTACAAAGACAAACTTACCTTGAGTCCTTCACAAATCTGATTCAAACATGCATTTAATGCCTTCTTTAATAGAATTATTTTTATATTGAAGTTAAACACTCAGGGCTGTATTCTGTCACACAATGTGTTACTCAGTTTTCATACTCTTTACAAACCCTGGGTAAGCTCCACGGCTCTGCCATACAAGTCCCTAAGGGAATATACAATTTAGGAGCTGTCTGGTTGTGTGAATGTTTCTTTGGTTGCTTATGTTCATGTACACACACACTGCAGATTTATTCTTTTTAGGACTCAGGAAATTAAGCATTTTTGAAGGAGTTCTTCCTCACAAGCGACATTTTAATAAGAAATTATGTAATGTAGAATAAATTATTTGAGCGCAGCTTGCACTTTCACTATGTCAAGAGGATCTTTAGGTACCTTGGCACCAGAGACACTCTGGATTTTTCCCCATATAAATAGATGGTTCTTTTGGTATTAAGTATCCCAGAAGAGACACTTGCTTGGGTCAAAAGGTAACTGCTCAGTACCCATAAAAAATGTGTTTAGAAAATGTTAGCATAGAAATATTCTCCTCTCTCTTCCTCTCCATATGAGCAGTGTTTGCAATTCTAAAAAGAATTGCAAAGAAGAAAACTTTGCAATTTGCAATTGCTAAAGAAAACTGCATATTTCATTTTTTCTAATGGTATGTACACAAATCTGTATATTAAAAAAGAATGTGATTGAAACAGAAAAAGACTTCGTACAGGAGAGTTTTGAGACAAAGAACTGACCAGATGTCAAAAAAATTATTGAGAAAAAGAAATCAGCTCCAAAACAACATTTTATGGCTTAAGTAACAGGAAAGGGGAATTTTTTTCCCCAGATCTGTGATCTAGAAGTATACATTCAGTTAATGTTTCAGGATAAGGAGGACTGAGCAGTATTTGACAGAATGGTGGAAATTTTTATCAAGTACTCTTACCCACAACTGGGAAATTAAAACTAATCTCACATACAGCAGTTTTGAGTTTTCACCAAGATGCAAAGGATTGTGCATCATTGGAATTTTGCTATTGCTCTGGAACATAAATCATTCCCTTTCCATTGCGAAGAAGACCAATTTATTGTCACATATGAGCTACAAGCTAAGTCACAGAGTACAGAATTTCCTCAAAGTAGGATAACAAATTCCTAAGAGAAAGACCAGACTATGAGATCAATGATCCATATCCCTCTTGCCCATGCCATCTCAATTTTGGCTTAAAACTAGTACTTTAAGCCATATGGGACTCTCAGCTGTCTTACATACCAATTAATTTCTACGGAATTCACCAGATCTGAGCCTAAAGAAATCTACAGTCCAGACAGAAACTGCTTCTTTCAAATTGATCAGAAAAAATTTCTATCACCCAAGTTTAGTGCTGAGTCTTAAGGTTGATGAAGATGATGCTCATTTTAATTTCAGATCTTCAGTCTGAACAGGATATTCAAGGTTATGAAACTTCATTGCATAAGCAGAACTGAGAAAATACTGAGTCTTGCTCCTTTATGACATTTATTTACAGATTCTCAAGAACATTACACTTTTTTCTATATCCGTTCACTGATGAAAATGCCTATTGTAGGCCTGCTGTGGAACTAAATCCCTATGCCTCAGTTTTACTGGAAAATATTAAATATTTTATAGGACTTCCCACTGTTTAATTAATAGAATGCTTCATTTCTGTCACCCAGTCTGTGTGTATTTTTTAGTCACTACAAAAGGTTTCTGGCTTGTTGAGGTAGAGCTAGAAGTAGATGAGAGATTTACGAATAAAGATTACATTTGCAGTGGATAGTGTAATTTCTACAAAACTGAAATCTTTGGGCTCATCAGAATATTGTCAAGTTCTTTCCACATCTCACTGAACAGCCTGTCTGAAAGTTGTTTGGTAATAGGTGCTTTGATGTCACATATAAATGTATATAAAAATATAACATTTATACCTGTCACCTGTTTATTGGCCAAAATAAATACTTAGTGATGGGTTTCCAAATGATACTGAGAAATTTCCTGGGTGTCAACATCCACAGACTTTCCCTTGTCTCTTTTAGGTAACAATTCACCAGCATACTTGCAGCATTAAACATGGGATGAAATTCAGATAAATTTAAATTTTAAGATGGAGGTTTGAACTTTATTTTACCTGTGTTGAACTTGGAGGGTCAGAGGATAATTCAGTCTACAAAAAATAACCATCAAGATCATCTGGGTGATTTTGCTTCTGAAGAAGCTCACCATATTCTGTATTGGGGCAGTGTAGTTTATTAATTTTAACAAGAAAGTATGGCTAAACTTGGGTAAGACAAAGAGCAATCTTTGTAGGAATTTCACTGACAACTTGAAGACCTCAGTCTTCCCCTGCTTAGGTTGCTCCAAAACCCTATATAAGAAAGAAATATTGCTTCTTGCCCAAGAGCAGTGGCCCAGGTGTCAGGAATTGAAGCCAGAAAACTTGGAAGGGTAGGAGAAGTAGGGGAGAGCCACCCTGGATTAACACTGGTGGTAAGCAGAGCAAATTAATGAAATTTTATACTCACAGTATAAAAATGAGCAGGCTGGGGCATCTATGGAAATCATAGTAGACAACTACCATTCAGTGAATTATTTTCAGAGCCTTGCTAAGTGGTCTCAAATGGGCCTAGCATTGCATATAAGTCAAGCTCAAAAATATTCCCTTCCTCATGAAGCCTTACACACTATCTTAGCAGCATTACTGAGCTTTGACATTTGTGGTATGTATAACAGCTGGAAGTAGAATAGGAGTTTGAATGGACTATTGGCTTCCTCTGCTATATATAAATAATTTTAAAAAATATATAAATAATTAAAAAACAAACAAACTACTAAAAAAACAAACAGAAAGAGCACATGTGTACAGATCATTTCTCTAGTATGTCTTTGGCTACCTGCACAGTTATGAAAATACTTTATCTATATATTTCAATCTCTATATAACTATATTTATATCTATATCCATATCTATATATATCTATATCCATATCTATATATGTATCTATATACCTGTTTGCATATAGAGAATTATACATTCACATGTTTGTGGTTTTCTGATAATTCTTTCATTTTCTTTAGAACTCTTGTCAGCCAGTGACTGGAGATGGTTTTGTGTTTTGTTCTTTGTAAAAGAAAAGTTTGAATGACCTTAGAGGGCTAACTTGTGTACTTGTAAGACCTCTCGTATGATCTCAAGAATTGCTGTTGACAGATAGAGCCTGATTGACTGAAAATCAATGTGATCAGATGTTTTTATGGATTATAGTGGCCTCAGCTAATTACACAAGATTGTCTTTCTAGATCCAGCAGGTTTCAAAGCAAACTCCAAGCAAATGTATGCAGGATTAATCTGCAGACTTGACAGTTTTTCCCAATTATCTTTTATAATAGTAGAAACTGGATCATCTCTGAACTACTAGAAAAATATGTTCTATGTTCCTATCCCGTATGCACATCCTCATTTACAAATGCCTTCAAGCATTTGTTCTAATGGTTGTAGACACATCTCAGAATTTTATTTGGACTTTCCAGTTTGCTTACAGCTAGATTCTGCTTCCCTTGGTCTTTTGTCACTGGGGGAAATGATTCCTGATCAGACTTGGGGATTTGTTCTTCTAATTTATTTCTTTATCTTTCGCAGACAAAACAAAAACAAAAAACCAAAACCAAAACCAAAACCAAAACCAAAACCAAAACAAAACCCCAAAAAGTGGGAAAGGAGCAGGATCTGAAAATGTTTCTAGTGGACTTTGTAAAAATGGTGGGATATTTAAATAACCTCATTAATTTAAAAACATCTTTTCACTTAAGCTAATATATAAAACATGAAAGAATTTATTTTCATATTGAATGACCTTCCCTGCTCCCACCCCCCCAAGTGTTAGTTTTTGAATATAATAAAATTTCTCTTTTGTTTTGACTGTAAGAAATTTTCCTTGCAGTTTACAGACAAGTTCTGTGACAAGCTCTATGTCCACAAGGTACATACTATAAAAGCACTTACATTTTACAACAGTCCTACTTTGGGCTAAGAAGAATCCATTCTTTCCAAAGTTATTAATGACAATTCAAAAAATTTCTTTGGATGCATTATCAGCATCTGCATGTTTAGGGCAATTTCCTATGGTATCAGAGTTGAAGGCACGAGTCCCTTTGAAGCTCTTTTGCCTTAACTCTGAGAGCGCTTCCTTACAACAGTGCCTTAAAACCAAAGATTCCAAAAAAAAGGTTTAATTTCCGTAGTTCCCATCTTCCTTAATGAAGAAAGACAAGTTACTGCTTGCTAAAATTCCCTGCCAGCATTACCAATTTTGACTTTGTCTTAATTTCTCCATTTGATGGAACCCTGATCTTAGTCTAAAGAAACCCAAGAGACTTTGAACCAAGTGGGATTATGAGGCTGAATTAATTAATACTGCTAAAGATCTTTGAAATTCTGAGTCGGAGGAGCTATTGTGATGTAAATTTCTGGAACGACTGTGCACACACTGCCTGTTTACCACACATGACAATGTCTCAGTGTTAATGCCACAAAGCCATCAGGTACTACAAGGGACTATAGTATGATCAAGATGCCCAAACTCACCTTGACCAAGGAATGACCTGAGCACAGAGCACTTCAGCAGGCATGGGGAAACATTAAGAATGGCATCTGAGGTTTGCTTGTAGTCAGTCTCCAGCTTTTGTCTGGCAGTGGAAACACAGGTTTGGGAAGTTCAGTGGACTCAGGCCCTAAGGACAGCCTGGGTAGTTGGAAGATAATGCTGACTTGAAAAGATGCTGTTGCTTTGTCTTCAAAAAGATACCAGGAAAAGAGGTGATTTGGTGTTGTGCTTTCTTCTGTGGGGCAGCATACCTGCCACACACAGTGCTGGCAGTGAGATAGGTCAAAACCAGATCTCTGAACCTTCAGTCAGAACAAGAAGGACTGGCTCTGTCAGAGGGGACCAGGGTCACACCAGTAGCTGTGACACTGTGTGTCAGATGCATCAAAGGCAAGACCCAGTCCTCCTCTGAGCAGCTGTAGGTTGCACCTCTCCCTTTCCTTGTCATGAAGACCCATTTTGGATTTTCAGAATTTTCATTAATTTTCACCTTTAACTACTTATGACACTACACAAGTCACATCTTCTCCCCTTGCTCGCCCTCCAGCCATGTCTAAAGGGTGGGGTAGGAGTGGCATTGTAAGCAGGTGTAAACTGAAGTACTTGCAATAACTTTAATGGAATTTACTTCAGCTACGAACTTCATACTCCATACTTTATCCCTGATTTATCATTTTTACAACATTTCACTGTGAGAGTTTATGGCAATTTATGTCATTACACAAATTATACAAATTGCCATTAACTGATGCAATGTACTATAAAGAATTGGAAGCATGAAGAAAAAAATTATTTGAATTTTTCTTCTGCATGTTTGCATTGCTTTATAGCTTAATTTATCAAGTCAGTTAATTGAAATTTATATCATTAGAGTAAAATGCACTGAGGTACTTTCTTTCCTCTTTTTGTCTCGTTTTTAAATTACCATTTCTTCATTTTTTTCCTTTTTTTTTTTTTTTTTTTTTTTTTTTTTTTTTTTTTTTCATCAGACCATAATTGCCAAACCTTTTTCTCTGTCAAAAGAGATAAGGTGAAAATGGCAACCATCATTTCTATCTCTTTCCCCAGAGACTGAACATATCACCTCTGTGTTAAATTTACCTCCACACATCTTTGCTTTAGGCTTCTGAGTTAATCCCAAACAGTCCTTTAATTCTGAAAATATAACACATTTTTGGGAGATGAACAGGCAGCCTATTTTAGTTGCTTAATCTGTCCCTATTTTTTAGAGACCTTTCATTCTCCAAACACAAATTATGGTCTGTCACTGAACGGTTCATCCCAAAGCTACCCCTCCAGTTATTAATAGTAAAATTACAGAGCTATATTAATTTTTCATCACAGAGGAACCCTGATGGTTACTCAGGTTGTTTTTGTGATTTATGGTACCAAAACACAAACTGAAAGGCTGTCCTTCCCACAGGAGCTGCAAAATCACATAATAGAAGGGGCAATGTGCACCCATCTACAGACAACGTCTGAGCAAAGAAAGACAAAAATGTCGATGCAGAAGACAGGGTCACAGCATATTGCCTGCCACTTTCCCATTACACAGGTTTTTCATTTGAAAGACTGCAAGAAAAGTAAATTGGAAATGTGATAAAGGAATTTCTTTTTCCCTTTTTCTTATGTGACCTGATCTCACACTGTAGGAATCTGTGAGAATAGCAGTGAAGAAAAGGAAGAAATAAAAATACCAGATTCATAGTTGAACTTGGAAAGTTCTACATGGCCTCAAGACTAGTCTGAAATTACCCCAGTGCTAACAGAATTATTAGCCTGTTCATTTAAAGAGAAGCTAGAATAGGATATATAGCTTGAGATCCTGAAGTTTACCAGGATTTTGACATATTTGTGAAATCTCCCTATATTCGGAGTTTTGCAGTATGTAGAAGTGACAGCCTGATCCATAGATGCAGCAGAAACATTTTCCCTGTGCCTGATTGCAATGGATTTAGCCATATAGACCCCTCATGTATTTGTTCTGGGGTGTATTGCCTCTTTAAATCACTTTGGCCTTTGTGTTCCAAAGGCTGCCTTTCATGCTCATTAAGTACAGGCTATCAATGTACAAAGGCCAAAAGGTGATTTCTGATTTTGCTCCTGCAAATGTATCTCAGCATTAGCTGAATGGTGTGAGCTGACTGACCGTGGTCACCATTTTGTCTCCTCTTGCACAGATGTTTTATGACCTTATGCATTTATTAATGCATCTTTACAAGGACCATCTGCATCACTGGGCTGCTGTGTAGTATTCATTCTTGGTTACCTCTCCATTGTGCTACATGCCTCCTTACATGTGGTTTGACCTTAGAAGAAGGAAGAGAGATGAAACATGGATCTCCTTTATTTTGGATGAGCACACTCACCATTATAATGCAAGAAGAAACAGCCTCTCTATATTTCTTGATAAAAAAAGATGTGGTTACAGTGCTTGGTGGGTGAACTCAGTTTTGTCCATACATGTTAGACTTATTGAAACATCATCCTTGAGGACTGAAGAACTTTTAGGTGAAAAGGCAACTCGTTGAACTCCAGACATCCAGACAGAGAAAGGCCCCAGGGTATTCAAAGCAGCCATGAGTGTGGTATATCTCTAGAGTAAATATAAAGATACCTATACTGCAGTTTATTTCAACTAATATTAGCTGTCCAGAAATTGCTATCAACTTTACCAAGTTATTTTTATAGCTTCTGAACACAGTGAGGAGATGCAGAGAATTATTTACATAATTGAGAATGTTACATTTCCTGGCCTGTGTTCTTAATTTTTAGGAGTAAAAAATTATGGAAAATGCATTACATTCTAAATGCACATATGCAAAAGTAAAGTTTTCATTCAAGTAAAGTTCGTCATTACCTGACAAAAGTATGCTCCAAAAGTGTTCCTAATGTGAAAACAAAGAGTAATTTCAGCTTAGAAATCTACTCCTTGTCCTATAAACGTTCATGTCCAGGTGTTAATAAAATCAGGAAAGAGAAACCCAAATACTGCTTCCTAGGTTTTCAGGATGTTTATTTTTTATTTATACACCTCTTAAAAACTCAGATTAATTAATGATTATTATTCTAGGGTCCATACAAACTATAAGCTCTTATAGCTCTACTGAAAATGAATGAGCTGCAAGAACAGATGGCCCTAAGCATCTGAGGAACTGAACAAATCTGAGGAGAAAAATGGAAAGAAAAATAAAGTATTAATTGACTTTGACATTCAAAATCAGTAAAGCGTACATAAATACTTTCCTCTATACCACTTGCTTCATTTGATTTAGATGTCTGTTCAGCTGACTACAAAAAAACAGTCTAAGAAAAAGGTATATATATATAAAAATAATAACAGTTATGGAGCAGTGAGAAAAAAGGCAAAAGTTAGGGCATGTAACTGCAGATGCATAACATTTTCCTCAAAGGACAGGTAAATTTGATGCAATTGCTTTTATTATTAATTTTACTTCATTGTACTTAAATGTGCATCTAAAATTCATCCTTCAAAAATTTAGTCCATATATACCACAAGTGAAGAAAAAAATAATAATACCTAAGGAAATGTGATCATATGCTGTGATGATTTTCTAGGGTGCATCAAAAACAAAGGAAAAATAGCTATTCCTATTTCCAGACAGAGAAGGCATACTTAGGGTAAAAAATAAGGATGAAAGACAATTGAATTATAATGAATTACTTAAAAAGATATGGAGCAGACCTCAGGAAAAAAAAATTGAATAAGCTATATTATTTCTTAAAGTAAATACATTTTTCCACTGAAAACTTTTATTTGACCATTTTTTCAACAATCTTATTTGTTAACTCTTTGATTCCTACAGTTAGCTTTCACAGTAGAGGGAAATAATGCCATCCAAACAGCTAGTCACTGTCACACTTTTTCATGAACTCAAATTAGAAAGTTTTCAAGTGGCCTTTATTCCATAAGGATGGAAGCCAAGAAATTTGGGATTAATTGAATGAAAATTGGTATTTTCCATTAGCAAATATTCTTTCAGAATAGGAATTTAGAGGATAGCATCTGTTGTCTATTTTTTACCCCTAAAAAAAAAAAAAAAAAGAGAAAATGAATGCAGTAGCTCCCTTGGACAGAAGTGAGAAAATGAAGAAAAAAATTAATACACCGAAGCAGGATGTGCAATAGGAAAAAGATATTTCTCTTTTATAATTTTTACATTCATCTTTTTCTGTTTTGGAGGCTTTCTTGAGGGACTAATGAGCCCTGGGAGCAGCCAGCTGAGTTTTCCCAGCAACTTTCAGCAGTTGGATCTGAACATATGGTTTCAAGTCCAGCAGCTGTTCTTCTTTTTCCAAATTAACACAGCTGTTTGGGAGGTTCTACCAAGTCAAATGAAAAGGATAAAATACAAGGAATATGCAGAGAAGGAGAATGAAAATACATTCTGTAAATCCTTTCATTATACCTTTATTGAAAGTTGCAAGATGTGAGCATAGAGGAGAGAGTCATGGAGGCATACCTGCTCTCCTGGCATCAATGGATACCTTTTCCTTTACGACAAGACCAAATACATGGAACCCCTGGATTCTTTGCGGATATTGTTACAAGATGGTTCTGTTACCAACAGTCTTGGAAACAATGAAGACAACAGACAGATCTGAGGCATTTCAGGACAGCTTATGGAGTTTCATGACAATATGGCTTCATCTTTATTGTTCTTATTGACTAGCCACAGATTTGAAGCTCGAGCACTGGAGGTGAAGAGCACATTTGCTGGGAATAAATTTCTTGAATTTAACTGGCAAAACAGCATGTCTTATAACAATGCAATGCTCAGATCTGGATCTGAGCATCAGCATTTATTACAAATTTGATAAAGTGTTTGCCTTCACTTAGGCTGACATACAACAGACCAAACTGCAATATCTTAATGAATGAGCACTTCACATGGGCATATCACCCACAGCTCATTGTCTCCAGAACTCAGTGTGGGATGAGTATCCTGGTGTTGAAATAAAACCTACTGGAGAGACAGGAAAGCACAGAAGAGTAATTCATTATGCCAGTATACCTGGCATTCATCCAGCCTGGCTGCCATCATTTTGTCCTGACACCTGTATCTAGTAACCAATAAATAAACAAGAGAGCCAAGGTACAAGTGTACTTCAATAATCTAAGTGGTATTAATCATTCAATACTTAAAAGTACAAGCAAAATAATCTAGTTTTCAATTTTCTTTGTTAGATACTTATTGAAATCTTCCTTTGTTTCTTTTCATTAAAAAATATAAAAAAAAAAAAAAAAATAATAATTTACTTCTGCTCCTAAAGATGCAAGGGAAAGACCAAATACCCAGACCTGATCATCCCTGGGTTTGGCAAATAGCAGCTTCTGTTAATCTATTATTTGCCTTTTATGCAAAATGAGCAGTTGGAGTAATGCACATTTGTACACTAGTTTTATTTTAAAAAGGAACATTTTTTTTTTTTTTTAATTCATTATAAATCTGTTGGAACCTTAAAAGTAGTGGTTTAAAGGACCAGCTGACTTTGTATTTCTACTTTGTTTGTATATAAAGATATATCATTCTTTCCATTTGTGGCAGAAAAATATTGGAGATTTCTGGCATGTCAGAGTTTCATCTTTGTCAGCAATACTCTGGTGGTAGCCTTTTCAGCTTCACTTCACTTGAGGTTAACCCATCCTTCAAATGAAATACACTGAGCCTAATTTAACTCTATGGGGAATTCAGAGTGATTTGCTTGATACCACCATCATCTGTCTACCCCTAAAGTAGAAAATATAACCCGAAAAAAAGTCAAGTCCTAATAATATTCCTCACTAACCCCTATCCTGAGTGAATCCCTTTCTTCACAAACTTCAGGGTGACTGGTGTTTGCAGCTCTATCAGAAAGGTAGTGATTCTGTGCCTTTATGTGACAAGGGAGTGGTCCTGATTCAGGGCCTGCCCAGTGTGTCAGCATCAGAGACCTTGCATCAGGCTGAGCCTCCAGTCTGTCCTGGGCTGCCTCCTTCACCCTCTGACACGGCTGCAAAGGTGAAGTTTTCAATGTTCCAGGCAGAAGACGACCAGATTGCCCTACACCTGTTCTAAACTCTGGCCTAAAATGTCTCAGTTCATGTCTCAATTAGTTCAAAAGTTAATTATTTGATGCTCTGAAGTGGCAAACACTTTCTCCCTCTTTTCATCCATCTCTGTTTTCAAATAGAAACTGATGGAAGAACAAAGATTACCCTTTGCCACACAGAGGTTCTGTATGTGACACTATAGGGACCAAACATACTGTTAAAACATTTTTTTTTCAAATGGGCAGGCTCAGATTACCCCAATTATATGATTCAAGTCAGTGAGTTCTGCACTCATGTTGTCAACAAAGCAGGAACCAAGTGAGCAATTAGTAAAGCAGAAGTTGGGTTTGTACAGCTAGTTTTCCCTACAGTTCCACATCTGGGATACCATACATCTCATTCCCTTGGTGTTTACATGAAGTAAAACTGTGAACTAAGAGAGTTTAGACTTAAGGGGCATCCCTAAGCTTATAACATTGTATGAAACAAGTGCACTGCAAATATATAGATGGAAGTGAAAAAAAAAAGGGATAAAAATGTATCTTATTTGCAATGGAATAAAAAAAAGGAACATCAAGGTGAGTTTGGGTTGCAGCAAGACCTCAGCTCAAGTTTTTGTGGCTTGCTACACAACCTTACCATTATCTTAACACATTTAATTATTAATATCTCTGTGGTGATGAATCAAAAGTGCTGCATTTGACTGGCACAGGATGGTAAGTGCTTTGAAAGTCATTATCCTAAACACAAAAAGATTTTGAATAATCCTTCAAAATGTCAAGGCACACATCACATCAGCAATTGTTAAATATTTCTTCTTCTGAAGAAGTTAATTTAAAGCACTTTTGATGTTTAATGCCACTCACGGCAGCAGCTGAAAATTAACCCTCTGCATTTCCTTCCCACAGATCTTAGCACTCTATGTGTAGTGTTCTAGGGTGGTAGGACATTTTCAATGCATCTTATTAAAAAGAAATCAAGGGCAGCTTTAGGAAGCTTGAAGGATGAAAAGCTTCACCAAACTTCTAAATCTATCCATGGGAAGCAAGGAACTGGGGATATTTTCTTGTCAAATCTGTCTTAGAATGGGCCCATTAAAATTCTCCTTTTACTGCAGAAGGTTGCCCTTCCTGCTGAGTGAATTTCACTCAGGAAATATCAAGCTCCTGTGAAGAATGATGTCCCTGTCCTGTGGGAGGGATAAAGCTGTGTTTGGTATTTTCTGTTAGAATTCACCCCCTTGCTAGATGAGTGGGAATAGGGAGAATGTGTGATGAGAGTCTAATAAACATGTAGACAAACGTACGTGCGGTTGTAAAAAGTAGCTAGCCTTTCAATGTCTGTGATAAGCAGCAACAAGGTGGGGAAGCTGGAAGTTCATGAAATCAAAGAATATTTTGCAGTCTTGGAAATTAGTCTAGTCCTCAGGATGAGATGCAGGGAGCACTTGTCTGAGCACTGCTCAGGTTTATTTTATCTAGAGAAATAATTTCTTTTGAAAACCTGATGCCAAATGTTGAATCAGAAAAAGTGTCTCTGGCATTTCCAAGAATATGAAAGTAATCACTGGCATGTGTACTTCTTGTTTATATTTTTATACACCCATTCTTTTATATACCTTATTTTTCCTTCTAGTTATTTAATTTCTTCAAACCTAGCCTTACCAGTCCCCAAAATGTTTAAAAACACTGTCAATAGCAAAATTTCAATATTGCCATGAATCTTCTCCTTCCCCTAACTGAAATATATCCTCTAAAGACACGATAAGAGTCAGACATGGTACAGTGGGACATTGGTTTGGTTACTCTGTGGGAGACTCTGCAATAACACCAAAACAAGCAAACAAAGAAGCAAAGCTTTATAATCTTATGATTACAGATGCATGAGAGAAAAAAAAAAATCACAGGAAGGAAAATATTGTCCATTTTCAAGAAAATGGTCTATCCCTAAATTCTGAGAGAAAGCCACTTGCTGCAGCCAGACATAATTAATGAATCGTAAAGCTCAGTGAGATTCATTGTGGCTCAAATGCCAGAGCAATATGCAGAAATCTTAAACTCTTTTGCATGAGTAAAATCTGACTGGAAGTCTTTTCTTTTTTGTGAAATTGCTAGTTCACCCACAGTCTGGTTGAGTTCATATTGCTGCCTGAAGCTGGAGCAAATAATACGTAATAGCCACCCCAAAAATCCCAAAACAAAACAAAAAAACCTTCCATTAGGATGTCTGGTCTTATAGGTCTGCAGAAACAGGAAATAGAAGTGCTTGAAGTCCTTGATAGGGGTCATTACATTGGAGGGGAAAGAGTTGAAGAAACATGGCAAGATTACTGAAAATCTGTAATGATCATCCCACCTGCTATCTAGCACCTCCTACAGAAGTTTGAAGCATGCATTCATTATTAATTCAGCAATTAATATCACTCTCTGTCTATAAAGTCCCTGAGCAACCTGGTAACTGAGAGAAACCAGCCATCAGTCAGCTAAACTGGGAAGGTCTTAGGTATAACCTGAGCCCCCTGTTATGAAGTGAGCCAGGACATGCAAAATAAATCTGGATCTGCTGTTCTCTGCTCTTAGCATATCAAAATTAATGAGCTGACTTTCACACCATCTATCCCAATGAGCCTGCAGGACTAGCGTTGGCTGTATTTTCAGGATGTCACCAATATGCCTCTCTCACCCTCTCTCACAAGTTGTGCCACTTATGGCTGCTCTATGAGCTAGCAGCACAACAGATAAAGGAGGAACATGATCCTGGGGATGAAAAAATGAAAGCTCCAAAGCTGGTGTGCGGACAGCCTAAGTGGTAATGCAGCATGCTGATGTGCTACACCAGGATCTCAGGGTTTAAGGGGCTGTGAATGACCCTTGGAGCAGACCCATGCTTGTGAACCTCCAAGGCTGTCCTAAGTATAATATATCACTGGGCCTCCAGACTGGGTTCTTCATGCATAAAAGATGAGCATTATTTTTCTTGTCCAGATGACTTTCAGTTTAGATGAAGGAAACACTGAAACCAGACAGGATAGAAGAGATCTCCAAGAGAGAGAACAGTGTGCGGCTAGAGTGATAAACTGTACTGAATTCTGCCTCACAGAATAAGTATGTTGGGTCTATAAGTTAGGAAATACAGAGAAAAAGACAAAACTGCATTACATCATTACTAGAACAATAGTTTTTTTCATTTATTAGATATTAATAAGGTTTTACACCACCTGATTGGACATAATAACAGGAGCTCAGAAAATACAATAAAAACATCTTTTAGGATTTTATAAAATATTGATGTAAAATTGAATAAAAAAGTTAAAACATGCCATGCAAAGCCACAAAGATTTGTACCTGTGGAAGATTCATCAGTGTTCTAAAAATTCATTTATTTAGCTTTTAAGTCCCTTTCAAAGATATAATAATAGAGCTTACAGGTGTTCAGAAGCCTGCAATGACCATTTGATTGTCTCAGGTCACAGAAGTGACTAATTAAAAAAAAGTTAAAAATCTAAGGGATCCTAATTCTCTGCCCACTATTCCTGAATTCATCATACTATAAGACTGGAGAGTAAATAACCTTACACTTCACATAAAATGAAAGAGAGAAACAACATTTAAATTTTATGAATTTCAAAGAGCTCTTTGGAATGGCAAAGCATTAATTTGTTCCAGATGCAATTTAGTGAGACACTTTATAAGCAACAAAGAAAAAAGAGCATTTAAAAGCCCTACATTACTGAATAGTGAAATCCTGCTCAGTTAGGCAAAAAACAAACCCTCAACTAAAATTCTTAAATACAAATGAAATGTTTTTCAATTAAACTGCCCTTGATGAATCTAAGCCATACAGAAGAATATACTGAATTGAGTTCCCAAATTCTGCAAACTGCATCTCATTTTCCCCTCACCTAATCATTTCACAGTGAACAAGATGTACAGACCATTGAGCAGAAGAGTTTAAGAAACTTGATACAGCTGTAAATGTGTGGCTAAGATATTTTCCAGCAGTTTCCTTTGTATTATTTATTAATTTTGTTTAGTTATGATTAAATACTCTAGAGGAGTCTTCTAATGTTCATTGTATGGAACATGCAACAGTAATATTAAATACCTGAGTAACATTCTTCATGATAATTTTTGCTCTTTCTCTTTAGGAAAAAACAGCAATAGACAGTTAATTTTGTATCTGTTCAGCCTTTGGCCTTTTTGACAAGGATAACACTGAGTGCCAAGGATTATGGACATAGGGAACTGAATTTGGTTATTCTGAGTGAAGCTATCAATGTACCTCATAGATTTGTCCATTTAGAGGTCAGAAGAGGCTAATACAGCTATGTAAATGAAAAGTGTATAAGACATAAGCCATAGATCTTAATGTTTCTCTTCTGTGTTACCTTCAACGACTTCATAGCCTATTCACGAAGTCACCAAGGAGTCAAATTAGAACACAGAACTATCTTAAGTGGGCCATATTTTAATCAGCACAATACTCATTTGGTAAGTAAATTCTCAGCAGTGTAAAGGAAACACTGCTCCCAGGAAAGAAACAAATAGTTTGGCATGAACTGGTTTTATGTCTCGACCACTCCAGTAACTCATTGTTGCAGTCACACTGGTGCAAAGCAGGCTCATGTGAGGGAAGTCTGTGTGTGATTTGGTGTTGCTTTGCCCAGAAAATTCTCATCTCACTTGTTATTCACAAGGAGGCTGAAATACCCGTGGAAATTCATTGTAGTCTTTGCTGCCTTTTATTCCGGAACCGTTTAGCACATTTACATTTTCTGTGAAACTCAATCAACTTTCCAGCTTTTCTTTTTGAACCTTTTCTTTTTCCCATTAGTCTGTTAATAACTGTTGCTTTCCTGGCATCGTTGTTCTGTTGGGTTATTATGCATTCCTCAGCATTGTGAAAAATGAAAAATGAAAAAAAAATCACATACTTTTCAGCTGACTTAACAGTGTGTAAAATGCTGAAATTATTAATTGAACATCTTGATTATAAATTAGGTGGAAATAATGTTGAAGAAGCAGCCCCTAGTCATATAGGTTTATCATTAGGGCTACGGACTGAATAATCTGAATTCCATTCGAGTAGTGGTAAATAAAGTTATTATGGAAGAATGTGAGCTCATGGATTTTGGCTGAATGTCAGCGGAATCAAGAAGGGTATTTCATCCATAATTTAAAACTGCGTGTCCTAAAACAATGTCTGTGTTATCTCCTGCTTCCACCCTTGCAAGAATAACATGGTTATGATCTTACATAAGATAAGGAAATAAATTCAGCCACTACAGAATAACTAATTGCCAGTAATACTGTTGTCAGCTGTCCCTGTGTGCAGCAGCATGCTATTGTGCCAAGCACCATAGACTCATGAGAAACACAAAGTTTGGAGTGTATTTGTATGATGACTGGAGAATTGCAGCAGCAATTGGAGATTTCATCATTAATGCTGTTGATGTTAGATCACCTTAAAAATCTTGGGTGGATGCCAGAGTCATTAAGTGGAAAGATATTATCCAGATTTCATGGGTGCAGTTTCTACTCCCCCAGTGTATTTAGCAGGGCCAAGGTTTCATGATAAGAGCCACTCAGTCGGATACCACACACTTTAATGCTACCTCATAAGTCATAATTTCTTATTGTCCTGATTTACCTTAGTATTATAGATTGTATATGTGTTGGGCTATTATTTGTGCTTTAGGATATATAACACTGACCTTGGTAGAGTCCCAGACTGTCGGAGCCATTTAGACACTACCATAATAGATATGTTAAGCAACAGCTACAATTGTCGTCTATCCAGATAGGCTTGGAGCTCAAGATCTGCTGTTTGACAAATGTGCTGCCTCACCACTGCCGCAGCACTGCAAGGGAACCCTATTCATCTTAACAAATAATGCAGAAGCAAAGGCAGATATGAGTTGAGGGAACTGAGAGGTCCATCTATGTTAGTCTGGGGTCTCTAGAGGGTTAGGGGTAAGGTTTGCCTGAGAGGTTAAGAGCTCAGCTCTGTCCTGGACTGAAGTAAGCTCTTAAATCTGAACAGCTTTTCCTTGAGGCTGAAGAAATCTTATGAGACCTTCTTTATTTCAAATTTCAGAATACCCTATTTCTAACTTTTTTTTCCCCTTTTCTCTCTCCTGTTAACTCTGTTTCTTCTCCTCAGAAAAGCAAAAGACATAGTGACTGTTGAGAATCCTGAGCTGATTACCTGTTTTAATTTCCTGGCTGTTCTGGTTCATCTGAACTTTCCAGACTCAAACTTGTAAGTTGCTTGCTGGGAACAAGTCACTGGGCGATGAAGGCTTCTTATACTGATAAAGGATACTCTCAGAATTACTCTGAGACGTTCCTTGTAGACATGGTGAGATTTAGGAAATCTAAGGAAAGTGGGGCTGCAAGATATTGCTCTGTGAAGAAATAGTGCATGAGGAGAATAGCCAAGAGCATGTACACATAAAACAAACAAAAAAAAATTCTCCAGTTCCCAATCCCTCAAGTCCTTCTCCACAGCTGTATGAAGCAAGTAGTAGCATAGTTATATAGGGGTATACATCCAGGTAAGGCAGTACAGGAGTGCTGCTCTAAGTTGCCAAAAAGAACCCACAAAAATATCTCAACCAAAAGATACACCTGCATAAGTATTCTCCCTTATTTTCCATGTGTTCAAAAAATGTTTGGGAAAATAAGAGTTGTACAAAAGGATGTCATGGCTCAGCCATTTAGTTCTTTCATCAGACTGTATTAGCTCCAAATGCTCCAGAGGAAGATGAAAAAGGACCAAAGTTATAAGAAAAAAATGTCCAATATTGATATCATAAACCAGAAATGATAAAATGCTCCTCCAATATTTAAGTGCTGGGTTTTTTTTTTCCACTTTTTCTACTTTTTTGTTTGTTTGTTAAAAATCTTTATAAAACTATTTTGGGCTAAGCTATCTAGCTATAGTTTATCACCTAGCAATGGCTAGCATGCAGTGTTTGTAGAAGAGGTATAAGAAATCAGAGCATACAATAAGTATGACAGCTTTTGGAAGGTGTTTGAATACTGAGAATCATAAAATCTGGGTTGGAAAAGACCTATAAGATTATTTAGTCCAACCATAAATCTAGCACACTGTCAAGTCCTCTGCTGAAGCATGTTTCCACCTAGGCACTGCATCTACAGGTCTTTCAAACACCTCCAGGCATGATGATTCCACTGCTTCTCAGTACCTATTACAGTTCCTGACAACCCTTTCAGTGAAGAAATTTTCCCCAATATACAGTCAAAACCTCCCCAGGAAAAATTTGAAGCTGTTTCCTTTTGTTCTACCACTTGTTACTAGGGAGAAGAGGCCAACATAGCCCTCACTACAACCCTCTTTCATGGAGCTGTAGAGAGCTGAAGTCTTCTCTCAGACTCCTTTTTCTCCCAGGCTAAATAGCCTCAGTTCTCTCATCTGCTCCTCATAAGGTTTGTTTTCCCAGCTTTGGAGGTCTTCTCTGAAAACACTCCAGACTCACAATGTCCTTCTTGTAATGAGGCACCCAAAACTGAATACAGGATTTGAGTTGCAGCCTCAAGTACAGGGCCACGATCACTCCCTTTCTCCTGCTGGCCACACTATTCCTGATAGAAGCCAGGATGCTCCTTGGTCACCTGGACACACTCCTGGCTTATATTCTGCTGATGAATACCAACACCCCCAGGTCCTTTTCCACTGGGCTGTTTCCAGACACTCTTCCCCAGGCCTGTGGCATTCCATGGGGTTGTTGTAGCCCAAGTGCAGCACCTGGCACTTGGCCATGTTGAACATCATACCACGGACTTTGGCCCATTTTTTCAGCCTGCTCAGAGCCCTCTGGATTTAGTGCAACATTAACTGTATTCACGTTATTGTATTTAACATGAAGGGACCACTCTTTCATATGAAAACCCTCCTTATCTTATTTCACCCTCAGTGTCTTCTACTTTGTAGCAGACAGTCCTATACCTAGTGTCATAAAAATCAGAAGTGGAAGTAGAAAAAGTTTTTCCCTTCCAAGATGCCTTTTGATACCAAGCAGAGCTGCAAACATTCATCAAATTACTAGCAAAAATGTAATTTGAGATCCAGCAGAAAGCCAGACGTTACATTATGAAATACAACTGAGGGATCTTTGACACATTAGGGGTATAATTTTAAAGAGATGCTTCTGAATGAGCAGTGCACACACAAGGGTGTTGGAAAAACTCAAAAAGCCACAGCCAGGACTTCAGCTAATGTGGTGACTGAACCAATAAGTTAGATATATTTTTTTAAAACAAAAAAGAAGCAATTTTAAAGGATATATGAAATAAAAGCCAAACATTATGTATTCCCTCCTCTAAATGTGAGATATGCAGTTTAAGGTGAGCACTAATACACTTTGTGTAGTCAGCAGAGAAAGGACATCACTTCCAGATGAACAACAAAATTCATGAACAACAAAATTCATAAACAACATATTCATCAACAAAAAGATACCTGAGATGGGGGGAAGATCAATCACTCTCTTCCAGTGACTGTTTTTCTCCACTGACTGTAGAGAAAGTCTGGATTCATAGCTTAAATTTGATGCCTAACTTTTAGACAGATAAAATTAAGTGAGATGAGTCCTATCCTAAATATCTACCACCCTGTCACTTTTCTTCATGGTTGGATTCATTGTTGTTAATGCTTGATTTCACTTTCAGCTCCTATACACTGGCAAATTGCTCTTGCTCTCTACTTTCCTATATTCCAGGGAATATTTATACTGAGTAAATAAAACATTGCCCAAATTACAGGAAAATCAGTTTTCTGCATATTTTTTCTGAGCTTACATGAAACTCACATAGTAAATTTAATCTCTCAGTTGTTGTCTGAATGTAAAAAGGAAAACAAAACAAGGGAGATTTATCCTTATAACCTGTTTAAAAAGTATAAATTTACCCAGATCCTTTGCTCCTCATTCATAGATACAGACTAAAGTTTGCAAGGATTTGTTTTTCAGTGATTATTTCTGTACTGAAAAAAAAAGTCTGATTCCTCTAAGCAAAGTAAATCAACATACAGTTTGGACTTCTGATTTATAGCAATGAACTATTTTTTGTAAATCAGCCAATGATCCTCAAAGAAAGGTGCCCCGAGGCTTTAAGGCAACTGAGACTGCTCAGAATCTTACTTCAAGTGGAGCAGCCTGGCTGATATATCATTTCCCTTGTTTAAGCAAGATTTTGATTTTTAATTGCAAGTAGAAGCACTGGACAAGAATATAAAAGACCTTTAACTTCTCTGCCAAAGTCCCACACTCTATACATCAACATTTATTTTTTTTTTTTTTAATTTATCAAAGAGTTATTATAGTTTTGAAGGGGAAATGTATAGCTGGATTTACAACACAGTGTTCTGACATAAAATAACCCCTTGTAAATATCTTTTCTCAATCCATGCTACATTGCTATTAATTGAGGTTCAACTTCAGCATGCAGATGCAGATGGACCTAAGTGAGTAGCAGAAAGGGTTACTTAGCAGTTGCAAATGGGTATAAATATTAAAAATATCTTCAGTTTTTTAATTTTACTTCTTGTGACAGTTTGGGAACTCCCATTTTCACTGGAATCCTAATATTTTGTTGGTTTTGTTACACGTTTTTATATACTTCATGCTGGGCAAACTATATCCATGGCATCATATCCATCCACTATGAGAGGCAAAGAGGAAAATGAGTTCTTCACAGACAGAAGTCAGAGCAGGGATATAACCCTGTGTACATTCCAACCCACTAACTCAAACATCATTACATTTCAACTGGGATGAAAACCAAAAAAGATGAAATTCTGCTTTGCAAACACGAACATATCACCAACCAACTTCCCATGAGGTATGTAAGGTGGATGCTGTTCTAGGCTGATGCAGTGCCATTTTTAGTAACAGGGAAGAGGTCCCCGAGGGGGGTGGCTTATGTAAGTAGCTCTGATTAGCTCTCCTAGCTCCAAAATGCCTGGCCTGCCTCAGGCCATCAGTGAACAAAAACGTGGCTTTTGCAATTAACATATTCAAGTACGGGGAGATACACAAAGGTTGAGAGCAGGGCAGAAGAGAGGGGGAGGTGAGAGAGAAGAGGGAGAACATCACCAGAAGAGAAAACAGCACCAGAAAAAGAGCAATGCTGGAGCAGAAAGCCAAAAGGTGGTGAGGAGAAAAGTGAGAAAGGAGGGAGAAAGTGACTGAAGAGACTCTTCTCTACATCCCGTGGTAAGACGGCTGCCTGCCCCCTGCACATATGGAGTATTATAAAAATGACCACAGATCAAGACTCAATGTTCTCTTTAGTAGCTTGATTTAATTAATGAAATTGCAGTAAGCAAGGCAGCACTGGGTGTGGGGGATGAGCAGAATCCCAATCCCACACGCACACTGATCAAAGCTCTGACATTATCTTATATTGAGTACAATTCTATGCATATTCATTTCACTATAATATTAATAATAGGTGGAGTCTGGGTTGAATCTAGTCAGAGTTTTCTTTTTGGGGAGATGTATTGGAGTCTTCAGGGGGTCTTTGGAAGAAGTAAGAAGTCTTCATCAGGCTTGAACTTTTACCTTTCTTGGTTCTGCTGACTCCTCTGCTGACTCCACTATGTTGTTGCAAGATGGTATCAGACTTTGACCATAACCATTGTCGCTTACCTGTTTGTTGTGACATCTTTGTGGGGTTTTTTGTGTAGGCGTTTGCATTCCTTTGGTGCCTAGTTAGCCTTTGCCTAACAAGCGTTAGTAGTATTAGGGGTTTACTCTATTTTTTACTGATATTTAATTCTTACTCATTTAATTCTTTTCCTGAATTGTACTTGGTTAGGAATATAAATTCATCAACATACATTACAGGAATACAAAATCATCAACGTATATCACTTGGAGGAACGAAGGGGAGCAGAGCCCGAAGGATCACGGCAGAGCAGTTTTTGTGGGCCTACAGCCTGGGGAGGACCAGGGAGCAGATATTCTGGACTTGGAGCCATGGAGGGCACTGATCCTGAAGCTGTCCATGGCTCTGGGCTGCCTGCACTGGAGCGGTTTGCTCCTGAGGAGCTGTGCCTGGAGGGAGGGACTCACGTTGGAGGGGTTCCTGAAGGACTTTCTCCCGTGGGAGGGACCCCACGGTGGAGTAGGGAAAGACTGTGAGGAATCCTTCTCCCTGAGGAAGAAGGGGCATCAGAAAATAACCTGTGACAAACAGACTGGAAACCACACTCCTGTACCCACCCCCCAGTGCTGCTTTGGGGGAGGAGATGGAGATACTGAGAGCAAAGGACTTTGGGCTCAGGAGGAAGGGAGGTGTGTGGAAAATGATTCAAACTCTGGTTTGTTTTCTCTTTGCCCTGTTTTGATTTATGGTAAATTAAACTGATTTTTCCTCGAGTCTGTTTTTCCCGTGACTATAACTGGTGAGTGGAACCCTCACAGTCCTTGTCTTCACCCACAATGTCTTGGGTGGGTTTGCTCCTGGCCATCCTGAAATGGGGAAGGCAGAGTGAGCTGCTGCTGGTCCTTTGCTACTGGCCAGGCACAAACCATGTCAGCTGCTAACAAATGTCACTTGTGAAGGCTTTCTCTGAGCAAGTACAGCCATAAAAAAAAATTACTTTAAAGAAAATAACAATCCATTATCCCAAGTTTTGGTCAACCCTCTTCCTTTGCCCTGCATTTCAAAAACACCAGTTGGTAATGTATCTCCACGTCTTCATTTGAGGACCTTTAATACAAATCTGCAGCCATATATGTAGTTTATCTCTAAGCGCCAGTCCTTCAAAGACCTTTTATTGTGACTTTCTGAGAAACGTGGAACTGTATTTCTGACTGACAGTGAATGGTTCAAGTTCCTATAGCTAATGGCATTAGTCTCATATGTTTGGTTCACATGACCAAGAGTGGATCTCCAGTGCTGCTATCCTCAGATGTGCTACTGAGTAAGCAGTTAAGGGAATTTTTCCTTAGAAAATTGAAAAAAAAAAGAAAAAAAAAAAAGCTATTACCAAGAATTGTTTTAATAAATAAATAAAATGAGAATATTGCCCCTTCAAAAGTAGATACAAGTCACTTTATCAAAGTCCTAGGAGAGTTACATGTGTCACTAGTTATTTTTCAAATGCCAAAATTTGCAGTGGATTCTGAAATCTGTTATAATAAAGTAAAAAGAAAAAGAAACAGTCTTTGTCCTGAAGCTTTTCCAAAGAGTAAATGCATTTATTTATCAATCTGCAGTATTGAATGTATGTGCTCCCTGTGGACTCACTTAGTACCAGGAATTATTGCTGAACAGAAAGCTTATTTAATCTATTATGGGTCAGAATTTTTGTCAAGCTGCTTAATTAGAGTTGTCTCTTTTTTCATTCATTTATTTATTTATTTATTTATTTATTTTTATTTAACAGCTTAATGAGGAATTTCATCACTCCTGCCAAGATGAGTCAGGTGTTTTCAAGTAGGCAAGTGTGATGGAAGTAAATATGCATCATGATCTTCCTTGTATCTCCCATTATGAAGTAGGGTCCATAGCTTCATTAGTTCAATATTTCTAGGGGCTGTTTGAAACTTTTATTAAGGGCATAATACACACATTGTCTTTTTTTAGATTTAACCTCCTAAAAGTTATATTGGTTGTCATCTAGTCTCTCTATAAAACTTACAGATGTTTTTTTATAAAATAAATCCCATTTTTGGACTCTCTTTCACCAGGGAACTACTGCTGCATCACATTTTAGTTGAAACTATTTGGTATCAAGTGGGAGAGGGAAAAAGGAATAGCTTTCATTTTTTCCAAGCAATGACTTCATTTTTTATTTGGAAAAAAAAAAAAACTTTATGAAAATACATACAGGTAAACAAGTATGTCAGCAAGATTCAGAAAATTACTCTCTTAATTATAAAAATTACAATAATCCTGCGATAGGTATTCAGCATGAAGATCTTCCAAATATGGCAGTCTGAAAAGCAATAGTAACTGAAGAGAATCAATTTTAAAGGTTTAGTGTCAAGAAATCGTGACTACTATTTGCAGCATAGTTTCCACCTCTGAGGCCTGGATTCAGTGAAGTTCTTGTGTCTCTGTATGGGATGTGTTCCTGTCAAGCAGTGTCAGTATCACAACCAGCACTGTACTGAACTGTAAAAAGGCAACTTTGCAGAGCAGGTCAGATTTCAAGGCTCTGGGAAGCTAAATCACAAAGAATTCAACCCTGTATTATGACAACGTACCTCAGTTGAGGTCTTTGGAAATCTTCCCTCCAACAGAACACATTATTTTTATAAATTTTCTGTAGAATATTTTGCTTTAAACCCTGGAAAACGCAAATCCATAGAGGTCTTTGGTGATGCTACTTTATTGTAAGCTCCTCAAGACTCTGGTCCTGGGGAGTTTTTATTAACTACAAACACAGGAATCATGGAATAAGTTCATGCTTTCAAAAAAGTCAGTGAAAATTTTGTCAATCTCTTCATCATCTTCAGAATTTTAACTTTTAAAGGTCCCTCAAAAACAGTATCTCATTAACTTTACAGAAATATTTGGGTGAACTAAGACACTAGAGTAAACAAACTTTGCAAGATTATTCACCAAATTATCCAAATATAAACATCATATATTCCTACAGACTAATTACAGGTTTAACATTTGTATACTAAAACAGTGCATATATATATGTGTATATATATATATTTATTGGAAAATACTAGCAGAATAACAGGAGTAGAACTTTCTGATTAAATAATCAAAGAATTTGAAAAAACAGAAAAAAAAAAAAAAAAAAAAAAAAAAAGAAAAAGAAAAAAAGGATATATTATTCCCATCTGGTTTTATAGAGCATCCATAGCAGGACAAGATACTTTCTAGGAAGCAAATTAAGTCTTAAATTTACATCACTATTTTGCTGTTTCTTCTGGAGAGCACTGAGTTGAAAGGCAGCTAGAAATGGAAAGGGAAAATATGTAGGTGAAAAACAAGCAGTCTCTTACAGACAATCAGATTCTGCTTATAGGTTTCTTTCTGCAGCTAGAAAAATATTAAGCTAAACCCCTAACCTTATTGGAACAGAGTCAAGAGATTATGAATACCGGTCTCTCAGGAATCAACAAGCATACATGGGATTTCTATTTGAACAATGATCTAATCTGTACTTTTATTATGTACTACTGGTAAAATCCTGGCTGTGCTTAAGTCACTGATAAAACAATATCATTTTGCTCCACTTTAATGCTATTCTACTTTCAAAATATGTATGATTGTTCTGCAGTTCTGAAGCTGACAAGGTTTGGCTCATAATCTGCAAATTGCACTACACTAAATTAGTCAAAGTAACCTCTCATTTATTTTTACTGATTCTGTAATAAAGGACCAGAACAAAACTGAATGCATCTTATTGGGGACATAATTCTGATGCTCTCCTCAGATAAAGTAGCATTTTATTTCATGAAGAATGATAGGAACTTGCTGCAAATCAACATCAAGTAATAAGGCAATTTTTAAAAAATCTTTATGCCATTTATTGTCTGTATGTATATTACAATAAAGTTCTAGTGGAAGACTAAAACCTTCAGATCTACACAAAGACTCTCCTGCAATTAGAGGGAACAGACAGACAGACGCCAAGAAGTCCTGTCATGTGAGAGATAAACAAAAATTTCCAGTAGACCACAAAAATATTTTTTAAATCTCTGAAATACACAGATATGCCTGTCCACCACTCTTATCAATCCATTCCTCTCCCAAATAGATAAAATTTCTCAGTCTAGACAGTTTTGGTTTGGTTTGCTAATTCTTTACTTTATGGTATGTATTGAAATGTCAATGAGGTGTTTACTTCCCTCTTATGTGTATGACTGTAAGTGCTTTAGAGCATAAGAATGTGTGCTTTAAAGTTCAGGATGCATTTATTACCACTCATCAAATGAAGTCTTACCAGCAGCTGTTTGTTTTCACAGAGATGACAATTTAATGGTATATTCAAATTACAAGGCATTTTGAAGTCTTTCTATGATGAACAGGTCTATAGAAATCCAAGACAGTCTCAGACCACTGGCCAACTATGACATGTTAACTGGAGTCACCATCCTTATGGCAACTGACTGTACAAATAACACAGGTCACATCAATGTCTTCAGTAGCTAGTGACTTTGTTTACTCCATTTCAGGTGCCAGGGTGGATCCAGTCCAGCCCAGGAAGAATGAACTGGCATAGATGGAATGACAGGCATTAGGCATAAGTACGTGTTATATCAAACCCTTGGCAAGTTACTTGTTGAAAAAATCTGTTCTCATGAACACAATCCAAAATCTCCAAGTTGTGTTACTAAGGCACATGATAACTTCTGCTATCCAGGGATATGCTAATACAAAGCATCCTGGGATATGCCAAACAGTTGCCAGGATAATGGCTCATTCCAGATGCTAGTCAAGGTCCTTTTTGACAGCCTTGGGGTATTTCAGTATAAAACAATATTACTGGGTTGTTCAGAAAACAGGAACTTTTATTTTTTAAAATTCTTTCCCCTTACGAGAAGCTGTAATAAACTGTAGTGAGACAAGGCTCACACCCAGGTGCTGATAATCACCAGGCAGTGGGTGTGAGCCTGGATTCAGCCCACCTGTGCCTGGTTAAGGCTGGCCCCAAACTGCAATCAGGAGGCCAATAAAAGGCGTTGCCTCCACCACAGGAGGAGCTCACTTGCAGAGCAGGCCAGAGGAGAGATTGGTCGTGTTAGGAGCACTAGCTCTTGACCAGACTAACTGACCCCGAAGGCACCAGCTTTTGCCAGAGCACCGGTCTGACTTCAAAGAGTCAACACGAAGAAAGGTTCGTCTTGCTACAATAAACTGTGAAAGAAAAAAGGAAGGAATATTGGACAATTACCCTGATTCAATATGACTTATAATTATGTATCTCCCATTCCGATTGTGTTTTGTTTTTTATTTATTTTAAATCTCCCCACATGTTGCATATAAATTGCATATACAAAAATCCTCTTTTTTTTTGCCATTATTTATAAGCCATGGACAAGGGACAAAAATAAGGTTGAAATAAGGCTTTATAGCTCATGTATTTTCAGAACACTAAAGTAAGAATTTTTTTACAAATGGAAGCAAGAGATTAAACGTGATTTTCTGCCACAAATGGTCAATTTTTCAGTGAAATTGTAAAGCTTGTGGGATGCTGTATTCACAAAGCATTAACCAGCTCTCAATTATTAGATTATGTACCAGATAAATTACTTACTGTATGTCCTAAGCTGTGGGGAGTTTAATTTCTAATGCTACAACATCATACTGGTAACACTAAAAACTACAACTGTGGATTTTTATTTATGTTTTTTTTTTTAGTTCAATTTATACAAACATTTATAATGTGTTCTGGGACTAAATGTCTTTAGGAATGAAAAGACAAATTCAAGGAATTGCATGCTTTACTTGAAAAACTGATTACAAAATATTCTGCATCTACTTTTACAAGGAATTCACTCATAGTTGTGAGAGTTATAGATGAGAAGAGAGATGTGGTCTTCCAGATCAACACAACTGAAAAAAAATCATATGACTTCATATTAATTAAGATTAATTATGCACTGCATATTATTAATGCATGTTTTTAATGCATTGGAAATGCAATTGGAATACTGCAATATTTTTCAAGAACGATAAGGTGGTTCTTTCATTATTTAAAATTTTTCATCAACGTTACATGTTTTTCTAAAGCACACAGTAGTTCTGGGTTGCTCTAAACTGTTCATATGATCCTGCTCTTCTGACTTATCCAATACGTTAATATTGTATCAGAAGTTAAGTTTCATACTGCTACAAATAAGCTAGCTTGATTTGTGAGCATGTTGGCTTGAATTCTGAAAGCACAGAGTCTTTCCAAACTGAGAAGTCACATTTTTTTTTTTTTTTAGGTTTAATTAAGCTGAGGGCAGGTGTTGGACTGTTGAGTCTGAGATTAGCTTACTGCTTCTGATTAATGTACTCCATAAAAAAATCAATTTACCTCACAATGAAGAGTGCTTTTATACATCCCTTTTATATACATTTCTCAAAATATGAAACTTGGAGTGTTTGCATAGTGTAAACAAGGACCCTAGGCAGTGAATGGATGCTAGGCAACAAATGGTCCTTCACCAGAAGGTCTAGGAAGATGCAAGGTCTATAAACCCTTCCTCAAATTTAACACTAGTGCCTCAGTCCTTGGTCATACTTCTTCTTCCTAATTTGTGCGAATTGACACAAAGGTCTGTAGGAGAAACTCTATGGCCCACATGATATAAGGTTTCAGACTAGACAGGTTTTTTGTCCTTGACAGCCAGGGATGTCAAGAGAGCTCTGAAAATATACGGCTGGCTCAATAGCAGATTCTGTGTGTGTACAACTTTTACACCCACATGCTCACTAGAAGGTGAAAAAATAATATTAAAAAATCAAGTGATCATACAAAGAAAAGTTCCTCGTATCAGTCCTACTGACCTTGTTCTTACTTCTTGTCAGTTCACTTTATAGTGAATTCTTATATATGTCTCTGGGAAATAGAAATCTTCACAGAGATACAGCGTGAAGGAGAAACACTTAATGGGCCACATTACAGCAAACTCTATCGATCTGCTTTCTTTTACTTGTAGGCATGATTGAGAGCTCAAGTAATTGAATTTTCTTCTTGTAGTCTGACATTTTATTTTCCATATTTTTTTTCTTTGTTCTTCAGACATACTAAACAAACAGAGCTCAGTGCCAGCCTGAGCAAGGAGACCTGAATTCCAGCTTCTTCCTTATTGTTAATTTGGATTGATATCAGCACCAAAACCTTCTGAGTCTTCCTATGGATTTAGCAAATGGAGAAAGCAGTGATTCCTGTAATTTGAAATTTAATTGTAAATATCATATTATTATCACCGAATCTCCATAACACTGAAAGAGACAAATTTGCACTCAAGGCAAACTTTACTGTGGTAAATGTAGACAACCAGAAGAAATTATTAAAAGACAATTTTCTGTGACCATCCAGGAGTCACTTATCATTCTCTTACAAAGACCTTAGGCCAGAAATCCTAGAAAATTTAATGAAGTCTTTCAGAAAACCATAATATCTCAGAGTATCTTACTCTCCTAGTCCACTGTCAGAGAACATGATTGAAGGTCTAAAGATAGGTCAGTTATTACCTTATCAAAAATCCTTTTTATCACTGCTGAGGATTTATAATCAACCAAGAGACATGCAGCTGTCAGGATGTGGCCAGAAACATATGCAATGCAGGGTTGGGCAGAATACAGATGATTATATAAGACTGATCATATGATTTTTATAAGATCAGTCAGGTGATTTCTCCTTGCACTTGGCCATTCAGGGTCTGTATCTACAACCTTTGATGACCCTAACAAGTCCTTCTTGGTTTACTTCTTTGTCTTACTCTATCTCCCCACTAAATAAGACTTAAGGACCAAAGATGAAAAATCCGTGTTCAGTTTCAGTCTTGTAAAGTATTATGCATTTCCTCTTCTCTTCTCTTCTCTTCTCTTCTCTTCTCTTCTCTTCTCTTCTCTTCTCTTCTCTTCTCTTCTCTTCTCTTCTCTTCTCTTCTCTTCTCTTCTCTTCTCTTCTCTTCTCTTCTCTCCTCTCCTCTCCTCTCCTCTCCTCTCCTCT
This sequence comes from Phaethornis superciliosus, assembly GCA_023637945.1. Lineage (NCBI taxonomy): Eukaryota > Metazoa > Chordata > Aves > Apodiformes > Trochilidae > Phaethornis > Phaethornis superciliosus. Next base: position 66,671,772 of record JAJQWJ010000004.1, read on the forward strand.
CCTCTCCTCTCCTCTCCTCTCCTCTCCTCTCCTCTCCTCTCCTCTCCTCTCCCCTTCCCCTTCCTCTTCCCCTTCCCCTTCCCCTTCCCCTTCCCCTTCCCCTTCCCCTTCCCCTTCCCCTTCCCCTTCCCCTTCCCCTTCCCCTTCCCCTTCCCCTTCCCCTTCCCCTTCCCCTTCCCCTTCCCCTTCCCCTTCCCCTTTTTGTTTCCACAGTTTTGTCTGTTTTCAGCTCTTATGATTCTCTCAGCCCCTTGGTAAAGTGTGTTTGAAATCTTCTAGGTGAAAATTTTCTGAAACTTTTGCTGTGGTGATATTGACAAAGTGACTACACATGGTGATGGTAAAGAAATATGTATTCTTGTTTGGATTGCATTCAAGCACTCTCATCAAACTTACTTTCCAATACAAAAGGGATTTCCATTAAACTCATAGCATTACTGTTATTACCCTTGATTAATGACTTACTGATAGAAGAAACAGAGGACTAGGGAAGATATCTTCAAGGAGAAATGTGGGTTCTTGCAAAAGACTAAAGGAAAATTATCTGCTTGAAGCAGTCATTTGTTTCACTTTTTATTTTCATCTGTAAATGTGAGTAATCTGCCTGGTAGAACAAATGAAAGGATACTTTTTTGACCAAACACCAATCAGTTAAAAATATATTCTCTTTCTGATTAATTTATTTAGGATCAGACTTGGTTCTTGATCTGCTTGCTCCAGTGAACATGACAAAAAAAAAAAAATGCATATCCAGTCACTTTTGTGTCCAATTTATAAAAAATTTTTCATTAGACAAACAAGGGAGAAAAGTGTAATTTAACATTTCTAGTATATCCCAATAGTTAAATTGTGCAGAGGAATCTTAAGACAGAAACCAATTTGTTTGGCCAACAATTCTATATTACTTTACCTCTCACTGAACACAACAAAGAGCTACACTATTTCATATGGTATTACAAATGAGCTTTTTTATATACAGGCTTTAGTGTATTGGGAAATATATTTATAGACCCCATTTCTTCTGTGACTTCCAGCCTACTTAGCTTTTTGAGCTTAACAGGACAAATTCTGTATCTCCTTTAAATGCTGTGAAATCAAAGTAATTCTGTTTTCATGATGCAATAACTCTACCATGTTGTCTCACTTAGACTTAAACAGTTTCTGAGAAACTCTTTTTCATCCTTACTCTGAACTGACCTCACAATAACAACAGAGTAGTTTCCCACAAGTTAACTATGCTGTTGCCTTTCTTAGGCATTCTGACAGTACTTCATTCTTCTGCTTCCCCTCACCCCCTTTTAAATATGCAACTGTTCTATTAAAGCCTATTCAAATTTATGTAATTTTAAACTACATTCCTTTGAGAAACTTAGTATGAAACCAAACACAGCTAAAGTTCCTGCAGAAACAGTTGAAGAAAGTGCCCACATTTAAGGTAATGAAGTGGGGGGTTTTTTCAGCAAAAAGGTGCATATCTTCTAGCATGTCTTTTGACTGTTTTTTTCCCCTCCAGTTTTAGTACTGTACTTCCTATCTTGTAGTTGATAAATTGTATATAAGGTAAAGAACAAAAAAAATTAGATTTTACAACACTCCTAATCCAGGACATCAGAAAACTGAAAGTATTTAAAATTAAATTTACACATAAGTGATTTCATAATTTAACATCAATCTAGGCTAACAGTATAGATTTCATTTTCAGTGTTTCCACAGATAATGGCATGGGGGGGGGGGGTACTACAGGATATTAAATATATTTAAATCAGAAACTGCTTCCTTGTAATTTTGTTGGGAAGGTGTATGACAATATTGAGAATGAAATCGTATCCTCTTTATGTATTTAATCCAAAAGCTAATAAAGGAACTGATTTCTTAAAATAATTATGCCAGGAACAGATAAAGTCTTTTAGTCAACCGGTACATCTCTCTCAACTGGAGTATGGGTGTATTTTAGGGATGGTCCTCATTAGAAGCTTTGTTTGTACGGTGAGCCTCCTCCATGAGTCTCCAGATTTATAAGCCTCACTTTGTTAGTTAAGAGCATGTGTATGCACAAGGGCAATAGCATGACATTGATTTTTTAGGAGCTTCTCTTGAAAATCAATGAAAAACTGTGTTTAAAAATTGAAGGTATGTTATGGCACTAGAATGCAATATCTTATGACCTAATCCAAAAGACCCCTAGGTTAAGTTTCATCATCTATAGTTTAGACATCCATCCAAACTAGATATTTTGACTCCTCTTTGTGATCAGTGTAGAGAAATGGGTATTTTTTTTTTTCTTTTTTTCTTTTTTTTTTTTTTCTTTTTTTTTTTTTTTTTTTTTTTTAACGTGGAATGATGATTAGGGATGATGAGGGGGTAGAGCATCTCTCTTTGTGAGGAAAGACTGAGAAACCTGCATCTCTTCGTTCTCCTGTTTAGCCTGTAGAAGACTGAGATGCTTATGAATAACTAAAGAATGGTACCAGTCTCCTCTTTTCAGCAGCTCCCAGTGACAAGACAAGGGGTAACAGGCACAAGCATGAACCCAGGAAGTTCCGTCTGGATTTGAGGAAAAAACTTCTTTACCTTCAGCGTGACAAAGCATGGGAACAGGCTGCTCAGATAGGTTGTGGAGTCTCTTCTCTGAGATATTCAAATCCCATCTGGATGCAGTCCTGTGTCATCTGCTGCAGGTGAACCTGCTTCAGCAGGAGGTTGGACTAGATGATCTCCAGAGGTCCCTTCTAACCTTTACCATTCTGACATTCTGTAATTCTATGGTTTATCCTTTGTACCCAGTCTGACACTAGTGAGGACAACACTCAGGTGACCATTTTCTCGTGTTATCTGTAAATTGTCTCTTTTTTCAGTTCCTCAGCAAATACTTAAAAGCCTTAAAAATTCCAAATTTCTTCCTATTTAGAACAGCTTCCTATTGAAATATTTTTGCACCCAACAACCAGTGCCATCATAAGCCACAGGCAGAAATGAAATGTACAGTGAATCCTAGGAACTGTCTCTTCATAAGAGAGAAGAAATTCTTTTCCAGTACCATCTAGTACACAGGAGAAATTCAGGCATAGAATTTTTTAATATAGATATATAGAATCATAGAATGGCTAGGGTTAGAAGGGACCTTAAAGATCATTTAGTTCCAACACCTCTGGAACACCTACCAATTGATCAGGTTACTCAAAGCCCTGTGCAGCCTGGCCTTGAACATTGCCAGGGACGGAGCAGTCACAACTTCCCTAGGCAACCTGTTCCAGTGTCTCACTACCCTCACAAGAAAGAATTTCTTCCTCATGTCTGACCTAAATCTCCCCTCTTCATGTTTTAAACCATTTCCCCTTTTCCTCTCACTACACAGACATGCAAAATGTAATTTTTTTTTTTTCCTTATTTTTAAGTACTTTCTATACTTATGTAAAAAGGCATGGAGAAATAGGCACTCAAGTCACACAGTGGTTCTTTGTATCTGATCCCTGTCCAATACTAAGCAAATGGCTCTCATTTTTCTCTGGAAAACCCAGTAGATTTACTTGGAGTTTTTTCTTCCACCAATAAAACCCCAGCAGGTACCGAATGCCTTCCACAAGCATCTACCATCTGTGCTGAAACAAAAAACCAAAACAACATTTACTTATACCAGCTATCCAAATGTTGATATTATTTTGTCTGATTTTGCATACAATTTTTAAGTAGGCTCAAGATATTGACTGGCACAAATAAGAAGGTCAAAAAAGATGAATTGTACCAGCAATTTATTGGACTGCTAGTACATTGTATGACAGCTTTAGTCAAGAAGAACACATACAGAAACATACTTAGAAATGTCTACTGCAACTACAAAGATACTATAATTATTACTTAAATAGTACCTAAACCTTCCAACCAGGATTTCAGCCCTGGTACATTAGCTTCAGTAGACACATACAGCAGAAGACAGTCTCTGCTCTTAGAAGCTTCTAACTTAAGTAAGCAAGCAACCAAAGTCTGGGAGAAAGGCACAGAGACACAAAGAAATTAAGGGTAAAATTCTGGACCTAGTAAAAGAAATTAATTTTTTGCCACAGCCTAAAATGATTCTGGCCTTTCAATCTAAATAGTTTTCCAAAGGCACAAAGGAAACATGAGTTTGGAAGTAGACCTCAATCTGTACAAGACCCTCTCCTTGGGTTTGTTCCACAAAGCAATATCATTTCATGCATAAGTGAGTAGGAATTCTTGACTTCTGAAGTAAGTACATGGTATTTGGTTGTTTGTTTTTTTTTAATATGAGAACTAAACTAAATCAAACGATAATAATACAAAATCAAAACAAACCAAAAACAAAACCAGAAAAAAATTACTAAGTGTCAGAAACAAGATTATCTGAAAAATATTTAAGGATCTTCATCCCACAAATTTTTATTGAGTCTTAGACTCTTAAGTTCCTGTATCATTTAAATGAGAGGAGACTTCAGCACAATGAAACAAACCAGAATCATTGTACTTGACCATCAGTCTCCTTTTTCCTTGTTGTCCTTCTTCTGTTATGAGGGAAAAAAGTTAAGAATGTCCTATCACTTGAGCAACGGGAAACAAAAATCACTTTCTTTCACTCCTTCAGCCTTCCACATGTGATGGGAAGAGGGTAGAATTCAGCAGTGTCCCTTTAAATTGCCTTTAACAATATCTGCATATAACTCTTCTCCCTGGTTTCAGTGCCATATTGTAATGTTAAAGTGTAAAACTCTGCATCTGCTGAAGCATTTGGCTGGAAAAGCAAGTATGTCAATGCTGTCCCTAGCTGCCATCACACATATGGATTTTCTGTGTTCAGCTCTGCCATCTGGTAGTTAAACCTAAATTCATTCCTCATTGAATAAGGACTGTCTACCATATCATACTTCATTCGATACACTATCTCCTTTCATAGCCTTTTTAAATGAAATTTTATATCCTGTTTGTGTGGCCCATATGTGTGAAAATGTTGAAAGTGTTCAGAAATACTGAGAAAACACTTTCTTTCTGGGTATATCTCAGCCAAACATGCACACATAGGTGTATGCATGTATACATCCACCCCCACCCCAGAGCTACCTTCTTCTGGGAAAGACTAATAGAAAATTCTGCTACAGAGTTTCGTGCTGTAAATGTATTTTCTTGTGCTCTTTCTTAGAACTTGGAAATGAACATAACACTCTTTAAACAGAAACTAGTGTCGTTTAAGAAGCAACACTTAACAGTGTAATGAGGATGTGGGTTAATATCCTTTCCAGTTTCTTTTCTCTACTTGTGACATCTTTGGAAGTAGCTTAATTTGGTGATATTTTTGTCCTTCATTACTATTTTGTCACAGGAATAAAGCACTGAGACTTTGTGGCTCCCTACGAGAGCATGTCCAGCTGTGTTGGTTTGACTTTCTCAGTCCTTACGTACCTTAGCTGCCTTTCCTTTTCCTTACCAGCTTCTGCTTATGCCTTCCACTAGCATCAGGTTTTGGGATAAACTGCTGAGTCTGGGTGAGTGAAAAATACATGTTATTGACAACTTGAAAATTTTGGAGTCTACAGTGTCAGAAGAGCTAGAGCTCTATTGATTTCAAGAGCAAGGACTACACCAAGGCTATTTTGCTCAAAGAGCCAAAAAGGGGATGTGATGAACTCAGATCTCTACTTCTGCCAAGACTGATGTATTGCTAAAATTACTACTGTCAATTTTTCTTTGTGTTGTTTTAGGACTTGTGCTAATTAATACAGACAACTTCCTTTTAAATACATTGAAATTCTAAATCTTGTGCTAGCAAGATAGAGAGTTAGCTAGTGGCAAGCTCTGATTAATATGGACAGAAATTAGTGCAAAAATATCTGTTGTTGCAAAGCCTTCATATCTGAGCAATTTGTGCCTGTTTAAAATATATTTTCTATTTGTTTTAACATTTTTGAGGGAAGGTATTATTCTGGGATTGTTACTATATCTTAGAAAATTAATTAAAAGTTAGAGCTAGATCTTCATTGCAAAAAATCTGCTATATTTTTCAGTTTCAGTTGATTTAGACTATGTGAATAATGTGAACCATTATTACGTGACCATGTATTTGGAAAAACTTTTGGAGATATACCATGATACCTTAAAATTCTATGACATAATCAATTTCTCACTGTCCCGTCCCTCACCCTAGAAATTTCTCCAGACCTGAGCTCTTCTTCTGACCTTGGTTTGATTCCAGCCCATTTTACTTCAAGTGTTTAGTTGAGGCCCATAAATGAGGTGGATTTGACAAAGTGGAGAGTGAAAAAAGTCCCCAACCATGAGTGTCTATTGGTCAGTTTTGGTTGGCTGCAAGGTACCTAAAACATCCATTCTGGCACATGGGCAGTAAAGCTTCTCTTGAAATGCCAGCAATATAACCCAGGAAATCTTAAAGGACATTCAATGCCTCTGTTTGGGCACCTGAACCTCACTCCCCTTGTGGTCTGCACAATTTTATTTGTTTTTTCTAAGTTCTAAGCATAAAAATATATTTAATTTATTTGTGATCAGTGACCTTCAAAGACAGAACAAAAATAACAATACATAGAACAATTAGTCATCACAAATTCTAAAGCAATATGTAAATAGAATTTTAAGCTGCAATGTGTGCACATTTGTGGAAATTTTCTAATGTGGTTCTAGACATCACATTATGTTAACTGAGATACAAACATGTAATCAGGAGTGTTATTAACATTTAAGTGGGAGACTCATGATTCTCTCTGCTGGCACTTAGAAAACAGCTAGGATTTTAGGACATCTGAAGTGGCACTAAACACTGAAAAAAAGAAGCTCATCTTACGAAAACAATGGTAGAAGCAGGTACCTTCAGCAAGCAATTTGTATGATCTGTTTAATGCTTCTTCCAGGAACAGAGAAATCACATTCTCAAAGTACCTTATAATTTCCATCATCAAGTGGACAGCCTATCCTAAAGTTGAACCCGTGAAATTTAGTGAAAGTAATGCCATCCTATTGTTAAGTTAACCTTGAACAACTGTGAGATGAGGGAACAAGCAAATAAAAGACAAACAAACAAAAAAGACCTGGCCAGATGTCAAGAAAATATATCTCAGCTGCTAGCTCTAATGAAGTAAGTAAGGACGTCCCAAAAGAAATGATGGAAGTAATTGAACTTTAAAAAAAATAAATAAAAAAATTGGATGTTTTAAGGCCTTTGAAGTTATAATGAAAGGAAAAATTACGTGTTGGTGTGAATGAGACAGAAAAATGGCTTTATGTATCTTTTTACTCCATCTTATTATCCTTTATATTAGTGGGTTTTTTCTTTCATTTTTTTTTCCTCACCCCCCAGGCATTTTGTTTGATCTCTTACATCACATATGTGGCTCTTCATCGCCTGCCTTATTTGCATTTATTTGTCTTCTGGTGACTGCATCACTACACAATGAAACAAAATTATTGAACCTTGAAACAGTTCTAGATTGCAAAGATGACACCATAGAAAATTCACATTTGAAATAAAACCTAATCAAATATTATGAGAGGATATGTATCAAATCAGCCTCCCAAGAGTGTTTGCATTATAAACTTAATTTTTCAAGGCTATATTTGCATTATAAACGTCCAGCCAAGTTCACCTCTAGTGCAACTCATGTCAAAGTCAACTGAGTTATGTTAAGAATTAACTGGAGCTTAGTTATCCATTATAAGATAGTTTCATTCATCTATTGGCTTTAAATTTTGTAATGGTAGAGCTAGCAAAAGACTGCAGATAGGATGTGTTTGTAGTATTAGATTAAATTAAATACTGAGACTTTATCTCTTTGTTTTATTTAAATATGGATAAACAAATTTGTGGAGATTGCATAGAAATTTTGGAGGGATTTTTTGTTTGTTTTTGTTTGTTTATTTGTTTGGGGTTTGGGGTTTTTTTTGTTTTCTTTTTTTTCCTCACCAAGTGCAAAAAATCCAATGCTAAGTAGAATATAAACTGAAAATATATGTCTGATCTTACATATAATTAAGATCGGAGGTGACAGAAGAATTGATCTCTGTGTTCTTAATCCTCAGTAATTCTACTAGCAGAAAATAGTGAAACTTTAATTTTATCCCTCAACTTTCAGTTTTTACCAGATTCATTCTTCCTTGTAGACATTCTGAATTCTATTTTATGGATTTCAATTTATCACAACATCATGCTACAGGAGCTGTAGATGCCACTGAAAAGCAAACACTTAGCAAGTTACCAAAGAAGAGCATTTACCTATCTAGTTCTTCAGTCCACCTTGTCCCTGCATCTCCTATTTGCAAAACACGGGGAGCAAAAATAGTTCTGGCTCACATAGGAGTTCTGATACAAAAACTACATCCAGGCCTCAAGTTAATGGGGACCTTACCAAAAAGAAAATAACCAGACAAAAAAAAACCAACCAACCAAACAAACAAACAAAATCCCCCAAATTGTAGAACTTATGACTTTTCTCTATGGCTTTAGAGATAATACATGAGATGATAGGCTATACATCACATAGTGAATTTGGGTTGGCTGTTGTCTCCTCCCAGTGATATAACACAAACATTAGATAAGAGTTAATTGGTAGACCTCTGGTGTAGTGTGTGGGGATAAAGATGAGAAGTATTCAAAAAGGCTAGTAAATATCCCAAAACAATTTAAGCAACTGAAATGGACAGAAGAATACTCGTGCAAGCTTGTGTTCAGATTTTTTGTTAGTGCTGGATCCAGTGCTGGATCGAGCCTATAGCTGTTCCTAAGGGAATGTCAGCATCTACATCTGAATTTTTTTGCATTTGACTGGCTGTGATTCAGACTCTTCAAAGCCCTGATCATTTTTCCTGTTGGCTAATGGGATGTACCTGCAGGTACTGCAGATGAACCATGTGGGAGCTGTAGTGGACACTTCCAGCTTTAGTAGTGTACTCTCTCCTCTGACTTCCCCAAAACCTTTAAGGACATGTAAAAGTCATATCTGCTTTACCTGTTTTATGAGCTGAGAAGTAAAAAGGATAAGAGCTGTCAAAAATACAACAATATCATCAGAGAGAGAGTATCCTTCAGGAGTCTGCCATAGAAAACTTCCTGTGACTGTGACATTCATTCATTTAAAAGCATCTCAGCAGAAAGCTTCTCTCCTACGAGGATCAGGGCCTGGGTCTCAGATAAGCACAACACAGGGGACTAGATTGGAGAATTGGGGTGGAAAGCAGGTCTGGAGGCCCTGGGAAGATATTTTTTTTTTCATGTGTTTTCCAAAACCCTTTGCCCCTTTTCCATCTGGGACCCTACCCGTATCCAAATTCCTCCAAAAATACTGCTAAGTTTTATGAACTTGTAGGTGCAGGAAAAGGAGACATTTCCCTACTGTTTCATATCCCCAGCACTGTGCTGCCCAGACAGTCATCTGCTTTGTCTATACTTACACACTGAGCTCTGACTCACAGATAAAATGCTTCCAAGTGTTCAGCATGCTAGTAAATAAAACCCTGCCTGCACTGGGCTGTCATTTCTCTTGCTTAATTAGAGTAGAAACAAGCAAATATCCGACATATCTTGAGTTGCTTGAACAAACGCAGCATATAACCTAAAAGATGCAGTTTATACATACACATGCAGACAAATAATTTGCAGCTGTCTTGATATATGTTTTTAATGAGAAGAGGTAAAAAGTAGGTTGCAGTATGTTTCATCATACAGACTTTTAAAATGCCTTTGCAGACATTTATTTGCAGGCATTTATTGTAGACAGCCCTAAAAAAAAAAATCACAAGGTGAAGATTTAAGTAGTCAGTGTCTCTCTAAGTAAACTCAGGATCCCAAGGACTCACTTCAGAAGAGAAAAGGGCATTGTTGAGAGTGAATCACTTGTGAATCATCACTGTGAACTTTTCCAGGAATGCTACCTCGGTCATTGCAATGTGATTTTCAGAGCACAGATTTGACATGCATAGGACTGTCATAAATAAATCATAGGGAAATGTAATGAGAAAATATGTAGCACGATGTAAAGCAAACATCTATATGGAACATCAAGAGAACTTAATAATTCAATTCAGTGAAGGTCTGTGTAAGGAAAACCGAGTGATCTGTGTGCCCTGTACTGTGGGACTTGAAGAATCCTATGAGTATTGCAAGTCATTAAATTAAATACTGAGACTTTATCTCATCATCTATTCAAACACATTTGTCATTGATTAAGAGCAATTCAGGTTCCAAATAAACAAATAAACAAATGCGATTCATTTTTTCACTTGTTCCACAGATGTGAGATGCCTTGAGATCAATAGATGTAGATATTAAATCCAGCTCCATGTTTTACTGAAATAAATACAATGAACATGGGGTGGTGTGTTCCTGGATTTGAAGGCTGCAGGAATTCCTGAGGCTGCAGCACTGAAGCAGGGCTGGGGACAGTGGGTGATATTTCCTGTATTAACACTGACTTCTTTAACCAAGTATTAGACACAAATTTTTCAGGACTTGTTATGTAAAGCCAGGTTTTCAGAAAGAACTGATCCTCCACTCCATGCAAAGCTGAACCCCTGTGAGAATTTGCCCTAGTGCCATTGGCATTGCCTACTGAGAATTTCATATGTGCCACGCATTGTTTTCTTTCTTCATAGATAACCCTGTCAAGAGCATCCTCATTCAACTGTCACAGAAAAGAAGAGAAAACTCCTAATTTCTCTTTTTTATTTCTAGCCAATTTAGACTAAACTTTGTTCAGGAAAACTACATGGCTGAATGACTCTTTGACCTAGATACTCAAGATATTTGGCTACTGCTAACAGAGCATAGGGCAAGTTTGTCTCTTCTGAGAAAGTACAAGTCAAAAAAAGCAACGAGCAATCAAATTCATCTCTCAAGCCTGTTGCTGAGAACCAAAGACAAACTGGCACCTGGTAATAATGTCTATTGAATCTGAAATTCAGTTTGGCTACTGATGAAAATCAAATGTACTGAGAACAGTATGACAAAAACAGTATCACATAATTCTTGACAAATCTCTGCCCTTTGACATGAAAAACTTTCTCCCTTTTTGTGGATGAATAAAGATCAATAACTTTCCTAAGATATTCCCCAGCCATGTGCTGAACCAATGCACTATTAAGCTTAGAGGAAAAACAATTTTTCTAGCATTATTGTTACAATTATATTGTTGTTTCCACTTTTGCAATTACAAGATAACAAAGTGTTAACTTTGAAATATATTAAAGTCAAGATTATGTTGCCTGAACAAGGGCATCTATTGAGATGACCTACGAAGTCTGAGACATCAAAATGGGAATGACAAAATATGACATACAATTTATATGAAATCCAAAGTCTTCCAGAGTGTTGCCTGGAGACTTAGACACTAGTAATCTCTCCAGACATTGAAAATAGGACTAATATATGAGAAGGCAAATGTAAGGCAAGCAATAAACATAAAAGAAAGCTCATGAGTTGTCAAGTTCTGATTTGGCTGTTCAGTCTTCATCTGAACATCAGAAAAAATGCTGTGAGTAGTAGCTTGGGGATGCTGTTTTAGTTTTTGTTATATTGTAATTTATTATCTATATTTTCAAATACATATACTGTGTCATATCTACATTTCTCAAATACATTTCTCTGTGTCATATCTAAGAGAAGACCCTTCTGCAAGGGCAAAAGAAAAGGGGAAAAGAAGATCACCTCTAAGAGAGAAAAGGGAAATAAAATCTGACTTTGAAGAGCCTAAGCCTGTCTCTGTTTTTGCAGACTTTCCTTGGATTAAAAAATCCAAATGTAGGCCTACTTCACCAGTAGGTTTCTCTTCAAAGACAGGCAGAATCCTTTGGAGCTGCAAGTAATCCCTAATTGCAATTAAGTGTTGTAACAGTAGCAGATAGTTTTAAAAAGTGTTGCAATACTTCAACATAAAATGTTGAAGTATATTTTGCTAGGTATCTTGAAAGAAATTTATATCCTATTTAAATTCAGAGCCTACTAAGGATCTGAGTGTTCTGTAGAAATTCTGGGCTCTAGTACTGACATTGGAAAAGTCATCCTTCTATGCCTTGTTTGCCCATCCCAAAAATGTGAAGTATAATACGTCTTTCTTGTCTACTGGGAGTGTTGCCTTTCTGGGTTGGAACAATGTCCTGCTAAGTATGTGCATCACCAAATACAGGTAGGCCAGAGTTATTACTGGAGTTTTCATGAGGTAGTGTGGATTAATAAGCATAAATTCATCACAGGGATGCTAATAATTCAACTATAGATTTATTTCTTTTTAAAAAAAATATTTCATTTATTTCTAAAGGGAACCCCTGTTTCCTTTCCTTTTCTTATGTTTTACCTAAATTTTTACTTCAGTGGTGATTTTTGCCTTCCTAGTTTCTGTATGTTTTGCTTGGGAGTCAAGGCATGTCACCAAGTTAGGCAATGAAGGCCTGGATATTTTCTGTATCTCATTACAAGTTGACTATATTCTCAAATGAATTTTGTGAACATTTTTATTTCATGGTTTATAAATTTCTTCAAATGTAATGGAACCCTCAGAGCTCCCCAAAATTGTTCTTATTCTCATTTACATTCTCATGTTCTTTAAAGGCTCACTACAGTGCTGAAATGTTCAATAACATACCAAGTAACACAACAACACAATGTGCTCCATGAGTACCATTGATTTCCTTTGACATATAGATGTTACGATGCAAACATTACCGAAAAAGGGAAGAACCTTCATCTATGCCTCATGGTCCTCCAGACAGTGAACACTGTTTAAAAAAATAAAATAATTATACGGCCTACTGCTTAAAAGCCACTAAATTGTTCAGTTGGGTTCATTAATTTCAGATTGAAATTAAGAGCTTGAGGTTGATACTAAACAGTAATGTTCTTTTTATTAAAATGCTGCTTTGGGGTCTATCTGTGGAGAATGTAAATACCAGTATTGTTGCCTGAATTAGCTGCTATGAGGCAGTGACACTATATGAATTGTGGGCTTTTCTAGGAACAGATTCATGAAAATTAATTTAGGTACCAAATGGACTTTACTAAATCACAGTTGATGACCTTGTGCTGTTTATGCTTTTTTTGGAGAGAAAATCCACCTGAGATCTTTAGTGTAGTTAATGTTTTCCTATTCAGTGAAAGGGAAACATAAGGTAAGTAGTTCCTGAATATAGGCTCTACAGTTAGGGGCCTACAGTGAAGTGGGACAACTATTGCTTAATATGATGAGACCAACATTGACAAAAAAACCTCAAATAGATTCAAAGCAGGAATTGTCCTGTGAGACAGAGGTCTCTCCTTCCCTCTCCTCCCTTCCCCTTCCCTCCCCTCCTTTCCTCTCTGAATCAGAAGACTATGTATCTGATACCTAAGATACTTTATGTATCTTAGAAAATCAGAGAATACTAAGAGCTAGTCAAAATTATATAAGAAGATACACCTCTGATATTCAGATCTGCTTACCTAATACAAACAAAACTTATCAAATCAGCCTCATACAGCAATAGTTTTGCTTAAAAATAAGATTTTTTTCCTGCCATTTCTGTATTTATATAACAATAAAGCTTGCAATAATATGCTTTTTATTTTAATTCTTTGTTTTATCTTATGTAATATTTAAAATGAATTCAAATTGCATACTATTTTCTTTTATTTCAGGTTTTCAATACAATAGTGCATGAACAGTTTATTTATCAAAATGGAAATAGATATTACCATACAATTAGAAAAATGCAAAAGCTGTAGAAGAAAAATACATCAAGTGTCATGAGATTTGACATATTGGATTTTTTTTTTTTGAGGGCCAGGCATTGATAAAAACCTTAGGAACAACAGGAAGCAACATACAGGCTGACATGTTCCACTGTTAAAACCATCATGCTGTGAAGGGCATGAGAGCAGTTTCAGGAAGTGCTCTGCTGCTTCCTCAGGCAGACATCAGATCGGTCTTTTCTTGTGAAGACACTAAAAGTTCAAAAACAAGAGCACACAAGCAATTCTTTTTTTTTTTTTTTTTTTTAATATAAGTGCAGAGGGATGACTGAAGTAGATGAACACAGGCAACAAGTATCCTGTTTGGGTTATTCATCCGTCTCTGATTCCCATTCTATGATTGTCCACAAAGTCTCTCAAGTGAAACCCAGTTCACTTGGACTAATTTGTCAGATGACAGCCTTCCAGCTCTTGTCCTCCTCCTTGGTACCCTGCCTCAGTAGCCAGCCAATGATCAGCAGCTGCTATCAAAACTCTCGACCACACAACCATCACACTGCATTGCAAACACTGAGTCAGAGACTGTGTGCCAGAGAGCAAGAACAGCCAAGTGGCAAGCTGACAAATAGTGCTGCCCCCACTGAAAAGGATAAATTAGCAGAGTCTTACTCTTCTCTTTCCACCAATATCCAGGGGTGGAGCCAAGTGACAGCAAACTTGGCATGTATCTATCAACAGAAATATACAGCAGTGCCAAGCCTTAAAGCCGACATGCCTCCTTTTTCCTAGATGTTAAGAGTGGAACAGAAAAAGAGGCCAAGACTGGAGTCATAGCCTAGTGCTGCACAAGTGCAGGGGAGAATCTAAAACCTAGGAAAAATCTGTAGTAAAATCAACATAGCATATAAAACCAATATATGTTTCTAATAAAAGGTTGCTGAGCACCCTCAAATAAAGTAGATGAACGTCAGGTCTAGATTTAATTCCTCTAATTTTAGAACTAATTAATGCAGTTATGAGACACCTGAAGATCTCTGTGAAATTAGGGAAGATAAACACTTCAGAAAGCTGTCCCAGACCACCTAATTCACAGAATCGTATAATGGTTTGGGTTGGAAGGCACCTTAACAATCTTATAGTTCCAACCTTCCTCTAGACCAGGCTGCTCAAAGTCTCATCCAACCTGGCCTTGAATATTGCCAGGGATGAGGCATTCACACCCTCTTTGGGCAATATGTTCTAGTGTTTTACTTCAGCTAATTCCCTCAGGACTCTGGGATGCATCCCGTCAGGGCCCTGGTACATATGTATCTTCAGGTTCCTCAGATGGTCACAAACCTTAACTTCACTTACAGTAGGAGGGACTTTGTTCCCCTCATCCTCATCCTGTGGTTCTTCAACTTGATAGGTCTGAGGAGACAGGTTGCCAGAAAAGACGAAGGTAAAAACCCTGGGGAGAATCAGGAGAATTCTCCTTGTCTGCTTTTCCTAGTTTGCCATTCTTTCTTATCCGGGCAGACATTCTTTCTTATCAGGGGGGACACTATTTAATCTTTCTTTCCTGGCTGACATACTTGTAGAAGCCCTTGTTGTTATTCTGTACATCCTTTGCCAAGTTCAGCTCTATATGCACTTTGGTCTTCCTGACCTTGATACGATGGGACAGCATCCCTGTGCTGTTCCCTTGAGAACTGTCTCTTCTTGAACTGCCTGTGCAGTTCCTTCTTGTCTTTTAATTTAGCCATCAGGTCTTGATTCAGCCATGTGGGTATCTTCTCTTCCTTGCTTGAAGTTGACAGAGCATTAGGTTTGGTCAGAACACAGAGCCAGCATCCAGCAGGACTGCGTCACAGATCATTGGTAGTTCAGCCAGTTCTCAGTCCACTTCTCTGTACACTTACCTAGCTCATATTACATCAGTATGTTTATGAGGCTGTTATGTAAGAGAGTGTCAAAAACCTTGCAAAATTCAAGATAAGTAATATCTACTGGAGTTGTGCTTGTGTTCTTTGTTTAGATATATTCTCTGATCTCATCCTCCTCTATGGACAATAAGTTTTCCTTTCTCCAGACTTTTTCTCTGGTTTGAATCTCTTCTCAGGGTCTGGGACTCCTCAAGGGAAATCATATAGTAAAAAATGAAGTGAAGAGGGTGTTAAATATCTCAGCCTCCACCATGTCTTTCTTCACTGCTCCCCATGCCCCATTCAGCAATGATCCCATTTTGCTGTCTTTGTTTTGCAACTGATGTACCTGTAATAAGCTTTTATGTTTGTTGTTCATTATCTTTACCATATTGAACTCCAGAGGGGTTCAAGCTTTCCCAGCCCTATCCCTGCACACGTGGGAAGTGTCTCTATTTCTCTTCTGTGACTTCACCTTGCATTCAACTTCTACCCTTTCTGTTTTCCTTTTGAAGTTTGTCAGGAGCCCCTTGTTCATCCATATGGGTCTCCTGCTATCATCACTTGATTTCATGCTAACTGGGATGAGAATTGTCAAGCTTGGAGAGGGGGATCTTTGAAAACCAGGTAGCTGTCCTGTGCCCCTTTTATCTCTAGAGCATCCCATGGGATTTTTCCATGCATATCCCTAAAAAGACTGATGTCTGTTATCCTGAAGTCCAGGGCTGTTATACTAACACTTTCCTCATTACCTTCTTTTAGGATTCTGAAATCCACCATCACTACAGTTAAGGTTGTCCCTGACCTCCACATTCCCTACAAGCCTTTCCTTGTTTATATGCATGAAGTCCAGCAGATCATCTCTTATCAGCAGCTCCCCAGTCACCTGTCTTTGAGAGCTGCCAAGAATGCACGATGCAGAAACCTCATAGAATGCTTGTGTCCTCTTGTGCTGTCCCTTCAGCAGGTATTGAGGTTGTTGAAACTCCTCACAAGATTCATGTCCTGCAGACCTGAAGATTCCTCTGTTTTATCTGAAGAGGGCTTCATGTGTTTCTTCCTGATCGGGAAGTCTATAGCTGGCACCTACAACATCACCCATGTTGATCTGCCAGCTAATCATAATTTATATACACTCAGATGTCTCATTGTCTGTTCCTAGGCAACAGTGCAGGCATTCCCACTTCTCTTTCACAGCAAGAGCAACTCTTCATCATCCCAGCCTGTGCTTCCTAAAAAGCCTGTGTCTATCCACAGCAGCACTCCAGGCTTGTGAGCTCTCATACTACATCTCTATGATCCCAAGGGGGATTGTGGCCCTGTAACTGCATGGAACACTCTAATTCCTCCTGCTTGATCCCCATGCTATGTGCTTCAGTGTACAGACATTTCAGAGAGGCACCCATATAGGCTGATTTCCCAGAAAAGACATGAGATTTTCCTGTAATGTTGTCCTGCTGGCAATTCCTTATTTGTGTGCATAAGACTTTACCCCACCTACAGACTAGTTCTGTTCACTAGGAGGTGTCCAAAGCATCCTGCATGCTCTTCTTCCCAAGCCAGACCACCACTACCTCAGTTTGATAATCACCCTCCCTTCCTATATCTCCTAAATATGTTCCTTGTGTACATCTCCCTCCACGTTTCACAGAGATCAGAGTTTACGTGAAAGCATCTGTCCTGGTTTGGGTGTTAAACCATGACAGCATCTAAGAGGTTACAGGAATTAATAAAAACAAGTTGTTGAGCAATCATAGTAATAGAGAAGTTGAGTGAATTAGGTTACTATTCTCAATGAAAGCAAGTGCTCTTTATTGAAGATATTACATCTTCTTATCTCTGTCATCCACTGCTCCCTAACTACACCTCTATGGACTGGCAGAGAAACTCAGCTGCCCTTCCATTTACCTGTTAAATGTCTGGCATTTTCCTCTGCTGAACTCTCTACCTGCTGTGTGCCTGGTGTTGTTTCCTGCTGTCTGCTCCACCTGTCCACTTTACTCTTTTATTTCCTCCTTAAATGTTAACATGGCACAGATGGGCTCTTACTGCCTGTGACTTTCTAATGGAGTTGTTGAATGTTAATGATCCTTTGGAATTTAAAAAGGAAAAGAGATGGACAGACACTAAAACTCCAAAGAAAATAAAGGTATACATCCAATGCATCCATCTGTCTGTATGCAGACAGATGAAATAGCTCACTAGAATGTTTATTGTTGCAAGATAGAAGCATTGAGAGTCCCCAGCCAACACAAAGAGTTCCCTGTAGACAATGAAAAAAATTGCAAATTTTTACTTTTTCATTTCTGAGAGTGTGTATAGATTTGCCATGCAAACAAATCCATAAAATTGAGAGCGAAAAGGAAAAATTCTTCAGGGTAAATGAAGTCTGTCCTTTTGTTTTGAAGTCTTGAACCCATCTCAGAAAGAAAGTAGCCAAGGAATTAGCAATCAGACATGCCCAAATTTTTTTGCTGCTTTGGAGGTCCCTGTCATTTTCATGTTATCATCCATTCAGAGAGCAGATGCAGCTGCTGGCATCCTCACAGCTGCTTCGTCTCTCTTGATATGTCCCTGTTCTTGATTAATAAAAAAACTTCTGTCTGTTTCAGCACCACCTCCTGTCTCCTTTTCTTTCCTCATCTGAAACTGCCATATGCCAAAGAGGGCCAAGAGACACCCGCCAGGATATTTTAGGCAGCTGGATGGCTGTAGTTGCTCTATTTCACAGCCATAAGATTCCAGGGAGACCTTGCAGCTGCTACCCTGAATTTGCTACTACTGGAAGATTAGTTCTGACCTCCAACCTTAGGAAATCCAGAAAATTAGAGGCCTGAAAAAAAAATACTTGTCTCATTATGCTGAAGTACTTGAAGAGTCACGACTCATGAGTTTATACTGAGACATAATTAAATGTGTAAAAGTAGACTAACAATTCAGTTTTGTCCATAGGACTATTAATCTTCATCATGTTGAACAGAAGTCTGAGCCCCTTGGAATGGCCAATATACCTGCACCTTCATCTCACCTAACATTTTGTTGATCTAGATGCAGGAAACTGGAACATGACTTGCCTCTACTTTTGTCGTTAGGACTTGAAGAGAAAGAAGAAGGTAATATTGCCAATACAAAGCATTCAGGAACACTAGATTAAAAATCACATTATTTGAAAATAAAATCAATAAATTATGGTCCCTCTTATTTACTAACTCATGTTCTAAATATGACCATTAGCTTTTCCCATTTATTTCTTGGTTTCATAATTGCTAAAATCAATTCTTCTTTTCCTTCCCCTTTTCTTTCCCCTTCCTCCCTTCCTCTTTGCCTTCTTGTCTCCCTTCCTGTGTCCCTTTCTCTTTGAAAATTTAAGAACAAGGACAGCCCAGCAGTATGGTGTTAATCTGCAGCTTTCAAGTATTCATCAGTGTCCTGCTTTGCTCTAATATTTCTGTCAACTTTGGGTAAATTGTATAGTTCTTATTTTCTCATCTACAATACCTGAAAATTATAGACAGCCTTTGCAGAAAGATTGTGGAAATACATAAATTCAATAAATAAAGGTAGGTAAAAACAGGATGGAAAATATCAGAAATTAACAACCTCCTTTTAATACATCCATGTCATGCAGCCCTGCTTAAAAATACACCGTTTCCCATCTTAAAACTATATCCATGCTGGTTTTTACCAAAAGGTTATTTTTCAGCTTCAAAACTCAAAAAGCAGCATCTATGTTTTAATTTTAGGCTGAAATTGAATTTTATTAATTCCATTCTTACGTTATCTCTTAGGTTTTTTTCTTTAAATTCCATTCTCATATTTACCACCATTTATCACTGGACTTATAGGCTGAAATCATATTCCCCTTTCATGTTTTATGCAATTAAGACAAATTATTTTCATTTTAAAATGCCTTTTTTTTTTTTTTTCTCCCCCCCCAATCTGTTTCTTGTGGTGTTTCTGAACTTTTCTTGAAAAAGGGTGACCAGCACGGAATGCCAGCATCCAAATAAAACTACTTAAGTTCATATCGCTTAAAATCTTTCACCCGTCAAACAGAAGCCTAAGATTACATTAATCTCTTTGACAGAGATTATTCGTAGATATTTTATGATCTGCTAATATATTAAGTCTTTCCCTTTTTCTGTCATATCTAATTGATAGCCTCCCAGTTTATAGAAGAATTATCAGTTCTAATCCTCAAGTACATTTTGTAGACAAAAATTTCACAGTACTTTTCATTTAGTTCTCAGTATTATTGACTTGCTTTTATCATAGTCCTTCCTTCATGTTGATGAATCCTCAAATTTTACTTGAAAAGAGAAGCCAAGAGACATGACAGGCTGAGGGAGCTGGGATTGTTCATCCTGGAGAAGAGAAGGCTCAGGGGAGACCTAATAGTGACTTTCCAGTACCTGAAGGGGGCCTACAGGAAGGCTGGAGATGGACTGTTTGAAGGGTCTGGACTGATAGGGGCAGTGGTTTTTAATTTGAGAAGAGTAGATTTAGATTGGATGTTAGGAAAAAAATCTTGACGATGAGGGTGGTGGAAAAATGGAACAGTTTGCCTAAGGAGGTATTTGAGGCCTCATTCTTGGAGATACTCAAGGTGAGGCTTGAAGAGTCTTTGAGCAACCTGACCTAGTTGAGGATGTCCCTGCTTACTGCATGGTGGTTGGACTAGATGACCTTTAGAGGTCCCTTCCAAGCCAAATTATTCTATGATTCATCCCACTTAATTGGAATGATCCAAAAGTCAAACATGTCTTCTGTATGGACTTTAAACTGCATTAAAGGACATATGTGCAGTATGCACAACTACTCTAAAGCTTGGGAGTGAAGATGACCAACATGAATGTTAAAAGCTGCTCTTCATTTACTGTAAAGACTCTAGATATTTACACTAAATTTGCAGGTAACTTCTGAAAGTTTAAAATGAGATGAACCAAACTTTAACTTCCATTATGAAACTCACACTTTTGAGGTAAATATCAAAATATAAATATTGTTAATACTTAAAAAGAGTGTTCCTTGCATAACTCATTTGAGTTCCCTTACAATGTAATTACTTGTTGCCTTACTATATTGTAGTCATATTTTTAGTGAAGGTCACAGCCTTTTGATCCTCTGTTTAAATTCTTCATTATCATTTAGCTGAAAACTCAATGACTTAAATGTCTACTTGAAGAGATCTGTAATAAAAATGCAGTACAAAGACGGAATTCCACATAGTTCTTACCACAGAAAAGATTATTTTTATGTTTTATGTGTTGAGTACTGAACTCAGTATGTCTAACTCCTCTAAATATTTATGGAATTCTAATCCTAATTGGATGCTTTTACTGATTTATGTTTCACTACTCATGCAGAGGAGATGCAAGAACTAGTCAGCATCTAGAATTACTGATACTCACTTTCTGTAGAGAGCTGCAAATCACAGAGTCATATAATCACAGAATAATTTGGGTTAAAAGGAACATTCAAAAACCATCTAGTGCAACCATCTTGCAGTAAGTAGGACCATTGTCAATCAAAAGAGGTTCTCTGACCCCCATCCAACTTGACCTTGAATGTTTGCAGGTATGGGACATTTATGACCTCTCTGGGAAACCTATTCCAGTGTTTCACCATCCACATCATAAAAAATTTATTCTTTATACATAGTCAAAAATCTACTCTCCTTTAGTTTAAAACTGTTACCATCAACCTGGTTACACAACTGGATTTGGCTCAAAATATTCTGTTTGTTGCAAGGAGAATTTCCACTGAAAAATTTATTCAAGTTCCTTATATGTGAATTCATCTCACCTGACTTAAGATACTTATCTGATATGTCTAACTGAGAAGTGAATATTCCTCCATATTCACGAAGAGAACAATAGTCAACTCTAACAATAATTCAGACCGCTTTAGACTTGAATTACTTACATGAGTACTTACAGGACTTTACTTGCATCATTAATTTAGGGATAGCTTACAGTAGTTTAACTTCTAACTTAGATGCCACTATTAGGTTTCTAAAGTCTTCTAAGGTGAATCGAAGCTTGTAACAAGAGAAAAATCATATTTTTATGCAATCAGTAGTGCAGTCAGGGTAATATGGGGACAGATATGCTCTACCTATCTAGAGTATATCCTTCATGCTTAAAAATGTATATCTCATGCCCAAAATCATTAAGTATAGAGGTCTGGGACAAGATTTTCACAGAGGAAAGTCTGAGTATGTCTACGGAAGGGTTATTGTACCTTTCTCTGGAACATCTGGCACTGGCCAATATTAGCAACAGAAGACTGGACTAGATGGACTGCAGGTCTGATCTGGTGTGGCAGTTCCTATGTTCCTGTGTTCTTTCTCCACCTGGTGCAAGGGCAAAACTGTCAGGTATAATGAGGAAATCTTTATTCGGGTCCCTGTGTAAGACTGTAGAATTGGCAATTAAAAAATCATCTTTTGAAAAACTCAGAGAACTGAGAAAATATACATCATCTATACTAAATTTTTCCCAATTATTTTCCTATTTTAATTGAGTAATATTACTACAGTCAGGTGAAAGGGCCATTTCCAGAGAACTTGTGGCTACTATTATTCTATATTATTTTTATTATTTTTCTACTTAACTACAATCACAGAATAGACTTCATTGTCTGTGTGCTGTATTAGCATAGGAAAAAGACAGTCTTGTCTACACATACTTACATGCAGATCAACTTCCTTTAGTCTTAGGTTAGTCTAGGCTAGTCTTAGTCTTAGGTTCCTAACTGTGATTTCTAAATGAAGTGTCTAGTTGTCTTACGAGCACTGTTACTGATGCAAAGAAACAAGCATTTCCAGTTGAAGGGTCAGGTCCAAATCCTACCTGCCTCCCCATTGCCTCCTGCACTCCCAGTAGTAGATTTTTCTAGTTTTCTTTTCATTGAGAAAAATAGTTACCCATGTATGACCACAAAAGAAAATTAAGTGCCTTTTTAAAATGAATGCTATTAAAGAGGATAAAATCAGGTTTCATAACTAAGTACAATGGAAGACAAAAGATCAACGTTACAATATTGTCCAGAATTCGGGAGGTAGTTTGGTATGCTAACCATTCTGCAGTATTTTATACTATTATTTTATATTATTTCCTACTGCAATATTTAACACTGACATTAAAATTACAGAAAAGGAAGTTTCAGAGAAATTGGTGGTGACTTTTTCTCCCAAGTCACAATAGATAAAAAAAGTGGAAATGGCCTCAAGTTGCTTCAGAGGAGGTTTACATTGTATATTAGGAATATTTTTCATGAAAAGGGTTGTCAGGCACTGGAACCAGGCTGCCCATGGAAGTGGTTAAGTCACTATCCCTGGAAGTATTTTAAAGATATTTAGGTGTTGTGCTGAGGGACATTGTCTAGTGGTGGACTCAGAACAGTGCTGGGTTAACTGTTAGACTCGATGTTCTTCTCCAACCAAAATGATTCTATGATTCCATTTTCAAGAAGTATAGTATAGTTTTAAGAATCCTGTGAGGGTTTTCCTACTTCCTCTTTGGATTGTATTTGAAATTACTTGTAATTTGGTGAAGAATGGCACAGGAAAATGTGATATTTTGTGTCTAGAAAAACTTTTGTTGGCTAATTATAGGTATTTACTGTTACTGTTTGAGTTCTCCTAGAGCATCTGTTGTTCTAAAAGATGCAGTGCTCTTGCAGTCACTTTACCATAATCACCATTCCCATGGAGGTCTCTCAGAAATGTTGAATTATGACTGACAACTCTTCATGATGTTCTTGTCAGCTCAGTTTTCACTTTTCACAATTATAGCTATGTCTGCTGCAGTTTTAGTGAACTGGTTATGAATTAAAGGCTAGATGGAGGTATTCTGACTGTCATTTAATGGAGTTACCTAATTGAGGCACACAATCATCCTAGTTTCTCATTACATGCAGTAGAGAGAAAAAAAAGCACCTGCAGATGCTGTGTCAGATCTAAAATAAGCTGAATTGTCTTTTAGAGGTGCTTATTTCTTCCCTCCATTGACGGGAGAAAGAACACAGCTGAACACGAGCCTAAATTTAGTGCTCCAAGGAAGCGAATGGGATATTAAGAAGGATAAATCTGGCTATAACAGTTGGATCGTAAGGTCAAGTGCTAAAACTCATCACCCTGCTGGAAACAGTGAAATGGAATTACACTTCTTCAGTACATTGTTCTGTCTTCCTCTCACCTTCCTCTGAATCACTGTGTGGCTGAAGACTTTTTTCTACTTTGGTTTCCTATCTTACTTATTTGCATCCCCCACAACTATTGTTGAAAATAAGTAAAATTTAGTAGTGGCAGTCCAGCATCTCTCCTTTGATCCTCAGTACCAAAGCTGGAGTGCCAGGATGCTCAGAATGACATTGTATTCAGTCAGTATCAGTGTTTCAAAAGTAGAGACAATAAAGGGAATAGAAATACAAGGTCATTAGCAAACGGAGTAATATAATAACTGGATTGTGATTCTTGATCAAAACTGAAGTCTTTTTTATTATCACTGCTGTTGTTTCTGTGATTCACAACAGGAATGAGACTGGTTTTTTGTGCATCAAATTAAAAAAAAAAAAAGATAAAGAGCTAATAAAATAAAAGGTAACATATGGAGTCTGGCACTGTCTGCATAAAGATTATAGATTTTATTATTGGTTGAAATGGAAATGTCAGTGTAATCTCACGGGTTGATGTCATAGAAATTCCACTGGATTTTCCATGTTGGTAATGCATTTATACAAATCTTGGATTATAAATGTGCAATATAGTGGTAACTCATTAGTTTGTTTGTCTGATATTTACTAGCTTTCAGTATTATGCTGACAATAAAGCACAATGTTTGTCTATGCATATAGATTGTTGAGAGATAAACTGAATTAGTAAGCTGAAAATTACTGAATCAGTAATTTCTTTTATAATTATTTAGTGTTTTCTAAAAATGTGGATAATTCTGTAAGAGGAGATAACCCCTTTACCCACTAAGACTGGTAGTGCACTTTTCCAATTCACAGAATCATAGAATGTTAGGTTGGAAGGATCCTCAAACGTCGTGTGGTCCAACCTTCCTTGGCTAAAGAATGGTCTAAAGCATGGTCAAAAGCATGGTCTAAAGCATGCCCTTGCAATTGAATCCATCATCCTGTTGGGTTTCTTTGGCACTACAGCATACCATCTTTTCACTAACAACGCAGACAATTTCTATAGTCCATAATGCATATTTCTCTAGGAGGAGGATGTCAGAAACCTTATAAAAAGCGTTGGAAAAATCCAAGTAGACAATGACATCGCTTGCCCTGCATCAGCCTAGCAGGCTTGTCATGGAAAGTGATCAAGTTTTTCAAGCATTGTTTGCTCTTGGTGAATCCATACTGGCTTTGCTCAACCACATGTTTCATTTGACTCATGACAGCCTTCAAGAGGGCTTTTTCCATAACTTTCTCGGGGATAGAAGTAAGGCTGATGGGCTTATATATTTTTATTATTATTATTATTTTTCCTTGAGAGTTTGGTTTTGGTTATTTTGTTAATATTGTTTTTTTAGTTACTGTTGTTTTTTTGTTTTGTTTTTGAAGGTTAGCTTTCTGGTTATGCCTATTTACATATTTATTGGTCAGATCATATTGGATACAAGGTTTATGAAAACAACCTGCTTACAGATGCATGTCAGTACAGATAAGCACATATACTTCCAGGCTGTCTTTAGAGGAAAGAACTGTTGCAGATGTTGAAGAAGCATGATGTGAGAACATAACAGTTCAATACTGCAAAATAAATCCCGTTAGTTTCTCATTCTGGAGTGGCACTCATCTCATATCTTTTATAATCTTATTAAATTAGGTGTGCATTCTCCCTTGATAGTCAATAGAAAAAGTTAGAAACCACCATAAAGGAATTCAATTCAAAAGGTTATATCCCTGTTTTAAACTGACAGAAGTCTTTCTGCAGCTATTCCTTTCTTCAGTCATTGACTATAAAGGGATTCTTGATCACTGTTTCAGTCTTGACAACTGGTACTTGTATAGTCCTAAAAATTAAGGAATAAACTCCAAATCCGTTCCTGTGTTTAATATAAAACACACCAAAAAACCCTAGCCAAAAATAAAACAAAATCTAAAAGAAACACAGAATATTAGGTAAAATATCACTAAAATATTCCATGTCACTAATGGAATGGTTGACTTTGGTTAGATCCACAGCTGACTAGAGTCATATTACTTATGGCAGACAGAAATGTGTTCAAATAATTTAATTACCATTTTATTAGAACAGCATAGAACTGGAAATAGAAAAGGTGAGGACCAAAAATAATCTAGTAAAAGCAAGTGCACATTGAAGGGGCTGAAAAGATTAGAGCCAAATAAGTATGTCAAACCTTAAGAGAATTTGAGGAAAAGGAGAAGAGATAGAAGAGACTGATTTGCTAAGGTGAACTATACTGCCTTGAAGATACCAATGTAAATGAAGGAGATATCTCTAGGTTTGTAAGAATAAAGTATTGAGGAGGTGGAAGTGGTATAGATGGGGCTGTAAAGCAAAGGAACAGATTTAGCCTCAATAATCTATGTGAAGCATGAAAGTGAGAACACAGATCACAAAAAGAAGGCACTAGAAAGGAGTTTCAGTAGTAAATATCTGGGACAATCACATGTTTTGGTAAGGAGTTTGCACAGGAAAAGATATTTTTCAAAGTGTTGTAACCCATATCAGAAACATAAAGGGGGGGATGCAAAACCTTAGGAAGATAAAGAGAACCAAAGACAAATGACTTAATCACAAATAAAAGCACCAAGATTTCTGCTTCACTGCCAAAGAAAAGAATGTACTTTCTCTGCCTCCCCACTTCCTCATCTGGACAATATTAATGGAAAAAGATGAAAGACAAGATTTCTTACAACCCTGCTTTTTGAGGGTACACCAGTTTTTGCTGGGACCTGTCAAAGAGAGACAGCTTTTACCCTACCAGTGCTTTTCTAGTTCATGAAATGCCTGGTAGACAGTACCCACTCTACCTATCCATTCAGATGCATTACTCATATCTGCCCTTTCAAATTATTGTCTAACAACCTTGACAGAGGCAAAAATCCTTCCAAGACTGCTAACCTTTGGTGCTTAGCTTACAATTAAATTTTAAGTAACAAAAATTTAGAATAAAAGCCTAAAGTAAACTCTTCAGAGGGAAATTGAATTGGGTTTGAAGAAATTTAGGCAGAAATGTCTTCCACCTGTGTTTAGGCATCTGAGACAGTGCTTAATGATATAGATTTAAGAACAAGTAATACACCAAGAGCCATTTTACTTTCTTTGACTGGCTTATCTGAGAGACAAGGTCCACAAGTCCACATTTCAATATTTTTGCAGATTTTACAGTTAACTATACAATCTAACAATCATTAGTAGCATTATTTCAGTAATTAAATTGATACAGTAACTATTGATATTATTATTCATGTCTGAAAATGCCACTTAGACAGATACATCTGGAAATATAGTAGCTACAGAGAGGCAAAGTGATTTTTCTAATTCCACAAAATATTGTAGTATTACTACCAGAATACACATGAGACTTCGGCTCTAACCACTGAACAGTGTTCCCTGACTTAGATCATTTGCACCTTAAAATTTGTAGATTTTGTTTCATCCAATACTGTTGCAAAAGGTTTCACTCTAATTATATTTGAAACTTCGTTTTGGTTTTCCATTCTAAGCCTGTTTCTAACTGTGTGAAAGACTAGAACACTGGATGGAAAATTTCAACATTTGCAATTCAAATTTCAAGTGAAGGTTTTAATGCTGAATAGTTGTGGCTATCATTTTAAAGGCCTGTAGAGTTAAACAATGTAGAATTTTTACCCCATATGTTGTGAACCATCTTAGTAGATATTGTTCAGTTATGA
The DNA here is from genome assembly GCA_023637945.1 of Phaethornis superciliosus. Taxonomy (NCBI): domain Eukaryota; kingdom Metazoa; phylum Chordata; class Aves; order Apodiformes; family Trochilidae; genus Phaethornis; species Phaethornis superciliosus. Next base: position 66,699,246 of record JAJQWJ010000004.1, read on the forward strand.
TCTGGAGAAGATATTAATATGGTACTTATGCATAAAACTGACAACAGAGAAGTATTTTGTAAATTCAGCATTTAGTTATCTCTTATCCATTAACAAGAAGCAAAGCAAACATCTTCCCCTTATATTCATGCCCCAAGCTAAGCAAAGGGAATGGAAAAGGTTTTTAGAATTACAAATAGAATCTTTAGATTGTAGAAACTTGCTAATTTCATTTATAAAAAGCATTGTGGAACTTCTGCTTTCTCTCCCAGTTGTTATTAAATTACAGTCGAAAGCTAAAAAAAAAGAAAAAGCGAGGAACACAAAACAAAAGACAGCGAGGAAAGGGAAGGAAATAATCCCAGTAGGAATTTAGTAATTTTTTTTTTTTTCTTTTTAGAGATCAGGCATAAATGTAAATTTAAATATGAAAACTGAAGAAAAACTTATGCTGTTAAAAAAAGGAGGGGAAAATAAGGAAGGGGGAGAGGGAAAGAGGTGGAAAAAATCTATGAACTAAGTTTTCAAAAAATGATACTTGGAAAATATGTGAATTCACCCATATAGTTTTGAAAGTGGTAGATGTATTTGAATGTGCAAATTGTAACCGTAGATTTTCAAATATTATAGATTTACATTTCTTCCAATACTTCATGGGTTTTGAAGCACTAAATAAAAATTAAGGATAAAATTATACCTTATGTTAGAATACCAAAATGGGTTTTGCACTGCCTAAATTCCACTAAAGCCCTCAAAATAGGTTTGAAGAGGGACTTACCTGGCTCATGGACAATATTTATCTGGGAGAATTTCACCCAAAGGTATAAAGAATATTAACATTACTTCTGCAACTTGTTTCCCTACAGTTCCCTACAGTCTCTTGGACTAATTACCTGAGATGAGAGTCCTTGCTCCACATCATCTTTTAGTCTGGCAAGACATATCATTTAGAATTATTAAATATTATATATTAAGTATTGCAACAAAAGAAGGGACAAGCTGGATACATGAACACTTCCTGCAGAATTTGGGACTAAGTTAACCAACCTGTTTAACATCTCTCAGAGACCAATAAGTATTCCTCCTTCCATTTATAGACAGACCATATTGAAAGAAAAAAGTACTGTTCAATGCCAAATACTGAGTCTAGACTATTGACGAGTCTAGTCAGATAATTCCTCACAGATTAATACTTTTGAATTAAAGGAAGGAATAAGAACAGTGCTCATAATGTTTTTTTTACATTTAACATGATAATTTAGTTGAAAGTAGTACTGCAAAGAAAGGTAATAATAAGTTTGAAACTCCAGTTGGACAATTTCTAAATTAATGGAGTGCTCTGTTAATGTTTCAGAAAGAAGAGGTAGCCCTGATTTCTGAACAAAAACCAGGGAATGCTTAGAGCATTTATAACTTTACCTGAGTCTTTGTGTTAGGTTATACATCATTTGTCAAAATGCAAAACTATCCTCACATAACCCACAATATTAGTGTACATAAGAAGTATATAAGTGACCACAAGAAGCTATGGTGTGCTGCAAAAATCCTGGAGAGCTCACCCAAAATTCTGAAACACAGAGAGACATGAAGTCTGAAAGAGTATGTGAGCTTTCATTGGTGCTCTTAGTGTTGCAAGGTCTTCAGGTTAAAAAGGTTGTGGTTTTTTTTTTTTCCTATTCTAGATCTGTTCAAATCATAGAATCATAGAATTGTCTGGGTTGGAAGGGACCTCAGAGATCATCATGTCCAACCCTTGACCCACTGATGCAGTTGCTAGACTATGACACTGAGTGCCACATCCAATCTCTTTTTAAATATCTCCAGGGATGGAGAATCCACCGCTTCACTGGAAAGTCCATTCCAATGCCTGATCACCCTCTCCGTGAAGAAATTCTTTCTAATACTCAACCTAAACTTCCCCTGGCACAACTTAAAACCATGTCCTCTTGTCTTGTTATACTTATATCTGTATAAGGACAGTGAGATGTTTCCTGCACAGGAGAGGTGACATTTGAAACATTTATTGTACCACTGATACAGTGATATACAGTGAAGTTAATCCCAGATCAGAATTTGTATTTTTTACAGTTTCAGAGAAATCTCCATCATTCACACCCTCACTTCATTCTCCTTTTCATCTGTGGTGATTTTCTAATCCTGATCACTATAGTTTATGTTATCATTAGAGTAAGTTCCAGGTAAGTAACATGTTCTTTGCCATACTGCAGCTATGTTTCATTTATTATATTACTATGTAATTTTCCCTGACCAGAGATTTTGGTGGACCTTCAGCAGCATCTGGGTAAAAATGCACTCACACACTGCAGTATGTGCTGTACTGCACTAGTCTGTAGGAATACTCACATATAATATATCATTTTAATAAACTAATGCAGTAAGCCTGTTAGTTTTCTCTATAGATCACCTGTCCTTCAGGCTGTTTTTCACAGCTCCTTGACATTTCTTCTTGAAACAATCACCAGATATTAAGACTTCTGTTTCATCCTACATCCTTCATCTCTATTATTTTCTCAGTGCTGTAAGTAGCATCTTAGCATTTTTCCATTTGGTAGAGTTAAACTAATGGAAGATGTAGTTGTATCAGATGGATGGTTTAAAGTCCTGAAGGAAAGACCATTCACAGAGGCATCAAGACCACAGTGTAGAAACTAATTAAAAAATAAAGAAAACTTGTGTTTTTGTTTTGTATTGTTTTGTCTTGGTTTGGTTTTGTAAAAAGCGAGCCCATGAAGTATTAAACAGTTATTTCAGATGTGAAATTAAGGCCCTAATCCTAAGGTGTAAGCACAATGAAGACCAGTCTGTATCATGTCTAGAACTATTGTACCTGACTGCAACTAGGAAAAAAAAAATCCATGCAAAGAAATGGGAACAAAAGGAAATTCAGAAAACATATTTTTCAAGTCACTTGTTAGGTTAGGAATGGTACAGTTTTATTTGTCATCCAGTCTGAATCTTTCAAACATTCACAGTCATTTTCCAGGTACTGTAAGTCTTTACAGCTTCATCCTTCAGTAGTACAGAACATTGCTGTGCATTCTTAGTATATGATACATTATGCACAAATATGATTTAACTCCAAAGACATTTCATCATCATAGAATCAGAGAATGGTTTGGCTTGGAAGGAACCTTAAAGATCATATAGTTCCAATCCCTCTGCATAAGCAAGGAGAATTCCCACTAGACCAGGTTTCTCAAGACCCCATCAAACCTGTCTTTCAACCCTTTCAATGATGGGGCCTAGACATTGCTGGATCATGTTGAGCTTCTCATCAAACAGTACTTTTCCTCAGGGCTGCTCTAAAATTAATTCATTTATAAAGAATTAAATTATGTGACCTGCATTCTCAGAGTAATATGCCCTGGTTTCCATTCTAAAGAATATTTTTTTGTTTTGTTTAGGTTTTTTTTCAGGCTGCTTTGAAAAAGTCAAGAATTATTTTCCACACACTTAAAAAGTTCTCTGCATTATTCTTGTCTCTGTTCCAGAATGAACTATCACCAGACACAGTGGTGAAATAAAAACCAGTCTAAGGAATCCTTCTAATATAGCAATATGTCACCACCCAAAACTTGCTGTAAGTCAGCATGTAAATTAAGCACATAAAGGACTAGTATTTTAATAGTCCACATGCAATTGTCTGACACCAAGTATTCCTGTCTTAAAATGCTGACTTCTAATTTCCTTTTTCACCTTCACCTGCTGGAAACTGTGCTCTTTCTAGTTTGAACTTCAAGTCACCTACAAAAACAAAAGACTCAATCAACTATTACATAAATTGATTTTATAAACTGAAATACTTACCAAATGTAAAATCGAAGTCTTTCTCATGTAATGATGCATGAATATTTAACAGAAGCCCTTAGCTGTTATGCATTTATGAATATTTCCATATACTACTTCTCCAGCTATGTTGCTGAGGTACTGAAGAGAGAAAAGACTTAATTAAAAATAATCTAAATTGGTTAAGATATGCAAGAGAAAATCTAAATAAATCCCAGGATTGCCTGTACTAGCTAGTGAATAAAAAGTTATTTTTAATAGGCACATAAGAGATTAATAGAAATATCCCAAGTGTTTTTTGGTTTTTTGAGTCATGGACGTTAGCGATGATGAAGTCTAACAGCTTCTCTCATGAGTTAATGTACATGTGAGCTCACTACAACACATAAATGTGCATGTCTGTGTAAATGTGTATCATCTCACCCCAACCTCCCCACTTTAAGACAAAAATTGTAGAAAAGAAAGCAAGAAAACACTAATCATTTTCATCTAGTAAATTGTAGAAAAGAAAGCAAGAAAACACTAATCATTTTCATCTAGTCAACACACAGGATGGAGCATAACTTCAGAATAACTACAGCAACATTGTAGCTGTATGTCAGGTAATACATACTTCCAGAGGCCAAGTCACAGTTCATCCATGATGGATAAATACAGTGAACACAGCCTTTCCAATATTAGATTTAGGCAACTAATCTAAACTGGTTACTGAAGTGTGAGGTCAGGTCTCCCACAGAGGGGTAGAACTCAAGCAAATTACTGTGCTAGGCATTGTACTTTCTGGTGCCTGTAGCTCAGTGAGCTGCATACCACCCAAAAAGACTAAACAAAGATTAGTGATTAATGTGTATTGTGAGTAGAATTATTAAAACAGATGTAGGTATTGCATGAGGAAAAAAATAAACAAAACAGAACAACAACAAATAATAATAAAAAAACATCCCAAAATTAATTGTATAATTTATTAGTTGTTAATTACTTGCTTCTCTTTATTAACATATTACACCTCAGAGAATAACTCTGAGGTAGGTAAATTGAACTAGACTTCCTTTGCTGATGTGTAATTTGCAACACAAAGAATGTAAATAATGAGCGGAGATGGGAATGGAAGTTAGTGCCCTGACAATGATAATTTTATCCAAGTATTGCCTTTGGGGCTTAAATACATGCAACAGAAATCACAGCAGGAAAGAAGAAGCTGAAGGGAATATATTAGAAGCAAGAAGGCATAAATGCGCTCCAGGTCTAAACAGAGCAAGATGTGGTCATAAAGAAATGGGAAGGGTTCCTTATGTCTTCGAAGAAGGAAAAGGAAATGATATGGCAGACCCTTTTTAAGAGTCTCCCACAGGTATAAACAGAAACACGAAAGAAAGATGCACACTAGTAGTCTGGCACTGTGTCAGAGGCATATTCCCTCCTACATTACGCACCCAAATTAGTGTCACAGTTTAACGCTGGGCTGGCAATTAAATGAATGACAGATGCTCACTATTAGCCCCTTTCCCTTCCCCTGTAGGGAATGCAGAGAGAGAATCAGTGCAAGAGACTTATGGGATAGAAACTAAACTACACAGCTTTAATGAGCGGTGATGGAGAAAAGGGAAATAATGAAATAAATACAACTGGGTACAAATATACACAAAACAACCATCACACACCTCCATACCTCAATAATGCTCATGTCAGCATCCAAGGCTGCAGGGTAGGACCTGGAAAAGTCCCAGGCTGGGTTCCTGAAATCAGTGGCTGAAGGGAACTGGATGAAGGAATACGTGGATTCAGAGATAGACAGATGGGGATCAAAGGCAGAATGGTGGACAGAATCCTCTCAGGAAAGCCACGGACAAAGGGAGCTTGACTTTTCTGACCCCTCATATTTATTCCAAGTATGATGTTTATGGGATAGAATATTTTGGTCAATTTTGGTCTCCTGTCTTGTCTGTTCCTCCACATAATATGGTGGCAGTGTGACCCTTTTACTCCCTTCATTTGCTGGAGCACAAGATGTTTTTCATCAAGAAATGGTCTTGGTTTTGCACACCATTCTCTGGAAGTGACTATAAACATCAAGTGCTATCAGCCCTAGATGCAGACATTGACTCAGAAACATGCTGTTCGTTTCAGCAAGTGCAGCTACTTACAAGAGACTTAGATGAAAAATAAAATCACTAGAAAGAAAACTGGTTCTATCCTGACTCATAGCAGGCTACTTCTGGCCAACAGAGGTAGAAGTCTCTCCCAGAGATTGCTTTTAAGTGCTAATGAAGAGTGTCTTCATCTTGCCCTCTGGACATGTCACTGTGCTGACTGGATAGAAAGGTATAATAACCACTGTCCACAGTAAAAAGAAAATGTGGGTTATACAGATTACTGTGAAGCCCAGAGGAAACTAAAAGCTCTGTGTGATGATCTGTTCTCCCTGGCATCCAGTGATAGGACATGTAGAAGTGGTACAAAGCTGCACCAGAGGAGGTTTAGTCTGGACAATAGGAAGCTTTTTTTACTGAGAGGGTGGTCAAAGACTGGACTAGGCTTCCTAGAAAACTGATCAATACCTTGAGCCTGTCAGAGATCAGAAGGTATTTGGACAATGCCCTTAAACAACATGCTTTAACCTTTTGATCAGTTCTGAAGTGGTCAGGTAGTCGAACTGGATGGTCATTACAGGTACCTTCCATATGAAATATTGTCTTGCATTGCATTGTACTATGTTGTATTATATTGCATTGTACTGGATAGTATGCTATTCTTTCTAGTCTTGTCTCATCTCTTCTCGTCTATCCTATCCTATTATATTCCATTCTATTCCATTCCACTCTATTTACTTAAAATGTATTTCTGTTAACATCAGAGCTCCTGCAGAGTATGGCTCATGGTGAGGGCAGTATCAGGATGACACTGAGCGATCAGGAGAGAGCACTGAGAGGTTAGGATGACCATAGAAAAAATGAAAAGTGTGCCACAGATATTATGTTTGACAGAAATATAGTTAAAATTGACAGATTTTAATGATTCAAGGTGGAACCAATGCAAGCCCAATTGATCTATGAAAATTTTTATATTGACTTCAAGGAGCATTGAACTGAATAATGTGTCTTCAAATATTTGCCTATCCAGTTTAGTCATCAAGGCACAAAGTTTAGAATCTATCTTACAGTTCTTGATTTTTATTGTGGGTGAACATTTAGTGAAAAAGAAGCAACTTAGATCACGTAGATGCAAAGATAAAATATTGCAAGTTGTGAAAGTTGTTGCATTTTTCGAATTCTTCATTATTGTAGGTAAGAGCATAGTGTCAAGAAAGCCTTATTTTCTTCATATTTTTACTTCTAAATAAAAATGGAATAAAATAAAATAGAATAAAAGCAGTAAAACCAAAATATATTTAAAATAGAAAATAAACGTATAGTCAAACATATCACCCAGACTCCCAGAAAAAGAAAATAAAAAAAGAAAAAAATCCACCTGGTTTCATGTTGTCAAAGTGTCTGTTATTTACTTAATGAGTTGAAATAAAGTAGTTGAAGACTTTTTGCTTAAGCAGGTTAGGTATAGCCCATGATCACTGATAATAAATGGAGTAATAGTGAAAAATCATCTCATAAAATTAATTTACCTGGCACTGAGTAATGTATGACTTCTGAGAAAACCTCAAACTTAAATTACAAAAGTGGTATGTGTTTTTGTCTTTTCTGTTTAGTATTGAGGATGATCAAATATAAAAGAAGAGTCTTTGCTGGCTGCAATTAATATAAGACAAAGTGATAAAGGCACTAACAAACATACAGCAACCACATGTGAATGAATGCTATATCACATGATGCATACAATACACCACTTTTAAACTTTGACACTTAATAAATACTTGCAAATGGTGCTCATTTGAAGAGAAGCCATTTATTCTTCGGGAGAAAGTAGGCAAGGCTAATTTGGGACTAATACTTTTGGGGTTATCAGAATTTTATATAGTGCTTGACACCGATGAATATTTGAGTCCACTGATTTAGTCCAACTCAATATAACTTAGTTTTATATAAACTCTTTTTTATAAAATAGCTGCAGAAGTTAAATAATGAATAGCAGTAGAAAGAGAAAAGATACATATACAGTAAAATTAAGAAAAATGTAACTCAACTTTATTTGAAATCTTTGAAGCAAGATATAAGAAAGAAAAATATAGAAAAGCTGATCCAAAAATCCAAGGTCTGACCATCTACCTGTTAATTAAACATTTATACACTTATCTAGTATATTTTATGAGTGAGGTTCAGACCAAGTTTCAGTTTCTGTATTGTCTTTTTAAGGAGCAACTGAGCTCACTATTCAGAAAAAAAAATGGGATGCTGTGTGAAGAGGCATTGTGAAAAGAAGTGAGCAGGATGGGGAAAAAAGGCTCACAGAAACATTCAGACCAGATGAACCCTAAAAGGTCAGAGCTTAGACCTGGAGGAGTTATTTTAAACCAGTTTTTGGAAGAAGGGAGATATCAGGACATAATTTATAAAGCCCCTGAAATTCATGAGTCGCATAATGCCTGATATGTCTACACTTAAGACATGAGTAGGATGCTAAGAAGAATCCTCATACCAGTATGGATATCTCTACAGTTATAATTGTAATTCACCAAAAATAGAAGAATCACAATGAGTTCACTGGCCTAGGAAAGGAATAATCCTTCACTGCCTTTTATAGTTCCAGGAACTGGCTACATATCATATGTAATGTTACATATCCTCTGAAATGCAACATATGGGCCATGTGAAAAAGAAAAAAAAAAAAAAAGAAAAAAAATAGAAAAAAAAAAGAAAAAAGAAATTAAGAAGAAAGAAAAAAAAGAAAAAAAGGAAAAAAAAAGTGCCAGTAAGCTGATACATTTTTAAACTTTCTATATTTCTGCTTGTTTCCCAGCAAACACCATGAAATGGTTGCCTCACCCTAGAGGTGATATGGCAAGTTCTTTGGCAGAGTTATTTATAGAGGAATTGCTCTGAAGGAGTGAAGAGTAATGTAAATTCAAAATACATGTGTTTAGATAGAACAAGAAAGAAACTGAAGACAGAGTGCAGGTGTCAGTGCTCAGGATGAAGAAATAAAGGTGCTGAGGAAGAGAATAACAATGACGTAGGAACAGAAATCTGCTACTGGAAACTATTTGACTCACAAACCACAAACTATGTCATAAGCAAAATCCATAGTGAAGTATACTTAGTAAATTAGTAAAGGTCTCTTGAAGTCAATATAACTATTGTGATGACTTCAGACGATTACGCACAAAAGTGAACTTCTTCAAAGTTAGTGCATTAACATCAATCTGATGGAAATTCCTGGGAGTTTTACTATGACCTTTGATGAACACAAAGTCTAAAGTGGTGCACATAATTTCTGAAAAGCCCAGACAGAGATCTGAGAGGAACAAGGAAGCCTATCAAGTCATCACATCTAGCTTTTTCTATATATTCTGTAATGGAGTTGTACATTCTATCTGTTTATCCATTTCTAAATCTGAAAACAGGAAAATATATGTCTATATAAACCAATTTATTTTTGTTTTCCAGATGATATTCACCATTTTTTTGTTCTTCTCGAAGAAAAAGAAAGACCAGTCCTACAATCTTATATGATGTTCAGCTCCACAAAGATTCACACTATATTGTTTTCAGTAACTCATACATACTTGATCTGAGAAGTGTGCTATTTCCCTAAAGAAAAGGTTGCATAGCCTCATAAATCTCAGTATTTGGCAGATTCCCAGAACTGACACTAATTCTGCTTTAGCAAATTCTAACAAGAAACAAATTTTAGAGGTAAAAGTGATGAAGTTTGACCGAGAGTTACCTTTTCTTGCATATTTCAACATGTTGACAGATTTTCAGAGTTGAGAAAATAGTGGGGGAAAGACTCTAAGAAATTGTCACGATTCATTTTGATTAATTAACCAACAAATAAAAAAAAAAAAATTGACAAAAGCAGGAAAACATTTTAAAAGAAAATCTAATCACCCATTCCATTTTTAATCAACTGCAGAAATAAATTACTGACATTACTACTATGTAATTAATCATAGCAATTTGACTGTGAGGACTGTTTCTGTCACTAAGTCCAGTCTTCTGACATCAATGTCAAGATAGTAACTTCTTGATTTCTGTGGAATTGCTTTTCCTAGTTATTTTGTGTTTTTTGCTGTTTTGTGAGTAGATAGTCTTTGTTTCCCTATCTATAAGTGACAACCTCCCCATGCACGTTTTCAAAAGCATCCATCGTAAAGTACTGGAAACATTTCTTCTGTTCAGCAAGGTGAAGAGTACTTCTGGTAATATAGTCCTCTTAGGCTTTTTTGTTTGTTTGTTTTGCTAGTGTTAATTTTGGTTTGTTTCTTCTTTTTTCTTCCAGATTCTCTGTCTGAGAACATAGTCTCTAAAGATGGGATTCGTTTCAATTCACTTTTCCTGCAAACACAGAACTATCTAATTTTTGTTAGAGTCCTCCACAGTGATGCAAAGGCTCAGTTTGCATTGGAGACATCAGGCATTTCCAGATCACCACACAAATATGGGTAGAAATCTGTATCTGGACTTGTGCAGTGGTCTGCACAAAACAGAACAGGCAACAAATTGTACCATACCTTCCTTTTTGCAGTTCCAGTTTATAGTATGCAGCTGCTTCAGTGCACTGCCCAAATGGTTGATGTGCTCCATTCTGTAAGAAGCTGCAGAGCAGAAGGACTTTTTCTTCTGTGTAGCAGAAAGGGGTATAAACTCATTGTCCAGAATTTAAGGCAACCAAATCCTAATATAATGCAAATCTCTTTAGTAATGTCATGATCTATACTGGTGTGTAGTTCACTTGTTCAATATAATATGTGAGGTTCTCGGAGAATGTAGAGACTACTGAAAATATATTTAGTATTTCTCCTTTTCCTCCCTCCTCATTTTTCTCTTTTTTGCCTCTGTTGTCTTCCTGTATCCATTTGTACACTTGTTTACTTTAATTCATATCCATTTATTTATATACTTAAATATTTCAGGTGTTCTTTCAAGAAGCCTGCTTTTTATTAAATATAAATCCTAGGCCAATATTTTATTTCTCTCAGACTCAAAAAAGTTCAATACCAGCTTTTACTCTGCCTGTGATGGTAGCCTACTCCTGAATGTGGCTGTTTATTCACTTTAAAGTGTCTTTGAAATATTGTCTAACTCTTTGCTCTGTACCACAGTATGCTTTACTGTTTTATGGAAAGAGGGAAAGATTTGGTACAATAAAAACAATTAGAATTAAAATAAATCGGTTTTATTCTTCTTTGTCGTTATAGAAAATAATGACATAGAATATGCAATATTGTATTATTATCCCTTCAACAATTCTCATAAATTCTGAACAAATATTCCATTTATTTCTACCTAGCTAGTGCCCTTATTACACATTTTCTTGCTTCATTAATGCAACATTCTTCTTTTCCTCCTGGAAAAGAACTACTTATGCCACTAAAGAAAGTTTTCTAGTCTATTAAACTTAAATTGATGTGTAGTTGGGACCCAGGCAAAAAAAAAAAAAAAAAAAAAAAAAAAAAAAGTCTTCCACTAAAAAAGCAAAAAGAAAAATTTAGAAAGTGCAAGGGCAGAAAATATATTTACATATGTGTGCATTTGTGTGCAATTTGAGGTTTCGTTAAATTTAAGGAGAGAAACAGTATGAAAGGATAACAGAAAAAAGATATCAGTACATATTAAGCTTTTGAATTGGAGAATCTCTAAAAGCCATTGGCTTCAGAGCCTATAACATGCATTATTATTTCAGTTTTATGGATGATGAACTTGTGACAGATTCACCTATGGCATTTTTGATCTTTTAAGGGTATCTGGGGATTCTTTCTTTTGACAAGAGAGCTTGAAACTTTGCATTCTGTAGGCACATTACAATACAAAGGCAAAGTCACTACTTTTATAGCTCTAGGAGGATTATGTTTGTTTCTTGTTTCTATTCTTAAAGATAAATGACCATCAGTTCATAAAATTTCAACATCCATGCCTAGGCTCCCTTGTCCTTGTGTAAGATGCAGTCCATCATAATAAGAAAGTTGTGCAATATTTAAAGAATACAGAACTGACTCTAAGCACACTCAGGCATTTGAAATATTCTTACTTCTATGAGGAACTTCTAATAAATCCTTAAGATACCAACAGGCTGTGTTTCACATGGCAGGACATCTCTCCTGTTAATAAATATTTCACTAAAACAGAATAGCCTGAGAAAGACAAAATAAAACATAATATAATCTATGCAGCCCTATGAATTTTGAATTCTGGTTCCAGAATTACAAGGAATTATTTGGCAAGACTGAAAACAACCGCGTAACCTAAGGCAAAGAGTGAGGGAGGAAACTAAGCCTAAAAATTATGATTCTCTGTACAATACAAAGCTGTAACTGCCATACTGGCAGAAAGCTCCAATTATTGTATTTCTTGCTATTGAAATCAGTTGACCTCCAACTAATCAAGACATAACTCACCTCATTCATGAGTTCTTTATACTGTTCATGAAGGCAGTACTTACACACTTTCAAAAAACTCATTTGAAGATATAAGTAGTTATAACTACTTCAAATGACAGGTCCTGCAGCCCTTAGGCTTTCAATACACCTAACCAAAGTGAAGTTGTGTTTCAATTTAAATATGCAAGTTGCATATGGAGGTGTGTCACATCTCCAAGTAAGATGCAGGTGAGAAAATATGTGGAGATGCATCACTGACTGAGACACAGAAAACCCCCTTGAAAAAGACAGAAATAGAAAAAAATATCACTCTACCCTTCTGATAATGAGGAGAGGAAGTCGTTTATGGAGCACGTTTAGCATTAAGACTTGCTAGCTTCAGCAGAACATTTCTCTATTGAGATGCCATCAAGTGCCATGTACAAAGGGAAAGACAATGCATACCTTAAGAAGCAGTTGACTGTGAGATGTATGGAGTGTACACACACAGTGACCCACTCGTGGCACCAGTACTGTTGTGCCGCCAGCTATGTCTGGAAGAGCACAAAGAAAAATGGAGACTCCATCAAAACCCAATATCGTTGAAACACAGCTCTCGCTTTATTGATTACCACACAGCATTTTATAGAGCCTCAAAGGCCACGCCTCTTTAGATAACAAATTCTTGTGATCAGCTACATCCAGACTACACATCCTATTATTTTTCCTTCCTGCTGCCAACTCCCTTATCTTTTGCATGTAGCTGATCTTTTGTAACCTTGCAGCTGGGTCTCAAGGCCCTTAGGCCCTTTGCTCACTCTGGCTAAATCTAAATAGTCAAGATTGCTCACATGTCCATTTTCTTCCAAAAACTCTCCAATACAGCTGTGCAGGACACCTGAGAGGATGGCTTCAATACCTCCCAGAACTCAATGTGTGCATCATAGAATCATGGAATCAGCTGTGTTGGAAGGGACCTCTGAGGTCATGATTCATCTGACTTGAATTCAGCAATTGTTCGCACTGAAGGTACCTATTTAAAAAGGTAGTGATGAATGTTGCACCAGAGCAAGTATTTAACTTTACCTACCTTCTCTTTTACTAATGAAAACTGTCAACAGAGACAAAAAAAAAAAAAAAAGTAAAAAAAAAAAAAAAAAAAGAATGAGACTGAAAATGAAAGGGTTCAAGAAAGAATGCTTAACAAAAATACCTAACTGCTGAAACTATATCAAATATGTGATGGGATAGCAATTTCTCTCTGACTATTTTGAATAAATGGAGTTTTTCTTTTGATATCTAGATTTTAAAATTTTGAAAATTACTGCTTGTTTTCTATAGTTGACACAGATAGTATGCAGCTGAGCTTTTACAGACAGAAAACAATACAGCAAGATGAAATAGGAAATTAAAGTTACAACTTGTTTTAAGAACCAAGGAGATGATGACTGCTCCAGAAGTGACAATACATAAACTTTTTCCCTCCAGGAGGAAACATACAAGGTTATATCAGCATGCATATTTAAGACAGAGTAGATGTAGAAACACAGCCCTGGAAACACACAGGAAAACAGCAAAAACTGAAGAAAATCTTATATTAAATATTTTAAGGATTTATTTTTTTTAGATCTGAGCATTTTTTGACGTTTTTTTCTCTGTTTTTCTAAAATAAAAATAACACTCCTTGTACCAGTTGTACTACAAACTGTCTAAAGAAAAGTATTTCCTACTTTACAGAGGTTTTATATAGCCCAATAAACACTACCGTGAAGAAACATTCCTAAGATAACTGAAAATCATTAAAATATGTCCCTTCTCTACACAAGTCTCACTTGGGATAGTGTTTTTCCCCATCATGCTCATTCATATAGCAAAGCAGTCCATTGAAATTCTATACGAATTCAACTTTGTAGTTTGCATTATGATACTGAAGGTGAAAAATAAAGCTAAATGGATATTTTACTACTGTATAAAAAAAAATAATTTCCAAAAAAAGACTGATTAAGTCCCTCTTCTCTCAGATCTTCAGATATGTCTACAGCACGATCCTTTTTGCTTTGGTAGAAGTGATGTTATAAACCTGAAAATATGCACCACAGGAAGAGTATTTTTTTTTTTAACGGTTTCCTCCAGAAAGCCTAATTCACTTGGTACCATGGATGTCAAAATAAGTTTCAAAAGTCACAGAAAAAAATATGGTGACTTTTTGTTATTATTCTTTTAAGAACTTGTTTGACCCTAAAGCTTGAAGATACTTTTGGAAAAGTACACAGTTTATCATAGGTAAAATAATCAAAAATTATATGCTTCATATAAGTTTTCCAGAAGGAAATCAATTTTGACAGCATTTTCTTTTTTTCCCCTTAATAAAAGGTCTGGAAAATAACATTTCTGCAGAGCTAAGTTACTGGATGTTCTTTGCTAATGAATTCAGCACAGTTTTTTCAGTAATTAAGCAGATTTAACCTTTCCTATTCTAGTTAATCCTCTTAGGTAAGATATCTGAAACTGGAGCCTAAGGTATAGTGCTTTAGCACATTAACATGGCAGAGTTATGTTTTTCTAGGGGATCAGCCTTCTTGAGCACTGTTCATTTTATTTAGAATCCTAAATTTTGGGTCTGTTTTGGACTCGTTACAGGTTCCATTTGAAGGTTTCACTGACTGCTAAGTTGTTAAAGTGGGAGAGAGTACTGATGAGCCTGCGTGGTTTGAAAAGAGAAGCAGTTTGTTGGAAATTGTCAACACCCATTTTTTAGGGAACAGAAATGAGATGATTTACTTTATCACTGAAGTACAATGAAGGCAAGGACAGGACGTTTCTCTGATGGAAATTTCCCATTTCTATATTGTTATCCACTGACTTAGAAACCCATGTAAGAGATTGTGGCCAAGGCCAGCTCTCAAACCAGAACTTGCTTTCTCCTCAGGAGGTTGCTGTACCTGGTATGGACATAATAGACCCTCTGCTGAAGCGGGGCCTCCTGCCAGCAAAGTCAGCAGGATACTTGCTGAACTTGTCACAGCTGGAAGTCACTCTTTCTGCATGGTGCACTCACGTTATTCATTAAGTCACTTTCTGTCTCCATATGAGATTGTATCAGCACATCTGTAACGGCATTAATTTCTGGAAGGAGAGAAAAGATTCTTTGCCTCGGAAATGTGTTGAAAACAGAAGCAGCAGTGCAAAGAGCACAGCCACACAACAGACAATAGTTTGATTTCAGAAATTGCTACATTAGGGACACTTGTCCTCTGTTGCTACAGTTTTATGGTCTTTTAGCACACCATCACATAGAATATCCTGGAAAAGCACAAAGCCAGTATCATGCTATTAATATTCAGATCTGATTCAAAGAGCAAAAAATAACGAAAGATAAAAGAATGTTTTTCAAAGATCTGTGTTTCTAAACAAAGGCAAAGTTGGATGGAAGCTTATTCATTTATTTTCCCAATTAAACATGAATGTTTTCCCATGGAAACAAAGCTGGGAAGAAGCTGTAGTACTTTGTAAACAAGCTTGTATACAGTGTTCCATTTTTTTGGAAATACTTATCATCTGCTATGGATGGGATATTTGCCCTTTGGGGGAGCAAGATAGATAAAAATAAGTATATGGCCAGGCTTTTTTTTTCAGCTCCTAAGTTGTCTAAACCCTTTATAATGCAGCAAGACTGCAATAATTTTGAGGAATGCAAATAACTCTTATCACTATGCCTCTGTTTTTCCTTACCTGAACATACTGCAGCTAGGAAGTAATGCTCAGTCATCCACATAGTTATTTCCCCCCCCCCCCCCCCGGGTATGCTTGAATCACCACTGAGCCCAACCTAGCAAACTGTTCTCCTCACCACAATTCGCTTTCCAAGTGCAAAATATTTTATGACATTTTGAATAACGGCACTTCAGAAGATGCTGGTAGTAACTCATTTAGCTGTCTGGTTCTTAGCTGTGTTGTCTTCTGACCAGGAGATAGAAAAAAGCTTTTCTGGTGTTTTTTGCATCGCGTGCAAGGAGGCTTTGGTAAGTCACCCAGAGTTGTGAGGAGATTCTGGTTCAACACAGTAGTTTGTCAGGAGGTTTCCACACCTAGATCCCAAGGTGGATATGTTCTCAAAATCTCTGTGTAAAGATGTTGCAGGGTACAAATGATCTTAGTCTAACACATCACATATCTTCTGGAGATAATGTCTGGCAACAAGCCTAAGTTAACAGGTTTTTGCCCCGTAAATGAACATGATGTCCATAACATTTTATTCACTTTGAATCACAAAACACACATAAGTGAAATTGGATTCACTGAGCAGGGAGCTGGACTTATACTTTTACACTTATTCAGCTTAATAAAATTTCCCTGATAGTCAGACAGACACCAAAATTAGGCTGACAAGAAACTGGTTGAGTATCTTGTCGGAGACACAGTCTATTTATTATACTTAGATCTTCCTGGAAAAGGTTAAAGCAGGTGTTAAACACACACAAAACTCACCTTTTGTACCAAACATGAGGCATCTTCCAAGCACAGCACATTAGCCCTTGACACAAGTTAGGAACTGGCAAGAGGATTTTGCATTTTGTTCATAACACATAGGGAAAAAAATTCCCCTGTGTGAAAAACCTACATTCAGACTGGTAATTAAATGTTACTTTCCATATATACTGAACAGCCTTGGAATTAGAAGGTCCTGTCCAAAGGAAAAGACCACAGCTGGTGAGTTAAGGCACTCTTTTGGTTTCTGAACTCAACAGAGTATACAGCTTTTTCAGGCAGTTGCTTCCAGTAGTGAAGACAAATGCTCCTCAGAACAATATCCAGTGAGCTGTGACTGGAACCCTACAAACTGTTTTGCTCATAAACTGAGTTTTCATGCATGAAAAATAAAAACCTTTAGGGAATAGTGCTCCTTGATGGTTATTTTTAAAAGCTGAAAATTTGGAATTTGGAAACCAAATATGATCTCCATCCTTTTCTCCATCAAATGTTGTTCAGCAGATGTGTCAGGATTTTAAGCGGTTTTTAGTTTTTTTAGCCAAATGTCCCATGAGTAGTTACCATGTGTAAAAAAAGAGGTTTTGCTAGCAAGATAAAACTGCTATGAGACTTTTGTATAGCATCAACATTACAGAGAAACCCAGACAGATTTCACAGGAGCTGGCAAAACTGAAGGGAGGCCTACTTATTTATTGAGTGGGATTTCTTTTGTATTATTCTTGTTTTGTTTCATTTTCTATTGTGAAACTGTGTACAGACTTTCAGGAAAATATTTTCTCATTCTGTGAAGGGGTTATTTATTCTTTTTTCATTTAAAATCTGATACATAAAAAATGCATTCACATCTAAAAAGTGGCTCTGAATTTTCCATAACTGTAGTAGCAGCTAGAATGAAATCAAGTAATGCTTTATCCTGTTTATGTTTATACATCTTTACCTCAGTATGAAAAATTAAAAAAAAAAAAAGTACCAAAATAATTTTACTACTTTTTGTAAAGTAAGTTCAAAATTATTTTCAGTGTGTATTATATAACAGAATTGCAGAATCAGTGAAAAACTCCTTTAAGATCATCTAGTCTAACTATTAAACTAACCATTTTCTTTAGTTTAACTAATGGTCTATCAACCACTAACCTAACTTTTTTCTGCACAATTTCCAGATTTATATGGGGTTCTTGATTTTAGAGTTATACTCTCAATTCTAGCATGTTATGTCAGCTATTTCCAGTCAGTTGGATTATTCCAAGAGCACACTGAGGTTTTTTACCGTTTCCATCTTGTTTCTACACAGCTCTCAAGGGTCAGGTTAAATATTGATCAGATCTGTGCTTCGAAGATTGTAATATTAAAATGTCACTGTTTTAAAAGCTAGTATAGTCTTCAAGACATTTTCAGGAAGGTATTTCTTGCTACAGAGTCCAGATCAAGTTTGTTGTAGGCAAATGGGGCATATAGACAACACAGAAAACTCAGTCGTGTTAATTTTGCTTAGCTCCTGTGACTACTCTGCCAAGTCAGTTCGAGAATCTTATTCTTATGTTGTTATAAAATGACTTTTTATTCTTTAGCTTATTTGCTTCCCAGCCATTAAATGCTTATTTTCTCTTCCATCAGCACTGCTCTTTATTTTAAGTGGCCTCTCTTACTTCCTGATGTTTACCATCTCAAAGTGTTTATTCTCTGCCGTCATATTCTATCACCTTTCATCTTGCCAGCCTAAAAACACCTGGCTGCTTTCATCTCTGGTACTTCAATAGATTCTCCATTCTCTGGTCTCTGTAGCAGTCCTTCTTTGTGCTTTCTCCCATTCAATTTTGTTCTCATAATAATTCCTGGTATTTCAGATTGATTCAGAATAGTACATTGTACAAGTGACATCCGTTCTTCCCTGTATCACCCAGATCTTAGAACTATCCACATTAAACAGATAGCTTGAAATAATTGGTGTAAGATTGATGCACCCAAGATTACTATCTTCATCCCTACAAGTCCTGATTGTAAAAGCAAAAATTCTTACTATCCTTCTTAGAGCAGAGCCTGACAATTCACTCTGCTAAATTAATTTGATTTCAATTCCTCTTGTCCTGAAGTTCATGCAGTTTCTCTTATATGATATTCTCATCTTTCTCTGTAATGATAACGCCTCCTGTAATAAGTTAAACTAGCACATTTTATCTTAAATATACAGTCTTGGTTTACAAAACTTTCAGTCATTTTACTCTTTATGTCCAATTCAGGTATTACTCTGATGTCTTCAGTAGCAATGAACGGTGAAAACACTTTAGCTGGTGCAAAAGAAATAGTTTTTAAAAGGGAAGTGGTGGCATATTAAAAACTTTGATTTCTGAGCATAGAGACTTGAAGTTTAGACCTACAAATATATTTAATACAGGTTTCATAACCTGAATTTTCATCAAGAGAAGCTGGGACAAGATCAATCTCATTCTCTCCTTTTCTCTTTTTAAAAAAAATATATATTTTCTCTTTCATGTTCACACACTTACACAATCACAATCTTAGCTATTCATTACATCCTTAAATGGAACTAAAGTTATGGTATCCTTTGAGGATAACAAAATGCAAAATTAACTCTGGCCTGAATGAAGTGCATATGGCCATATAGAATAATTTGTGAACTATTCACACTGAAATGTGCATATCTAATTTGATTCCAGTTGTGCTTTTTGAAGAAATAAAGTCTTCAGTGGCATGTCCCTGTCATGCTTTTTCACTAAAACTTAAGCACCATACACCACCAATATTTTCACACGGAACTCTCCTGTCCCTTCCCTGGTCTTCTGTTCTCCCTCACAGACACAAATAGCACAAACTAGGAATATTCAAGATGACATTATTCAGCATGGCGTGGTCTTTACATAGCAATTTCACTGCTTGTGCTAAGTTTAGGTTTTTGATATGGTTACTCCTTTCTGGACACCCATATCAGTATTTTCGAGTCCTCTGGCACTGCAGTGATGTGATTTAGTGCATGTATTTCAAAAGTGTTACTTGTAAGCTTGAAAGCTGGTGAGCTGGAAGTGTCTATTAACAGTGTTTCAAGAATACCTTACTTTTCTTGTCTTTAATCTCCTTAAATTACAAGTGGATTACTTCGAACATGATCAGTATTTCTGCACTGGAAGATGCCTCTTGTCATGCTCCCTTTTCTAAACAAATTGGCTTACTTTGTGCCTACAGTTGGCATCACAAAGTTAATACCTGTCCACATTTGCTCACAGTGCTAAGGAGAGATATTTTATGAGGATGATGCAGTTCACTGAAGAGGCAACTATTTTCTCTAACATCCCTGGTGCCATGAAATTCTTTTTAGTGAGAAAACAAGTCAATATAAAGCCCATGTCCCAGTATGACCTAGGAGGTGACTCAGATTTGAGAAAAATAATAAAATTAACAAAGACCTTTCAATGTTGACTCATACTATGAGCTTACACTGTGCAAAATAAGTTTTCATACATGGATGTGAATGGTGATCTGTGACTGTGTTGGCATGCAGGAAGAATACCCTAACTGAGAGAGGAAAGAAAAGAATTCTATTTTGATTTTGTTTACTACACATTTTTCTATCAGTTTAAGTGAAACAATTTAGTAAATGAAAAGTGGACTCTCATTTGGGAATATTGATATTAATAGAGAAGAAGTTAATTCTTGTTTTACACAATAAGACCAGTTTAAACAGCTTTAAACTAGAATACAGTAGATTTAGGCTACAAATTAAGGAGAAATTCTTTACTGAGAGGCTGGTGAGACACTGGAAGAGATTGCCGAGGGAAGCTGTGAATGCTACATCATTGGGAGTGTTGAAGGTCAGGTTGTATGGAGCTTCCAGCAGCATGGTCTAGTGGGAGGTGTCCCTTGCCATGACATGATCTTTAAGGTCCCTTGCAGCCCAAACCCTTCTGTGATTCTATAATTGTATGACCAAGTAGGGGAAAGAAGGGAGAATGGCTGGGATCCATCCATGCAACAATGACTCTGAGTTATTCTGGTGGTTGACATAAAATAAAGTATGTCCATGCCTGCATATCCACGAGGACAGCTGCTTAATCTGAAGTTCTGTAGTGAGGTCTTCAAGTTCACTTTCCTCCTCTGCCTTTGACTGATAGATATCAAAAAGAGTTGAGATGTAAGGTAATTCTTTCTAAGTCAAAATATATGTCAGAAGATCTTCAATGACAGACTCCGTTTTGCAAAAACAAATGGTATTTTTTTTTTCAATTGTCCAGAGTATGAATGAAAAGGTAGAAAAAAGTTATAGCCAAACCAATTAATAACAGCATATGAAAGTATAGAAAAAAGCCAATTTTTATTTTTCTCTAAGACAATATTTGCTTGTTATTTTGACCTCTTCATGTTTTGTCACACCCCACAGCCAATGTGTGAAAAATCCTTTGAATACAAAAAGCTTTAATAAATTGTAAATGTAACCAAGTGTAAATTCAATGGACTTTCAACCCCATGTGTCAATAAAATAATAATTAAAAAAGAATGGAAGCTGAGTATGGCTATGCCTTTCAGTGGGAAGTATCATGCTTTTCTGGAATTAGGTAGAAAAATACATTTTCAGAGGAAAGTACATGTTTAACAATATTGTTTCTTTCTAAGAGGAGTATCATATGATTTGAGGCTGCAGTTCCTTTTCCTTCTAACATGAGAGCAGAGGTCAGATCTGAACAGAGCAGACCTTAGTCATACTAATAAGCTGAACAAAATCTAAACAGAATGACTTAAATGTCAGCATAAGTCTCGTGACCACCTTACCTTAATATCAACTGTAAGAATAAATATTATTTTTATTCAGGTAGCAATAACCTATCTAAAATCACTTCCTCCACCCCTTTGTGACTTACTTATTTTTTTTGAAACGTATTGGTATATATGTAAATGCAAAAGAGGAAACAGCCCAGCAAATGGCACTCTGTATTATAAGCAAGCTGAACTTTGAGAAAATTTTCACCTTCAAAATTGCCTTTACAGGAGACTGTCATGCATTGATTATTTCTCACTTCTGGCAAACAAGGCTGTAATACATGATAAGGGACAAAATAACCCAATAATGCAACTTAGCAGCAAGACAATCAAACCAAATGGGCAAGATTCATTTCATCTGTGTACCTAAGATAGGCATGTTGTATTCTTGTATAATCAGCAAACAGAAAAAATTATTTTTTAGACACCTATTTTATCATGAAGTTATCCACACACTGAATTGCCCCTTTCTCTCTAAATGTAAAGGCAGCCTACAGTGATCAGCCTGGAAAGAGATGTCAGTGCCATAATACCTACATTTACTTACATGAACCTTGATAAAGGTATCCGGCAAGTGCTTGTGATCTACTCTGAAGTGTGTATGAAGCGATTGCCCTCCACCTTTCACTTAGTGCCTTGTGGTGTTTATGGTTGCTCCCCAGTAAAGATATAACATGGAGCCATTTGAGCTCTCCTCATCCAATTCAGAGCAAAACCAAATGAGTTCTTAAGTCATCTTCAGTACCAATTACTTGATCAGCTTCAGTCTTCTGCATGTGGAGTCATATAAAGATTCTGCAGATAACTGATGTGGAAGAGGCAGATGTGCAGGAGGGTGTGCATGGCAGAGCAACGTGAATGGGTAGTGGGAAGAGATGTAAATATCCCATCACTAGTTAAAAACCTAATCTTATTCCAATACATTTTTGTATGACTTTAAAATTTGTTAGATCATGAGACAACTCCATTCACTATAACACTGTACCAGTCATCCTTTGCCAGCTCAGCTAGTTATAATTGACCACATGCATTTGTCTTGTTGACTCCCCAATGCACAGTCCAGCAACGACAGCATCTAGTGAGTAACTCTAAGGACAGATTATTTATCTAAATATAGTGAAATGAAGCTTGTTACTTGCTTGCTTTTATCTGCATAGATCCATTCAGTAATTTAACCAGCATTTAACAGTGAATTTATTAAGGAATATTTGGACACTTACTCAAAATTAAAGCGGTCTTAATTCAGTGTAACTTTGGAAGTGAATGAAGCAAAATCAAAATAAGACCTCTTTAATTCTCAGTGAGAGATCTATGTGACAGTTTAATGAGATTGCAATAATCCACTTTTAAGATTATTCAGGATAATTTTGTAAGTGTCTCACCTCTGTACAGACAAACCTCTAACACTTCTGCAACACCATAGTTGAGAGAAAGTAAAACTACAGCTTCAATATGAATTAAACAATGCAGAAATTAACCCAATCATTGACTGTGTCTGATCATATACATGAGTAGGACTTACCACACTGGAGTATTGTTATTGATTGGCCACAAAAAATAAATGATTAATTTATATATTAGTTGCCTGAATACCAAAGTATATTATTTAAATATATGAATCAATTTCCTGAAAATGCATAGCCTTTAATAACTAGTTTCACATCTTTGCTGTCTGAGAAGTGCCATCTTCTCCTAGGTCCACGTTTTGAGGATAAGCATATTATTTGTAGATGACTCTCCTGACATTTTTTGTGAGTCATGATCCCTCATACTCATTTCTCAAATGTTGTAAATGATCTTGAAATTGTCATGTCTCTCTTTGCACTGATTAAGAGATAGGTTTTCATATATCAGTTGATTCTAATCATGCCCTTTTTTTTTTTGTTTGGTTTGTACGAGCTGGTAAAGATCCCCCCCACCAGCATTCATACAGACACACAGGTATTGTAACTCTGGAACTGCATTGCATGTACCTAAAGAGAAAGTAAAGGGTGGATTTCTCCAGTCTAAGTCAGTTTAGCAATATTATTCCACAGTCTCCTAAGTCACCATAAGCCAGTGATGCTGTTGTTACTTGAAACTTATGTGTTCAAAGTGAACACCCTTGCTGCAGTCAAAAAACAAAACAAAGCAAAAAAAAGGGAACTGGATATTCTCCTTTTCTTCTTTTGTCCTTCTAGGGATGTAATGAGAACACATGGAAGTGACCTTACATTGCAGGACACTCCTTATAGTGTTTTAATACAAATTTCATTACACTGAAACACTTGCAAGGCATTCATTAGAACATTCATAAAGTCTTTGTGGAGGGCTTAATATCTAAAACAAGCTATTGAAATTAGCCAATCATTCTATAATTGAACTCCCTACGAATCTTTTACTGCACTAAGGTGAAGTAAGTTGCCTGAGGTACTGGATGTAAGTTTCAGTGCTTTGTTACATGCAAAATAAATAAATAAAACTGATTAAAATAATGTGTAAAATCAGTTCACAACTGATCTTTGGTGGTTTTCTTACAACCTTGGACTTCTGAGTTCAATCCATATCGGATTTCAGACTGGCATTTTCTCATTCTTAATGGATGTTTGTATTGTATCTTCTACCATATGCCACACACATAAACAAAAAATCAAAAAAATAAAATAATTTAACTATTAGATACTATAAAAATTACGGAGGTTGTACTTTTATATTCTTTAATCATAAGCTTCCTTCTCCTAACCCTGAAAAGGTTATTCATCACTGGGATAGTTATATTCATACTACTACCACTCCTTAAGCAGCTTCTGTAATGAAGACATAATTGTGCTGGGTGTTATGAAAAAAGATACAAAAAAGACAGTCTCATTCTCAGAGAATTTATAGCTTAATCAAACCAATAACATCAGTTCATACAAAATTTCTTGAATGCATAGAATTTACAGCCTTGATCACCAAACTGAAGTTTACCCTAACTTGGGTTTGCTATGTGTACTGGGGTAATTAGGTATATCAGAAAGGTGATCCAGGGAAACCTAGATGCTTTGCATAATCTGTCTTAAATTCATCAATGAATAGTTCTGAAGGTTCTTTCCTTCTTGGAAACACAGCTTCTTTACAGTAAGTTTGTGTTTTTCCGGTAAATATGCACAGTGAGTAGGATGCAGCACCTTTGAAGGTGTCTTTCTGTTTCTTGACTAGAACCCTAAACAGCTACTAAAAGACATATCTGCTACAATGTAGATATATTTTTTGCCTTTAGAAAATTGTGAAGATTGAGAGAAGTGGATTCCAAGAACTGCAAAGCATCTGGTGCTCATAGCATGTATATATTTTTTTAACCTCAGACCATCTCAAGTTCCCTTATGATTAGGTTACACTGGATGCACTCTAGAAGCACAGTATAGAAAGTAGTTTAATATATGGACAATCTAGTTTACATTTTCCTAGTGTGGACCAAACCATAGCAAGTGATGAAGAATATGGTATTTCTTCCAGAAACGCACTCTTGATCCAAATCAAACAAACAGCACCACCACCCCCAATGCAAATACACCTTTAATTAGGGCTAGAAACAAGCTAAATCTTGTCCCCATATTTATGATTATTTTCTATTGTAAAGCACTGTATGCCAGGGTGTGAGTGCTTTCTTGTAGAAATTTGCTTACAAATTCATTACTTCATTGTAGAAAAGTTTTGATAATTATTTAATTTGTAAAATGCAATCACATTTGATTTTTCATATACATCTTGGCTTACTTTAATAACTTTGGATTTGTATATATACAAGCATGTGTGTTTGTGTTTGCGTGTGGGTAAATACATATATATATGCACGCACCTGTATACACAGAGGCGCATACATATATGAACAAAGAGAAGAGCCTTTGAATTAAAAAAACACATATTTCTCTGTAAGCATAGTGAAGACTAAATAGGAGATAGAGAAAGCTTCAAAGAGTGTGAAGTGGTTCAGGAAGACCACATTTTGGATAATTTGCCAGAAGGCTGGCATTTGTCTAAACAGAGAGATCGGCACCCAGAGCTGTTATCACAAAGAAACAAAGCCTCTCTCCTGGCATGTGTCATCCTACTATAGGATTAAGGACACCCCCAGAATTTCTTAAAGGGTCTGGAGGCCATCACAATGTCATGAGCTTGTTTACTTCATGGAGGAAGAGGGGTGTGATGTGTCCATCTGAGCTGACATAAAAGAGGCAGCTGCACTGACTTTCCAAAGATACAAAATAGTAACACCGTGCTTCCTGCTAGCACAAAGCACCATCTACTAAATACTAGGCAAATATTTAACAGCTCGTTAGAATATCATAATTGGAGAAGGACATCCTTATCCAAACATGTACTTACATCTTTGGCAGCTTTGATGGAAGTTGCTGTGAATCCACCAAGTAGATCATTTGGCCTAGTTAATTAGTCATGCTTTCTCTAGTGTCTTGTCAGTCCTTGGCACTCATGAAAGTCTGGACATAGGCTAAGGCACAGCACAGTGGGAAGAAGAGATGAAAAAAAAAGCCTATCTTCCATCACAGGTGAAATGATTATTAGTCAATTGTGTGTTTCGAGTGGCAGCAGCATCAGAGCAGATTGTGCATGGTATCCCGTAATTTTCTATATATTTTTAATCATCTTTTAATTATTAACAGTTCTTGACCACTCCAAATGCTGCTGGCTAGCACTGAGCTTCTTTTTTCTTTTTCCTTTTTCATTTTTTCCCCAACTTGTTCTAATCTAGACCCCGTTCCAACTGCTAACGTGTCAATGTCAGAAACTGCAGTCAAGCACAGCCTGTCCCCAAATCCCAGCCTCTATAAACATGATGGCTCATTAATAACTTAAAAAGGATGATGACACTGATACTATTTATAGGGTCCTGCTAGCCAGGACTGCCAAAGTTAAGGAAATTAACATGGAAAAATTGTCAACTGCAAAACATTAGTGTTTATCAACAGATCAATCAAACTTCAACTACTGTAAATTGTGCTTTTTAGCTAAATAAAATGTATCCACAATGACAATTTATTGAATGCCTTATTTTGTTACTCTGGTGCCCTTATATCTATTTCAATGAAAGACATAGAAAGGAAAAAGGAGACAGAAACTCCTACACTCTGCTTTCCCCCTTTGCTCTCTGACTCCCCTGACACCTGCCAAACCTCCCACAACTGCTGAGCTCTCAAAAGTTACAGCTATATGTTTCACGATGAGTGGCAAATCAGAACTGCTGAACAAAAATTCTCATGAAGTCAATTAAGTGTTAATTAGCTTTGACTGAGGGCACACAAGTTTCCAGCAAGCTGAATAAATGTCAAGGTGACGAGGCTGTATACTAAGTACTGAGTTACATAGATGGAGAGCTTATGATTTAAGAGGTTATTTTTCCTGTTCTTTCATCATTGCCTTCTCTCTCTCCTTTATATCAGAAAGAGACAGAATGCTAGAGCAAGAATGAAGTTTTTCTTCAGTTGTTCACAGCCATATTAGCTACAAATTGCTGGAAAGGAAATTTGCTGAAAATTGTTGGATAGTCCTGCTGACAGGAAAGTGATTTATTGGCAAGAAAGCAGGCTTTGGAGGAAACTAACAGAAAGAAAAAGGAGAGACAAAATAGAAAAGTATGACATTCAAAGACAACTCTGATCTTAGATAATTGTTTGCTGGATCTTCCATTCTGAATTGAATAATCAAATAGTTAATAACAATTGCTAATAAAAAGACTGAACAAACATCAGTTAATTATATGTGTGTGTGTGTGTGTGTGTGTGTGTGAAATAAATTACAATTTTGTCAGTTTCTGCTAAGCATTATCCTTCTGAAGCTTGAAAAGACATACACAATGAATTAAAAACAAACAAAAACCCCAAATGAACAAAAGCTTAGAAAGAGAAATGTAGTATGGGCTAGAAGAAACCTGAAAAAGTGCAAAGCCAGACAGTATATCTACTCCTATGACATGAATATTAAGTGTAATATTACTATTTTTAAAAAGTTAAGTCTACGTTGGTGTCTAGAAGCCTCAGTTAAGATCAGTGTACCAGTCTAGTATATGCTATGAAAAAAGTCCTTGCTAGGATTTTACAGTCTACAGCTGTGATCTTGCAATTAACTTAGGTAGGTAATTTCTGATGTTTCAAACAGGCAAGCCACAGGGAAAAGTGTAAGAAAGGAAGCATTGTTACCATGCCTTCCCAGTGCAGATAGAAAAATTAAGTGCCTTGATCAAGTGTCACACAATATATGACACTGATAACGAAAAAAACTGGAAATTCAGGCTTGAGTTTAAGAGTCCAGACTAATATTTGCATTGCAACACTCCCCACTGGGAAGACTTCTTATAGAAATATAACGATATCCCAGTCCGAGTGGCTGATAAGGAACTCTCTACTGTCACTAACATTTCCAAGCAGGTCTTTAAGCCAGAATAATTAATATTAATAGAGCAGAAAATAGCATGACAGGCATTTTTTTAGTAGATGTAAGATGTAGACTGACAGACTTCTGTCTATTTTTGCTTTGCAAGACCAAAAACATAGGGTTAGGTGTGCAGCTATCTTGGATGCTCATTGAATATGCTGGCCTAACTTTTTAGTTTTAACAAAATCTTTTTCCAGTGACATATCTAAGGAAATGAAAAAAAAAAAAAAACAAACACTTTTTGTAGGAAAGGGGAAAATTTGTTCGTAACAGGAATATTAGCTTCAGAACAGAGCAAAAGTCTTTAAGTTTCAGACTAGTCTGGGAGAATTTTGTTCTGGTCTTGCTTATGTACAGATGGACTAGTATCTCTGAGGTAGATTTTTCATGTGTTAGTTTTATAAGATCAGTATACTTCTGTGCAAAGACCCAGTGAAGTAGCTGACCAGCTGCACAGCCATTGGTCTTAGGTTTTATCAGCTTTGGAACTCTCTGCTCAACAAAATAAAACAATATCTCATTCTGCCTGGTAGAGAAAACTGACCACCTGAAAGAAGTATTAGATATTCATTGAACCTGAAATCTAGCATGTTATTGACTAGTAAACATACAAATATTATTCATAAATGGATTGTGGAACTCCTTGATATAGGATAACATCGTGCCAAAAGACACCATAAATATCAAGAAGGATTAAGAAAAGTATAGAGACATGGAGGTACAATCTCAGTAAAATAACTTGAGATAAATATTTAATTTTATAGATTAACTGTTGGTATAGATTTGTCTGTGAATTTTATTTTTTTTTTTAATCTCTGGCTCCATCCACTCATCCCCCCCTCCATGTAGGTAGCTAGGAGACAATATTCTGCACCTGTTTCAATTGACCAGAGCTGGGAATATGTTATTGGATGAGACAATCACTTCTTTTACAAGATGCTAGTTATAATATTTTTCTGTATTATTTTTTTTTGTGTACATGTGGACATGAGAATTCTAGAAAAGTTTTTATCTTTTTTTTTTCTTTCCTTTTTTTTTTTTTTTAAATATTTTTTACAGTTTGTGGTTTCAGCTTGAAAATGTCAGACATTTTTTGACATGTGGATGTATGCTATGGTTATTAATTCTGCTATCAGAAGATCTGAATGGAGGGAAGCTGCACAGATAATGACCAATGAAGAACTTGAATGTCTCCAGCAGATGGGTGAAGGTGGCCTCCACCATGGTCCTTTAGATCAGCAGTATATCTTGATCCTTCATCTACCTCAGAGTAATGTGTGCACATAGGTGTACCTCAGTTTGTCCGTGGTAGGCTTCCCTTTGGAACCAAGTGTACTGGAAAGTAAAATAATACAGACTCATAATTCCAGCTCATCTCCAGTTACTACTTAAAAATTGTCATGGCACCTTGTCATGGAGATGATTTTAAGTGTTTGTGTGTGTTTCTACTTCATTATAACAGCCAAGAACATTAATGAGTACTGAGTCTTTTCCAGGCGTTCCTGGTTTTTATTTTTATTTTTATTTTTTTTCTCTCCTGTTCTTCCCTAGTTGTCAGTGACTTATAAACTAATATGAATGACCACTATAATTTTTTTGGATTATGAGCAGGAGATGCTTTATAACATTCCTGTCAGGAACATTATAAAGAAAGCATGCTGCCTGTATGTTCTGGATTGTGCAATTGAATATATATTTAATGCTCCTACAAAAGGGATCAACATTTAGATTTTTAAGTGTGTTAGAGCCTTTTTCTTCCTAAGCTACATCTTTCTGGCAAGGCATAGGAGCTCTAAAGTAGGTGTAAATTACATTTATGACCATGACTGTAAGGTTCATTGACATGGTTAGAGCAGTATAAAGTAGTCTCAGAGAAAATGACAATCAGGCCCTGAGGCTTAGACAGATGGATGGACAAAACACTATCTGTGCAGTTTTATGCTACCTTTGCAAAAAGAAGTCACTAGTTTAAAATAAAAATTAAAAAATGCATTGCAAAATAAATTGATCTATAATAGAATAAATCCCAGAAACCATGACACACAAAAAAAATCAACTCAAACAAGCAAAGGACTTACTGTTCTCCCCCTGCGCAATGATTAGTGAATATAAATCTAATAAAAACAGATAGGATAGTTAAGTTCCAGCTTTACTCCAACAAGGCTCTCCTGTACAGTACTAGTTAAATCATTTCTCCTACACACATCCTCATTCTCTCGGCCTTAGTTTGTCCAGCTATAATATTGAGATGATGGCTTATATTTTTACTTTAAAACACTTTAAGCCCATAAAAAAATGCTATATGAACACTTTGGAATATTATAAGAACACTCATCTATTCACTCTTCTAATAAAATATGTCTGAACTGTTGGACTGATCTCACTTCTACATCAGAACTGTAAGAGAGGATTTTGCATCCCACTATTTCACCCTAGAAATTAATATAAATGCAATCTCCTTGGTGTTATCTGCTCCTAAATCACAACAGATATAAGTCAACTACCCACTTCTATTATGTGAGCTCTGAAATGAAGAAACATAGCATTAATTCTTCTAACCTTGCTGTCTTTTGAAAAAAGTGTACTCAGATATATATCTATGACTACAGTTGGAGTTATTTTAAGTTACATACCCTTTTTTGAAGGCACATATTTATATGAATATTTTAAGATATACTTCAATAAGGGTTCATATATCAGTTGATTTCAGTCACACTTTGTAACTATAGAATCTAGAAATTTTAATAATATTTAATTTTCTACATAATACATCTCTACCTTCTAAAGACAACTTCTAAGAGTGAAAAAAAATAGCCTTAAAAAAAAAAAGACAGTGGAAATTCTGAAGCACAGTGATTTTTTTCAAAAGAAATGCTGTAGTGTCACAGCAGTGACTTGAAAATGAAACTCAGCATCCATTTATCAGAAGGAAAAAAGTTAAAATTACTATTTCTTTTGCTTTGTTCTGGACAATGGCTTTGCTCTGTGAAGCTAAAATGGCTGAACTGTCACCTAGTGACAACGTGTTCACAGCTATGTTGCTGTAACACAGGGAAGGTACAAGAGCATTTTCCTGGTGATACTTACAATGATGCATAAATTTAATTTCATCAAGCTATACCCAGGCTGTGAATTTGAAAGTGCTTACAGCATTTTCTAAATCCTTGCATTCTTATATTCAGTCATCACTCAGACAGTTGAGATGCATCACTCTCACAGAAAACTCATCTCCTTGAGGATCCTGGCACATTAAGTTTGTACAGAAAGAATTCTTCTGCAGTACACTGGAAAAAGAGAAAGAAACAAACACAACAAACAAACAAACAAACAAAAGAGAGGGAGAGAAAAAGGAGCTCATTATCACTAAGTGTTTGTCAGCACACATAAAACTTTCCACTTGTTCTTCCCATAGCTACTTCAGCCATTAATTTGATCCCAAGAACCATCATCTTTGCTTGCTACTCTACATCCTTCCTGTCTGTTATTTACTGATGTTACTTGTGCCAGCTGATGAAATTAGAATGTGATGAAGTCAGGAGTTTTTGATGGTGTAGAAAAATGTTGAACACTAGGAACTATTACTAAGAGCCTATTATACTTGCACCGATTTCCCAATTAGGACATTGGTGCAGGCCCAATCTTTTACTGTCCTTCAGTTTTTTGTCAGCCAAATGCTTTCTGTGGTAGTGAAATGAGTATGCTGAAAATAAACTGAACAACATGCTGAAAAAAAGACACTCATCTTAAATACTTATGACATTCTCTTTATTCAATTCTACATACAGGTATTTCCTTGTCTTTTTATCCTAGAAAGTTCCTTAAGGGCTATGAATTATAAGTGTTTTTCCTCATTTCATCAGAGGATGCTCTGCTGTGTCTTACTAACATTCTTCCAGGAAAAGAAAACAAGTTTTGGAGGCAGAGATTGTTTTAGTATCCTTCAATCTGCCTCCACTCAAACTTCTCTGGCAGCCTAATCTCTACTGAGGTTGGTATAGGCACACCTAAAAGAGTTCTGAGCAGCTTAGCTACTCAGATGAAGGTTCCTGTGGTTATATACTGCCTGTGGTACAAATTTCAAATTCCAGTGTTTTCCTACCCTAACCTAGAGCAGCTGGTGATACAAGAATCTCTTCCCTAGCATTACTACCTGGACACTAAAATCACATGGCAAATGGATTCCTACTAACTATTGTGGTTGGAGACAGGAGTGTCTCAAGTGGAAGAGAATTTCCCTAGACAAGTAGTCGAGCAGATTTATGCAGTCTGTAAGAAGACTTACATTGTCTTGGAACAAAAATATAGGAAATTCTGGCACAGTGGAATAAATGGAGAAAGGAGTGTGGGCACTGCTGAGTGTTGCAGTAGTACTGGGTCATTGGTGTTTCTTGAGGGTGTAACTTGGTCCTTACATTTTTTACAATGGCAAAAGCAAGTTAATAGACAGCTTTCCTGTTTTTTCCATGATTGTTTGCTTGTGACTTCATATGAAAGAGTAGATATGACAATATAAAGAACTGTGAGGCAAACAAGAGAGAGACAGAATTAAAAAATACGGCCTTCAAAAATTATTTTCCTTTGCACTGGTTTGGTGTACAGTAAACCTTTAAAACCGCACACTGGTGTGCACATGTATATGGCTTCACAAATATGAATATAGATGTAGATTTTTATATATACACATGCATGCACATACATATGCTTATGTAGCAATCCCTTGCATGTTCACTGAAGAGAGTGAATACATTAAAGTTACTTTTCTGCTAGGCAAAATGCTCAGTCAAGAGACTTCTACTGCTTTTTTAAGGCTTGGTTCAAATCCATCCACACACAACTGCACCATGTACAAACACCTTGGAGCTTATTTTGCACCAAATGGGTTACATTTGTAATACTGTACACCTTATAGCAACTCAGACCAGGTTTTCATCTCAACCTCAAACCCAAATATATTTAGCGCCTCTGTTATATTCTTCCGTGACTGAAAATATTTTTATACGTGTCTTGATTTTATAGTTGCAGATCACTTTATTATTTAGGATTAGGAGATGCCATGTAAACAGAATGAGAATGGCTGTTTCATAACAAGGACCAGTATACCAGAACAAACAAATGGCCCGTTCTACCTAGTATCTGGTCTCTGGAGTCTGCAGTGGGAGGCATAAAATCCCCATATTGTAACTAATTATGCAGTAATATACCATGGGAGATTATCCCCAGCTGCCTGTATTACTAACTCATCTGAAACCTGGATGTACAGGAAATCTCAAGAGAAAACTTCATTCTCCTAAGATTTCCAATTTTAAGAAGTTTTCCTAAAGTTCAGAGAAAAAGAAAAACAAAATTCGTTGTTTTTATTTTCACTCCAAAGACCATGCAAAAAACATTGAGGTTCTTTCCTTGTAAGCTCACATAGTTGTCATTCTCATAATATTTTTCTGGGTGGGGGGGGCTGTTTCCAAGAGACGATTGATTGTTCCTGCAGAATAAATAAAAGGTATCAGCCACCCTTTTAATTCTGTTCTCTATATGCCAATCATTGTACTGAAACTTACTGAAAATTTTGTCAACGATCAGCTTTACAAAAGCTTTGTACATTGTCTGCATAAAAGCCCTATTTTGATGAGAAAATTACTATTAATGAGAACATGTTATTTGCTGGCATCAAGCTCTCAGAGACACAGGTGATAAATCTCTTTGATCTTGCAAAAAGCTAGAATTAAGGAAAGAAGCAAGTTTTGGGGTTTTTTGGTATGGTTTTTTTTGTTTGTTTTGTTTGTCTGTTTGTTTGTTTGTTTTTTAAAGTTCCTGATTGAAACAATTCAACAATTCCATTTAGTAATCATTGTCAGCATGCTTGCTTCCTCCCATCCCACTTTCCTTCTCATGCTTTTGTTTGCTTTTGATTCTTTATTTGAACATACTGAAAATGTTTCTGAATTGTCTTATCTATTTATTTCCCTTGGTTTCAGCGAGGTGGAAAAGAAGAATTTTCCAAGAGGGATGGTACTGGAGGCACAGAGGTATTTTTAGTTTTTGGTTTAGGTTTTTGGGTATTTTTTTTAGAAAGTAGTTATTGACAGCAGGTGAAAAAAAAAACAAGAAACAAAAAAGAAACTATAAAAATGAAATTTGAAGAAAAGAAATCCTAATATTCTACTTTAGTCAATTAACTGCTGCTTTTCATAGATGTGTCAATACTGCCATCTCTTGCCTCTAGAACAACCTGGGCAGGAAACCACAGTTTTATGAAAACTGGAGAATGAAAATGCACTCACATGCACACACATAAACCAGACAAGTTTTCCAAGAGAGATAAGTGATTTTTTCCTGGCAAATTCCGTGTGTTTTACAAAGAATTTTTCCTAATTTTTTTCCCTTCTGTTACTGTGTAGCTTCATGTGAACCTTAAATAGTAAGACAGAAGCAACTAAGATCTCAGGCAGTCATCTAAGACTGCAATGTGAGTTAAATCTAACCATTATCAAAGACAGAAATAATCTATATTATAGTCAAATAATGATCAGATTAATCTTGTGTGTCTCCCCTGCTGAGATGACAACACAAAGTTATGTAAAAACACATAAAATCTAAAGCTGTATATATTTTTAATAAATGTCATCTACAATATGAACATTTTAACAGTAAGTCTTAAGACAGGTCAATCTTCTATTGAAATAATTTCCAGAAATATTAGCCATGCTGGTATATTTATGGTTATGACAGTGATTTGGTTTGATAGGTCATGAAACATCATGTCATATAAAGGCAGTGACTAATATTTTGGACCTTAGTACTATGATCTGTTACAGAATTCTTGGTTCATAGATATAAACTCAAAAGAACCACATAGTCATTTGTCAGGATAAGAAATGCTGTTTTCTAGGCTCATGCAAAGTACATAGCAAGCTGAAATATCCAGGCCTTCCATTTCAATACTTTCATAAAAACAAAAAAAACAAAAAAGTTGCTATTTAATTGTTATGCAGAAATAAAGCTTATGCCGGGAAAATTTAGTCTTCTGAACTGAAAATCAATGAAAAATTCATACTTAAAATAAAAACTGATTTCTTAAGTTAGATGGGACAATTTCTGGTGTATAAAGGCATATCATTGTTTGGGTGATAAAAAGAAAGACTGGCACTCAATTTATATGTATTTTTGCAGTTTTCAGTTTGCTCTAGCACCTGGGTTTTGGTTGGGTTGTTACAAATTTTGGTGCGCTTATCTAAACATGAGCAGTTGTGTTCCTATACTTTGATGACAGGCTATTATTCAATTTGTTCTGAAGCCTAAAACCTATCCCTGTCAGAGGTGTGACTATGGAAATGTATACGAATATATTGGAGAGCTATGGGTAAAGGTTACTGTCCACAAGAAGTGCATTAGTCTAGCCCTGTAGTGTTGTCCATGTCAAACACAGGACCAGTATTTTATTATTCCCTTTCCTTCTCATCATTTGTTAAGTTTTTAATTATATCTGAGCATATTTATGGTGTGTATGTACATGCACATGTATATGATGTGAAATGATAATTAAGGAGCAAAAGCCCTAAACCTGGCAGTTGTCTTCACTGTAAAGCAAATGCTTTATCAACAAACCGCAGGTGTGCAGCACTAAAGCAGATAAAAACATATAGGACCTGAGATGACAGTTTTGTGTTCAAAATACATTAATCAACCCCAGAAAATTTGTGCATCTGTTATACACTGTAGGTGTTTTACTTGTTTTGTTCCAGAGATATTAAAATAGATGGAAATCTTTTCCCTTTCCAATGTGGTTGGTCTGAGAAGTACACATGGCATTTTCCTACTTGTTGTGAATTCTCGATCTGTCACATCTGCTCCACTTGCTTCTGTGTGGTCACACCACTCCTCTGCAGAGTGCACAGGTGTGAAGCATACAACAGAACTCTGTTGAGCTCCGAGGGCCTAAGTTCATGGTGTCCAAACCAGAAAGTCTGTTTAAACAAAAAAGTGTGTGGTTCAATTAGCATGAATGGGCTGATGTTTTGTTTACAGTAATTTTGTCTATCAGTAATTTTTCACCTTCAAAGATTAATTACAACCAGATAGTTTACAGACAGATCTGCAAAGTCAAATAATTTCCACTGAAAATAATAGTCTTCTTGATCATTATAGATGAGTGCTAGAGGACAGCTGTATTGCCAGCCATAGAAAACTGAACTCATATGTAATGTTATCAGCTCCTGATTTAATCTCTTGTAGGAGGAACAGCCTTCATTCTCCTATCTATGCTCAGCAAATTTTAGTGGAAAAACACAGGTCACTACTAAGTAAGGTGGTGACACGTGTGCTTGCTGATGAATGGGGAAGTGGTGAATTACCCACTGGCCTAAGGAACCAAGCTAAGCTTTGTCCATTGACTTAAAATTCTTGTTAGCTAAAAGTACATTTTCAAGGTTTTAGGTGAAAGATAAATAGTTGATGAAAGAATCTTCTCTACAGCTTATCATCAGCAATAAGGAGTGCTTTATTTACTTCCTCCAATACTCTGACCTCTTCTATTCTTTTTTTTTTTCTCTACTGGCTTAACTATATCACCTCCAGAAAGACATACATATCAAGAAGTCAAAATCTCACATTTGCATATTATCTTTCCTGTCAACAAAATGTATCTCCTTAAACACAACCAAGGCTCCTCACAACACATGGTACATCCTGCTTCAGTTCTTGTAGTTATACTGTGCTTTCTTAAGTACAGTATTTTTAACTGAGAAAAACCTTCTATTACTTGATTCATTTTTGTTAATTTTCCTTTCTTTCTCTCCCCTTCTTCCCCCTTCAGATCCCTCTATTGATTTTATGCCATGAACAATCTAACGACAATCATACAGAATAATATCCTAAATTTAGCCCAGATATTTACAAGCATTTTAACATAGTTACATACAAGTACTCGCAAAAAAAGTTGATGAAGAGATATTTACAAAAAATAGAAAGAAGTCAGATGCTCTGGGGCCAGATATTTTCAGAAACTCCTTATTTGGTACAAAGTAGATCATCAGAGTCAGTGAAGAATATTAAGCAAATGTTGTTTCAAACTCCTAACAGCTTCTTCCTAATAGAGAAACAGAAAACCAGAACAGTTAAAAGGAAAGATTAAAGCAGGTGGAATGACTTGCTTTTTAAGTCTGTGCCCTGACTAGAGGACCTGGGTGATTTACCCAGAGATACATCTTCATCTTCATACAAGATGCAGAGGGTTTTTACCTACAGG
This sequence comes from Phaethornis superciliosus, assembly GCA_023637945.1. NCBI lineage: Eukaryota > Metazoa > Chordata > Aves > Apodiformes > Trochilidae > Phaethornis > Phaethornis superciliosus. The sequence goes on from JAJQWJ010000004.1 coordinate 66,736,412, forward strand.
AACTTACTTATGAGGAACAGTGAGTATCTCCTCCAGATTTATTTAACAGCTCTAAATGGGATGATTATCCCAAGTATCAGCATCACAGGATGGCATACACCAGATAAAAGCTATCATCCTCTGCATTTCTTGTCTGTGTCTGTGTCTGTGCATGTGTGAACATAAGCACTGTGAGAAGTTATGCACATATAAGCTCAGGATAATAAGGAGATAAATCTCAGGTGACCACTTAAAAAAAAAAATCCTTTATAACACATAACTAATATTCTTCCTCACATTTATGTCTGCTGTGCATTATCAGTATTTAGTTTGCCTTTAGAGAAAAGTAGATTCAATTCAAGTAAGAAATTCAACAATATTTCCCAACATTTCTAAGGACCTTTCTCTATAAAAACTTGAAAAAGGATCCTTAATGTTCCCAAACTCTTCTATTTTATCTTCTACCATAAATTACATTCCCATCTGAAGCAGCATCGGTAAGATACATTATGAATTCTTTTATCTGCAATTCATTCCTTTCTTTTCAGTGCCTTTGTATCTTTTTAGGAGTCATTAGATTTCTGGCTACCCACTTGAAAAGTTTCTGAAGAATTCCTTTAAAATCAGAAGCTTCAGAGTGCATAATGATCAAATTACTTCTTTTTCTGTCCTCCTTTTCACTTTTCCTTTATGATGGCTGCTGTTTCATCCCTGAATTTTTCAGAGCCTTTACTCTTGGAACATATGCCTCGAGTCGCACTGGACACCAGAAAGACTCCATCACTTGCCACTACCACTGAAAACAAATGTGCCTTTATGGACCAGTGCTGAGTATCTCAACCAGGAACAGTGTACAGATGCTCAGGAGATTTACTGCTTCAGAGGCTTTGTAAATAAGATTTTGGAAGTCTGAAGAGAATTTTTTTTCTTTTTTTTTTTTTTTTTTTGTAAATATGTTTAATTTCCATCTATGTTTTGAATGACTACTAAGTAAAGGCAGACAATATGGGTTACATTTGACAGTGCAGCCTAAAAGAACATACATACCTCATGGAGATATTTTTTATGTCTACTTAACACTTCATTCTTTTTTCTAAATGTAAAGGTTGAAACACAAATTTTGACTTAGTTTATAATGGTGTGGAATAAAATATGATATTCTCTTCCTTCCTTAATTTCTCAAAACCAGTGAGGAGTAGGGGGGGGGTTGTCTTAGTGGAATTTGAGGGTTAAGTGTCCTCAAAAGATCAGCTGGGCTGGATTCCTAAGCACATTAAAAATGATGGGGCATTTCAGAATTAAGAGCCTTAGTTAAGATTCAATATCTATACTACCTACATTATCATCATCACCCTTATTTCCATTTCTTTTTGCCCTTTGTTTTTTTTTTTTTTTTTTTTTTTTTTTTTTTTTGCTAATTATTTTTCCTTCAAACCACACATTTGGGTCTGCTTCTTTTCAATACATGGGTTGTACAGGGTATTCTTATAGAAATCATTACTGTCTGATACCATCTAAAATATTTCTCTTTCAAAGAGTTTTCAGTGTATTTTTCTCTAGTTGCTTTACCTCATTGTCTGGCATTTTAGTTAAAGAACCAATGTTTGCCACTTACCTTTGCCTTCCTTTTTGTTTCACCACTGCTCAGGGAAGCCTTCTGGCTTTATTTTCTTTTTTGTTTGGCCATTTCAACTGTACTAAGGTTGCTTTTCATGTGGCAACTGGAAAACATTTATTTTTTTCAAGTGGTAACACTGGATAGACTATAAAGCCAAGCAGCCTCAATAAGCATTTCATATTTACACAGAGTTATACACAGAATTTTATAGATATAAATGTATACGTAGCTGTGTATATATTTTCATATATGTATATAGTCTGTCTCCTTAACAGAAGAGGTTTTGTAATGATTTAATGATTGGTGTTGATGGTTAGAGGCTGTTTCTCTCTCCCTTAACAGTATGAATAAAGCAATAGGGCATCTGTGAAATACGGATCTGTAAATCTCAAAACAACAAGGGTAGTCTGTGTGTTTCCTTTTGCCCAGAATCTCCCATTTGTTTTAAGCAAATGTTTTATTTATTTGCTTCTGTATTGTTTCTGATTCTTTGGGATATGGGTAGGGCTTCTTTGTGTGTCTCTTACTGCTTTGTTTGAGACAAGGAATAGATGAATGAATTCAGGTAAAATAAGAGCCTTTTCCACTCTAACATGTTTCTGAGACATGACCTTGACACAAACTGATCATTCATAAAGATTCACAAAAAACGGCAGTCCTTACTAACTTTGTTTTTGAATCCTGTTGATTTAGGAAGCAGGAGGTAGTAGTGGGACTCTCAAGAGACAGCTCTGCTCCTGAGACATTTTCAGACCAAATTTTCAGACTCAAGAGATTTTATTATTCAGGGTAAACTCTGAATAAACATCCTGTGGGTGTTTTCCAACATTTATCTGAACCAGAAGTATATGAAAGTTCACTCATCACTTGACTAATCATTGTGGCATATGAAATCAGGATCTTTTTCAAAGACTGGAGAAAGACATGACTTGAAAGCCTTGCTATATTTAATTTTACTACTGAATAAAATATACACAGTAATATGGTACAAAAGAAAGGACATGGGTTTATGTGAGACGGAAATATATACAGAGAGATTTCCAGGAGAATATCCAAGGTGATGGTATATGTATAAGTAAATAGAGGTACCAGCCATTGCATTTTTTCCTATCAGAACTGTAATAGAATCAAAACCTTATTCAGATCCCACAAGAATGGCTGGTTTGATAGCATATCAACCAACATGCTATAATGAAGCACTCTTGGACTAATAAATAAGGACTCCTACACTCTAACCTCAGCTTTTATAGTGAGCAACTCCCCACTGATATTAGCAAAGTTGCTTGACTGCCTTGTGCTTTGGGACAGTTAAAGACAAAAAAATATTAGAAAATTATTTACCTCCAGTTTGATTTCTGCACAGCATTTCTCTAGCCACTGCCATGGGAGAGCTTGTGACAATAAATTCCTGCATGTTCTATGAAAACAGGGGTAAGCCTCAGCCAAAAAAAAAAAAAAAAAAAAAAAAGGAATTTTCTATCTGGGTTATAGCCATGTTAAAGATCAAGTGCCAGGGACTGAAGATGCCCAGTAGTAGGTGCTTCACACAAAAAAAACAGAGGGGTCTTTCTCTCTCTTTGTCACCACCAAACTTGTGTGGGTATGAGATGGAAAGATCTCCTATGGGCCTTGTTGTATCTGTGGTAGGTTATAACTACTCAAAAGGCCCCCGTGGCGTCCCAAGGAAGTGGGGAGGACAACATGGAGATGATGTCTCCTCTTTCATAAGCACTCAGTATAATTCTTTTGTACTGCTAACGAGAGAACTACATGTTTTGTACAGGTTTGTTTTGCAAAGTGCTTCTTTGATTCAATTTCTACATGTTCCTGAAAAGATTAATCACAAATTTAAATGCCTGTGAGGCTGGAGTTCTGGCAAGGAGTGTAAATAATGTTTTGGACAAGGAAAAACTCAAGCAGGCTGTGTTTAATCTCCACATATACCCCCCAAAATAACTGGGTGAGTTATTCATCCATGGTGGATTTGGCTAAGTTTTAGCAATTCATTGGTAAACCAGAAGCAATAGCACTTACCACCATCACAAGGAATTACAATAATAAAGATGCTGATACCATTTTCCAGGTTTCTCCATTATGTAGATATCACCAGTAGAGAGGCTAAGCTGGGATTCTTACATATCATGTTGACTGGAATGAATATCTGATCCAGCTGAAGCAATAGAGGAGTCAATTCTTCACTTATGTTTCTTCCCAAAGATGTTTGTATACAAAAAGTGTCACCCTGACATTATATTATCCTTTTTATTGTGCCAACCGCTGTCCCCCAAATCTGGAGGGCTAAGGGCTGTGCATGTGAGTGTTATTTCAGCCACCACAGAGATGCTGGCAGAGGAATGTTTTTTGTTGATTGGAGCATAGAAATCCTTTGGACTGAAGATTTTTTTTTTCTGCAGCTTCCCTGGCCAAGGGGGTTTAAAAGCCACAGATGATGAATTTTTTCAAATACGAAGTGCAAAACTTCATATTTAAATATCATGAATAACAAACAGAAGAACAAATACTCTTCATCTGTCTTTCTGCTTTCTGTGTGCTCAACTTGCAAGTCATTTTATCTGGTACCACAACCCATTAAAGCAAAAAAAGGAACCTACACTTAAAAGCCAAACCAAAAACCAAAACAAAACAAACCCAAAAATAATTGCTTTCTATTCTATGTCATGTTTTAATTAAAGATAGCAGCATCACAATCTATGATATATCTGGAAATTATTAGAAACCTTTTCCGTAAGCAAAAAGAATCAATACCTCTTTGTCTCAGTGGCATAAAACATCCCTGTTACTTTGTTCCTTCTGGCAAGAGAGAAAGTAGAAAGAGATGGGAATAATAGTAGCTCTAAAGGGGAGAGCCATGTGCCAGGTCAAATGAGCATATTTTTTCTTTTGTTTTTATTTTTGAAAACAAGCAGAATGTTTGGCATAATCTGCTTCTCTCCACAAAGAAAGTTTCACTCCCTTCATGTCAGGGGCAGAAGATGACTACTGAGTTAAGTCAAAGAAGGAATTAAATGAGACTGAAGGTTAGATGAGAAGGCCTGGCAGTCGAGTCTTGGATGCTTCCTTTTCTCCAAGAAGGATCTGCTGTGTGATGCTGCTCAGCTTACTTGGAAATGAGAGGATGCAGGTCTTGCACAATGATGATTGTGTCCTCCAGAGAGTAATTTCTTGCTGACTGTCCTTGCTGTCACAGACTAACTCTGGCTTGCACATTGCTGCTTTTGGAAGGAAAGTCTTAAAATGGTGGCATTTGTGACTGGCTGTGCTTCACGTGACAGTTTGAAAGCATGGTCTTACTGCCTCTCACAACTTAAACACACCACAGTTGAGGTTCATCTGAGTCATCTATTTTCTTCAGTTTTCAGTGGAGAAGAACAGTCTTGGCTAAAATTACAAAAAAACCCATAACTTAAAAGGGCTTGATTTTACCTCATTTTATTAAAAGAAACTAGAGAATATGCGCTCAGTCTTCTACATTATAGTTGTCTGCTATATCTGTAGTTAGCATTAAGCTGTACCTCAGTTTCACCATATTTAATGAGGAATGTGATAACAGGACAAAAATGAATGCTACCATATCTAAGCAGCTTACTGTCACCATCTTCTTTATGTGAGTAGGTTGTATTCTGCTTGGGCAGAAGAACCCATGTGAACATGCAGCGAAAGTGAAAAGTTACCCCATTCTGTCTGCTGCCCCTTTCCCTCTTCCCTACTGAAGTTGTTGCATTCCTTGTTTCTTTCTCATCTGCAAGGCAAGGATCAGATGAGGCTGAACTAGCTGCACTCCATGGCGTTACTCACAACAACAAAAATATATTTCTGAATTGAAATGCAACTGAAAACAACTCTCATTTCAAAAGTCATTAACTTCTAGAAAGCCCCACCAATCCATGAGTGAGTGGCTTAAGGAACAATAGATCCTTTTAGTCACGGATTTTGAGAGTAGAGGGGACATTCTGACTGTCAGGTCTGCTGTCCTAAATAACACAATTTGCATTCTTTCACATTTGTCCAGCTGTCCTTTAACTGGAACATATAATTCAGAAGAAATCAAACCAGACCCCCAAATTCTTGGCTTCAAGATCGCCCACATGACAGTGTTGAATAGTGTCTATTTTTAATTAGCATGCCAATGCAAATTATAACAGAATGTTTTGAAATGGTTTATCAACAAAGAAGTCCACAAAAGAAGCTGACCCTGCTGCCACAGACCTAGTTACCCTTCCATCTGAATCACCCCTGGGCCTAAAGGATTCAAGTAATTTCTCCCCCAGACTCATGTTCCTGAAGAATTTTCTATCTCTTCTCATTTGTGGGGTGTGATAGGATAATAGCAGCAATCCAGTCCTTATTGTCTGTATCTGCGGATGAACAGTGCTGTATAAGTGCAAAGTGTTATTATTATTGTAAGGAAATAATAATACTAATAAAACAAAATGAATTGAAGTCTTGTCTTCAGATGGTTATTTTAGCAATCCAGAAATCTAAAGCCCATGAAATAGACAATTAAGAGGGGTTAGATACTTAATATCAGTCGTTGTGTTTTGGTAGAATTTTGCAATAACGCAGCTGCTATAATAATACGGATTTTTATTTCTCCTTACAGAAAGGAAGCAGTTGTGTTCTCGTAGAGAGAAGCCTTGAAGTCCTGCTGCAGAATGCAGAACTTGTGTGTGTGTGCGGGAGCCTTTGTGAGCCTGTGGCTCAAACCCTTTCTCTTCTCCTTTTGCAACAGCTCCATCTTTGGGAGAGAGGAAAAACGTGCTCTCAGCTTCAGCTTCCTTTGCAAACAAAAGAAACCTTGATAATCTTATTTCACCCTGGAATATCTTTCTCCCCCCTTCTCTCCCCATGCCTCCCCTCACTGCTCTTTCCAGTCAGGGAATTACAAAAGCAAAAACAATACCCCTTTTCTCTCATTTCTGACATAACTAAGGGCCAGAGACTCATTTAATTAGTCTCTCTTGTGTGCCTTACAGCCCTGTTCAAGGCAAACATTTACCCCTGGGTTTCAGCACTGTTGCTTATCCACTGAAATTTCCCTTTTAATTTTTTTTTCAGGAAAATGTTGTATCTTGTTAATGGCTATTGGGGATCCTATGGCTAAATTATAATCATAATTGTCTACACTAATCATAATTGTCTTGCTGTTGCAGTGTGCATCTCTCCCCCCTGTCAGTCTGCAGTCTCGTCCCTTTACAGTGCTTACATTGTAGATGAGCTCTTCCAGGCAGGGTGGACAGTTCAGTCATTTTAGATCTGTTGAAGAGCTGGGTCCAGGGACTTTGAGACCCTAATCCTCATTCCAGAATTCTCCCATAAACAGAGTAATTTCTTTGTATTTAGTAGAGCTCACTTTTCCCTTGTAAAGTGAGGCTAGCTGAGGAAAAGAAAGTAGACACCCAGAGAAAAGAACTCTCATCTACAAGCTGCTTTTAATCACTGATCTTCATTTCACATTCTTTTCTCACCTCCTGAATCTTTCATGCCTTTCCTTGCAGTGGCCCATCTCGAGCAGAAGAGATTAAATCTCCTCACCCCTCATAAACCTCAGAGGGATGACATGATGCAGGACAACAGGAGCTAGAGGGTGCAAAGCTTTTGCTTGACATAGACCCAGAAAATGTTTCCCACATACTAAATGAAGTCTTTCACTACTAGACCAGTTTTCAAGGGGCAGTCAGCCAAGAACATCCTTCTCTGTCCTGACAGCCTTATTTGTGAAGGAGCAAATGACAATACCACAGTTTTTGATATGGGCATGATCCGTCCAGCATGTGGTGGCCAGATTAGGTTCTTCAAGTGAGATTAAGCAGTGCCTCAGATCTAATTAGGCACTGATAGGCATTAAATGCCAAGGGCATTTAGATGTAGAAGATTGTAATAAAGACAGAAGTCTACTGCAGAAACTCCAGTTGCAAATAAAAAAGGGATAGGGTTTGGTATGTTCAATATTTGCAAGAGTTTAATTACAAGTGAGTGGGGTAAAATTATAAGTAAATCTTGAATTGCCAAGCCCAGGATTACTTTACTGTGAAGACAGAAGAAAAGATGAAGAACATTGAAAGAAGGGAAAATTTATTTCACAGCAACTCTACAAAGGCATGAATAGTGATTTCAGATTGTCCAAGTGTAACTTCTCCAAGACCCAGACAGTGGTCAAGGAAAAAAAATCAAGAAACCAAAGAAGTCATGGATGCAGACAGGGCCCATAATAGCCTGGAAATATGACTAGAAAAGGGTAACACAGATGCATCAAAAAAAACCCAGAACCAGAGGTTTCAGAGGCAAGATAATAAAAGACATGAAAAGGTAACAAACAAACAAACAAAATTGACACTGAATAATTTAATACAGCTTCAGAAGTCTGACTCTGGTTTTCTGGTTGTTGGCTGCTAGATGTACATAGAGTGAGATTAACCTCATGCATCTAAAACAGGCCAGAGACTTTTCTAACAATTTAATGCTGTAGTTGGTAAAGTTTTATTGACCAGAAAATATTTCTGGTCTTCTTAAACCTAGTAATATGGACGTAGCCACTACAATCTAGCCTGAAGTTGCAATGAAGTCTTTAAATCCCCAGGTCCTAAAGGCCAAAGTAGTGACTTCAGCATTCTTTAGTGTAATGAAAATAATTTATAATCAGAGTTCAATTCAACACATGAGTTTTTGTGCAGAGATCCTGGCTCTAATGTCACTGGAAAAGAAACACATATTGTCTTATCCCCACAGCTCTGCTGCATCCTAAGCAATCCAGCTCCTCCAAATTCATGCTGATAAAACCTCATTACAGCTCTGTAATGTACTTCTGATACACATTTCCACTTTCACACTCATCTGCAATCCCTGGCAGTGGCCAGGTTTTGAAAAGGAAGTGTAAAGACAGCTGTGTGGAAAGATGGCTTTTTTTTCTTGCAATATTTTAGTCACTGTTAGAAACAAAACTTACCAGAAGCCTAACAAGATAGACTGTTCTTAAGAGAATTCACTGCTAAAACTAATTCATGGAAGGTTTATCTTTGCTCATAGTATCCCATGAAGTAATAATTTTACTTCACCAGCCTAGAGCTTCTTTTCCTATTAATTGCTGTGAATGCAGTAAGGTTTCAGCATCTGATACAAGGAAATTCGAGCACAGTTCCAGCTATGGAGCTAGGCTGACCAGAAAATCAAATCTTATCACCATTTACCCCCACAAATTCTGGCATTACATAGCCCTGTGATGGAAACAGCATTTGGACTTAAGAGCTACATCTAAACTCTTAAATATCACATAATTACATATATGTATATATTCATTGTTAATTTTATGTTTTCAGAGAGAGCCCCCCCTCCAAAAAAAAAGAACAAGAAAGAACAAAATAACCTTCCTAAAACTGTTCTGGGTTGACAGAACGTACTGCATATGAGGGCTCAGGATTCTTCATCTGACAGTGCACCTGACACTTCAGTTAATGGTGAGCTGAGAAAGCTGGGCTTATCCCTGTGCTTGTACAGCCTCCTCCTCCCCTCATGTATTTTTACTTCCTAATATCTATGAAGACCAAGTATGTGTTACACAACATCATCTAGAACATAGGCTAGGTAGATTTTCAGTGACAAGCTGTAAGAAAGGCCTTCTGGTATTATAACAGGTAGAGTTAGTTAAGCATGCTGCTTAATAGAAATTACAGGGAAAGTGTAGGCCATAGGTGCTGCCTCCTCTTAGAGAGAAATGGAATATTTCAGATGCACACTTATGGAACTTCTTCAGAAAATTAGTGCCCCAGCTAAGTTTGTACTTTCTTAAAGAAAAGCACTGAGAGTAGATGAAAGCTCCTTCCTTAAAGTCTTCTATTTACCCAGTAACCTAACAACTCAAGTACTCCTCTGATCCATAAGAAACCCAGGGGTGTTTCTCCCAGTATTTTGTCTCCCACCTTTCTAACTATGGAGCATGTGAAATAGCATTTGATCCTCAAATAATACGTTTCAGTTTCCACTTCACATTAGTAAGTAAAACAAGTCTCATACATAGTTGGAAAGGGTTTTGAAGCATAAGTATAAGCCTTGCTCTACAGCTTTGGATTTTTTGTTTTTCAGCTGAACATATTCCTCTGAGTAAACTATACTGAATAACAATCAGTTCCTGTACTGATCAGTTCACTTTCCCTTTCCTTTCAAAGGCCTTTCTAGTATTGTAAATATAAAATATACCTGAATAATGTTTGCATCCATCATTTCCTCATTCTCAACCATGTTCCTGAGAGTAAAGTAGCAAATGTAAACTGTGTTCTTGTCATAGTAGGGGCTGTCCTCATTTCAGCTTCTGTTTTCCAGTGTCAATATGAGATACAGTCAAAGAAGTGCTATCAAAGTACTACCTTGGCTGAGCAGTTTAAGCTTTCCAAGAATTGTGGTGTTTTAACTCAGCTGTTAACCTTGCACTGCATCAGCCTAGAGGAGATCTTGTTATTAGTAATCAGGTACACTTTAGCGTGATGCAAGTTTGCAACCACTAAGGTGGATGGCATTTACACCTATGGGATCATGCAGTCATTGTGAGGAAGGCTTCAATTTACAGCTATGAATAGTATTTCATTGTGAAAGTGAGGTGGGCTACCCCTGTGAAATCACACTGTTTCCTCCCTGTATCAATTTGCATCAAACCAGTTACATCCTTGAATGATGATGAACAAAAGCAAGAAGATGCAGCACTGCTTAGGGGCTGTGTTTGACTATTTGCTGCTCTCAGTTGTGGTGTGGAGTGACAGGAACTGCTCTGTCTGTCCAAACTGAATGTTTTCCTTTCCATTTCCACCTGTTTCCACCTTTTCTGACATGTTTAAAGAGATGAGAATATGCTTAGCTCTGTTGCATTTTTCTGTGATTATTTTAAACTAAACAATAACTGGAATAAATCCTCACAGAAAGAGATCCTAGAATAAGAAATATTCTGAACTCAGATTTTGTTCTGAAATATATTATGATATTTATAATGAAATTATTGGGGGGATATTTTTGACAGCCAATAAAATAAAATAGAAAAAATTTCTAGCTATACCTAGATTTTAATTATGAATAAATATAGAAAATCTATTTCTAAACTAGAAACTTATTTTAAAAAAATAAGCAACCAAAAAACCCTCCAAGGTATAAATAGTTTCCGTTTGATTTCATTTGCTTGTTTGTTTTGATTTTTTTTATCAAAATGAAATTTTATTATAATTGACATATTCTCAAGGATCTGACTTCCATATATCAGCATTTCTAGTGGAAAATCATGTCCTCTTGTCAAGTTTGTAATGAGTCTAAGAGGAGCATGTCCTCCCCAGTTCTGTCTCTAAACAAGCCCCATGTTAAAGGTGCTCTGCCTTTGTACATGTCCTTGGTGTAATTTTGAAATACTTGTCAGCAACACCCTTTAAGCCTTCCAGAGATAAAATTACACCTCGACTTCCAACTTAATGCCTCTAAAATGTTTCTTCCAAGAGGTGACTAAGAGTTTAAGAACATAAAAGGCTGAGAAAGTGTCATCAGCAAAACAGCCTGACTGGAGATGTGATGGCCCCCTAATCTTCACATTACTGATTCAGATTGTGGGCAAGGGGGGAGACGAGATGTTTCTCATTTTTTAATAAATTGTTTATTTGATGACTTCTATTTCCCTCTTGATATCTGACTGTGGTACAAATTTAATAACCCCACTCAAGCCAAGGACATGAAATGATATGCGGAGAGATCCAGCTCCACTCCTGACTTCTCACCTACCTGCTGTCTACCTGGCCTTGGCCAATTATGCACCTTCTTTTGCTGCAGTGAAAGTTCAAGTAGCTTTACATTAACACATCTTACTAGTAGTGGCCATAGATGATAGCTGTCATACTAAAAAAATGCCTTAAGAAGCGGAATGAAACAAAGAGTAGAAATGAGACAGAAAAAGGAAAGCCAATCCCCCAAATCCAGATCGGATGAAAAGTGATCACCCACTCAAACAAGTCTCCTTGTTTGGGAATCCTCTCTCGGCAGCAGTAGGTGTTGGTGATCAAATTGCAAAATGACCAAAAAAATAATTTTTTCCTTGTTTTTGACCCAGTACAGTTATGCTTTTCATTAGGACTTGCTCAATACTTCCCATTGCTAGTTACTGTTTATGATACTACCGGTGCTGGTTGGAGCATGCCTGATTAGGTGCAGCTGCTGCATACTAATTGGACATTAAGTTTTGGCATGTGTATCATCACTAATATTTACTGGAATTTAAAATTAGCATTATTTATTGTATCTGTGTTTGTTTTAATGTGAAGCTGCAAACTAAACCCCCCGAGTGAAAGGTGAATGGATCCACACATAGGGATACAGGAGGAAAAATGGTGCGGAGCCAAAGAAAGGACAAGATTGTTTAACATCGAGGACAGTGGTTCTAGAGAAGAACCTGGACCTAAAAAGTCAGCATCCTACACTGGAAGGTCAATAAGAGTACTTAGGATGCCATGGAAAGGCACTGATCACAGAAGCCTTGGGGCATGCTGATGGAAGGTTACAAAAGGTTTCACTTGCAAGTGAAAGGTAAGTCACAAGTGGAAGATCCTTAGCAATACAAGGCTTAGAACTGATAAGAAGATATACAATATTTTGTCTTTTAGGTCCCCTGATGTTTTCTTGTAACAGCGAATAGTGTGGAAAGGTACAACCATGAGAATGATGAGCGTGCTGAGGGAAATGAGGCACTCAGCATGACATGTTTTGGCTTCCGGGGAGTGTGGGAAGGTACGTGTGTTCATTTTTCTAAGGGAGAAGATAAGAGAAAGAAAAGGATCTTTAATATTACAGAAGTTAGCGGCACATTTGCTGAGCTTAGCTAAAGCCAGTAGAAATAAAGAGTCCACAAAATTTGAACAGAAAATTCAATAAGTAGGGTGATCAAAGAATTGAATAATCCATAAAAGAGGTCTCTCTCTCCATTCTTTGTACCAATAAGTCACTAAAGTTGTAAACTTTGCACTTCAGTTAAATGTCTAAATTTATTTGGCATAAACCCTGCCATTTTAGAACTGAGAAACTGAGGAAAGGAGCAATCAGATGGCTCATGCACAAGACGTTGTTGATCTAGCCTGCTAGACCAGGAGATATGAGCCAAAATCTCTCAAATATCAGGACAAAATGGGCTAAGCAAACCTTCAATGCTCTTTGCAGATCCTCAGGTCTGATATAGTGGATGCTAGCACTGGACACTGAAGCCAGTGAAAACCTAGGTTTTTCAGACTTCATAGCCCATCCAATTTTGTTTTTTTCCTTTTTGATTTTTTTTAATTATTTGATACGTCCTCACACACTATCAATAGTAATTTAGAACACAATTATGGAAAATAATATAATTTTACATATTCTCAAATGAAAAAGAATCATAAAGCAGCCCTCACCAGAACATTTTGGAAAGTGAATGTTTTTAGCACTTACCTTTCTCCTACTCTCCTCTTTGGCTTTTCTGCAGCATCTAGATGGAGACCTATGACTAGTGGAGTCCCCAAAGAATCAGTGCTGGGTCCAGTCCTGTTCAATTACACTGATGATGGCACAGAATGTCTTCTTAGCAAGTCTGCTGATGACACAAAGATGGGATGAACTGCTGACACCCCAGGAGGCTGTGCTGCCATTCAGAGAGATCTAAAAAAGGCTGGAGACTTGGGCAGGGAGAAATTTAATAACCTACAACAAGGCCAAGTATAGAGTTTTGCATCTGGGCAAGAATGACCCCAAGTACCTGTAAAGGCTGGGGACAGATCTTGGTGAGCAGCACAAGTAAAAGGATCATGGGGGTGCTTGTGGATTGAAGGATGACCATGAGCCAACAATGTGCCCTTGTGGCCAAAAAGGCCAATGGCATCCTGGGGTATATTAGGAGGGGGGTGGCTAGTATGTCAAGAAAGGTTCTCCTTCCCCTTTGCTCTTCCTTGGTAAGGCCACATCTGGAATATTGTGTCCAGTTCTGGGCTCCTCAGTTCCAGAAGGACCAGGAACTGCTTCAAAGAGTCTGGTGCAGAGTGACCGAGATGATGAAAGGAGTGGAATGTCACTTCAGAGGAAAGGCTGAGGGATCTGGGTCTATTCAGCTTGGAGAAGAGGAGAATGAGGGGAGACTTCATCAGTGTTTATAAATATGTAAAGGGAGAGACCCAGGAAGATGGTGCCAGTTTCTTTTCATTTGCACCCAATGACAGGACAAGAGGCAATGGATATAAGCTTGAGCATAGGGGGTTCCATATAAACGTGAGGAGAATTTTTTTTTTTTAATGTGAGGGTGACAGCACTGCCACAGGCTGCCCAGGTGGGTTGTGGAGTCTCCTCTAGAGACCTTCAAAATCTGCCTGGATTCATTCTTGTGTGACCTCCTGCAGGTGACTCTTCTCTGGCAGAGGGGTTAGACTCGATGATCTTTCAAGGTCCCTTACAACTCCTAACTTTCTGTTTCTGATTCTTTTTCTTAGATCACATTATTCTTTACAGACAGTTTTTAGTTTCTATACAGTTTTATTTTATTCTCCCCCTTTTTTTCCTTCCACATCCTTCCCCATAAAACTTTCATTATTGAAAAGGCAGACACCAGAACATAATACAAATGTTGGGATCTAATCAGAAAATTCAGCATAAGTCTCTTTTGTTCTCCTTTTCACCATCCTAACCTGCAGGATGCTGTTTCCATCTGAGAGACAGTGCACATTCTGCTGTGAAAACTGTCTTAGACAAGAAAAAAATTGTATTGCATAAAAGTCAGATTTACAGGGCAATGTTCTGTCACTAGTCCTCTTGGCCCAACAGTCCTGACATGTTCACTGTCACTAAATGTTTGAGAATATAGCCTTATAATATAACTATTTCTTCAAGGTGCTGATTGATATTCTGGGCCTGAAAGGTGTGGAACATGATGAGTTGTGCAGGAGAGCCTGAAAGAGCAGCATCCCTCTTCCACTGAGGTTTTCTTTAGAGTGAGGTCCATTAAATCTGCTTGTCCTCTTGGTATTTCTGTTCCCTACTCAGGAAATCAGAGTTCAACATTGCAAAGACTTGTCAGCTGGTTATGGCATCTCTGGTCTGAGAGCAGCAGAATTTCCATCTCTGTTTTCCTCTGATGGTATAGGTAAGTCAAGAAATATAAGGTAAGGGAGCCTTTCAGGGGATATGGAGACTTTGAATATATTGTGTTTGGATGGCTTCTCTTTTTTTTTGTTGTTTTTTTGGGGTTTTTTGGGGGGGGGAGGGTGTGGGTTTTTTTGTTTTGTTTTGGGTTTTTTGTTTGGTTGGTTGGTTGGTTTGGTTTGGTTTGTTTACTCCCCTGCAAAAAAGTGGGATTATGAGATTTAAATTCACCCATTGAAACATATTTAAGTAACACATTTCTCTGCTGACCCAAAATGGATCCAAGTCTCCTTTTTCTTCCATCTCACATTGCCATCTCTACTGTTGCATACTCTGCACAAAGTGTTATCAGTGTTTTCTCTCCTATTCAGAAATGCTGTCCTCATTGTACCCTAGATGTCCATTGCAGGATCAGGGCCTATATTAGTTTCCTTCTCATTTTGTATCTGTATACTTTTGCTTAGCACTATGGGACCATTTGTGAAATGGCAGTGCTTTCTGCCGGGGAGATCATTATAGGCAGAATGCATTCCAATGTGCAAATTACAGTTCTGCTTATAGGGAATTTGTTCTGCTTAATACAAAAGAGCTTTATGAAAGGAAGGTCTCACTGCACTTTCCCTAATTTGGAGCTGCAAAGCTAACTTCCATGCTGTGCAGAAATGCACAAGGAGGGTTAAGTCAGTTTTAAAAGAGCATCAGTTGGGTGAAAATGTGTTTGACCTTCACAGGGTTCTTCAGTCATTCTTCAGCTTGAGTGGCTGAGTGAAGAGTGTGTCATTCTGTCATATTAAAAAAAAAAAGAGAGAGAGAAAAAAATTTAAAAATCGATTCTGTCTACCCCTGAGAGCCTTAGTTTTCATTGGCATCTAACTGACATAAATATTATTTGGTTGGGTTTTCATTGCTATTTTTATTTAAATGTTCTGAGGTATTCCAGCTAGAAGAAAAGTCCATTGTTATAGCGCAGTGAATTCCCATAGTTCTGGTAAATATAATCAGATAAGAGGAAGTTGAACTTAAACCTTCTGTTGCAGTCAATAAAAGTAAACTTCATAACCCAACTCTATATCTCTATTTATAATTGCTAATTATAGAAATCTATTCAAGGACACTTTAAAAGAGGATTTAAAATCCATCTAATAAAAAAAAAAAAAAAAAAAAAAGAACATAGAGACAGAATAAGGAGACAGTCAGTGAGAACTAAGAAATGAAAAAGAAACACAATACAAAGCAATGTGTTTACTTGAGCTTTGTACATAGTAAACTATTCCCCAGACGTGTTCCTATTGTTCTCCTGCATTGTGTTATCACTGTCACAGTGATCTTGCATTTCTATAGAAGCTTGTTGACCTAATGGATCTAGATGATATTTCACAGATCAGAGAAATGATTGAAAGCACAGCCTCTTACAAAGAAAAAAACCTATGTATTATTTCTTTCAAGGAAAATTATATATTCCTTGCATTTAAGGTTTGAATTCAAGAACCTATGTCTGTTTATCCAGGTTTGCTTTGGCAAGTTTTACAGAGTAAAGATGCTGCAAAATATTAAACATTTAAGTTAAACTCCCAATATGGCATGAGATAAATCCTTCAGAGAGCAGTTCAAGAAAGAATTCTAAATTTTGGATACCAAGCCATCACCTTCTGGATCAAACTATTTGAGTGTCTTCTAGGAAGCAACATCATACCTGGGGTTCAGACCTTAATGCTTAAAATCAGTCATATGGACAAATTCCACCACCTTTTTGAGTTTCTGCTTTCTTTTACCTAATTTCTATGTACTCTGGAGAAAGGAAAGATTTCCATGTGCTAGCACAGTGCCAGTTCTCTTCTGCAATACAAGGTAGAAAGATGTCTAGGAGGACTAGGACAGTTCTTTTCCCTATGCTTTCTGGATCCTGTTACCCACTCAAACTTTCAAAAAACAAGGATGCATATTTCCAAGTGATGATGCTTTAGAACAGAGCACTGAATATCAAGATAACTGAATGATGGTAATACACATAAATTTAACTGATCACTAACAAAGTCCTTCTGAATAAGCACTGGTGTGAATTGTCCTGCTGACTTACTTTTACAGCCAAAGACATGGATTTGAAAATGGGAAATTGTTAAATACATTCATCTTTGTTCAAGAAGAAGAAATACCTTCAGGCACAAATATTTTAAACAGTGATAAAAAACTGTGTATGCTATTTCTGTGTCACAAGTCAGTATACAGAGTTCATGACTTTATTTTTTCTTTTAGAATCATAGATTCTAAGGACATCTTTCACTGTATGATTGGCTTCATCCTAGCCCCAAAGGGCAACGCCACTCATGTCCTGGGTGTTCACTCAAGCCTCCTCTGCAGCCTCACTCAGCTTCATGGAGGTCCTGAGACACAATGGGATCACAGATGGACATGTCATGGCTGCAGGCTCTATCTCTTACTGGTAAGACACACAGTACCAGTTAGTGATGTGACCCTAGGTTTCTGGTCAGATTTTCAATGGTTAAATAGTTTCTTTAGATATGTATAGTGTGACTATTCTTCCCTGTGATGAAGGGTTGTCATCAGAGTTTTCTGGTTTTTCCACTGTGCTGCAATAAACACTTACTCCTAGGGTGTTCTTTTATATCAGCCCTTAGTTTATGTCACAGCTCTGAAAGAACTGAAAGCCAAGATATATTGTGTTCCCTTTGAAATTACTCAACACTATTTTGACATCAAGTGGACCAATAGGCAGTATTTGTGGTCTCCTTTTTTAAACTCACACGTTAATGATTTTTGGGGCAGACAGACTGAAACATTATATTTTAGAAAATATATTCCTATTCTATTGCCCAAATAAAGACGAAAGAATTCAGATAAAGGTAAAGCAAAAAGAACAGCTTAATAAAACCAAAAACATCCATACTGTATTTAAGATCACTTTGAGATTTTTTTTCTCCTTTTTGAATGAAGACCAGGATTTTGACAACTATTTACAGAAAAAAGATAAGACAAAGAAAACAAAAGAAAAGACAAAGAAAAAGTATATTTAAGGCCTCCTTGAAGACATCCAGAGTTAATGATATACATTGCAGAAAGAATAACTGTGAGGTGGGCACAAATTTTCACAAACCCAACTATCAAAAATTAGTTTTAGTTATTAGTTTTAGTTACACTGCAGTTAGAGATAAGGCTACACAAAACCTGATTTAAAGAAAATTTTATATTGCATTTTCTATGGAATTTTACTTCATTAAAAAAAATTAATTTAATTCCATTTCATTTTATTTTATGGAGTATTTCTATTTTCAAAGAGTAACATTTCAGTTATGAGTCAACTGGACTCACTGTGGCTTTTCTGTATGTTGGGGAAGGGAGGAGGCTAGGGCAAGAAGAGTACAAAGTTTCTCCCAAATTTGGCATTTGGAAACAGCACTAGAAAATTACAGCACTAAAAAACATGGCACTAAAAAATTGTGCCTCACAGTATAAGACAGCTGTACAGGATCCTAAGACATAGGAATGCCTGACATCTATGGATTTTGTTTCCCAGGGAAATCAATAGAAATTAATCACTTGTTTTGAAAGTGTAGATCTGAATATCATGCTATTTTCCAGTAAATTTATGATATGATTTTAAGCAGCTAAGATCCTATGTAGAGAGAAAAGAAGAAAAATTTCATTTTTAAAAGTATTCTGCATGCTTTATGCTGTTTTAGAGATCTGACTGTTATTTAGATCCTTAAATAGTAGTTAAAGCCTTTGAACAACTTCATATTAATTCATGTGAACTGATCTATGTCTAAAGCATGTTGCTGAGTGTGGTTCTTGATTCTTACACACCATCTAAGACTAAAACCCTCCTTCCAGTCCTCCACTGATTGAAAGGTTCTTCAATTTTACTTATAGTCATTTAGGAAGTTCACAAATGCATAATACCTGTGACTTGTAATTTTTTACTATATATATTACATTTTTTACACTGTATGCTTTGTTTACAGACAGCCATGTAGGAGGCATGTGTGAGAACATTTTGCTATCTCCTGAAGCTGTCACCCAGCAGAGTTAATACAGCCTTTTGGATAATCTGAGGATAAAGCCAGGAAGATGTTCCTCAGAGTGCAACACGATAAGGCCTGCCTTTTCCTTTGGTATTTGACCAAATTAAGTGCAGTGCAGTCCAAAGAATTTAATGGCTGTTCTCCTGCTTTTAAGCTAACCAGTGCCATAAAATATTCCTAGTCTCTGGAATACAATTGCCTATAAAGTTAAATTGTTAGAATTGTCCTGAGCACAGTACTGGCATCAGGTAATCAGCATCTCCCCAGACAGTTTCTGGGAACTGTTCAGGAGACAACGTGGGTCAGAGATGACTCTCAACAGGCAGTTTGGACGTGGCCACTCAGTTTTGGAGGTTAAAAGAATTTCCCTGTAAGGAGGCGGACTGATCCGTGCCAGCTGGCTTCTGCATCCAAACCAGTTCTGAGCATGTATAATTTACTAGTATAGATGTGGATTTTGTTTCCACATTGTATACTACATAATATCACAGAGCATATAAAAAGTAAATTAAAATGGGAATGAAAAGTTCAATTAAACCAAGAACACTTCCTCCAGGATCTGTTTGGTAACAGATTTAGGGGGGAAACATTGCCTACTTGCATTCATTTTGGCTCAGGAAATATTTCAAAATTCAGAACTTTACTGTGAATTAAAAAATGCAGCTCCGTCCCAGTTCTAGTTTAGTAGAAACTTGTCAAGTTTAAGAAAAACTGCACAGCGTCTGTTGGTTGCTCACCATGCAACACACATACATACACATACAAACATAATCCAATGAAAATAAACAATACCTAACACTTTGAAAAGGTCACTCAGTCTTTCTGGTACAGACACTTTGATCCCTTTGTGACCAGTTTCACAAAGAGCAATCTTTCTAAATTCAGCCATTTAAAACTCTAACCTTTATGCTTTAGATCCCCTTCATCTCTATTGACACACGTGCTTGTGCTGAGGGCTTTGCTCCTCAGGAAAACATCTCCTGCTCTCTCTCACCCACCATGCTAATCTTGACACAAACATCAGAACCTTCATCTTGAATTTAATATTTCAAATGGGAGTTTCTAAGCATCCAGCTAAAAAAAAAAAAAAAAAAAAAAAAGATAAAAGACAAAGGTGGGGTGGGGCACTGACTGCTGTTCTGAGGTGGCTTGCTCCTGGGTGATGACACAGAACCAGTCGCTTAAAAGTAAAACAAAAAATCCACACACTGATAAGAGACCTAGTAGTTTCCATTCTCTGTCACTCCCCAGATGAGGCTGAAATGGCCTACCTGGCATGGGAGGTGTTACTTGAGTCAGGCAGCCTGAGGCACAGCTGGGAATCAGTCAATATCACAGAACTATTATGTTTGGAAAGGCATCTAAAGTCACCATGCCTCAGATATCCATTGAACTGTAGAGCTGGTCTTCTTTTCAACATACAGGGACTCAGGAGAAGAAGCAAAGTGGTCAGGGCCTAACCCTTTAAAACCACATTCCATATTTTTTACTAAGAATAAAGATATCTCCCTTACTTGTCTAATAGTGGCAAGGTACTTAGTCAACTGAGTTTCATGGGGAGAAACACAGTCTCTTTGTCTTAGTAAAACAAAAAGGAGAAGGTAGCCCAGTCCCATAAGTAAACAGAGAGAATGCGAAACTTTCAGTGTCCCTCAACCAAAAGAGCAGACTGGAAAAGTGATTCCCTGATTTCTTCTTCCTCCTCTGTGAGGGCAGCCCCAGCCAGCTTCAAGTTTTGGCATTTCTAGACCTTGTCAGTGTGGTGTGGTGAGATGAACCTTGCCCTGGTCTTCCTGGAGGGTAGCTGTTATGTATTATCTTTTGAATTACACCAGGGTCTATTATCAGCTGATCATCACACACAACAGCAGTGATGTTTAAATCAGGATAAAGCTTCCTGAAAAGTGCTGAAAAGACAATACTCTGGTCTGCAATCCATCATAACCAAAGGTAGAAGAAGGGAGTGGAGTGAAGGTACACTTAATATTTTTCCAGAGATCATTGCCTCCTGCTACATTAAGGCAGCAGGATCTGTCAAGACTTATTTTGTAGTCTGGGGCCAGACCATCTTTTAGGGACCTTTTCATCATAAAGATTGGTTATTTCAGTACAGGATTTTGTTCTAAAAACATGCTCAACAATAGCAGTTTCCTTCATTAGAAATACTTTTCTTTCATAAGAGTTATGTCTAGCAAAAAAATGACATCATATTGTTGTAATCTTTCTCTTTAAATTTTAATTAATGTTTTCTTAGAAATAGCACACTCCTTTTCACCAAGTTCATTTTTAAGACCTTGCTTTTTCCTTATCTATTTAATGAGGTTCTCCATATAATAAGAAAATGTGACTTCTGGTGATAAAAATTATTTAAAGAAATTATTTTGTTACAAATATCTATTAAAAAATATCGACACACAAAAAATACCAGTATGAATCCTGCAAAATTGGTACAACTTCAATACATCCTTTTTTTTTCCCAGAGATCATTTCTCTATTTTTTTATTTAGCTTATTTCTCTTTTCACTTTAGTTTTAGAAGAAAATGAAGGATAATGAACTACAGAATAAATTAAGAATAGTACTTCATATGTGAAAGCTCATAAACATCACCTGTTTTGCTTAGTTCACAACATTGGTTCAATACAAACATGAATCTTAAAGAAGCTTCTGAAGACCACTAAATAACATCACCAGTAGGATGTACAGCTTCCTTTGCTAAGGAGAGGGAAGTCTTCTCCTAGCACACTTGAAATGGAAAAGACCTGAGACCCATAGATGGAAGCATCTGTGCCTGCTTTATGCTGTTGCACTCAGTCATGCTGGCAGAGCTACAGATGATGCATTTTCCAAAGTGAAAATAACATACACATTCTTGTACAAACAAGATTTGGACCACACTCACCCATTCCTGTCTCATATGCTTCTCCCTGGTTTCTTTCTGGGAAACAGCTGGCATAGGCAAATTAAAAAGTAAAGATGTTTTCCAACCTCATTATTTACACTGAGATCTGGGGAAGTGCCCCACTTACATCACCCTCCTTTTCATAAATACTGTCTTTCATCTGTGTGACATACTGGGAATGCAGAGTTTCTGCCTGAGAATAGTGCCTTCACAAAGGAAAAGGGAACACCATGCACATACATGATGTTACCAGAACCACCCCATCCTTCTAAATCAACGTGTTCATTATAAGTCTCCTGCTCACACAGGCTCATTCCAAACCTCCTTAGCTGATGAAATCTGACAGCATCACAGCTTGAGTTGGCCCAACCTATTTAGCTTATGAGATCTGACAGGATCACAGCTGGAAGTGCCCCAGGAGATCGGATGGGATCACAGCTTGAGGAGGTTTAGCTATAGACACAGTATATAAACATTGATCCAAAGATCTGCATAAAACTTAAGCCACATCCTAAAATGAAGCCTCCCCTTTGCTTCAAGAAAAACAAAACAAAACAAAATATAAAACAACAAACTTGTATTAGACTATCAAATTTATTTTAAAAAAATATATAATTCTTCTGTTTTTATTACTTTTTAATTAATGCATGTACTTCTCAGACATAAAAATAAACCTGCAAATAGATTGATTACAAAGCTTTCATGAGGATTACTACTCAATCTAGCAAACCTTAGGGTTTGAAGGTTATGAAGGTTAATGGCATGTTCCATGAAGGTTAATGGCAGTCTATCCAACTTTCAAAATTTCTTTGTTTTCTACTAAACACTTGTGGCGCATGGGAACAATGTCCCCATTGCTAAAAAACAGATGAGTCATAGCATCATGGAATCATAGAGTGGTTTGGGTTGAAAGAGACCTTTAAGTCATCAAGTCCAACCCTCTTAAAGTGAGCAGGGACACTTAACTAGCTAAGGTTGCTCAGAGACCCATCCAGTGTGATCTGTAATATTTCCAGAGCCAAGGCATCTATCACCTCTCTGCACAACCTGTGTTTCACCACCCTCATTCCCCTGGTCCCATCATAACAGGCCCTTCTGAAAAGTTTGTTTCCATCTTTCTTTTAAGGCCCCTCTAGATACTGAGGGGCTGCAATACAGTCTGCAAAACTTTCTCTACCCAAAATCTCTCAGACTGTCATCTCAGGAGAAGTAGTCCAAGCCCTCTGATCATCTTCATGGTACTCTGGTCTCACTCCAGCAGTTCCATGTCCTTTCTGTGCTTGGGGCTGCAGAACTGGACAGAGCACTGCAGGTGGGGTTCTCACCAGAGTGGAGCAGAAGGGCAAAATCACCTCCATCTACCTGGTGGTCACTCTTCCTTTCATGCAACCAATATCACTTCACCTCAAGTCTGGTAACAGGATCAGAAGTAACTAGCATCTTTTTGTTTCAACAGTTGTCCTTATGCTTTGGCTAGTACTATTGTATTTGTATTGTATTATCTAAAGTCAAGAAAGTTATACGATGCAATAGAATAGAACCAGTATATTTTGTTTTGATGTTTTCCATAAGCTCACTTTACGGACATAACTTTAGTTTTCTTCTTACAAAATTATCATCAAGATCTGCAAGATGAGTTTTTGAATATGACTATTGCTTGACACCACATTTATGTTTTGGAGTTATTAAATACAAACCCTTTCTAACTTTTATGCTTTCTGATATTGGCAAACAAGTTGATAAGAGATTTGAGTATTTAAATGCTAGGGTGCAACTCAAAATCTGAAAGGTGCTAAATGAAAAAAACAAACCAAACCAAGCCAAAAAAAAAAAAAATGGCAGTTTATGCAATCAGTTTTAAGTTAAATAAGTTTTAAAAGTGAAGCATCATTTAGACACTTATTAGATTATTAACTAATGACTGCTTGGACATATTAGAATTGTAAGCATTCACTGTAATGATGCTGTGTTCCTCTTCTTCAATGCACTAGTTTAATCACAACACTGCCTAAAAACCTCTTTTGAAGATGAGAGCTGTTGTACAAAGGGCTGTGCAAACTGAGCAAAAAGAATGCACCTGACTCAAAGACAGATCAGCTACTTTGCTTTCCATTTGGGCTAAATGAATTCAGGAAGATCCTTCTCACTCTAAGACATCATATGAATTTTCTTGATTTTATTAGGGCTTTAGACTATGTTTAATAATTAGTTAATAACTGTAATTTGCTATTGTCTTCTTGAAGAATTAAAATTAAAAAGAATTATTTTTGGTCATCTGTCTCCCATGGAGAACATGACATGCAGAAATGATGAATAGCTTGTTGATAGAAAATATCTTCAGATTATCTTGTTTTCTACCATAAACTAAAATACCTCCTCAGCACTTGAAACTCAGCTAAAGTTCATGGAAATCAGGTCATAAAGACTTTCCTTGTCCATCTATCTAAAGGAGTGTTCTTCAACCTTTTCAGGTTACTGACCCGCCTTATTCAAGTAAAAATTTTCTTTGACCCTCTTACATTAACTATGAAAATAGGAGTACATAATGTATTTATGATAACAATGATATGCCTGTATAATTTAGTTGTGTGCATGTTTCAAGAGGTCGACAGAGAACACTTGACCTTGAAGAGGAAGGGTGACTGTGGAGGAGTTTCATTGCCTCTGGTGATATAAAATTTTTATCTGCCTCAAACTGATACGCCTTATGTTTCATGACCATTATGTCACTTCCCAGAATACAGGAAGCAGCCTCACAAAATATTCCTCAGTATTACAGGATATATTTTCTGGTTTTCTTCCCCTAGAACAGACTTGAAAAATACTGTGAAAAAAAGTATTTTTCAACTTTGACAAAGGGGTTCTTCCCATCTTCCTTCATTGTATTTTTTGCCTTGTATTTTTGTTTCCTCAAAGAAAGTCTTTCCAGTACACAAAAATTTCCATTGTAGAATAGTCAGGATATCAGTGTTTCACCCTACCACATGAAGTGTTTTTTAAAAACCAATGGTACAGAAAATGGGCTTGATAAAACACAATTACTAACATTTGGCCTATCAAGGTTGCACCTTTTATAAGGTTGCACCTTATTCTTGACCTCCCCACTGTGAGTGCTATTTGGTATGAAATCATGTTTGAATGTCACATAGAGTTCTTCAAAATTAGTTTCATAATACTTTTTTCTCTCTCCAGCTTTTCCAGATCATAATTCTCTCTGCATCAGAAGACACTACCTTGCTTCAGATTTCGTATTTCACAAAAAAGATGAGGCAGATAGCTTAGTGTGGGATGCTGGGGTGTCCCCAGTATATCAGGTCCATCAACTTACATATATCCAGACAAGGAAGTTAGAGTAATTTTTTAAACAAGAAAAATTCCCCACAACTTATCAGATGGGTTATTTTAAAGGCTAAGTATATTCAAGTTGGTTGATGTCTTATAACCTAAGTGTCCACAATGTTGTTGATGTCTGTAGAACTCCCTAGGCTCTTTTGAGTTGTGATGCATGTCAGCTGAAGCAGAGCAGATTAATTGCTCCCCAGGAGTACTCAGCACCCCAGTTAAGTGCAACAAGTGACTGCAAAGCCTGGGGTGACTTGCTTAGATGCAGAGGTCTGCTGAGTAGATGTCTGAAGCTAAGTGAGATGATGCCAGGTCTGGGATAATCTATCAAATAATATGGTTAAATCCCCAGCTCTGCTGGAACATTGCCTGCTTGCAGACACCAGCAAAAATGTCACCTACAGAGAATAAAGATTGGCTTGCATACTTTTTCAGACCCTCCCCAAGAATGAAGGCAGCTGAAGCAACCAGGTGGGTGGTCTGAGCTATGCTTCCACAGGAGCCATACGGGTTTTTGAAGTGTATTGCTTGAAAAGTGATGGTGCATAAGTTAGCGAGAGTGCAGGGCAATAGCTTACCCAGTGTTAGCATAGCTGACACACTGACAGTTTATATGGAATTTATGTGCCCATTTATTCTTCTTTTTCTGGGGAAACATGTTGTTACCTTACAGCTGCCATATCACATGCTACTTATCCTCAAAGCTTCTGTAGCCTCAGAGCTACAGAGCACCTTCTTCAAGGAAACATACATACATCAAGAGGTTATGTATTTTTTAACAACATTGTAAGGGGAAAAATAATAAAATATGCATTATACTGAATACTATCAGCTTTTAATTTTTCTATATAGTTTATTTAGCAGATTTAACTTGTTCTATAACCATTTGCAGTTCTTTTCCTCCTGTTCGCATATTTGGAGTGAGATAAAGAAAATGGAAGTAAGAAAATATTTTCAACAGGAGAAAGGAACAATAGTAGAATCTGTTGAGGTCCTACAATAGTACCAAAATAACAGGAATAAACCTACAAAACTTGGGTAGTAAAGGATGCTAAACAATGTTGACTATGACAGCAAATCAAATGGTAATTTAGGAAGCACAAGGTTAGGATTAGTGACAGTTCTTACAATTCAATCTTTCTATTGCAAAAAAATAATGTTCCAAAAAGAATAAAAAAAAGAAGTAATCCTACAACCATTACATCTTCTATCAAATTATTTTACTGATATCCCTCCTTATTCACCTAATAACCCATGTTTCTTCCAGAAAATATTCCATTTTCTCATTTCAGTAAGGGAATAACTTGAAAAAGTTTGTCTTTATCCTCCTGTAGTCATGCTTTAAAACTAGTTTCGGTAATAATGTAGGTAATTACTTCCCACTGCCCCTAGCATGAAGAATAGCCAAAAAAAAAGGCCATTGCTTGAGAGCTATTACATTTCATTGAACTGACTCTGGTTTAATTAGAACAGCTGATTTTATTTAATGTAACCCCAGTATAATGTTTATGTTCTTCTAGGGGGTGAACCAGATCTCATTTACTTGAAACTGGGGGGATGAAAATTCACCATCCTCTCTCTTCCATGGCTCTGAGGGCTAAAATGTCATTAGCAATCCTTTTGTATTTTAATATAGGATTGGAAAATTGGATCACAAGGCAGTCAAAACTCAAAACCCAGGATTTCCCACATCTCCAGCTCCAGCTGTTGTTAGGAAAGCATTCTATATGACAATCATTTATTAGAGCTTGCTGGCAGGTTCTCTTTCTTTTTTTCTGCCTTCACAAGAATGAAAAGTTATGCTGATAATGACATCCTCAGATCAAGAAAAAAATAAGTGATAAAGCTGAGTAACACATTAGGATTTTAAGGTGCCAGTGATTACAAGATACCTGAAATGGTGAACTGGGGTGGATTTTCCCAAAATAGCAGGAGTCTTTTCCAGAGGAAATGGCCAATGTTGGTTCAGTCTGATTAACAGCAATGCTGAATCCCTTAGCATCATACCTACATCAGTTAAACCCTCATGGAATGGAGATGATCAGCAACTACTGCAGTCTCAATACAGAGGGAGCAGAAACTCTGCATATACTCTGGTTATAACTGCTATACAGAGTCCAGTTTCTCAGACTAAAGAAACCAACCAAACAAACAAAAACCCCCAAACATGAAAAAGCATAAAGACAAATATTTAAAATAAAATAAATAAAAATTGCTGAGGAGTGATGTTTGTCATATTTCAAAGCAGCTCCAGTGCTGTACCTATGTCTATGCCCAGCTCTACAGCTTCTTCAAACTCAAGATTGTACCACTGTGAAACATCTCCATTACAAAGGAAGAATCCAGAATTTAGGAAAGCACCTAAATTTATGTAAGACTGTGAACTGAAAAACTTTGTTTTCTCTGAGGTTAAAGTTGTGTTCTGCTAGAGGTAAAGGTTGTGTTCTATTTTTTCTCATAGAATTTTCATGCACATGGTAGGGTCTCTGCACTTACAGGGAATATAATATTTTTCTGACAATATGTGTATCCATCCGCAGCCACCCATTGTAGAAGTTTCCTAATCTGAGCCATTTAAGATTTAGGACAACACCCTAGAAAAGGCGAGGCACTTCGGAGGGAGTGATGACAGAGAGCAGCCATGCAAGGTATAAATATAATATATGATAACATACTGTCCTTTTCAAATAAATGTTTTGATTTGCCTAGTGTTACTTGTAAAAAGTGACTTAATTTTGAATGTTAAACAGCAGTGGGTGCTTTATTATTATTATTGTTTCTAATTCATTTTTACATAAGAAAGATTCTCTAATCATGTTCTTATAAAAATCAGATGGTAGCTACCAATAATACATACTCCTATGCCATTTTTTAAAGTTTGTCATCTATGGGATGACACAAAACATTAGGGATGGTTAGATAAAACATTATTTTGCAATCAGAATGGAGAAAGATTGCTCAGCCTGTAATTTCCAGGACATAAGATTTCATTATATTATGGATAGCAATGCTGAGATGAATTTCATGAGGGAATGTAAGTAATCTGGTCATTGAAATCCCTTTAAATAAGAGATAGTTAGGGAGGAAGAGCATTGTTGGGCAGGTGAGACTCTGAATCAAGTCATTGGGGACACCTAGGTGAACATACTGAGGAAAAGTCACATTAGAGCATATGAATGCATATGTGAAGCAGAGAGGAAGGACAAAAAAAACCCCACCAAATCTTATTATATGCAGCAACAAAAACCATTAAAAAAAAAAAATTAATAAAAAAATAACATGGAATAAATTGTCGTTTTAACTTGATAACTTGATTTTATGCCTGTGTTTGATTGTCAGCAGTGTGGCCAGTTCCCTTCAGTGCACTGAAGAAGATGATTCTCTATCTCCACATCCCTCTTTCTTCCCAAGTGCTTAATGATACAGGGCTTTTTCTACATCCAAGGACTCAAGTAATGAAGTACCACTGATGTTTGTCCCCCAGGTCAGAAATTCATTATGAACCTACCCACCATCCAATGAATTTTTCTGCCCAGTCTCCAGTCAGCTATTAATTATAGACCCTTTGCCTCTCACAGTAGCTCCTGCTGTAGGATGTCTTGACATCCATTTTACAGATGGTGCTTAAGTACAGAGAGATTAAATGTCTTATATCAAGCCACAAGTTGAGTGTACATGTGACAAAAATCTACCTAGCCAACAACTAAAATTTGTCATAGTTTTCCTTACACCAGTGTCCATTAGTACTCTACTAACCAATAGACCAGGAAAGATAAATCAAAAAGCCAATGAAATCTTGTCAAAGCCTTTTCTGCACCTTGGCTGAACCCCAGAACAGTATCTGCTTGAAAGCAAGGAAATGGACTGACAGAAACACCTTGCTGAACTGGAACCAAGGACAATGCTCTTCAGCTACACAAGGAGGCTTTATGGGAGGTCCCACAAGGAGAAGGTAAAAGAAACAAGTAACCAAGGTAGGTAACTCGTACCAGTAAAGAAGTCTTGACCTACTTTTGCAGTAGGTACAAATCCACATTTGTACAGCTCTCCAAGAAACGTGTGGCTGACTGTTTGCTTTAGTGTTAGAAAAAGCCTGTTCAGGCGAATAAATCCATACAGTTTTGTTTTGGTTCTGTTTCATGAGAAAATAAATTGCATAAGGGCAAAGACCTTCATGTTATGACTGCTGAAAAACAGTCATGTTGAATCACTGGAAATTAAATTTTTAGGAGTAGTTTCATTCAACGGAGACACTGATGAAATAGTTCAGCAGTTTTGTTCAGGACAGGAGAAGGTTCAGAGGAGAAGGAGGAGATTGAAGCCAACACAGAGTAGGTAAGGGTGAAAGAGGTCCACATTTGGACAAAATCTGTCATTAACTTAAATTAGCAGTGAACTGTAGAGAGAACCTGACCTAAATCCTGAACTGCCAGTGTCTTGTTACCCTGGAGAGCTGTTAATCCCTTTGCTTCCCAATGAAACCAGAAATGAAACTTCTCCCTGTACAGGATCAAAGTTTAAATGTATCTGTCTGCACACTGCAAAAGATAAGCATGCTTTAACTAAATTTTCTGGCATAAATGAGATCACCAATAAGGAAAATTACAGTAAAGTATCTTGATTTATATCTTGCTGATGATGTTTTATTAAACTATGAGATTCAACAACACCAGTTTTAATTTTTTAAGTTATCATGCACCCAGAGTTACTGATGGTGAAGTAAAGACATTTGTGAGAAAAGAATGCAAAAGATTCAGTCATCCATAAAATGTCCCAAATTAATAATTCTGACTCCTTCAAACCCCTGAATGGACTCCCTTGAAACTTTCCAGATAGTTAAATCTTTGCATTAAGATTAAGTGATTTGACTTTCATTGATGAGTATAGCATGAATTTTGAAAAATGAGTAATAATTTGAAATATTTCATTTTACCAATTGCTTTTATTGCCATTTGCTGAAAATTGGGTTCATTTATGTAGGCTTGGCTATCTATCTGGAAATAAAAACTGACAATATCAGTATCCCATTTTCAAAATTTAGGTCTAAGGTTGATTATGTTTTTAACAAAAGCACTGAATACATTTCATTCCAGTTTTACTGAAAACCAAATTGATTTTTTACTTAAAGGCTATAACAACATTCCTGGTTCATAATGCTAACTTGTAGTTTTTTTGTTGTTGTCTTTTAGCTTGCTACTCATCAGATTCATCCTCTAAATTATTTGTGGTAGGGCTGGATTTTGTTCATTATGGTACCCTTGCTCTAGAGAAATGATGATGTGTTAACAGAGCCCTTAAATGTAAATAATAAGCAAAACTCCAAATACTGTTAATCATAAGGGTAAGGATAAAACTAACTTTCTCTCTTTCTTTCTCTCTCTCTCTTTCTTTCTTCCTTTCTTCCTTTCTTCCTTCCTTTCTTCCTCTCTTTCTCTCTCTTTCTCTTTCTCTTTCTCTTTCTCTTTCTCTTTCTCTTTCTCTTTCTCTTTCTCTTTCTCTTTCTCTTTCTCTTTCTCTTTCTCTTTCTCTTTCTCTTCTCTTTCTCTTTCTCTTTCTCTTTCTCTTTCTCTTTCTCTTTCTCTTTCTCTTTCTCTTTCTCTTTCTCTTTCTCTTTCTCTTTCTCTCTTTCTCTTTCTCTTTCTCTTTCTCTTTCTCTTTCTCTTTCTCTTTCTCTTTCTCTTTCTCTTTCTCTTTCTCTTTCTCTTTCTCTTTCTCTTTCTCTTTCTCTTTCTCTTTCTCTTTCTCTTTCTCTTTCCCTTTCCCTTTCCCTTTCCCTTTCCCTTTCCCTTTCCCTTTCTTTCTCTTTCTCTTTCTCTTTCTCTTTCTCTTTCTCTTTCTCTTTCTCTTTCTCTTTCTCTTTCTCTTTCTCTTTCTCTTTCTCTTTCTCTCTCTCTCTCTCTCTCTCTCTTTCTCTTTCTCTTTCTCTTTCTCTTTCTCTTTCTCTTTCTCTTTCTCTTTCTCTTTCTCTTTCTCTTTCTCTTTCTCTTTCTCTTTCTCTTTCTCTTTCTCTCTTTTTCTCGTTCCTTCTTTCCTTCTTTCTTTCCTTCTTTCTTTCCTTCTTTCCTACTTTCCTAAAGCATAATCCATGCAGAGTCCCTGAACACTGATAGACATTCTATGATTTACTAGAGTCATATTATAATATATTCTTTGTTCCATAACTTAGGAGAAAGCAATCAATATACAGACACTACATACTTCTAGTCTCAGGGTTCCCTGTGGGGCTTTTGGCTTCTTCTGTAATGGACTGTGTTGTTTTTAGTGCTGCAGTGGCATCGTTTAACTTAACATGACACTTCCTTCACTCATCTGCTGTGGGAATGTTTACCAGTCAAGAGGAGAAACATTAAATGGAATAAAACTAGAGGAGTTAAGATGAAAAGCATTTCCCAAAGGCACCAGGAGAGGTTTCTAAGAATACAGCGAACTGAGATTTAGGAGGACAATCAGTCTGTGGCCAGATTAAGGTAGGAAGGCACATATATATACTTCAGGTTCAAACCTAACTTACATAAAACAGTCTTTGTTCTTCTCACAGAGGACAAAATGGCCAAAAGACCTAACATGTGCCTCACTTCCTTTGGAGGCCTTTCTGATCAAGTGAAAATCTAAACAAAGAACTTAATCTCTCAGTCTCAGTTTTTGTTTAGGATCTTGTACAAGAAAGGCTTGCACAAAAGGAAAGGAGGGCTGGACCCAACACATTGTGACATAGTTGTTTTCTCCTCTGCAGTAACATGAGAGTGAAGACTAGGTATTAGCCATCTTAAGTCTGCTTTCTTTCACATTGAATGAAGCATTGAGAAAACCCACAACTGCCCCAGGCTCTGGTAACATACAGAAGAGAAGCAGGCCTGTAGTGGGGCAGTGCTGGTTTTCTATTGCTCCATCCCTTATATTATGAGAGAACATGTGTAGTAAGACTTGGAAACTTAGTCCTCTGAAACCACTTAATTCCTCTTTATAGTCTGCAGTCCATAAGGAATGTGTTATAGGAAGGGATTGAAGCAATTAATCAACTCCAGGAGTTAAAGAACTCTCAACTGGAAGATACTTAAACAGTGAGATAATTTGGGTCTGTGCAAATAATTTTTTAAATGATGGTTATGAAGGTTGTGGGACTTAGGATCAGTGATTTGTATTTCAATAAACACCAGTTCAGAAATTCTTAAGTGTTACTGGAGAGCAATTGATGGCTTAGAAAACTTTATTAATTTTCAGTTGAATGTTTGGTGTGATTCCACTTTGGAACAGGCTATGAATCAATGCTCTTCTTCGCAATGGTCAAAACTAAGGAAGCTAGGATCAGAAAAGTACAGAAGCTTGGATACATTTCCAAAGCCTACTTGACAAGCTGATTCTGAACTCTCTCTTTTTGTACATGTAGTCATTATCATCTCAGTATTGCTTATGTACAAAATACCCAGGAACTGTGAACTGTGTTTGAGTTGGTTAACTTCTGATCTGTGTGTATTACTGATTATTGATGCAAGAGGATGCTAGCTATGAGCCGGGTACATGTGTAGGCTCTCATAATTATTAGCTTCTTTAGCTACTGAATCAAATTTCCATAAATTCTGTATTTTGCCATTTTCCAGATCTCATGTTTTGATTACATGATACTCTTAATAGCTAAGTAAAACCATGAATACAAGAATCAACCTGCAGGCATTTTCTCTACATATGAAAGGGAATGTCTTTTTTGTAGAATGCAGATTTGTTCATCACTCTATTAAGCAGTTTCATGTTCCATAAGATCCCATTACTTCAAGTGCAAGGTGGACTTTGACAAAATTCCTATTTCCTAATTCATCAGACATTTCTCCAGTAACCCCGAGCTCCACCTATTTCTGTTAAATGTTGGCAATTTTACTCTGTGAAGAAACATGACCAAATTTTCCTTTTAAATTAAAGGCTTATCCCAAGATCAAGGATCCCAGTTCCACTTCCTTTGGATTAACTTCTCTGCAGCTCCTTTGAGCTTGCAGTTTTCAGCTCACATTTATGTGCCAGAAACAATTAAACAAGCATTCATTTCATACATGGTATCCATCAAATCTCTAGCATGAGTGAACTGTATTATTATTTCCCCAAGGAACAAAAGAAACAAACAAAAAATCAAATAAAAACAAACAAACAAACAAAAAGTAAGCCCTCAATCTATATATATTTACATTATTTATAACTGTTCAAGGATTGTTTCCCTGTATGAAAAGAATGAAAATATTATTACACAGGAATAGGAAATCTGGGAAACTTTTTTAAAAAATCCAGTTTCTGTGAGAAAGAGAAATAACACCTTCTAGTCATGAACAACTCAAAGTTGTGTAAAGGCTACATTTCCATGAAACTTCAGTTCTTAGCATGAAAATTGTTTTTTAAAATACTGACCATTATTGGATATCTTCAATTCATGACTTTAATTTCTTTTGAATTTTATTAAATACTTCAGGGAAGAAACGAACCCAACCAAAGCAAACAAAACAAAATCAGGGGAAAAAAACCCAACAAAACCAAAACAAAACTTGAGGAGGAATGAGTATGAAAATACATGAAAACATGCATGCATGCAACTCATGCAAATATAAATAAGTACATATGTATAGCGTCATATAAACACACCATGCTGAAAGTTTCTTAATGCAGGTATATACATAAGCATGCACATGGATATCTATGTGAAAATGTCAGGTTTTTTTTTTGTATTTGAAATGGAGATTTCATTGCAACACAATCAAAGTGCAATTTAATGTCATGACTTTTTTTCATTAGGGAAAAAATGTAAACACTTCATCTTTGTTCTGTACTGAAGAGGTTCATAAGAACCAAAATATGATAGTCTGCTGTTACAAGATGCCTTTAAGGCAGAACATAAACAAACATCTTAATCAGTAAATTGAAAATTAGAGTTCATTTTACCCCTTAATGAATACAATTCCACTGGCATGTATTCAACTTCATATTCATATTCAGCTCAGTGAAAGCAAAATTGTACCAGTGGGCTAGATGGATGACTAGTTTCTCCCAAAATGTTGCACTGAGGACTGTCTTAGAGACAGATACTTCCTTGACAGGCACAGCCAAATCTCTTCTGAGACAATGCATAGATAATTCCTTTAAGGAAAAACAAACAGCACCATGAGGCCCCACAGTGCATTCTACCAGCAACATAAAATGCACAGGAGTTGTGCTGCAGAAGTTTTTGTTTGACCCAACGTTAGATGCAATGAGGAGAAGACCTGGGACTCAGCAGCTTGGCTGAACTGGGAGAATGGGAAGCCCTGTGGAGCATGGCATACTCTCTTGGACCATTTGCCTGACCCAGTAGAGCCAGACCCTTGGGAAACTTCAAGTACAAACTAGGAAAATACCCTCATAAGTGTCTGCTCTGTGGATGCAGTTCCAACATTA
Organism: Phaethornis superciliosus; assembly: GCA_023637945.1. Classification (NCBI taxonomy): domain Eukaryota; kingdom Metazoa; phylum Chordata; class Aves; order Apodiformes; family Trochilidae; genus Phaethornis; species Phaethornis superciliosus. The sequence goes on from JAJQWJ010000004.1 coordinate 66,770,834, forward strand.
AATTTATTTTGGATAACAGGAACTATTGTTCTGGTTTAATTTACAAGGAGATCTTCCCAAGAGAGTGATAACAAGCCCAGTTTTGTATATGCCTATGTAAACACATTACATGATTAAAAAAAATCAAACCTAAAATACCAAGACAGAGTTAGGAACCTTGTGCAATCCCTGTCCAGAGCTCCACTGGGGGCCACAGCTGACAGCTCCGGAGATATCTGGAAAGGCTTCATGCTCTGAGTGTTTCTCAGAGCAAAGACAAGAAAACTATTTAGCACAGATATATAAAGTGCTATGGTGGATTCTTAAGCAAGGCATGCCATATAAATAATTCCAGTTTTCAATGTAGTTTAATATTGCAAATGTGCTTTATTGTCTTATATGATCCATATTTTTTTTCTGAGTATGAATTGTTATATTTCCGTTTGGAAGCTTACTTTGAAAACAAAGTGGAAACATTTGCAATTACTTGTTTGGGACTTCACTTCAAAATCCACAGAAAGAAGAATCCCATGCCCTGTGATTATCATAGGATTAACTCAAGGACAGGAGGAAGAGAAGTGTAAGCAGAATATCTCAGTATTGCCTGTTACAATCGCATCCCTGTTTTCATGGGGGGGAAGAAGTATAAACATTTGTAAATAATTTACTATGAATAAAAGACACTGTAGATGTTTTCAAACCATAGAACTTAGGTAATGCTTCAATTCTCCTGTCACACCATTTTTATCAGGATAGAGAAGCAATCTTCTTTAAATAGAGTGTTAAATTTCCAGACTCCGCCTTCTGCATGATAACTGTCTAGCTTAAAATGTCCTTTTTTTTTTTTCTATGGGTGCTGCCATCCTGAACAAATGAGAAAGAAGGAAATAACTGGCTTTATCATGTCATGCAGGGGGTAATGCTGATGTCAGACACCAGCCCTGAAACATGCTGAAATTGGAAGTCTCAGTGGTTTTCTGGTTTGAAATGCTGAGTAGAGGGATAGTGGATTAGGTAGCTGGAGAACTGCTGAAAACAAGTTGTATTGGTTGTATCAAAATCTTCTTTGATGATGAGCCTGGAAACCTGATCATAAGCCTCAAGAAACCCATTTCTTATGCTAATTATTTCCCTCAACTGTGCATCCAGTTTAATGTGTTATTTCAGATTCAGATACTCTGTACATGGACAAAATTTGAATAACTGATTGAATGTACACACCAAGCTGTAGACACTTACTCCTCACCAAAAATTCCTTCTTGGTTGCTTTATGAAATAATCCCCAAAGAAAATGGTAATGTACCAACATCACAATTAGAAATACTCCAAATACCTGAATATTACTCTTCAAAACCAAGGTCCACCTCAGACAACCTGTATAATTGTTCTTTTCACTCTCAATGTGTTCCTTGATTCAGGAAGAAGTGCAATATTCAGGCCATTTCTATTTGAATCAGGAAAACTAAAAAAAAAAAAAAAAAACAAACAAAAAAAAAAACAAACAAAACCAAAGCACGACAAGTGGAAATCTGTGTTTACTTTTAACAACTAATCTGATCAACCTTCTCCACTTTCATGCTTTTCACCTTTCTGTTTTCTCTCCTCTCAAAGAGAGCTCTAAGTGAAATATTAAAGTTTTCTGAAAATACTGGAAATACTGGAATTCTGTCTGACCAAAAAGAAAACAAAACAAACAAAAAAAAATATCCCCAAACCATTCACCTTCAAAAAATCAGAAACCTTGCATTTATTTATCATGTGGAAAATTTGTAATCTATTTTGCTAGCCAAAGAATTGTAATTTCTTCAGTACAGTTACTGGGATCAGTTGTTGATCTGAGTCATCATGTTCACATATTCCTTTTCCTTTGCTTTTCTAAAGCATGACAATGATCTCTTCTCTACAGTTAAAAACTACTGGAAGTTAAAAACTACAAAATCTGCACTGCAGATTTTGATATACCATAAGGATCTCTGATGTAGCACATAACAGAACACATAGTCTGTTGACTTTGTTCACTTTTCAGTAGCTTCAGTTCCCATTTTATCAAGAAAAGGGTAGTTTAAAGGCGTAATCTCTGTAAGTAAGGAAACTCTAAATCAACAAACTATCGATACAGTATTTTAATGCAAAATTAAATTTTAGAAGTAGTTCTTGACTGAGGTCTGTACTGGTATGGTCAAAGTTAAGGGGGGAAAACTATAAACAAAAATTCGTTTAGTCTCTAGTTAAGGCCCATGCAGCCAATTTTTAGGACAATATTTCTCCAGTTTTTATAGATAAATTGATTTTTGCATGGAACCAAATACTCAGTGAGCATTGCTGTGTTGTGAAGTAATGAAGAATGTTTCTGGATCAATATTATTCCTCAGACACATAAGCATAAGAGATATTCTAGAGGTGCTCACCATGTAGGACTTGTTTATATGACTCTTATGGACAGGTTTCAGTGACTGCCCCTCTCAGTACAGTCCTTGAAATTTGGAAATACACCTTTTTAATTTTTTTTTTTTTTAATTAAAAAAAATGTCTGGCACCATACAGGCAGCTACTGTAGAGGTGAACCCATTGGTATTTGGACAAGTTCATACCAGATAATAACATTAGTCCCACAACAGTTTAAGTAAGTTTAACATAACCAACAACAAAGTAAAAAAGTAGAAACAAGCTGACAATGCCTGCTGTTTTCAAGCCAGCACTTCAATATTTTCCCAAAAGTAAACCCTCCAACCCAAGAAAGTATTTCATTTATGACAGAGCAGCACAGTGGCAGCAGGAGACAACTTTCAAGTAATTATTGCTGTTAAACTGAAGTGAGCTTTAAACATTTCATTCAGATTGATTTATTCAAAAAGTGTTTAAGGTTCAGCCACGTTTACTACTGGTGTGGCTGTGGGACACTTTACAGTTTATCATAATGTTTGATCAGTTGCAGTGGAACACAACAGAGGTGAAACACAAAGGAGGTAGAAAAAAGCTTCTGGGTGTTCCATCTGTTGTCAATATCTCCATTTGTGGAGCCATTTTTGTGGTTGACAAGAGATGGAAGTGGTTTGGAGGAGTCTGGGATGTAATGCAGAATTAACTGTTGAAAATCTCTTCTATTCTCCAGTGGAGGGTTAAAGTTTATGAAAGAGTTTAAATCTTTCTTTTGCTGCCTAATTTTGAGTGAGTCTTCCTTTTAACACTTTTTTCTTTTTTCTTTTTTTTTTTTTTTTTCCCTAGCCCTGTCTCCAAAGAAAGCAATAAGCCTGTCAAAGAAGGAATTAATTAAGCAAATCAATCAGTCAGTTTTATTAAGGAATTACAAAGCCCATGTGCAGCATTAATTATTCAGATAATGGGACATCACTAAGCCTTTCTTTTCAATTATTGATAAGCTGCTATCTATCATTCTGACTGTTTTAGTACTGATTTAGTTGTGAATGAAGCCAGGTCATTCAGCCATAGCATATGCCAGTTATGAGAGTTGTTAGATGACTGGGGGTGGGAAACAGAGAGAGATGAGAAGTATCGTTTATTTCCATCCGCAGTGATTGCGAATATTAAATATTTCACGGCACGTACCATCTTCCGAGCTGCAGATGAAAGGGAAACTGTCCTTCCTTGTTGATATCTACTAGGTGATCACCTTTGTTCAATGAGGCATTACATTCCCATTTCTCCCTCTGCAATTTCCATGGAACTTTTCTGTTGACTTTATGTGAGGTTCCTCACTAGTTCATAAGGCCTAGAAAAATGAGATGCCTTTCCACAGTCACAAGAAAATTATCATTTTGTATCTGCTGATCAAGGTATCTCTTCTCATTTTTCTCTTTGCTAGGAATTTCATGACAACTCCTTTAATAGAGAGACCTTCTGCAGCCCTAGGCTTATTTTTCATACTCACTTCATTAGATGTTACAGGGAAGTGTTCTCCTACCTGCTTTCATAGCGGGGAGCAAAGGCATTGACCTAATAATGTTGAAACTCAAACAATCAAACTTCTTCATCACTAGGGAAAAACAAGTGTATATAAATTGTTACTGATGGGAAAAGAACCTCATGGATGAGAAAACTCTGGATCTCAATAAAATTATCTCAGAACTGAGAAAACGCACATTCTACTACAAATAGATGCAGAAGGCAGAAAATTTTAGAAAATATGACCAACACACAGTGGTATACAGATACCAAGTTTAGATAATTTAGATTGTGGATTGATTATGGTTGATTATGTATATGATATTCTAAAGAGCATGGAAGACTAGCCAATATATATTATTCAGTACATACTAGAAGGTATAGAGGGTATAGGTCAGGAAGGTTGTTTCACCTTGACCTGTTGTATATTTTCAGATAAATGTGATTCTCTGTGATTTGGTCTCTGGCAGGTAAATGTTCTGAGTCTGAAAAATACCTGCAATGTCCAGCTAAACTCATACAAAATGGATCTGATGTGTCTTCCCACCTACAAGAATCTCTTCTTTCTGCCATGGTGTTAGCAGATACATACAAATGAGCCAGGAGCTGGTGTTATTTCTGCACACAACATTGAGGTGAAATTATTGGGCTGCTCCTCCTGATTGTGCCGATCTCCAGAATGCACACCTGATGGTTTTAAGTTGTCTGTTCTTATGTTTCCTGCACTGACAAAACAGGAGCCATACTTAGCACATAAGTTTATCAGGGCGATACTAACTTAAATGACTAGCTTGGTTAATTTAACTACATGTCTTTCTGTGAATACCTAGATTTGGTCAGTGTGTGATACAGTTCAAGATTAGAAATGTTAATGTTCCCCTCACAGAGCAAAGATGGTTCATTAAATACTGGTGTGTTCTCCCAGTCGTTCTGCCTTCACACCTGCTAGATCAACATGAAAATATGCACCACTGTAGCATTTGTGTGAGGTGAGACTCAGAGGGGTAGAGTCCTATCCCTTCACTCTTAACAGTGCAGCATTGAAATGCAATGAGAATTCATTGCTGTCTTGCTGTGTGGGTTATTTTACTTCAGCTCTTAGCTAAAAGCTATGAATGAGAGATATTCAAAAAGTGAAAATAAAAGTTCGGAGTGAAAACTCTTTCTTGCTACAAAAAGTTCAGTGTTGGCACAAAACTTGACCTTAAATATGAAGATGCTATCCAAACTTACTTCACATTTTAATGTAGAAACATAGAGGTACAGTCAGTAGCCTAAAGAAATGTTGCCTAGACAGTTATAAATTAAATTTTACTAATGAGAAGCAATTCGAGTTTCGAAAAGAACTAGATGAAATCTGTAAATGAAAAGCCAGGGGGGTTATCGAGCTAAGCTTCACAGTTCCTGGCCATTTTTATTTCTTAGTATGTGTGAAAAATATGCCACTCCTTTCAAGCGTGTAGGCTTTCTGTCTTCCAATAGTATCTACCACTCTTTCACTGACAGCTGCTTTCTGACTCTAGCCTTAGGCTCAGCACATACTGCTATCACTTTGCCTCAGTAATACTGTCCTGCTTTGACTTTTGCCAAATTATGTGTCACATATGCTAAAAAATCTCTGCATTTACAGAAGGAGGAGGAGGGGGACACCGACAAAAGAGAAACTGTTCAGTATCATAATGTAGAAATAGCAATAGCATATGTTGATGGACATAGGTGTATATAACCTCTGCATGATATTGTAGCTGACACTAAATGCAGCTCACTCAAGAGGCAATTTATGTACCTTGGAGTGCAACAAGTCAATGCCTTTGGAGGCACTGTCCATTCGTCCATTTTAAAAGGAAAAATATTACCATGAGATCAGCACCTTTGAGTATTCATCATTAAGTGACCAAGTCCTTGGTTTCGTTTTGCTTTGAGGGTATTTTTGTGTTTTTGTGTGTTTGTGGGGTTTTTGGCTTTCTTTTTGGTTGTTTGTTTGTTTTTGTTAGTTTTTTCTAATTAAGTGTCTGACTGACCAGATGGGGCTGAAGTATGTTCTTGCTGTGCACCAGGACTGTGCCCACACACTTTCTGTTATTTTCTACCTGCCTACGAAAATAAGGGATTTCCCAGTTCTGTGGTTTGAGAAGTGGAAGGCAGAATTCACTTCATGATAAACAGTATCTGTCTAGATCCAGTCTAGTCTCACTTGTGCCCTGCAATAGAATGAGGGACAGTGAATTCAAGATAAAGCACCTCGACATGAGGAAGAATTTCTTTACGGTTGTGAACTCTTCTTCTCTGGAGACTTTCAAGACCCATCTGGATGCATTTCTGAGTGACCTGCCCTAGTTTTGATCCTACTTTGGCAGGGGGGGTTGGACTTGATGATCTTCAGAGTTCCCTTCTGACCCCTCACATTCTGGGATTCCCTGATTCTGTGACTTTCTTTGGAAAAGTAAGACAGATCTGCATGCTAGCTGAACCTGTGCTTTCTGCTTTGAATCTACCCAGCCCTATACAAAGATGTGGTGGGAAATGGCATAAATCATCTCCAGAGTCCAGGGAGCACTAACAGCAGTCAGTCCTAAAAGATGATGGTTCTAAATAACTCCTTTCCCCAGCCATTGTGGTATGGTATGAGCAACATCAAAAGTCTGTATGCACCCGTATCATAGTCTATAGTGATGTAATCTGTATGATGTCTTGGAAAGATTATTTCCTGAAGTGTTTGGATCACAAGGATTTTTCAAATCCTCCTGAGAAAAGAATCATCTTCTGAGAAAAACCATCTGAAACCAAGTACTCAAAGCTTTGTCTGATACCAAAGATTTTAGTTCCCATGCGCTGCCTAGCACTTTGCTGAGGTTTGACTCTGCAGCCAGTCAGATACAAATAACTTCATCACTTTCCTTCATTGTTCATGGTTTAATTGCATGTCTAAGTTAGTGAAATTCCTATAGAGGTCAGTCAACATTTTTCTTCATTATACATGGGCTGAATTTGGATTGATCTAGATGCAGAATTAGTTAACAAATTTAATCCTTCTTATTCCTTAATAAGATAAAACATTTTCAGTGCTATAATAACTGCAGAAAAAAATACTTTCTTTGTTTATTTGTGATGCTCTGATATCCATCAAATACAGGAAAATAGTGAAATAATTGAGTATTTTGTAGTTATATTCCCCATCTGGATCAGCCCTAGTTATCTAGGTGCAGGACTGAAAATCTAAGGAAGATCACTGTTTCTTCCAGTTTAGCCAGTAACCAAATATATCTAAGCAATAATTTCAGTCATGCAACATCTCAGTCAGTGCTTTATGTTTATTTGTTTTTTTCTCTCCATTCCCTTACAAAAGACTCACTTCAGGTGGTGTGTTCATTCCTGTGAACATTATATCAAACTATATCAAATTTATGATGATACTGACAGAAAGGAAAGACATGATTTTTGAAAAACCTCAACAGTCCTCAGATGTTTAGTCTTATTTCTTTTACAGGCTGAAGTACATTATTGTTGCAGGTACTTTACAGGCATGGAACAGAAAAAATGGCCCCTTGTCCCAAAATTTTGGGCAAGAGGATGACAAACCTAAAGATTGTCTTAGGAATACAGGGAATTACAAAAAAAACTACCAGTAATTGCTGTTGCTAATGTATTGATTGTCTTTCTGTAAGGGTGGTGTGGTAAGTAAGGGCTTTTGAAGGGGAATTTGAAGGAGAATGCAGAGATATTATGGTTCTTTTTTATATGAAAGACCAATGAGATCCCATGATGATAAGTATAGTGGATAGCACACAGAGATTGCAAATTTCACAAGATGATGATGTATTTAAACATGATATGCTAGTTGGAGATCAGAATTAACCTCTTGATAGCAAGTGAGAGTTTGTGTAAAGAAGTGAACCTGAGCTTTGTCTTCGTTGAATTTGGTGTGAGAGGCAACAGAGATAGGGTGAAGAGATGAATGAAAAATAGAGACAAGCCCAGACTGTCCATCAAAAATAACGTTGCCTGCAGCATTGTCACCCATATAACAGGAAATTTGTGGAAACTAAAATACAAGGTAGTGAGAGGAGTTTTTCTGTATGGAGGGATGTGAAAAGCCATATTATAGAGAAAAGGAAAAGAAAGTTTCAATCACACTTCCAATATAGGTGCTAAGGGCTTGATGAGATCTCTGTATCACAGATGTCACATAAGTTTTCTAGGATAAAAGTAAGCAAGCAGGATGGTGGCTACCCAGGGACTGGTCTTGTGAAGCAGGAGGTGAGTGGAAGGCTCTCCATAAACCCTCACTTCAGGTCCAGGAGAGTTTATAAACACCAAGGAAAAAAGTCATTTGACTTTGATGGAGATTGAGCTTCTGCTTCAAATTTAAATACCCAGAAATAAGATTTTTTTACTTAATTTATCCTTACTACAGATGCAACTAAAGATTTACATCTTCAATAGGAGCTGCCAGCTTGCCAACATTTCAGTCTTCATAAAATTTCTGTTTGAACTCTTCTTTTTATATCCACTATTTTTTTTTCTTATTGAGCTTATAAGCAATGTGGTAAATCAGAAAACTTTTGTTTTTTGAATGTTGTCTTGATGTCCTCTACCACTTTTTAGGATCTGATGTTTTCCTCCCCTCCACCGGTTTTACTGGTTTTCATTTAATCTATTTAACCAATATCCTCTTCCAACTGTTTTGTCCAGATGATTCACTAACAACTGGACTAATGGCCTTCTTGCTCCTTAGCAGCTGAGAGGGTGAGAGAATGAAGGGGTCAGGCCATCAGCTGCTGCAAATTGGTGCCGCACCATTGGTTTAATTGAAACACTGCCAGTTTACACCAGCCGAGAATCTGAGCCTGGGGCTCAGTTCTATCTAAGCAAAAGGAAATCAGATCTCCAGTCTGTTCACCCACCTGAAGTTTGTTACCTGAAATATGTTAAAACTGAAGTTTGTTACCTAGTGGCTCTTCAAATGAGCAGTACGCAATTAAGGTAAAAAGAAAGGGACCAATACTCAAAAATTTGGTTTTTTTTCTGATGACCCTCTCAAAGACATCAGTATCTTCACACTTTACATATGCACATTTTGTTTTGAAGGTAAAAAATATTGAAATAACCAGTAAGACCTAGGACACTTTCACAGCTCCATTAACTTAGCATAACAATGTCTCTTACACTTCAGTTTGCTGATGTTAACACTGTTTTTGGTTCACAGCACATATATTTTGCATTAGTGCTTTTACAGACTGAGAAAAGATTGTAGCTGCAAACACAGAGTGACTTTGGTAACCCTGTAGCATGCAGTTTTTTATACTTAACAGTTTAAAAGAAGAGACTTCGTATTTTTTTGCCCCCATTAACTGCTGGAAGGAGCAGAGATAATTTCTGATCCTGAGCCCTTTGGTCTATCCCTTTCCTTTCAATTTCTAGTGAAGTGTGCCCATTTTTCAAAATACTGTGTATAAATCACAGTAATATTCCTACCATTTACAGTAGAGAAATAGATGACTAACTTCTTTTGTCCTTGTGGTATACATTCTGTTTATTCCCATTGAGTCCATGAGTTTTTTAAAAAAATAATCAAAAGTCATTTTTTATATTCAATTTTAATTTATTTTGAACTATCAAAAGTACAAAATTTCACTGTGCTTATTGCAGACTCACCTTTCTGAAAGTTGTCATGATTATCTTAGAGATAGCAAGATGTCAAACACCTGGATTGTAACATCTGCATTGAGAAAGAGGAGACCATCTTACAAACTAGAGTGAAGGAGGAAGGAAAACGATGATTAAAAAAAACAAGGGACACGAGGGCCTGTTTCTTTTTTTTTTTCAATTTTTAAAAATTTTATTTTATTTTTTGGGGTTTTTTTGCTTTGTTTTTCCTTTTGGCAAAAAACCTGCTATAGAAACAAATGTAGATGAGGGGGCACTGAGCCATATAGAAGTGAGTAATTATCTGCTGTTACAGGCCTTATTATCTCTCCAAATGTTTGCTAAAAATTCTATTGGGCAACCATCTGGACCATGAGCTTTAACAGTGGATAACAGAATGGATTGTTGCTTTAACTTTTAGATAGGAAAACGTCTTTCTTTAATTCTTTTCTGTCATCCTGTTTTAAATAATTTAGTTAAATGTCTCCTAGATAGCTTTCTGAGGCCTCAGACTGAGTGTATTCTAGGTTATATCGTCATATAAAATATTCTTTGAAAGTTTATATATTTTTTTTTTTCTTACCACTAGAGAATCTGAGGGCACTTTGCCATCTGTTGTAAGGGTTTGCTGATGCACCTATTTTCTCCTCTACCCCTCTCTTTCTCTTTTTAAATTACTAGGCTTAATAATTTGCCTAATTGGTAGCCTCCCCCCATATCTCAAATGATGTACAAGGCATATTGCTTCAACATCCTCTCAGACTATGAAACCAAGCATTTCTCATCTAACAATTTCCATTGTTACTGTATTACTGTAGTTTTCAACAGCAAATATCATTTCTTTCATTCAGGATGTGATAAATAATTCAATAACGTCATCAATAACTATAGACCAATTGCTTAGCTTGAAACGTGTGTGTAGTTTGCTGTGAAGGTCAACGCTATCAATTATGTACCTATCTTCCATGGAATGTTTCAATTTAATATTACAATAATAACAACAATAAATTATCTTTGTTCTTATGAAGGATATTTCATTGGCATAGGTTTGCAACTGTTATTTTTCCCCCTCTAGTTTCCATATAGGCGGTGTAAGAAACTGAGTTTTATCTGCCTTGCCCAAAGTCACAATACTGCATGAACAGCAGAATCAGAAATATAATCAGTCACCTAATGTTCTGTGCTTGCCTTTGGATATTTTCTGTGAAATAATGTGATGACCAAGCCGTAAGGCTTCTCCCCTGACACTGAATCTGTACCGCCTCACCCCTACCATGCTGTGGCTTTCAACTCTCCCCAGTTTCAAGTTGCGCGTAGAACCTGTAACGGGGCTGCACTGCATTTGAATTTACCTTTTGAAATACAGTCGGCCCTCGGGCAGTCTCTGCATTTCTCTAGCTGAACAGAGGTATGGGTGAAACAAGTTCTTGATTTAGCTGCCAATAAGTGTCCAAAGCACTTCGTGACTGACAGTCTGCAGAGAAACAGTGGAATCCCACTGGAGCTAACAAGACGATTCAGTTAAATCAGCCTCTCAGCTGCGGGCAGGATTGTTCCAGAAGGAAAGACAAGACAAGAACATGACTTAGTCCTTGCTGTGTCCCTGTTTTCCCCCACAACCTTGTTCCAGATGGGGAGGTCTGTGTGTTCTGCACATGGAGCAGCATCTTCCTTCAGATCTTCCTTAGCACCATGGGCACCTACTGGCAGCTCCCACCCCTCTTGGGGGGGGGGGGATTTGAGGACATGGAAACCCATCAAAGTGTGCACACATTTTTTGTCTTCTCCGTAGTCAGAGATCTACTACAAAGTTTTAGAAAACTGTAATATTCCAGAGATACTAACATTTTCCTGCTCCTCTCTTTCTGAGGTTTTTCATTCCTTCTGTATTTCTAGTGGTTTTTTGGTTGTTGTTCTTTTTTTTTTTTTTTTTTTTTTCCCAAATCCACTTTCTCATGTTTCTTGTGTTCCGTCTGGCCAGGCTGACTCTTATGATGGTATTAATTATTGCTTTGAATTGGTTGAGATTTAATGTTTTCCTCTTCATGGCTTTAATATTTAATAAGCTTGGATTAATGTAATTTATCTGAGATATTTTTTGTTACAATATGTAAATAAAAATAACATTTCAGGAAAAGATTAACATTTCTAAATTGGGTCTTGCTTTTTTAATTATGTTTGGGATCAGCTCTTTGAAGTTATGGAGCATCTCTCAGTAACTTTATTTAAAGTAGTTGGACATTTGGGAGTTCTGAAAGTCGGAAACAGAAAGTTTATTAAATCTTGACCTGAAACCTCCAAAAAAGTAAGTGAAAGTCTAAGAGGATAGATGAAGTGTCCCAGGGAATTTAAAATTACCATCTTTGTGAAATACTTACAAAACAGAGGAGGGGAAGAGAGGGAATGAATTTGGCTATAAGATAAATAATCCTGGATGGGAAAAGGAACTGACTTGAACTGTTAATTTATATATTTCTTGGTCTTTCTTAAAACTATTCCATCAGGAAAATCAGTGGTTTCTGTCTTTCAGTGCATCCCAAATCCAGTCTTGGTAACCACAAGCAGCAGTTTATAAAAGGGCTGATCTTCTAACAGTGGCAATAACATTAATGGGAATGAACGGGGATGGCTGGTTGAGCACTCTCTGATAGTTTTATGGAGTATACAAGCATTATTGTAAACAGTAACTGTTGAGAGGAAATGGGGAAAAGTGTCACAGTGGGAGCTGAAAGGAGTCTACAATACAGAGAACAAAAATTGCCACAGCCAATAAAAATTTTGACCTGTTTAAGCCTAACTCTTACAGTAGCCAGTACCTGGAGATTCAGTCTACAAAACACAAATATTACTTTATTCCTAAGGATGTCTTTACACTAAACTTCTAGTGGCATGTTTATGACTCTCCAAGTTTTCCTTCCCTCTAAATAACTCCCCTCAACAAGTTATCCTAATCCATGGTAGCATCTTTGCAGTTAGTCCCACAGGCTGGTGTAAGGAAAGGGGAAAGTAACACTTAAGTGTAGGTGAAGGAGGACTTCTTCAGATCTCTTGGAGCATACGTACATATAAGTGTATAAGCATATGTGAACAGTTCATATACCAAAAATTACAGAGCAACACCAGTGAGCAGCCCAAGGACATAGAATTAGCTGTATTATTACATATTTTGTTTGCAGAGAAATGTGAACACCAGGCATTCCTATTATCAAATAGTTCTCCTCCTCAAAATAAGTGTTATTATTTAAATCTTACCTCTCAATCTCATCGTTGTGTGCCTCGGACTTTGTGATTGCATACTTGCATTTTTCAGCACTGTCTTGCTATGAGAAAAAAAAAAAAAAAAAAAAAAAAAAAAAAAAAAAAAAAAAAAAAAAAAAGAATGTGCTTATTATAAGGAGCGCTTTGAAGCTGTGGCTTATTGCAAACCCAGAATCCATCCATTGATTTGTCCATTTTTTTGCTCTTTCTCAGTCTCTTGTCTCCTTGTATTCAATGCACCCTCAGAAATGCAGATATGGCCTGCCCAAGGCATCAGCATGAAGGACATATAGGCTGAATGAGGGAAGATCAGCACATTTTTAAATGAAAAGGAACATCTGCAGTTTTGCTAGCTGGGATAAAAATGACAAGACATGTGTATTCTCATCCTTCAGGGCATAAACTGATCAGTACCTAGGGTCAGGTACACCTCAATCTGTCACAATTAGGAGCATTCACAGAGTTTTAAACTTTCTCTGGAAGCAGCTGGTTTTGGCTGCTGTTGCTGACAGACACGGTAGATTGGGTGGCCCACTGGTGGATAAGGGAGAGGAAGTGCCTATGTTGTGTTAAAATATAATTTGTACTGAAAAATTAATTCAGTTTGAAACTGCACTTGAAGAGAACATTCAATTTCTTGTTTGACTTATTTTTAAGGGATGAGTCCCCTCTTCTTTTTTCACTGATCAAGTAGGATATCCAGCTGGGGAGACCTGTGACTAAAAGCTCTCCTCTCAGCTCTTTGAAGCACTTTATCAGGAATCTTTCTGCACCATTTTAGCCAAGCTCTAGTTTGTTGTTTTTTGCTTTTAGCCCTGAAAAACAGTGCCAGAAATATAATTTTCCTGTGCCCCTTTAACTTTAGATGTGATAAACTACAGACAGAAGGAGGGAAGAGATGATGTGAGAGTTCATTTTTTCTACCCTTTCTAGACATGAGAGGACAGCCTCTGCAGGTAGCTGTTCTCCTAAGTGATGCTGGCTGGACAGCCTAAATGATGGCATGTTGAAATTTCATATGAAGCTGAATTATTTCCATATCTGCAGATCCTCTTCAGTGGCATTAGTTATGCTAATAAAGTCATGTGACTTTTCTGGCAGTGCTTGAGGCAGCTGCCAAGCTGTGACTGAAGACTCTATCTGGGGAAATAACTCAGCAAGTAAAATTCAGATGGCCAGCAACCTGCTTGGGTTCCTGCTCCTCATCCAGAGCTGAGTATGAGGTCTATTGTTGAGCGCAGAATAATCTGTGCCTAACTCAGACACAACCCCGCTGGCATCTCAGACATTACTTTGCAAAGCTCTTTAGGACACCCCAAGTGTTTGTTTAATTTGTGAGCTGAAAGGCATTTCTATGACATCCATCGTCAGCATGCGGAAAAGGCTGGCAAAGTTATTAGGGGTAGCAAGAGGAAAACAAAGGAGAGTCAGTTTGCACATTGAGCCAGATGAGCCCACCAGCTGCTGGAGGAAGAGGCATGTTCCACTCTGATAGCAAAAGGAGGCAGGGTGAATGCAAGATGAATCTGGATATGAGATTACACCCTTCCTTCATACAGCATTGAAAGCCAGGGCCAAGCTGGGTGGGAGGCCTGGAATGAGATGCAGAATTCAATTTCAACCCTTTATCCCTAAAGAGAGACCCTGGAAATGTGCAGTTCTCTGAAAACCAGAGGGCAAGCAGTGTTTAAAATTAAATGTGGATGTCTAAGGAAGTAACAATATTCAGTCATCTCTATTCTTATTTCCCCTAAAGATTTTTTTCATTTAATTTAATACTCTAAGAATATTCTTTGTGAATAGTGTCCCATAAGAAATGGTCAGAGACCAGAGACTTCTGGCATTTGTATACATTTAAGACAGGTTATTCTGCCATTGCTGTGTGTATGACAGTCATTGTTCTTCTGCTCAGGCTGGTTTACAGAGGATTTATTTCAATAGTGAAGTTTTCATGACATCCAGGTTAAGTTTTCATTCCTCTTGAACATTATGAATTAATACAGATGAGACAGACTTGTGACTGTCCTGCTGACTGCCCTCTCCTTTGGAACAAGGAATCACATTCTTCTTTCATTCTGGGTTTCTTGGACTAAGGTTTTGTAGTTTACTCGAATAAAGGTGGACAAAATTTTTCTTATACCACATTATCTTTCAACCTGTATCTTTTACAACAAAAGTTGTAACTTAAGCTGTTACTTAAGTTCCCTAGTCCTGCAACACTACTGAGACTGAAACATGCTTATAAACTTCTTAGTGGACCACCTAACAAATTCACCTCTGCTTTTCAGACCTTCAAGGCAGAGTTGTATAGGGTAAATATATAATTTCTCCATGTATGGGAGTTAATTTCTCCATGTATGGGAGTTTGCGGCTCCCAATCAGTTGCAGAAGCAGAAGTTTGAGGCACTTAGTGAATTTTAAACACTGCTGGAACACCGCTCATGTAGACACCTTTCTCCAGCAACAACAACAAAAATATCTAATGAAAACCCCAAAAGACCCCCACAAAAACCCAGCAGTGCAAGGTTATCCCACCAGTCTCCTCACCCAGCTGGCAGGATCTATTCATAAACCCACAGCTTTACAACACCATGTTGCCATTGCTGATAGCAGGCCTCAAATTTTGTATTGTGTGAAAATTCTCAGATCTAGTCTGCCAGGTTTGCTGCCTCAACTTTTCTTGACCCACCTGCATCTTTGTTTTGCTTGGTTTAGCTGTGACTGTAATTCTTCTAATGACCAGTTGTCTATGGATAATTTGTTTTGTTTCTGCTGCCATCATGGTTTTACACCTCTGACACAATGTAGTGTAGAAGAATACAATCCTGGTATGACAACAGAGGCTGTAAGAACTGGGGACATTGAATGTGATATTGTAGTCTGCAAGTGTGGGATGATAAGATGTGAGTCGTGGGCTCACACTGGAGATTGTACAGATAGAAGAGGCTCACTTTCAGGCAGTTAAAGAAATATAGACCTTGAACTGGATAAAGCTAGCTGTAGTTGTAACAGGAAACAAAGAAATAATACCCCGGGTAGATAAAAGGTACTATAGAGAGTATATTCAGATGTAGAGCTGCAGACCAAGCCAGAGGAATGTGAGAAAAATATGTTAACAAGAATGTGGAAAAGACTGTAAGTGCATCATCCTAAAGTCCAGAATGAAGGTGTTCTCTTCCCGTGGCAGGGGGCTTGTAATTAGATGATCTTTAAGATCCCTTCCAACCCAAATTATCCCATGATTCTATGATCATGTACCTACCAGCCAAAGACTCCAGATGCTCCTAACTTGCCATAAGCCTCACCAACCCACCAGTATGAAACCACCTTTCAGAGCAGTTGAAGAAACTGCTATCTATAATATAAGAAACGGGGATAGAAACCCAGAGATGTGTGTACGCCACTCTCAACAGCAGTAATAATATTGCTGAAAATTTTGCTTCATAGAAGTATTCTTTCTTTTTCCACACTAATTAGATCAGGACTGATAATGACTAGAAAACTAAGATTTTATTATACTAACAATAAACCCTTTATTATTTATTTTATATGTTTCCTGTTTGGCCGTTAGCAAGATTCTAAGAATACCAAACTTTCACATTTTCTATATTTTATCCCTGTCTCAAAGATGAGTTTCACTACCAGTTTAATATGATGAAACAATAAAAAGGATGGTCCTGTTCCTGTTTGCCCTCAATGATCAATATCATCTGTGCCATTTCTCATTTTTGTGTGGATCCATGGATACTGACAGAGCTGAAAATGCCTCTTTGTTTTGTGTGTGTCTCTCAGCAGTGTTGTGCTCAAAAACTTGTTTATGGGCAAACAGGAAACACAACTTCTGTGTCTCTCTCTACATATGTATGTGACGTAAAGAATTTATCATTAATATAATTGAAATAGTAACAAATCGCTGAATCATTGTTAGTCTAGATCTAATTGCACAAAGAATAACTATCATGCATGTAAAGTTTCACTAACAAAAATAACATCAGCAGTAAAAACAATATAACAATGGCAATACTGTATTGTAGAGCTACAGGGTTCCAACTGCCTCAGTTTCCCGTGCTTAAAGTCAGAATTGCAAGTATTAGTCCCAAAATGCTACTGTTGAAGCCTTTCAGAAGCAATTGCACACAACATGCACACATTCAGAATTGTGTAGCTGCCAAATTAGTGGCAATTATGATAAATTTTGGTGACTGAAGAAAGATAAAGACGTGTCAGGAGTCGAGGAGGGAAGGAACTTATAAGTCAGCTTTGTCACCCAAAAATCAGTGTGCCAGTACACAGTGAACTTGTTGTTTCCTGTTCATGATATGTTATTCCTCTCTTCTGAAGGGTTCACATATCCACTGGGATAGCAGAGGGATGAAATTTTTTAGTCATCCAATCAGGCAACATATGATATCAGGGACACAACACAGTTTATGGAATAATGGAGAAAGAACAGCTGAAGTGAATAATTCATGAACTATCCATGGGTTGCAATTTGTTTGTATAAACTATTCGGTAAATACTTACGCATAACTATCACATTCACAGTAATCAGGAATGGTTTGGGAACAAAGGCTAAATCTCCTGAATAATTTATTCCCCAGAAATAATTCAGATCGCTCTTGTGTATTCTCTGGAGTGTCTCTCAATGGCACATTACCAAAAGGTATTGTGCATTAAGTGAAAGTTGGCTGTGTCCCAAGCAGGACAGAGTGAGAGTGTTTGGAGTACAACCTGTGATGTCTAGAGAAACTCTTGCCTCCCTCCAAGCTGAGCTGCAGAGACCAGGGCACAGATGTGCTCTGTGCCAGGTTCCAGCACTTCAAGCTGTTCCATGCAACCAAGAGCTGATGAAAGCAGTGCTGAAGCATATGGGACAGAGACAGAAGCTAAAAAAAAAAAAAAAAAGCAAAACAAAAACAAAGCAGACAACTCCCCCATACAAAAGAAAAACAAACAACACAAAAAAACCAAAAAAACCAACCAAAACAAACAATCTTTCCAAAACTAAAACTACCAAAAAACCCGAATAATAAAAAAACCCCAAAGCAACAAAAAATCCAAACCGCAAACAAACAAAAAACACCATCTACAACAAACATCAAAAAAAGTTGAAAGATCTGAAGTAAACACATCTTGAAAAACAATACGTTATTTTTCATTAATTAGCAAAATTGATGAACGCTTGACCTTTATACCTGGATTGCAAAAGGAAAATCTACTTCTGCTTTTTATTGCTTCATGTGTGAAGGATAGCCCAACACTTTGTTTTACTCTTTTCCATCTTATTGTTTTAACTTTGGCAATTTTCTGGAGGAGGTTAGTTCATTTGTTTCTGTTTGTATTGGCATTTGAGGTATTTTTTTCCCAGTTTTTCATGAGGCAACACCTTCCATGTGGCAAAACAACTATAGCAATAAAATTTTGAAATGTAAGGCACTGAAAACAAACTATTTTGTTGGATTTTAGTTCAACAAGATACAGTGTTGCTCTCGTTTTCAAAGCTGGGAGGTTGTTATAATTCATTTTTCAGAGCACAGTCAAATATGTGCATAGAAATACACACATGAATTCTCCTTTTCTTCATAGTTAAATATCATTGCACTGCATTTCTTTCAAATTCTACTGACCAAGAACAGTTTGTGTGTCTTCTTGATTGCAGCTGCTAGCAGAAGAGCTATTCCCTTTTCAGTGGCCCTGAATCGTTTTTATCATTGATTTCAATGCATTGATTTTTTTTGGTTTGTTTTTCTTTGTACAACGGGTGCTTAATTTCAGTTGCGTTTTTCAGATTTTGAGTGCCAACAAGAAAATTATCATAAAGTTTCCCCACTGGTGACAGTTTCTTTAGGTAGTACTTTCTCCCCATGTATTACAATAAAGGTAGCTATTTTCTTTCCCCACTGACACTTTCCTGAACAAAAAGACAGTGTTGGTTATATATTTAAAAAAAAAAAAAAAAAAAAAAAAATTACAACTCAGAAACATTTCCTCCCAATCAGTCTATTGAAATACACCTTGCACCCTTTAGAAGGGTAGCTTAGAACCATGATGAATAGACCTTGATTTTTCAGGTCGAAGTGATAATTGAGCCACAGTTTTCCCAGTTTTCTTGTTTTTCAGTGGGGCTGTAGACAGCCAGGTAAAAAAAGCAGGTACAGGGCAGCCAGAAAACCTTTTCTACACACAGAGTCTCCAGAATACCCAAATTTTAGAGAGATAGAGAAAATAAGCAGAGATTTTGAGTCAAACTATGCATTTCATATAGGTTAGCCAAAGCATTCACTTTTCTTTTAATGTTGAATTAGTTTGGGTATTATTTGGGGATTTGAGATTTTTTGAGGTTTATATTTTTTGTTGATTTACTGTGATTTTTTTCGTTTGTTTGTTTGCTTTGTATTTTTTTTTTTTGTTGTTTTTTTTTTTTGTCTGTTTTGTTTTTTTGCTTGGGTTGGGTTTGGTTTTACTTTTTTCCTGCTTATCTGCTTATTTTCTTTGGAAAGTGATAATGTAGCTCTATTTCATCATGTGTTGTAACACATACAGCACCAAGTGTTATTTCAATCACAGCAATGTATTTCAAAACTTTAAGATAAAGTATGTGGATTGTTTTGACTTTGAAGAATTCTTCTGTTTTTCCTGGAGAGACTGAAACAACTAATTCATGTCTGCCAAATTCACAGATTAAATTTTTTTCCTGAAAGTGTCTTCCTTATTTTTTGAACCAGAGTCTGTTTGTAAATCCAGCTAATTTAAGGTGGTGAGCCTCACTTACATTCAAAGAAAATAAGAAAATCATGGAGTTCAAAATATTTTTTTTTTACAAAGCAATTTTCTAGGCCTTGTCAATTAGTGCTAGTGGTCTGTGGGGTGGCTTTTTATTATTATTTTGAATAAGTATCTGTGATATTTTTTTTATTATGGTTTTTACTCAAGCAAACATCACTGAAGAGATGAATAACTATCTTTGTAAATGCAATTCCAGAGTATGCTATTAACAGTATTTTTTAAAAAACATCTACACCTTTCTCTGAGCCACTTCATGATTCAGAGAAGATCAGTGGGTTTTTACAGTTGCTTGGGAAAAAAAAGGTCTGACTGTGATTTATGAGGAATGTTTTCAAACCATATGAAATAGAAATGGAAGTTACTGAGTTCCTCAATATTAGAATGGCTTGATCTCTTTGGAGAGGAGGAAGATAGAAGTCCAGTCTTGGGAAAAGAAGATGTAATTTTCTTCTAACCCTCTAATATTAACTTACTGAAATTTTTGTATCCCACTTGCTCAGCCACAATCCATTGATAGGCTTTGTCAGAGCAAGGCTGAAATCATGTCTTGAAGGTGTGAATCCCTCCAAGAAGTGGGGGACACTGTTGGTTGGGATGGTAAAAAGAAGATCATTGATCAACCTTATCATAAAAGGAGAGGCCAGGGATAAGGGCCCTGGTAGCACTAATTCGGAAGACATTCCTATATCGATAAATATCCACTTTTCTGAGCAGGAAAAATCAGACACTGGGACTTGGTTTTGAGTCAGAAATCTGCACTAGTAAAACCCCATTTTACTAACCACATCCATATGCAGCTGTTGCTGAATTAAACACTCTGAAAACAGTGGACGCCTGATTTACCTGTCAAAAAGTGTTAAAATTCTTGGCAGAGTCAAAATTAGAAGTTAAATGGACCCATTTTGCTCTACCTTCTGCAGTAGATCTTTACCTTTAATTTTCATAATCTGTGCAGCTTTAAATTCAACATTTATTTTTAACACATATATTTTAATGAAACATGAAATATAAAACGAAACTCCAGTCTGCCTCCTATGAGCATGGAGAGAAATCCTAATTACCTGTTTCAAAAGTGTGAAGCCCTTTCTAATTTTCCAGAAGCCAGGTTCCTTAGACAGCACTCAGTGCTATAACTATTTATGCCAATTGTGCTATTTCATGCATAAAATTACTGCATTATTGTTGGAATAGATGCTGGAGAGATATCTAAGCAGGGTGTAATCACTTCACTTTCTATCAAATTGTGCTTCTGAAAGGTATCATAAATTTTATTAGAAGGCAAGAGGCTAATGGAAGCCAATCAGCGTTAATGCTGATAAAATTGCTTGTATTTTACATTATAAAATGGGGAGATATTTTTATCGGAAGGTTCCCTTTTGTTTTATTAAGAGTGTATCATGGAAACCAGGGTACAATGGAAGAACAGAGGTAGTCAGTAAACCTCTTCTGTTTCTGTTGCAGGTTTAGCTTATAAAAAACTTTGCAAGATGCTTTCTGATCTTTGATGGTGTAAAGTGATTGTAAAATAGATGCAACAAACACTCAGGCCTGCTGGCTTATGCAGGATTTTGCAATAACAATGGGCATCTCTTTGATGAAAAATATTAATGTCTCAAATGTTATTTGGTCTTTTTATTGTTCAAGATAATTGTTTTCTATTAGTCTGCCTATTGAATCTGGGGAGAGGGATGGTTTTTATTACTCCCTAGCTTATTTTTAAAGCTCCACGGTAGAATTAGAGTGGATTTTGATATGGGAAGGATGAGGGTCCAGAGGTGGGGATGTAAAAAGGAGCTCTACTCATCAAGAATAATTGAATTCAATTTAAAGAAACTGGTCTACTTTGATGGTAAATTAGAAGTTCTGTCTTTTATCCATTAATAAAAATTCGTGCTTAGCAGAACCACATTCGTGAACACTTTTGCAAAAGAACTGGCAATTTTACTGCATCAGGCTAAGTCGTTACTTTCCTATAGGTAGGGAAACTGAGGCAACAAAAAGTCATGGTAACTTGTGGTAAACAAGATGGAATTTATGTTAGAGAGGTAAAGATTCAGAGCTGCTAGTGATTCAGTGAATGCACTGGGCATTCAGAAACTGTGTGTATTTTGCCATGCCCTGGCACATCTGCAACAGCACCTTTGCAGGCTCTGAAAATCCCAGCTCAGACACCTACTTTTCCTGACACAAATGCTTAACTTCATCTGTAACACACAGGGTGACTGCTTGTAGAGCAAATATTTGCACCACTGCTTTTTGGACTGGTTATTGGTAATAATATTAATATTATTAGCATTATTTGCACTGTAGCCATGAAGCGCCCTCTGAGATGAGGTGTTCTGTGTCACATGCTGTACAAACACGTGGAGAAGGATGGTCCCAGAGCTGCTGGATTAACTAGCTAAATAGATAAAACAAACAGAGGCTTGGAGAAACCATTCTGGGTCTCTAGAGCAGGTAGGTTTTCCTGTGTTTAAAAGAGCAGATGACAGGCAGCAGAGCCAGAATCAGTTCACAACTTTGCCATTGATTTTCTGTATAATACATTACTTAATTGCTCCACATTTCCTCAGATTTCCACAGGAGTAATGCCACCAATTTATTCCAGGTTTCTTTCAGGTTTACAATTGCTGGTAGCTAGACTCAGCTCCAGCTAATGAAAAAGAATCATTGACAGAACTTGGCCTGTTGCTGAATTTATATTCTTACCTCTGGTAGTTATGCATATTCCTGTCAAATCCCACATAGTGTAACACTTGGTGTTAATGGAGTCACAGTGACGATGGATTTGTTCTCATCCAACTACATGTTTTAATTCAAAGACCATATTACTGTTCAAGTGATAGATTAGATAAAGGCAAAACCTGTTTATTTCTTTTAATTCCAATTACACTTTAAAATTCTATTTCTAGTTGACTGTTATTTATTTAAGGGATTTTTATTATTATTTTATTATTACATTGCCTCTGTATAACTTTTTTTTCTAATTTAATCCTCCGTTTTTAAAATACAATTTCCTTCTTCACCCACCAATAGCTGCATGACTGATTCTACTGAATGAAATTTATAACAATGACAGAGCAAAAGGGAATTTACTCCGAACCCAAACTGAAGTCATGTTAACAATATATTCTATTTTATAGCCTCACTTTCAATGGTGAGGACCCAGGTCTCTCTAAAATCAGCAGTCTGTTCTCATATCTCAAAGCTAAGTGTGATTTTGTATATCTGGAATAACTTCAACATCAGTTAGTTTATCTGACTATGAAATCAGTGCCTTCAAATACTTGTCTCAAGCAGACCTCAGTGAGGAGTAGAACATTATATTTCCAGAGAAAACATATAAATAAATAAATGGTACATCAAAGTTCTGGATGGAAGTATTTATCATAACTAAGTATGAAACAATGCTACAGTATAGCAATAATTCCAAACATGATAGCTCTCTTGGGAAGTACGTCCAAGATGCTACATTTGTAGAAAGGATTTTGTCATTTAAAAAAAACAGCCATAAGCCTACAGGTCACCACATGTCTGCTTAGCTGCTGTATAACCAAGATGCTTGCACTGTCACCACTGTTCTCATTTCCCACTCTCTCAAATTCTGCCACTCTGCATATGTGTGGTCAATGTTTATGCATGTGCTTCGGCATGCTTAGCCATCTAATCCCTGTGTCACCAACCTCCCTTTCTGTGCCTTTCCAACTTGAAGGTCCCCTTGCAGGAAACACAAAGAAAGTTAAATTGGTTCCACTGCTAAAGCCACAATAACTTCATTGGGATATAAAGGAAACTGTTTCCTCAGTAATAGGGGTTTAGGTAAAGATACATATTAATTTCTCGTGCTGAAACTATCCCCCTTGTATATACAGCTGAAACATATTTCATATTGTTTTAAGGCTCTGGGAGTGTTCAAAGTACATTGTGAAAGCATAGCCCTTGTGATAATGACTCTCAAATACAAACATCAAATAATTATGCTGACACAGCAGTATACTCACTCCAAACACTTCTTGGACTGAAGATGAAAAGTATGAATTATCAGTAGCAAATATTCTGCGTTTTCATCCACATTCTGTTAACATTGCTGTTCTGCAATGTCCCTGAGATGGATATCAGCAGAAGTATTCAATTGATTTACAGCCTTGTAATTCATTTGTCGCTATTTATTTTCCTTTGCATAAACCAAAACACAACTGTGTGAGGGCTGGAATTCTAAAGCAGTGGATTAAGAGGATTCTGGGTTGTTGTTGCCCTTTTACAGAGGAGAAACAGAGAGAACTTAA
This sequence comes from Phaethornis superciliosus, assembly GCA_023637945.1. NCBI lineage: Eukaryota > Metazoa > Chordata > Aves > Apodiformes > Trochilidae > Phaethornis > Phaethornis superciliosus. Next base: position 66,794,692 of record JAJQWJ010000004.1, read on the forward strand.
TGCAAAGCAACACAAAAATATTCTGGTTAAGTATCTGAAACAGTTTATAATAATAGTAGTTACTTTTTGATAAGGAAATAGGGTGGTTCACATTCTGTCCTTGAGTACCCCATTGCTGTCTATGCTTTTGCACATGAGACCTTGAAAAAGTACTTACAGATGTATCAAAAAATATGAAGGCAGGTGTTAAGTCTCTGAATACATATTGGACTATGCAAAGAATTAGAGATGGGCTGTTTTTTTTCTGATCCTGCCTTCAGATGGATGTATGCATGAGATCCACTGTGATGCTTGAGCAATAAATAGACATCATCACACTAAGTTAGCCTTATGGTTATCCATCGTGCATGTGAAATACAGAACCTTTCCAAATTTGGGGCAGTTGTTCAGATTTAGTGAATGTTATTGTTCATCCAAGAAATATTGCCTCTGACTTCTCTACTGTTATCATCAACTGGTAAAGAGGATAGATAACAAAACTGCACAAATTGGATCACTGACAATGTGATGTATCCAATATGCTAAATAAGAATTTAGCTGTATCGTGGCATAGTGAGAGACTGAGTAGAATAAATTGGTTGTACTCTTTACTAATATTAGTATTTATTAAAAAAAAAATTGCTTGAGTTGTATATCATAACTGACTTTGCACAAGGAATGGAAGTTTTTTAGAGACTTTGAATCAGGATTCTTGATAAAAAAATGTAAGTTTACCACTCAGACACACTTCCTTAGGCAATATGCTTGTTTTCATTTCCCATTTATTATAAAGGGATAATATTTTCTTTTTCCATTCATCTACCCTGTTTATATCATAAGCTCTTTGCAGAATTATTTATCTCCAATGATGTATAAGATGAACTTCTGCAGAATGGACCTATATATTTGAATAAATCTATAGGAAGAGCTAGGCAAGAAACAACTTTTTACCGTAAAGACATTTTCAACATTTTTAACAGGAAAATACGAGCTGTCTTGAAGATTTTTTTTTAATGTGTGGGGTTTTTTTTTTAAATGTGTGGGGTTTTTTTGGTTTTTTTTTTTTTAAAGAATGATACAAAGTACAGCACGTGAGAAGCTTAAGTGTCTTAAATTCCCATTAACCCTGCAGATGACTGGAATGTGGGAAATGGAAACTCAGGGACTTAGCCATGCAAAGTGGATACTTGAACCAGAGCTGTCAACATTAGAATTGTGTGTGCATTTTTGTAATGGTGCTGCATGGCTGGCTCTGTGTTACCTCTGAGAATAGAACTTTCGACCTAACTGAGGGGAGAGGGTGAGGGGTTTGTGTGTGGAAATAAAAAATAAAGAAAAAGACAGAAACCCACTTTGGTCTTAGGAAGATTTATTTTTGTGAAAATCTATACTCCTTCTTTCAAGAACATTAAGTTGTTAGTTTTTAATCATCTACGCAAGTTTCAAATAAAATTATTGATCTTGTAAATGCTTGGAATTTTTGCCCCTTCTGTTTAAATTCTTGGAGATTTAAAATATTTTTAGTATATTTTTTCCAGTTTATTTCAATATATTTGTTACAGATATTCTCCTTCATAATATTTATTGATGTATATACCAAACTTAAAATACAAAACTCAGATTGTTTTCCAGTATTGATGTTGGGAAGTAACGTGGCAATAACTGTCTACAATCACTAAAAGTATGTTTTTCCCTTACTCACTTGTTTCGTAAATCTGCCTGATAGTATTTTAAAATCATCACTGCAACACAATATCCTAAAAATGCTACATCTCAAAAAAAGATTTGTGAACGAGCAAGAAGAGAATATAAGTAAGGAATAAGATCTTGCTGCTTCAACAAGAATTCATAGATGTAAATATCACACTTAGAGTGCATATAGCTCCTTTTGTTGACTCTATGTACATCTACACAAAGAGTTTCCCCAGTAATAGATAGATTTTACCCATTTTCCCAGATAGATAACAGAACATAATTTTTCATTTTGGACTTTATATATGCATAAATAAACACTTTGTGTACTCATGCGAAAATAATTTTCATGGAAAAAAAAAAGAAAAGATGAAAGAAAGGAATTCTTAGAAAAATTAGTCTCACCATTAAACTTAGGTACATCATCTAAGCATAAATTTCACTTCAATGGTAATACTGTTTTCAGACACACAATATTGTGTGACAATGAATTGCCATATTAATTACATTTCTTTGATTATTTGTTCTGTTCATAACCACTTCAGGCAGGACACTGACCCATCTGAAAAGTAACTTGTAATATCAGAAAAAATACAGTTTTTTTTATTTTTTCACACTTTTTCAGATTTTATTTATTAGTTCTCCAACAAGCATAGCCTCAGAAATATTTTCATGACTTAAGTGCTAATACAGAAGAAGGAAACAGCTAGAATCACTGTAGAGGAATCATTTGGCACCATAAGTGCCAGCCTGAAAGAAGGTTTGTGGGATCAGAGCTTGATGTGATCACCTTGCATGTCTCTGAAGTCATTAGAATCACAGAATCAGAGAATTGTCACAGTTAGAAAAGACCTTTGAGATTATCAAGTCCCATCTTCCCAACTGCTGAGAGATTCAGTGAAATTCCCATCACTTTCCATGTGCTCAAAGTTACATCAACATCATTTTTTTCTCTTAACTTGCAACTCAACATTCTTCCTTAACAGAGAATTAAGTATGAGACAAAGACTGCTGCTTAATGGGGCAGGTCATAATGTTTTGCTTATGCAGGTGTATCCTGAACCATCTATGATGTGAAAGCTCCATCCAGCATCTTTCTAAGTAGTGCCAAAGAGTTGTGCAAAGTTCTTTGCAGAAGTATAAACATAATCGATCTGGAAACTAGACAAGGATGCCATTGAAGGACGTTATCAACACTGTCACAGGATGTTATTTGTATTATTACGATGTTATCAGCTGATGACATTCATTTAGAAGTGCTGGATATCATACTAGAATTCAACATGAAAACAGGGAACAGTCATGCATTAAAGGGCTTTCCTGGAAAACAAAAGGAAATCCTAGAGAGTATAAAGATTTTAACACTAAAAAATAAAAGAAGTTACTGCTTTGATAAATGCCCACAGGATTTGCAAAATGGCAACAAAGTGAGAAACATGCCAAATAATATTTGGCTTTGGCTCTAATTTGTAAGTCTGTCAAAGACTTCTTTTGCCAATTGGTGGAAAATGGATTACTGTCATTTTTCAAGGGACTGCACATCATTTTCCATTGATTGGCATGCCAAATCCTTCACAAAGTAATGAGTCAGGCATGATGCAAATCATCATTGAACTGTCACTTTGATTGCATAGCCCTCTATCAATGTGATTAAACTGGTGTGGCATCCGAAAGGTAATGAACAACTCTGCTTGGCTTTAAAGGTTGAAAGAAAAATTTTAATGCTCATCATCAGAAGAAGGGGGCAAACAATAAATCTGTGAGAGACATCAGTCAGTTATATGTTACCATCCTTGTGAGTCATTTCTGAACAGAAATGACAAAAATGTTGGTCATGGCTCATGATGAAATGAGATTAACCTGGAAAATTTGCCATCACCGTCATACATGCTTGCTTGTCTGTCATAGACATTGTAAGGCACTTACCAAAACTGAGCCTGGAGACAAGTTGTGGAATTGCTTCATAATTAAACAATAGTGGTGAAAATTCATCTGTTATATACAAAATGATAGACAGAGATTATATTACATTTTGAGGTGTCTTATTCTTCATTTTCACAACAAAATCATAGCAAAGAACCCACATATCATGAAATGCTTGAACACTTGTAAATGCCAGGGAATTTGCAACATCAAAGAATAAGGACTACACCTTCAAACAACTTTTGATGTCAGGGTGTCTCTGGCATGCATTGAACTGATTTGTCTGATTTTGGTTTGAAGGGTTAATTCATATGTGGTTGTAACCACATTTGTTTAAGACATCTGTATTATTTACCTCACTGTGGGATCTCTAATTTTGGAAAAGCTGAAGATACACCATGTTTTTTCCTTTGCTGAGGAACTTAATAGTTTCCAGTTCCTCTCACAGATCAGGTTTGGTTAAATTGGCTAATAAGCTCCAAAATTAGGAAATAAGAGGAGTTTGTTTGATTGTTTGTTTTTGGGTATTTTTGGACAAGTTGAAATAAATACAGGATAGATCATCTTGAGAAGGAAGTACTATTTTAAATAAATGTTTTTACTGCCAAGGGACATATCCTCTGCTTATTTATTATCGTGGAGGAGCTAAAAAACAGGTGCCAGACTGTGAACTGAACCATTCACAAAACTTTCTGACAGATCTGAAAAGTGGGCAGGCACTTGGTTTTCACATAGCCATAATCCTTGAGCTAACCCTAAGCAGCCTTCCTGCTACTGTGTTTCTTCAGTAAGAAGAAAAAAACAAAACAAAACAAAACACAAAACTCAGAAACTTCTTTATTAGTTTTCACTGGAATATCTCAACCCTTTCCAAACAATAATCATAGAATCATAGAATTGGCTGGGTTGGAAGGGACCTCAGAGATCATCAAGTCCAACCCTTGACCACTACCACTGTGGTTCCCAGCCCATGGCACTGAGTGCCACATCCAGTCTCTTTTTAAATATCTCCAGGGACGGAGAATCCACTACTTCCCTGGGCAGCCCATTCCAATGTCTGATCACCTTCTCTGTGAAGAAATTTTTTCTAATATCCAACCTAAACTTCCCCTAGCACAACTTAAGTCCATGTCCTCTTGTCTTGTTGAAAGTTGCCTGGGAAAAGAGCCCAACCCCCCCCTGGCTCCAGCCTCCTTTCAGGGAGTTGTAGAGAGCGATGAGGTCTCCCCTGAGCCTCCTCTTCTCCAGGCTGAACACCCCCAGCTCCCTCAGCCTCTCCTCACAGGACTTGTGCTGGATCCCTTCACCAGCCTGGTTGCCCTCCTTTGGACCTGCTCCAGGACCTCAATATCCTTCTTGAACTGAGGAGCCCAGAGCTGGACACAGCTTTGATTTTGGTTAAATGACCTGAAGATTCTTTGCTTTTTTTTTTCTTTTTTTGAGATTACTAGGAATTTGAGAACAGGATTCAAAGTGAAAGTTTGCTTTGAAAACTTCTGAATGGATGACAGATTTTATTTCTTTTATATAATTTTAATTTTTTTTTACATTATACTTTCTATATTCTACTATCCTATATCTTTATATCTATATCTCCTATCCTTTCATCTCATCTGTTCAGTTTCCTACCTCAGCAGAGCTGACAAAGTTAAGAAGAATTAATTAAAAAAAAAATAAAATAAGAGATTCACAAAATGTAAGTGTGCTTAGAAACAGCTTATAGAAGTATTCTAGATAGAGTCAGAGATTCATTTTGTACACAAGAATCATATAGGCTTAATATGCAATTTAAAGAGGAAAGGAGAAGAGGAAAGGAATGCATCTTTGAATAGATTAATATCTATATGGGGATCTGCATTATGAAGACCTGTAGGTAGGCAAAGAATGGCAAAGTCTATGACTTTTGCATAACCTGTTAAAATTAATTTCATTTTTTTCATGACATTCTTCCAGCATAAAACTCAAATAAATTCATATAAAATTTAAACATCATCTAGAGAGTTAAAGATACTGGGATAAAGTCTACAATTTATTTTGATGCTTATGTTAAGGTAGCATCTCTATGCTCTGTGATTCTTACATTCATCAGCAACTCCAACTCACCGTTGCATTAAAAGATGAGAGTGGAAGCCCTCTCCCTGCCACCTCATGTAAAACCCAGGCTTTAGTTCTTTTTTTAGCTGTAAACTCTGTTCAAAGCCAGGTGTCTACAATAAAGGCTGTTCAAAGGTAGAAGTCTGAGAACAAATGTCATGCAGTGCATTTTTTTTCTGAGTGAGCTTTGGTCTTCATCAAGGTCTGACAAATATTGGCATTATATGTCACTAAGAAGTAAAAGAGCATGTTCTGACCTTCAACAATCCTCACAATATGTACATTATGTTGATGTGCCCTTTGTTTTGTCTCTCTTAGTTTGCTTTGTCAGCCTTAGAGATCTGGTCTAAAGCAAGGTTGTTTTACCAAGTTTTACCTACCTCTTTTAACCATGAACTGGACAACTGACTCAGCCTGACTTTTGTGACTCAGTGTTTTCCTTACTTTTACTGCCCTGGTAATCAAGGTGACCACAGAAGAGTGGGTTTAAGTACATTGCCAGCATTGATGAGCATACTCAGAAGTTTTTCAGATTTCTTTTCAAGGAAAAATCACAATGTCTGATCATGTTTCTTTTTCTCTCTGTTTAAATTGCTCTGAATAGAAAATTAGTTCAAACACTTGATGAGATACATCCTTCTCTGAAGGATGATACTTCTGAAGCAGCTGGCTTAAGTGCTGGAGCTGATATTGTAACAGATGTGAATTCTTGTGTAGTCCATAGGACTTTGAAGAATCTCAATTTATTCAATTTCCAGGTGTAAATAACCTGGTGTCAAAATTATTTTGCAGTTCAGTGGTCTTAATTACATACAGGCTCTTGCACCTAGGAGGTCCAAAATATTGAGAGAATGCAATTCAAAAAGATGAAAAGTAGATATGCTGGAACGTGGAAAAACACAGAATACCACTGCAACATCCTGCAAGAAGTTTTTGTGTCTTATAACCAAAAGTAAAGTGAACAATCATGTTGCAAATAATTATAGAGCTGTTTTTGTTTTAAGGCAGGCTGTAAATGTCTCAGGTGTAGCCTCTCTAATTATTTTTGTTGTCTTGAATCCTTAACTGACCTTAAAGGTTACAAGTAGCTATAAGGTTCAAGTGTACACCAGCTGAAGTGACATGAAAATCCACAGAAATATATCATAGAATAATAACTCATAACTCATAGAATACTATGTATATGTGCGTGTATATATATTTTTTTTTCTATTTACACTTATGTATTTGGAAGTAACAAAGCATACCTTAAAAATAGTGAGATGAAGATATATAGAGTGAAAATTTACAGTTCTTTAAATATTTGACCATGTTTGGCTCAGGAAATATTTGTCAAGAGTTGTCACTTTACAGTCTGAAATATCATGCATGTCAGGGGCAGGTTACAACTCCATAGCTCCATCTGCCTTTCACTATTTAAATTTTTAAAGAAAATTATGAAGAAAGAAGATAAGAAAATGTAGGAAAAGATAAGTAAATATGTATTCTGGTGTTTAAAATTATCTTGGTCATCAACCCATGTACACATACACACTGAAATTAATTCAGAAATTTTAATGCATTAAAGATATGATTTTTAAAAGGTGTCATCATCAGCCCTTTTCAGCACCTATTGAACTCAATGGTAAGACTACCAGAGCCACAGAAAAGTACTATGAGGCAAGTACAAATGTATTTTCTAGAAGTAGAAGAGTGGCTTAGTTACCATGCATCACGAGAAACTACTCCACAAAGAAACTGAAAACTGAGAAGACATTTACAACATAAATTGGCTGATCAATGATAGCAGTTATGTAGCATTTCCCCCTAATATTGATTTATTCTTCATAGATTCATACATTCGTAGAGTAATGCCAGAAAGGCATTAAAGCAGATAGTTTGACCTACTGTACATTGTAGGCCATAACATTTTATCCCATTATACTTGTATTGAACCCCATCATTGTTTGTAACTAAAACATATTTTAGACAGGCACTCAAAAGCAATATGAAGATTTACAGATGCTGTATCAACACACTCCCACAGTCCCACCCGTGAGTTCTTTACTATAGACTACTCAGTTTCTGTAAAATTTGGTTTGCTTTGATGATGTTGTCCTAAAATCAATATTCATGCTATTTTATCCGTTTTAATCATCAGCTGTGCTAGTAGTTGCTACTGGAAGCTAGTTAGTGTGGAGTGTAGTCTAATGGCAAGAAAGGAAGCTCACTTAGAAATATGTTTGTGCCTTGCTCCATCAATGGAAAGAAATTGGTTCCTTCAAGGTTAGATTCTTCCACCAGCTACGTGATACACTCTATAGAGGACTCTGTTCCTCACCAGTCGTTTCCATCATGTTAAAAGAAGATTACTATTAGGAGAGGTGATTCTAATCATCAGCCTCTCACCTTTAGGCTACAGTACCAGAATGTACCAAGGACATCTCAAGGACAAAAGAAGATAATTTTTATTTTTATTGTAGAATATTTTCAAAAGCTCTTTTAAGCAGTCTGACAGGGAAATACAATCCCTGTTTATTCTCCAGAAATACCTGCAACAAAACTCAGGATGTGTTTATATCTGGATTTTCACCTAGCTATAACAATAGCCACGCCTCTCTGTACCTTTATATCTATACCTCTCTGTTTCTGTATGTTGCATAAAATGGATAGATAGAACTGATAATGGCATGAGAACCAACTGCTTCAAACTTCACTTCTGGATTTTTAATACACACCCCCTTTGATCTCAGGCCCTCGCTGTACCTGCTGCAGTGTGTTTAAGTCCCTTATGAGTCTGCAGGAGTTTTTACCCTCCAGAACACAGTAGCCATTAAAAGCCACCTGCTGAGATTAGATTTAAATGTATTAGACACAGTTACGCACACTACTGGACTACAGTTTTGAGGAACAAAGTGAGTTCCTTTTAATTTCAAATTAGATATCCACTGGTCTGTAGAATTTCTCATCAGAGAAATATGCATATATTTATTTTGTATTGACAGAATAGATCAGATCCTACAGTAAGTGCGGAGAGAAATGCTTGTACTTCTGTAGCTCAGGCTTTCCTAAGGGTTAGGTCATTTTTCTGGGGAAAATGTAGTGTTGTACACCTGGTAGTGAGGAGATCTTAATACTCTGATCTCCTACTCCTAGCTAAATATTGCTTACATTTATTCCAGGAAAAGCGGGACTTCTTAGAAATAGTGTTTGGTTGTGTTTTTTATTAAAATATGCTATGGTTTCTATCTTGTGTTAAATTCAATCTCTTCATGTTAGACAGTATATGACCAAGTCCCTCCTCTAAGAAAGTGGTATATTTGCCCAACGTACAGCATCTACATTGGTTTATGTTCTTAAGATGCTTCAGCTAGCAAAACTACAGATATTTCCAGGCATGTGCAATGGAACAACCTCAGATGCCAGTGGTACCTTCAAAGTATTTACCAGTGGAAATCTTCCATGTTTAGATTTTCATACAGGTTTGGTATTTTATCATTTGAATGTAGGTTCTTATTGCCACTCTTCCAAGATGATCATTCCTATTCAGGTATAAGACCTAGGAGTTATGATAGAAAGTTTTTGGAAAATGTCAGGTCAGTGTTCATTAGTGGTAAAAAAAAAAAAAAAAAAAAAAAAAAAAAAGCCTGTTTTCTGATGGCGTTATAATATATTGAGATAACACTTTTCACTTTGGAAAAGGGATAAGGTAGAGAGGCAATGATAGAGGCCTAAAAAATGTGAAAGTTTGTGTGATGATGAAAAAAAGGATTGGTTGTTTACTGCTTTTTCTGGGGAAAAGAAGAAAAATCAAAATCAAAATAAGAAGAAGACAAAGAGAAAGACAAAGAAAGGAGACAAAGACAAAAATGAGAAAGAAAGAGAAAGAACAAAGAAGAAAGAAGAAAGAGAATATGAAAAGGAAAAGGAAAAGGAAAAGAAAAAGGAAAAGGAAAAGGGAAAGGGAAAGGGAAAGGGAAAGGGAAAGGGAAAGGGAAAGGGAAAGGGAAAGGAAAAGGGAAAGGGAAAGGGAAAGGGAAAGGGAAAGGAAAAGGAAAAGGAAAAGGAAAAGGAAAAGGAAAAGGAAAAGGAAAAGGAAAAGGAAAAGGAAAAGGAAAAGGAAAAGGAAAAGGAAAAGGAAAAGGAAAGGGAAAAGGAAAAGGAAAAGGAAAGGAAAAGGAAAAGGAAAAGTTAGCTGATGGTTCCTAAATATACCAAAATCACATCCAGGGAAGAAAGATGCTATGCTGAAAAAGCTGGATTTGGAAGCATCTAAGAGGAAAACCTTCTTATTCTTCCTGAATAAGCTGTTTGATAATGAGATGAAAACCAGTGTGGTTACTCTCGTTTTCATCTTCTAAAGGTTATCCTGAAGCATAGGAGATAGGGGCTTCATAACCCAGAACACAGTGTCCCATTGTTCCTAGATAAACTGAAGACAGAGAAAATCCCCCACATCCCTTTATTTCATGCCCAGCCAACAAGCTGGCACTGCACTAGAGAGAATTCAGCACTTTTTCCAGTTGCCTTGTCAAGAAATGTAATCTATAACAATAAGCTGCTTCTTTCCTGCAGAAAAATCTTTTTGTTAAAATTGGCATCTCTGTCTTGTGGCCTTGAGAGCCTGAAATACAGGGTGCAACTTAATCAGCTAGAACAGTGCTGTGCTTGCTGTACTGAATGCACTCCAAAGGTTTTCATGGTGTCACGAATGGTCAGATGGTGTGTGGACTGACTCACTTCTCCCCAGGAACACAGTATTTTGCCAACATCTGCATTATATTGTGTCAATAATTATAATATTTCAGAGTTGCTGTTTTCTTTTTATCTCTCAAATACATCCATTTAACTGTCCTTGTGTCAGATTATACCACATTGTACCTGTTTCTAGCAGTTTGATGTTATCATGTCATTTTTCATCCTCAGATCCATCTGCAAAGGTAAAAAAAAATAATAATCTTCTGTTAAGTCCTTTCAGGATAACTTAAAATGCACATTTCTGAAGCACAACAATTTCTCCCAGGGGATAGAGTAATGTCCCTCATCATGCCAGAAGCAGCAACATCTTCAAGTGGGTTGAAGACAGACTACACAGTCCCCAGCACTGCTCCCTTCCAGGAGACTGATGCTGACTATACATGCTGTCCTGAGGATGTTCATTATTATATCTCATGCTAAGGTGGGTTCTTCCCTCTGAGCACGTGGGACAGTATTGGTAAAAGCATATAGAATTCTATATAGTATTATTTTGTAGGGCAGGATCCACAGACTGATAGTATTCTAAGCATGTGTAGAAAATGCAACAGCAGTTCCAGACTGGGCAGAACTTCAAACAGATCCAGTAGTGTGGTACAAGATGGGCTATATCAAAGAACTTGAATCTTGCACTGGAAGCAAGCTGCCAAATCAGGAAACCACTGTTGTAAGATAGGAACAAACTATTTCAGTATAAATTTATCTGTGTTGACTGACAGAGCAGAAGGCAGGGTGACGCCATTAAAACACAAGCCTGTCTCTGCGTATATGACTTGAGACAGAGCCTGTGTAAAGGTTTCTGCAAGAAAAATAGACATGATAAACATGGAAAAATTAAAAAAAAATATTCTATCTTCCAGTGTTGTAAAGCTAAAGAACAACTAAAATACAGTGTGACTAAGTCTGCCAGAGTATACAGTAATACAAATGATAAAAGACTGGTTTGAGGAATCTGCAGCAGGGCTGGTAACTAAACCTCTATTTCCTAACTCCCAAGGTAATAATGGCAACCCCTAGGCCATCTTTATTTTCAACTTAATATTGCCTCTGACACAGCACATGCTGAAAAAAAATCCTGTTTTCATTATTAAGTGCAGCTTGTATTCATCATTAAGGACTAGTGATTATTTTACTAATAGGAACTAATGTAATTTTCTAAAATAACAACCGGACATAATTCTTCAATTCTTAGTGATTATTCACTTCTATTTGCACATTTGTAGTCAATATTTGGTTGACTACAACACATCACTTGGAGCTTGATTCAGTTTTTTATACAGATGTTTAGAACCATTCAAACCGTCCTAGAAAATTTCATCTGTCCATCAGACATCACTTCAGAAAGACATGGGCTACTCATTCTCTTTTTTCATGTCATATGTAGGAGGGTGATTCAGATAGCCCTAGTCTTCTGAAATGGGACTAGAGACCTAAGCTTAGGCAACCTGATTTAGCCCTGTTCTCACAGATTAGACTCTAAAGAGGTTGGATTCTCTTTTTAGTTCAGATCAGCTAAGTTTATGTGCTATTAGTTTAAGAGTCTACTTACATGAACTTCACTTCTCCAAGGTCTTTTTATAATTGAAGATCTGGTCACTTCAGTAAGGGACTAGAGGCTAGTACAGATTATTCCATAGCAGACATCTACATTTTGTCATCTAAAACAACACTTTAGATGACTGCAGTTAAAATTCATTGTTCACGTAAACATTGATGTGTTACACATCAGTCCAAGAGATGACTCTCTGGCCTTTCTTCAGGATCCTAAGCATACACATCTATCAGTGTTAGCTCAAAATATAAAAGGATATGTCCACTGGTATATATGACACAGCTTTTAGCCATATCTCAAAGGGTAGCTCTTTGGCATTGGACAGGATAACATGGAACATATAATTTGGTATCAGATGCCTAAATGCAGACAACTGAATTGAGGCCTTCGTATGCACATGGTGTACTTGTTCATGTAGCATGTCATGCACTAAACACCCTCCTCATATTTGAAAATAGTTAAATCACCATATTTAATTTATTTCTAGGGCATTGATCTTGAGATACTCATCTAAGTCAGGTTAACTATTCCAAGTTTTTATTCATAAGAGGAAGTTTTAGTCTACACACAATTTGTTTCCATCCTTTTTCCTCAAGATTTATGATGCCTCAGTCACTGAAAAATCTAATCGAAGAGAAAGGGAAAGAGAAAAATAACATCTGCTATGGTGCTGTTCTAACCAGCAGAAAAATTTTTAGGAGGAGAGCATTCAGGAAAATCAAAGGAAATGTTTAGAAATGTTCCATTTTAATATCCAGTTTTGTCCTGTATTTTTTTTCCCATTAAATGAAAAGTATAGCAAATATGTATTTGGATTAGAATCTCAAATGTAAATATGGGAATCCACTATGACAGGGCCAAGACACAGGATCATAATCTTTGTATTTTTTTGCTGTGTTTGTATATATAGTTATGAATGTCCTAGGCTGAAAACAGCCTAAATAATGATCTTCCCTTAGTGCTAGCTCTATCTTTCCTTTCTGATGGCTACAGCTTTGTTCAGTGGCAATTTACCTATTCAAGGAAATTTTATTTTCATGCTTTTTTTTTTTAGGACTATTCTTGCTCCATACCTGTTTCATAGAACTCTATAAATAAATAAGTCTAAAAAGAGTACTCTTCATATTCTTCTCCAGATCTATTCTTTTTTTCAGTCTTTACATATATATGTATATATATACATATATCATATAAACACTACATGCAGTGCCAGTCCTTAATGTATCACCTTTCTTTTAGGTCCACAGCCTCCTTTCAAGTCTTTTCGACTTGAATGAGCTGGATCTGTACTACCTATCTCCTTTAATGAAGCCAACTCACTGTTCTGTAATTTCCTTCACCAAAAGTCCCCTTTTCTTCCAGGCCTTTGCACGCCTGAGCAGAACGTTCCTTTCATTCTTCTTTTCCTTACATCAAAACTCAAATCCATGCAAGATATCTGTGCATTCTCAATGAATGTCTATCCATGTGACTTGGGAGACTGGTAGGAGCAGGCTGAAGAACCTGATACCCAGGAAAGAGAAGCAGCACCAAATCCAATTAAAAATAGTTCATGAAGCTGAGAGATCTGGAAGCAGGTGAGTTCTCCCAGAAACTTCAAATTGGTTCAAACTACAGACAAGCTTAAAGTATTTTCCCTGACATTTGAATTTTAATCTATAGGGAACTAACCTCTTTAGATTAAATGCAAAATACAGTCCTTTCTGAGAAACAGACACACGCACACACACACATAAAGCTCTGAAGGAACTGAGCTGAGATCAAAACACTTGTTACTTTGAGATTCCTCTGGTGAACTTGAATCCTAGTCTTGAAGGTGAAATCCATCTTCTGAGTCCACAGAGCTTTCTGTTCCCCTGGAACTTCTTACAATGTCTATAAAGATTTCTGCTCTTAACCTTTCTTGTGTTATAAAAAGCACAGCCACATTCCTCATAACTATTTGATGTCTTATATAAAACCCTTTAAAAAAAAATCCCAAGATAGCATCAAAGGAAAAAGTTGCCCACAGTTGTCTTTAAATGCTATGCTTATTTAATATCGACATGAATATAGAGTCACTGCTCTCTGAATCTTGGACTCCCAGACTAGCAATAGAGGTACACAACCTAAAATCTGCCAGTTGTTTAAAAAATAATAATAAAAAAAATTCAGCTCCACAGGGAAAATGTGTCAAGAGTAAAAGGCAGTGAGGGTGAATTTTGGACAGAGTCCAAAAACAATTGTAGGAAAGAATCTGTTTTTTGTTTTTTTTCCGACAGCCTCCTGACATGCTTTCTTCAGTTTTGCCACAAAGTTGAGATCTTCCCTCAGGAGAAATATGTGTGTGTGCATGTGTGTGTATGTGTGAGCTGTGGTAGACCCAGAAATTTTAGACACAGGCAAACCTGGCATGCAGGGAAGGAGGGACATGTTAGATTTCTGAGCTGACATGTCAAAAAATAGTTTATTTCAAATATTTTATCTTTGAAATATGCCAACTACCATTTCCTTGCAATTCTAATTTAATTTAATTTCATTGTTCCTAACACACACACATGCCCACGTGCTCATGAGCAGTCAATATATACTGTGCATGTATATTCTAAGAAATAATTTATTTTGATTTGTTATAGTCAATGTATAATTATGTGACAGGTCTAATCTTCAAGATGAATAATTTCTTCCTTTTTGATATGATGAGCATGTCTTAACACATTAACATCCTACTGACAGCTGCAAAATGTAGAGACAATCAAAAGACCAGGACAGGAGGACAGGTAAAAATAACAAGAAAAACTGTAATAGCCATCAGGTGCTGGGTTCTTTCAATTCCCTCTGACTTCAGTAGTTCCTAGGATCATGAAGAAAGCAAATTTTTTCATCTTTATATTTCTTATAAAGAAACAAAGAAAACTTGATTTGACAATACTGAACTGAAAATATATTTACAGCCTCATGAATGAAAACTTTTTTTGATAACAGTGCTAAGTAGTCTATTTGCCCAATATTATATTTATCTTAGGAAGTAGTTTAAGAGGCAGATTAGAAAGTTATTTTGCCAAACCTTTTTTGCATGTATGTTTTTCCTGGTTGGTAGCAGAAATATCAGTGTATAGCCTATAGGCCTGTGATGAGAGAAGCACGTAGGAATTACTGTTTACTGTTAGGCCTGGAGGGCTAAATCAGGACTGGAGTCAAACCATGTAGTCTTCAAATGCATGGGTCCTCAGAGAACTTACCCTCTATTAGGGAATGATATTTGCATAGCAGATGATCATGTTTTTTTTTTTTTAAATCCTCTTTTGTTTTTTGTTGTTTTTTTTTTTCTTCTTGTTATATGGTGGGGAAAGGACTGAAAAGTAGTGTTAATTTAATGAAATAAAAAGGAAGAAAGAATGGGAAATGTAACAAAGGAGAAAAAATAGAACCATTAGGATGTAAAACTGTAGGGACAGGAATATGAGTGAGACTAGGAAGAAAATAAAACAAATAAGTGCAGCCCAGAAACATTAAGATACAAGATTATTGAACTAAACAGGAAATCCCCAGAAAATTTCCTCTCAATACAAATGGTATTTTTCCTCATTTATTTTGTCTCCGTGGATGTGTCAGGTAAAAAGAATTGGACTTAAATTGCTTCCGTCTAGAGCTGCTACTTTTCTTCATTGGGTTTTATCTATCTTATGCCTACGAAAGTTGTGACGCCTTCATGCTGCTCTCAGATCAGACTGGTGTTGGCGGTCTAAATCCAACCAAAGTTAATTTCTGAGGCTACATCTTTATCCATGGAGAGAGAAGGGCTCCTACCCAGCCATAGTTCAGAACAGGCACTTGTTCACAACCCCTAACAGCCTCTCTGCTCTCCATTGGCTACAGGGGAAAATTTACATATACATCTGCAAGACCCCCATGGTACACTACACTGTCACTTCTGGCTGAGATGTTGTGGGTAACTCACTATGTTGTTAAAAAATCATCTTTGGGGGTAGATTATTCCTATCTATCCCAGTTAAGAAAATGCCACTGTAAGTCATTCTTCAGTGTTAACTAAATGGTGTTGCCAGCTCAAGTGGTTTTGTCTCAGATTTTCTTTACAGCTCTCACCTGAAGAAATTAGTCACTTCAAGCTCTAAAAAACTGGAATTTTTCCCTCACACTTTCCTAGGTCCACGATATACTATCATAACCTTGTGTATGCTACTTTCCAGTGTTTTAATCACTGCTAGGTTATCATGTAGAACTTTCTTTCAGGGCAGTGCATAGTTTGCATTCAAGGTTGCGTGTAATCTTTCAGAAAGCTCCTTTATTGACTAACATTTACCTAGCTAAGAGGTCCGTGCTCAAAGATACAATATCAAATATTCACAGTGTTAATGAGAAAATCCATATCTCCTGTAGTCAGTGAACTTTTGCACATTTTAAGAAGTGGAATTCATTTAAAGAACAAAAATGTTTAAATAGCTTAATTTTACTTGCTAAAATCTTTTTTTTCTTTACTCTGAGATGGACTGAAACAACAACTGAGTTTTTGTCAAAATTCAGAATTTCTATGCCAGTTATCATGAGATATATAGACCGGAGTAGAATACACGCAAATTTTAAAATGGATAAGAACAGAGTAAAAAATGCACCTTGAATTATATACATTTTCTTTTCATGCTATTTATTGACTCTACTACACAATAATAAGATCACATCAAAGTCTTACCTAGTTAAATACTATTGACTCTGTTTTTGCAAGATAGACCCTCTACTTGAATTATAGAGGAATTTATGCCTTTGTATGGATTTTAAATTCTGTTTTCCTCTTCATCGATGAAAAAGTTTTGGAAAAAATGCCATATAAACCTTTTAGGATGTCTTGGCTCTGTTTATATTTTTGAGATCTTAAGTTTATCCTTTGCTCTTTTGCACTTCACTCACCTTGTGCAATTGAACTGAGGTCTTCATGAATGATAACTACTGGCTACTCCATCTTTTTCTAGTTGATTCTCCCAGGCCATAGCTATCAAACTTTCTAGACAGAGGAGTCAAACTACTTCTATAAAACCCTGTGAATAAGATTATAAACTGGAGACAATAATATCACTCCCAACTATGAGAAAAGATCTGCTGATGGCAGTGCACAAAGGTCAAGGCTAGAATATGGTCAGAGAGTCCCCTTTGATTCCAGGCATTTGTTAACCACTTTATTGCCACATGAAATGTCCGTTCCTTCTCTCTCTCTGCCTTTCTCTTTTCTGCCTCTTACCCTTTTCTTTGTGTTGCTATAACTTTTTATTTTCCTCCTGACATTCCATTAGTTTTCAGCAATTTCCATTTCTTTCCCCCATTTCACCTTTCATCAGCTGAAGAGATGAGCAGAGAAATAGCTAATATTGACATTAACAGAGATTTCAATACAGCCATGGGAGCATCTGTGCTTCAGAAAAAGTGTATGCAACTCAGAACTCACATACTAGATATCTGTAATGGGTGAGAACAGGAGCAAAAGTCAGTACCACCATATTATCACATCAGCTGTAGAAATTAACCACACTGGGAGGCAGAGTATATCAATCTAGGCAGGGTCCTTCAGCATTCTGAGGTGCTACTGCCCGTGTCTTACTAGTTTATTTTGTACCTCTACTGGTTTTCTTCACATAATACTTATCAGGAATTTATGATAACATCTTGGTAGGTTTTATTCAATGCCAGGTGCTGTGTGTAAGCTTGTAATACAGTTATAACTCATTTGAATCAGCATTGTGATTCAAAATCTGACCTCCCTGTGGTGTATATGCTCAGAGTCCTCATGCTTCAAACCTAATGATATATTTTGCTTTGTTTTAAGTTACAATTGGAACCAAACCCATGGATTTCAATTAAATTTTAAAACTTCAGAGTGGAAAATCGTTAGTATTAGATTAGGATTAGCAGTTCTCTTGAAAAAGGGGGAAAACCCCAGAGAAGCATCTTTAATTCTACCAGCTAAGTGATTTTTTCTCTCTTTTTGTTATTTTGGGGGCTTGGGAGGTTTTGGGTTTTTTTTTTTTTGGGGGGGGGGGGGGTTTGTTTGCTTGTTCTGGTTTTTTGGGTTTTTTTGACAGTACTTTAACTTGCAATCTATGAATTTTGTAAAAGATGCCAAGCCAAGAACTACAAGTTATTGAAACAGTGGGGAAAGAGAAGTCTTTAGGAAAACAAAAGATACCATGATTAGGCAAAAATAACTGTCCCTTTTGTGCTATTAGCTTATAATTTCATTTTCTTGTCTGTGTTGATCACGGTTCAGAGAAAGTCAGACTTTACTATTTAGTGGTTAGAAAAATCTAATTCGGATTTGCAGTGCAGTGAGTCCTTACTTGTCTTCTAGGAGAGAGATCTTAGCATTTGAGGGATCAGTTTTGAAGAAACAGAGCTCAAAAGTCTTAGTCTCTGTGAATAAAAAATATGGACTGAATGTTATTAAAACCAGAAGCTGTAATCCATGCTGGAAATGACACTCTATTCCCTGCGTTGTTACTGTTCATGAATTCTCTGTTTAATAAGTAACTGAAATTAGAAGGTTTCATGGAAATTATTCCTCCTTCAGCATATTTTTTAACACTCTTATTCTGCTCTTACTGAATATAGGTTCAAATTTGGATTTTTTTCTATAAGGGAAAGAATGTCTGTCAATTTGAATTCTTGTTATTGGAAACTGGAAGCTGGAATCAGAAATTAGCTCTGATTGTCCTTAATCTCTCTTTAGTCTTAACAGAACTGAAACACTGTTATTTAAAATGTGCTTACCTTAAGTTGATGTGCACTTACTTACTTGAGTACTGGGGTTGTTTCTTGAGGAGGGAACTGGTGCTGTGTGGACTACTTCATTTAAAAACCCTTGTGTTTTTCATTTTTCAGATTAAATATTCCGTGGTTCTTTGTCTACATGATTACTACTCTATCTGTGATACATATTGATCCAGTCGATCAATAAGGGCTTTGAGGGAGAGGTGCAGTGATACCAACAGGTTTTTAATACACAGGAAGACCCAATACAGAAACGTACTTAAGCACACATGAAAATTTAAGGCATGATGACTTCCATTGACTTTACTCTAACTATTCACATACTCAAAATAGGGGAGATATTTTAGTACTTTGCTGAGTCAAGATTGTTCTATAGTACAAAATAAAGTAGTTAGCACAAAGAACGTCAGTGCCACCTGAGATACCAAGAACAAGTCGTTAGTGAAGAGTACAAAGTAAGGCTTGGATCCACAAAATGGAAAGAAAAAAAAAAACCCCGCATAATGGAAAAAAAAAGCCTTGAAAAGAGGTGACAGCCATGACATTCATCCATAAAAATGTAAAGAAATCCAAAAAGCGAAGGTCACTGATCCATCCTTTCTTCATCAATTGTGCTGAAGTAATGCAGCTCATGGCCTATTGAATGTAAAGAGCCCCTGCTGTTTTCAGATGCTGGGTAGAGAAATACAATGTGTGATCGACAACTTTTAGTCCCCAGTAGGGTGAATTAAGGACAAAGTGTTCTTGAGTACAGAATTTTTCTGCTTTCCGGGGTGAAATTAAACCCCTAACAGAGTCCGTATACAATTCCCAAGGGGAGGGGCCATTCCTGCTGTGGCTGAAGCCAAAAATGCATCAGTGATTTAATGAAAGCTTCATCAGGGATTCAGTTTTGATCCCATTTACACTGACCTTGTAAAACTGGAATAACTTCACTGAGGGCAGTGATCAATCTGTATAGAGGACAGTACTGGAAACAATACACGCCTACAGTCTTTGTCT
The DNA here is from genome assembly GCA_023637945.1 of Phaethornis superciliosus. Classification (NCBI taxonomy): domain Eukaryota; kingdom Metazoa; phylum Chordata; class Aves; order Apodiformes; family Trochilidae; genus Phaethornis; species Phaethornis superciliosus. Next base: position 66,814,424 of record JAJQWJ010000004.1, read on the forward strand.
GATTTCAGTGTGTGAATGCCTTCAGAAAAACAGAAAAATAAAGCATCATCGGAAGTGAGATACCATCCTTACCAAAAGGCATATGAAATCCCCTTCAGAAGGGAAGTATTTCTTATTAAAGCAGCCACTTCAAAAAATATATATGCTACAACTGTATTGTTAAAAAAAAAATAATTATTGCATCCAACCTGAGTACATGTCCTAAGCAGTAGGCTAGGTTATGCCTGCTGATCTTTTCAACTGGAAAATTCTTCCTGAAGGGCAAAATGCAACATTATGGATCAGAGTGTACAAAAAAAAAAAAAAAAAAAAAAAAAAAAAAAAAAAGAAAAAAAAAGGAAAAAAGGAAAGAAAGTTACCCTGTAAGCTGATAAAAGCCCATCTGCCTGCTTTTGACAAGGCACTGTCATTCTTCACAGCTTCGCATCCTGTAGACATTTAGAGGGTCGTAATTTCCAGTTCAGTTTTCTTTTTTTCCACCCCCCTCTCTTCTGAGTGGAGCAACGTGATACAGAGTAGGCTAAGACGGTCTGAACTAATTCATCTTGTGACCTTTTAGTGCCTTCAGAGCAGTGATTTAATAGCACTTAATCTGTCAGAAAACTGAAGCTTTGTAATAACTGTATATTAAGCCAGTTTTTATGGAGCATTAGCTGAAGTTCTTCCAGTTTACAAAATGGGGTGGTGCCTTGTCTCTTTTTTTTTTCTTTCCTTTTCCTCTCTGCCTTCCATGAAACCCTGTTACTCAGTAACACCATTTTGTATTTAAGTGAGTGATACTCAAGGTAACTCCATGCATTATCGGGTGCATAGAAAAGATCTCTTCCCATCCCTGTGTGATGCATGGCACAGGATTCCAGCAGTGGAGTGGGGAGACTGAGCTGGCAGCACATTCAGGCACCAATAATGGAGAGAGCTCCTCAGTCTTGGCCATGGGCCACAAATTCTAGTTTACATATAAAAATATAAAAAGACATTATTTGAACACATAGTGTAGAGGAAAACTTCTGACAACTGGTTACTGTCTCTTCAACAACTTTGCTTTATCTAAATTAAATTGCTTAATCTAATTTCCTTATCAGTAATCCAGAGAGTAATAATATTTCCTCTTTTTTCCAATTCGTTAGAGGTTAAAGAAATTATTGGCAGGGACAGCCTCCTTGTCTGCTTGCACAAAGCAAACACTAAAGAACATCAACTTTCCATAACACAGTTAAGCAAGAATTACTATAAAAGTTCAATATTAATAATAAAAAAAAAAGATGGTAAAAAATTGGAATTTTTAGTCCAAGATCTTAAAGTTCATTCTCCTCCCAACCAAGACACAAAGCTTAAAAAGATCATAATTTTTTTGCCAAACTGAAGTTTCATCAAATCAAATTAATCTTTTAAAGTGTTTAACTGTGTCTGTGATATCAATACCATGTAGAGAACGGTAAAAGGAATGCATCTCCCAGAACAGTCTGTGGTGAGAAGATGCTGCAGTTTGCTGCCATGTTGCAGCCAGTGGAAGGCTGTTTCATATATTCCCTGCCTGTCTTCCAGACTCTGTTTTCCTTCCCTAAATATATAGGGCAGTGAAAACTTTGCAAATCAATACAACTTCTATGAAATTTTAATCTTATCTGATTTAGACACTTGAAGTTGTGAGTACAGGTTTAACAATCTCTCTCTAAAGATTAATAGTTAAAAATAATGGTTCTTTGTTTCAAGACCCTTGCATACACTTCAGTGGAGTTAAAAGTTATGCACTGTTATCCCCTTCCCCAACACTGCCAAAATGTTGATGTCTTCCATTTGGCTTCTATCTTGCTTTTCCTTAACACATTCCCTCGCAGGACAGCACATGTAAGGTTTCAAGGTCTGGGTTTTTTCTCCTCCAAAAGAAAGTGCTCTAAGCATAGATGGGCAGATTTGTTCTTTCACCTGTATCCTGGCTTTCAATCTAATTTCCTCTCACATGTAGAACTGCATTCCCTTTACTATTTCATACCAAAATGTCCAACTGATTGTGTGATGTTACTTGCTTAGACCTGCTCTGCCCCATGATTCTTATTGTACAGAAGGGACAGAGATTAGAACCCCAGCTGGGGGTTTACACTGTTTTGGATAACAATAAATCCACAGGCATCCACTTAGTGCCCTAATTAAATATGGCAAGAGTGCCAAATGTCACCAAACCTTAGGTTTATCTGAAGACATCAAGTTCTTTGGATGCTGGGTGAGACAACTGAATGTTGGGAACACCCTCATGAAGTGAGCTTACCTTACTGCATCACACATCCCAAGCATCTTACCTACTTTGTGTCTGCTTTTTGTCCAAGACACAAAACAAAAAATGAAGAAAAAAAAACCAAACAAACCCTTCATTCAGCTGTAAATTAGTAAGATATTTCAGTGAACTTGATTTTGCTGGCACTGGCAGGCAGAGTCATTATTGAAGCTGTAATGAAAGAGTAATTTAAACCATAGCAATACAGAGGAGCATTTCTTCATAACAGCAACAAACTAACAAATAATGACTTTTCCAGATGTGAAAACATCAGTTTTCATTAAAAAGCAAGCAAAAAATTCAAGAAAAAAACTACATCTTTGTAAATATTCTTTGGTAACCCTTCGTTTCTGCAGCACGTCTCTCCCTCTCGCTGCGTGCATCTCTGATTATTGTCATTATTATTATTATTACCTTAATGTAGTGCTTAAATTAGTCCTTTTTAAATTTTTTATAAATAAACAGAATTAAAAACTTGCACTGCCCTCAAAGAACGCAAGTTAGGTGAGATGAAGCACAGATAACTAAATATCATGATTTAAGACAGACATCTTCAACTCTATAAATTCTCCCAGTCAGCATTAGACTTGCTTAATATTTTATGTAGTATTCCTTCCTTATATTTGACATTTTGAGCCCCTAATAAAGATACAAGCCTGGGTTGGGCTTGTTGTTTTTTTTTTTTCTTTCCTCCACTCCACTCTTATCCTTGTTTTACATTTTTAAGTATCAAGGAGCTGACATGAGATTTTTTTTTTTTCTAGTGTTTCTATCATCATTTATCAATATTTCTAGTGGTTATTGAATGCAATTCTCTAATTATCATTCTGGGCACAAGTGTTTTGTATTTTTTTGTTGAAAATTGTGTGGAAAATTGATGTGAAATTTCCTAGAGTGATTGGTTTTTTGCCCTTTAATTCTTCTATGCCATTGCTCTTACATTTAATACAAATAGTTATGAATAATGAATCACCAGATTTTGGATATTCTTAATGATCACCTGTTTAGCTATCTATTATCTTTGCCTATATAATCAGAAGTTATGCTTGCCTATTAAACTGTCAAAGGCAGAAATTTGAAACATCAACCTTTTCCCCTCCCTGCTACAATAGCCTTATATTCTACACTCTGGGTCCTCTCCCAGGCACCACAGAGGAATTACATCCTCTCCCATTGCCCTTCAGCCTTTTATTGACAGGTCTTAAGTTGATTTGACCTGCCAGACAATCAATGTAGTCCATGGCTTCCTGTTCACCCAAACATAATTTTTATTTTTTGATCAGGAGTGTCTCCTTGCTGACAACCCACCTGAACAAATAGTTTCTCAGGCTGATGGTGGGGTCAGTAACTACTTGACAGAGGTTGTCTTTCACTGTGTATGCACAGTTCCTGGTAGGAAGAGTCCCAGTTATGGTTAGCATCACACAATACTAACAAGCATTCAGTAATCAACAGGATTATTAATGACAAAGACCCTGTGCAGCAGCAGAGCATTAGCATCATGCGATCCTTCCCATGCATTCAGTGATTTGCATCCAAAATGGAAATGTATTTCTATAGCTGGGGTACTGAACCAAGAAATTAGCTTTCTCCATAGAGTTCTGACACATGTCTGGGGTAGGTCATTTCATCTCCATTTATCTTAGTTTATCTTCTCTGTCATGACATCAGTTTTTCCTGACACAAATGTACTTGGATACTGGACCCATAAAGAAGAACTCTGATCTCAACTGGGGTATCCAGGTACTGTAATAAGAGTAAAATCCGGAAATCACCTTGGGATCCATCTAACTAAGAGGTATATGTTCAAAGATATCTCATCTCTACTCCTCATTTCTCTTCAGAGGCAATGGAAGGAACAGGCACCCTAGAAGGTGGTACATGTCATTTTAAGGTAGATATCTGTGATGGCTTAGATGAATTGCACCTTAAGAGTGCCTACTTTTCATCATGGAGAGAGAGAAATAAATACAGCAGTAGCTGACTAGTGAGAAATGGAGACCTGTGTCACAGAGCTCTGAAGTTACATGAGATGGTACCAGACTGTCAGGCTTCTCATGTGTATTTTTCTTTCATCATCACTCAAATACTCAGAGCAACTCCTGTCATAGTAATGATGATTTAAAAAAAAAAAAAAAAAAAAAATTTTAAAGCGGCATAAAAAGAACATTATTTCAAAGACAGCAAGGTTCAACGTAACAGCAAGTCTTGATTCAAATTTGGATATGCAAGAAAATATACATCTGAAAGAAAATATGCAGAACCCGTGCCCAGGGCTTATTTTCTGTTTTGCTAAGAAACAAGCAAAAATACAGGTTTTTTCTATTACTTTTAATTGAAATTGAATGACACTGTTCAGAACCTGGGTACAGACCAAATTATTTGTGTTTTTCCCCTCTCATCCAAAAAGGATCCTAAACTGAAAGAAAGCTTCATTTTAAATAAGCAGAACTGACAATATTCTTTTCAATAACTGTCTATGGATGAAAGTTAATAAAGTCATTGGGCCAAATACATGCATGTGTAATTCCAATTACGCCACAGTCATGTTTAATATAAAACAATCAACTTTGTATTTAGCCTGGGAATCAAGCCTCCTGACTTCAGTGTAAGCATGAATTAGATGAATGGTGCACTTTATAGTATTTCTGTATAGTTAGAACATCCTTGCCCTTTTCCTATTACACGAAAGATTTAATTAAAATTAAATTAAAAGAAAAATTATATTAAGAGAATATTTTTCAGGTGTTAAATAATATTTGAACATCCTCTTCATGTTTGCTCTGGAAACAGGCAATAAGTGCAAGATTATATTTTGGCCAAATGAATTTACTTGAAGATCATTAAATACTATTCCCAAAAGGTAAAAACACATGTGTTTTTAGTTTTTCTTTAACTTTTGTGAAGTAATACTTATATGGAATTTATTAGCATAAGGTTACAGTGAATGAAACCTTTTGAAAAGTATTGTTTTGCTCCACAGTATCATGAGGATTTCAGTTTTTAGAAGAATAATAAACATTGATAATAAATTCCTTTTTCTTCAGTTTACTTAAAGGTTAAGTCACCATTTTCAAACATAGTTGCTCAAAGCTATGCATGCACACTATCACATCTATAATGAAGCTGTCCCCTTTTTCATAACACACAAATTCAACCAAAAAACTTTTTGGGTTCATTTCAAGACACTTATTTTGATATTTACCTGTATGAATCCAAAGGTGAGAGTATTGAGTATTCCTTTAAATCATTTCTTGACCTATACACAAGATTAATAGACTCCATGGGCAAACCCTGGTCAAATCACAAGATGAGAATGTTGTGTGTGCTGTCTCCTACAGCTTCATGCAGAGCAAAGGTTCCAGCTTCTTACCTGAAATGTAATCGAAACACGAAATATAATTTTTTGATATTTCATTTTTACTTCCTAATGTCGTCCCTGAACTTTTCATGCGTTACTCATACTTTTTTAGGGAGGGCTTGTCTCTCTACTTCTCATTGAATATTTCTGTTCTTAGGATTGGTTTCTAAGGTCCTAGAGTAAAATTAATTTTTAACTAACAGTTTTGTCCATATCACCTTGTTTCATCCCTTTCCCTACTGCATGAAGCTTAAAATTAATTTTAATTTTCTGTCTTTTTGCTCTGTGTCTCAAGAACACTGAAAGGGTAAAAGCTGACTGTTATAAGTAATAATGTCAGTTGTGATGAAAATAAAAATAGAGAAACAGTAGTAATTTCTTTTTAAAGAATTATAATTCTGTTGATAAAACAGATGAACTTAAGCAGTCAGGTATATACCTTGTAACTCTCAAACTCCACTGGAAAATGCTACAGTGCTGGCTTTAAATTTACATGGTGCTAACTTTTCCAGAGCAAGATTAGAATTCATAATTTATTTATATTGTGATTTTTTTTTCTTGATTTAACCTTTATTTTACAAAAGGCTTCTTGAAATATTAATTGCCATTTTTTCCTACAGAGACCTAACAAAGTTAGACAGCAAGGTAGTACTGATACACAGCAGGAACAGAGAAAGAGGGAATTGTGTTTGGGCAGAGGAGGGCTGAGGTGTGGGCAAGAAAAGAAAAAGTATTTAATACATTCAAAAAATAAATAATACAATTTTCCTATGCATTCTGAATGCAATAATTTATTATCATGATGTCAACAATTGTGTCATATTATTTATTGTAGCTACATTTTAACATCTTTGTATTTAAAAGCCTAAAGTAGGATAAGAATAAATAAATGAAGCTTCACTACATGTTTTTAAGGAAAGTAAATTTTATTGTCCTTTTATTGGCTCACAGAAAGAAAAGAGACTCACAGCCACATTAAAAGTTCTGTAACTCAGGGCAAGGGTAGAATGTTTTCATCCCTAAAAGGAGACTCACATCTTCCACCAGAATGTGGTATCTCACTTCCTTCTGGCCTCCAGTTCTCACTGACCCTTTTCTCAAGGTGGCTATAACACCATTAGCTGTCTCGTCATTTTGTAATGGAAAAACTGGTAAGAAAAAAATACAGATTAAACTCTGAATTACTGTTCCACTTACCTTTCCCTTCCCTTCCCCTTCATGTTTTACTTTTTCCTTCAACTTTTCCTTTTTTCCTATTCTTCCAGGAAAGACAGAACCCATCCCATACAGACAAACACGTTAGAAGAGTGTAAAAGCAGCTTTGTGCAACCCTTTCCACCTCTGTATTGCCTACAACACTGTCAATAACATGCTCCAGTGCTCCAGAAGGCTTTCACTTCCCTTTCTGACAGATGCCCAAAAGCAATACACACACCAGCTTCATCAAACTTGCACTTTAATGGAAAACTTGAACAGCAATCTCCCACACTTTTATATCAGCACCTTTGCCTCCACATACTCTGTAAGTTCTATTTGGGAAGTTATTCTGCCTCGATGTCGTTAAGGACTCTGACACACAAACCAGGCACTGCAGGGTAATAACTTACAAAGCATCAGAAGGTCCCTGGTAGCTGTGAGCACGTTCTTATCCCAAGACACCCTTCAGCAGACCTGAGCTACCTTAAACTGCTCCCTCTTAGCAGGTGCAAATTAGCAGTTATGGAGAACCTAGTACTTAATTTGTTCCCCCTCCAGTGCCAGTGCCTGATTATATCACTCAGACTCTCTTGTAAGGACTGCCAGAATATGCATACAAATTCTTGTGCCACTTGTTATCTCCTATACAGGGAGATAAGTGAAAACGATGATAAATCATGAGGAAGCATTTCCTTTCTCAGTCAGTAAGCAGGACACTAAACAGAAGTCTGTGGCCAGCATCATTTAGTAATACCTATTAACTGTAGAGGGAGAAAAGCCCACATCAGGTAGAGATTAGACAGAAAGGTGTGCTCATGATGTAAAGGCTGGTGTTGTGTGAAATTCTCTCCTGTGAGGAAGGTTAGTACAAGGTTCTGCTTGCAGGGGTAAATATTACTCACACAGAGCAGTGCCAGCAGCAGCAGCCTTAGCTGCCTTGGCAGATAAGAGTCGCTTTTCTTTCCTGACAGGGAAGCAGAATTAGCATCCCTTAGAGTTTAAGATGAGGAAACATGTCTATAGAAAACATGGAGCTGATGTTATATAAAATAAAAATTATTAAAAGAAAAATTACAAAATGAAACTAGGTTACTCAGGGTACTGCTGGTATTTGCTGGTCTTCTCATCTGTTTTTATTAAGGATGACTCCCCAGTATGATGCTTAGTGAAAGCTTTGTAGTAAGCCAAATGCAGTCCTTCTTCATGTGTTTCACATTCATTTTATGATTACTCTGTTAGTGAAATGTTTCTTGCTGCCAAGATATCCACGAAGTCAGCATAGCAGCATCTCCTGAGTCTTATGGATTTATGAGGAAAGGAGCTGACAACTCTAATTGCCTGCTGAATTGAAGGGGATACAGATGAGATCTGCAGAACAAAAGATCTGATAGTTGCTTTAGCTACAATTTTATAAAATAGAAAAAAACAAAAAACCAAAAACACAAAACAAACAAAAACAGCCTGAAAAAAAAAATTCAACTGAATTCAAGGCAACAAAAGTTATTGCTGAAGTTGGTGTGCCTGAAAATATCCACCCAGACAGCTTTAAGTGAATGATCTGACTAGATCTTCCCAAGGCAGATGGGAGAGGCATGCACGTTTGTTACAATCAGCATAGTGTCTGTCCAGTGCACACATCCCCAATGAAACTGGTACAACCCACTCAGAAAGACTGACATTTACCAGTTAGTACAAATATTTCACAGGTGTCTTTGCCTACAGAAGTGCTGATCACCTCATCTGAGACCTTTGTTCTTCACATCAATTCATTGTGTTTTAACAGATAATAAGAGGTGTTTTGCAATCCCTTACTTATGCTCTCTCACTCTAATTTTCCTCATAAAATGAAAGCACACAGTGCTTGATAACAGCATTTACCCAAAGACTGTATTTTAGGGGGTAAAATAGGAGAAGAAAACTCCTTCTGATTGCTCACAGAGTCAGCCCTGAGAAAGAGAGCCAAGTTCCCACATCACTGTGGAATACATGTGGACTGAGTGCACTCTCAGCCTGGAGGCAGACACCCTCCCAATCTCTAACCTGGGCTACTGCACAGTAGGAAAAGGTTCAGGTGCCTGTTAGGGCTAAATAGTATGTTCAGACTTGAAGCCCTCTACAAGCTTTAGCTTGTCATCCTTAAGGGGCCTCAGTTTCAGTGCAAAGGGGAATGCATGGTGAGTTGTGGCTGGTATCAGAACTCTGTGAATGTTACAAAATGGGTTGAAGCAGAAGGCTACAAGAGTGGAAAGTTGGATTGTTTTCACCCAGCGCAGCGTGGCACCAAGAGGACCTAAGCATTGGTCTGAATGGAAGGGCTTATTAACTTGTGTTTAGTCCCAGACAGTGCATGGATCCAAAGGGTATGGAAGTACTAGCAAATTAAATGTTCCTGAGCTCTGAGGTCAGATGGCTTGGAGCAGTCTGTCTTTCCAAACCAACTGGGAGGTTGCAAATTGAAAGAGGCTACATGCATTCCAGGAAATAATCTGTCTATTTAGTTGTATCTTCAAGTTTCATTGCTCAGGAATTTACTAGAATAAACACAGTCAATGTTTCTCACCTCTGTTTTCATGCCACTGTTTTTTTTCAGTGTTAATGAATGTAAAGCAGCTCTGAGTTAGCTGCACCCATGACATGGGAGACAATTTTTTCCCAGCCCTTATAACTGAGTACAGCTGGGTTCACCAGAATTGAATGTGGGAAGAGTGACCAAAATTGGCAGCCATCAATGCTCCAGAGGAGCAGAAATCTAGTTTGGTTATTCTGTCACCACACAGACTAGGGCCTTACTCATTCCTATGGCATTATTTCCAATGCATCTGTCAATTCCACTTGCTTCAGCATAATTTTTCAGTCAGTCCAGCTCAAGTTAAAATGTTATAGTATTAGGAATGTCCAGCAGAGAAGAAGGTATTATATCACCTGCAATACCATTAGGAGGATATAACAGATTGACCAAAAAAGTAAACATCTCTAAAAAAAGGAACTGCACGTGAGATGTGCTTTTCAGTAGAATCAGTGTCCTTGCAGTTGTAGAAGGGCACAGATCATACTACATTGCTTAAGTGAAAATTATGCTTCTGTGGAAATACGGAGGATATAATTTATTTTCATATCTATTAAAAGATAAAGATTGTTTATTATTCCAGTCAGCTATAAAGGTCAGTTACTGTAGAAATGAAACAGGAAATGTTTAACACACCAAAGCTGGATTTAAAGAGAGAGGTTGAATCTCTCCAGCTGTAAAAAGGGTAATTTTCAATTCTTTGCATCCATTTTGAAACTGATTTCTGAATGTTCACCTTTGCACTTATTTCAGATATAGTTCCGGTTTTTCTCAGCAAGTAACGCAAGTTACAGCTATACTAGTCTTATGAAGTCCAAAAATATGGTAACATTTGTAACGTTCTGAAGTGTTTAGCAACCATGCATGTATGGGTGTTCACACCTACCAAGGCAAAACAGAATAGTTTTACATTCTTATTTCCATTACTCTTTGGAAAACAAAACCCAAGCAAACAAAACAGAAAAAAATTCTCCTTTCCTTTCCTTTCCTTTCCTTGCCTTTCCTTTCCTTTCCTTTCCTTTCCTTTCCTTTCCTTTCCTTTCCTTTCCTTTCCTTTCCTTTCCTTTCCTTTCCTTTCCTTTCCTTTCCTTTCCTTTCCTTTCCTTTCCTTTCCTTTCCTTTCCTTTCCTTTCCTTTCCTTTCCTTTCCTTTCCTTTCCTTTTTCCTTTCCTTTCCTTTTTCCTTTCCTTTCCTTTCCTTTCCTTTCCTTTCCTTTCCTTTCCTTTCCTTTCCTTTCCTTTCCTTTCCTTTCCTTTCCTTTCCTTTCCTTTCCTTTCCTTTCCTTTCCTTTCCTTTCCTTTCCTTTCCTTTCCTTTCCTTTCCTTTCCTTTCCTTTCCTTTCCTTTCCTTTCCTTTCCTTTCCTTTCCTTTCCTTTCCTTTCCTTTCCTTTCCTTTCCTTTCCTTTCCTTTCCTTTCCTTTCCTTTCCTTTCCTTTCCTTTTTCCTTTCCTTTCCTTTCCTTTCCTTTCCTTTCCTTTCCTTTCCTTTCCTTTCCTTTCCTTTCCTTTCCTTTCCTTTCCTTTCCTTTCCTTTCCTTTCCTTTCCTTTCCTTTCCTTTCTTTTCTTTTTTTCTTTTTTCTTTCCTGACTTCCTGAGTTCCTTTTCTTTAACCACTGAGAATCAAACAACACCTACACCATCATGTTTGGTCCCAAACCCTTTCCTTCCCTGTCCACCAAAAGACAACCTCCAACTCAGTGAAAGTGTTTGTTGTGTCACCAAGAATTAATGTCAATTGTAACTTCAGGAACTGCACAAGGGACTTCATTGTCTTGTTATTTTCACTGGGAAAGTACTCTAAAATTTCACAACAGAGTGGTGACATACATCCAGAAGGAGAGCTTTCTGCTAACTTTGCTTCTGACAATACAAAATTCAATTGATATTTCAAGTTTTTGGCACCGTTTTCAAGATGAGAATAAATTCCAGAGCGAGGTAATTCACTATATAATGCAAAAGTAGATAGATAGCACTAAGTTCTGAGCTACCACATCCAGGCTAGCTTAGATGCCTTAAAAAAACCCACAAATTCGTCACACATATATTATTTTGCAGGTAGGAACAGAGTCTAAAAAAAAATTAAAAAATTAAAAAATAGTCCTTCAAATACTGCAGTTCAATTCTAAATGGGAGCTGTAGCCGAGAAACCAAGCCAATAAAGACTTCACAATCATACAGTATGACCAATGTTGTTTATGGGATGCAAGAAGCCCTGCACCCAGCAATTTCCCAGGTCAACAAGGAACAAATGGAGAAAGCAAATCCACGAAATAATAAGAAAGGCCATCCTGTGACTTAACATCAGCAAGTAGATATTAGAGCCAATAGAGTACTCATGGATAAAATAGAGTCTTAATTAAATTGAAAATACTCTTAAGAGAAGTTGTGGAAGCTGAATGTTGAAATTGACTTCCTCTCTCGCGACTTGAAAAACACATTTTGGCATTGAAAGCACGTATCAAATCTTCCTTAACCCACTGCTGTCATCTGGGGAAGAGGAGGAAGAGGAATAGTAAGTAATATAATGAAAATAAAACACTTCAACATACTGCTGTGATACTACTTTCTATATGCTGGAGGTAGCCCATGCAGCAAATATTTAACTGACATTCCAGTTATCAAATGCCAAATAAATAAAGCCTCATCCTAAAGCCATGTAAAGGAAAAAAAAAAAAAAAAAAAAAAAAAAAAAAAGACCGCAAATGAACTGCGATACTCCACAGATGTTATTTGTATGCGTTGTGTCTGCCTGAATTTCTCCAGGCTTTTCTTTTGTTTTGTTTTTTATTCAAAACAGCAAGACTTGTAAGGTTAACACCAAATCATATTACTTTTGGCTTTTTCTGTGCTGGGGCTCAAAACATGACTACACTATCTTACTACTTGTGTAGCACCATAATTTAGAACTATTCTTTTCCTTGTAAATAAGATTACTGTGCAATATAAATGCCTTGCATGCATACATATTGCATGTAGCTATGTATCATAAATATCATCATGGTTGTAGACAACATACTGCACTGAAACTTGATATATTGAAATTACCCATGTAATAATCACATCTGGTTTTGGCATGGGAAGTAAAGGAAGCACATGGTTTGTTTTGTTTTATTCTTAACATAAATGTTGCTGGAAATCCTATGTGCAAATGTAGATTTCTCAAAGGTGTGGAAAAGTATTTTCTGTGGGGAATATGTCCTTAATGAAATTACTCAAAATCCTCTTAATTATTTCCTCACTCATTTGCAGACCTTCATCTGCAGATTAAGTCAGTTGTGCTTCCAGTCAAACAGAACTCGATACACGTGTAATGTCCCAGGGAAATCTTCTCTGTAATTAGGATTGAGGGCTTGCTGTAGCCTGGAATGAACCTCCTCTCATTGAATTCTTTTCAGGTTTTAGTTTGAGACCATTGCATGATGGAAAGGGACACTGAGATTTCAATCTTTTGGTGGCATTTATGTACTGCAGACATGATCCATAAAGCTCACAGTCGTGTGTTTTATTACAAAATATACAGTATCTATAATACATAGGATCTATAGTTTGAACTGCAGAAGAATCATGTATTTGGAAAAGAGAGTTCACTGCTAAGGAACAAGAAATATGGGATATCATGGGAGGTAATAATATAGGTGGATATCCCTACTTTTAAGAGACAGAATATAGGACTGGGATTGCACGTTCAATTTTGACACTGTAATACTGCCCCTCAACAGGAGCCTAGAAAGTGGTAGTTTATTCCTCTCTCTTCTCTTCTAGGAAGAGAGAAGGAAAAGCAAAAAATTCATATCTAGATAAACTCCTGTTGGGCCATAGAAGACATTTCAAAAAGTCTCCCTGGCATCAGTGTGTACAAACCTCAAGCATGGCTGAAATTTATAGAAATTTTAAAATCAATTAACATGTTAGGTTCTGAAGTGATATTGTAAACTGTCCAAAGTCATAAAATCAGCAATGCATGGCATTACTTTCCTCTATGAACAGCTTGAATAAATAAGACATTTATAAAAATGAGCAGAAAATATGAAATGAATATCCCAAGAACCATGAAAAAATATAAGCTAAAAAAGAAATTGAATTTTCCTCTGAGTTTCTGAGAGAGAATGCATTTGTGGATTTTATACATAATTTATAAGGGAAATTGGACAGTTCACTCAGGTATACACCATATCAACTTTTAGGAAAGATTAAGCAAGCTGTCTTCTTTTAATTGAAATCAAATATAGGCACAGAAGAAAATGACTTCTGCCCATGGAAGAATGCAGTGATGTCACATAGCCAACAGCATTTACAGTGTACATGGGTCTTTCTTCTACAAAGTAAACTTCTGCTTCAGTTCTTGAACAGCCACAAAATGGTGTGAGCATTGACATCTTCCCCTGTCTCTGAACCAGGTCTCCCATACTGCAGTCAGTACATACGTTTACATTTGACTTTGTGTACAGTAAGGAAAAGTTATGCCCTACATACTGTTTGCATCTCTAAGAACATAAGAATTGACATAATAGATCAAACTAGTGATCCATTTAGTTCAATATCCTATCTCTGAATTAAGTGTCGGATGCTTCAGAGAAAGGTATAAGAAAGTCTTTAGTGGGCAATAAAGGAATGACCTGTCACAGGGAAAATTTGGTAGGGATTTCCAAAACAATTGAATGCAATTTCCTGCTGTGTCAGGCACTACATCCTAAAATTCTCTCCCTAAATGCATAAAACTCAGTCTTACCTTGTTCCATAAAATACAATCCTTCATGTTTCCTGGACTGTTTCAAATTATTAGGAAAGGTGACCACCACTCCCAGTTCTGTTGTTGGCTCTGTTTCTCTCTTGCCACATTTTTTTTAGTGGGCCACTTAAATTCACAGTGATTAATTTTTCCATTCTTTAATTAGGCTTCCTTATTTCACTGGGACAGTTTTCTGATGACTACAGAGAACTTCAGCTAAAAGCTTCTCAAGGTCTAAGTGCTTATTCTAACAATAAAAATACAGACACCATTATGGTCAACTTTCCATTAATGAGCATAACATAGGTTGAGGATACTCTGGTGACTGAAAACACTGATCATGCAGGTATCACTGCCAGGGAACAAAAGGAACATTAGCTTCTTCTCCAAGAGGGTTACTTGGTTTCTGATCTGCAGACTGGTGGTAGTTGTTCTTTAACTTACTGAGGGAAGTCAGACTTCTTGAGGACTCTCCTGGGAAGCTCTAAAAGGTGGTCATGTTTTTATTGTGTCAATAAGATACATCATTAAAAGGAGATTAGAAATACTCTTGTGTGAGAAACATACCTGGAGCTCCCAAGTGTTTCTGGCATGCTCCAATCAAACCTCCCATTTCACATCCTTGGCTACATCTCATGAAGACCAGATCAGTTTGTCAGCTGAGTTGAATAAGAGCAGATTATGGCAGATGTAGTTCACTCCTGACACTACTTAGCCTACTTCCTGTGGAAAGATGAAGACCAAGGAGACCAGCAATTACTACTTCTGCTTGTGTCAGTGACACTTCATCTGGGCCATACTCAAAAAATAGCAGAATTTATTAGCACAAGCTTTAAAACCATGGTTGACATTAGTGAGACATAAAAAAACAATGACAACAGCCTCTGAGCTTCCAAGTCCTCTCACAAATGTCTAAGGCTTTCCATGTGAAACCTGAAACATAAAACAGTAGGTAAATAAACACGACTAAATTCTAAACATCACAGCAAGCTAGGGAAAAAGACTAGATAGCACAAAACTCTACATAACTTAAACCAGAGATACACAGTAGCCTTTTTAATCACTTTACTGAAAAGGTCTAGGATTTCACTATTCCTTAGCTCAAGTAAATGAGTTCTCAGTTTCAAAGAAGTAAAATCTATGCTCAACACCTAGTAAATCCTTCAGATATCAAATGAAAGAATATACAAGGTTTAGGCCAATTATGTATTCTTGAATGTTGATTTTAAAAAAAGAAAGAGAACTTATTTCTTATTCAGAAAGAAGATATATCAGATAATGGGTTTTTTCATCAGTTCTCTGTTTCTGTAAACTGGGAGAATCAAACAACATCATAACCATAGGCTTGTATAGTACAAAAGCATAAACATGATGAAAGTCTTTTATTACACCCCTAGACAAACACACCTCATAATTAGAATAGTGCCCTATACAATATTTCCTAATGGCTTCTCCAGTTTGACTTAAAGAATTTTGGTAAAAAGATGGTCCATAAAATTACTTTCCACTACTTTGAAATATCCAGTAAGGATTCCAAACTCTATGTGTGAGGATGTATGTGAATATGCATAAGTATATATGTAATATGTATATGTAACAGGTATACATTTGTGTGTATATATATATATGAGGAAAAAATTATATATCTCATATATATATTATATATAAGTGTATATGGATGAGGAAAAATAGACAAAGACTTGGGAAGTTTATATTTTCAAAGCAGGTACATCCATACTCTTTGAAGGGTCAGCAAAACAACAGCATTAGAGACACATCTGAAGATAGAAAACATTGCAGATGGTAGTGCAAACATGTAGGAGAGAGCTGAGGTGCCTGCAAAGAAGTGGCAAAAAAAATTTGTAGGAAAGAAATAAAGATTCATGTAGAAAGACTGGGAAATAATTAAAAGGGTGAGGCAAGAAGTGCTAGCACAGAAGCAGAAAGGAAGATAAGTTCTTTAGCTAAAAGGGGAAAATAAATCAGCACAGACAGAAAAGTAATTTTCGGTCAGTTTGGTAAGAGAGAGAAGCAGAAGAGTTTAGAGATGAGTTTAATTCTTGTGCAGGAAAGCAGTTAGAGTATAAACAGATTCTGAAAGAGAGAAATCTGCTCCATGGGCAGAGATCTAGGTGTTTTAAGAATTAGATCAAGAAGGAACTATCCACACCTAAACACAGCAGTTAGGTTGCATCAGTGACCAGGGACCATTTTTACCCTCCTCTAATGCTTCAGTCATATCTAGAAACAGTTATTAGAGTTAATAAGATGCTTTTCATTGACTTCAGTGTGTTTTTAAGCTGATCTTGACTGAGGAGTACAAATCTTCACTGCCATTTAAGGGACTCGCAAGAAGGTCCTTGTCTGTAATCTGATCAATACTCCTTTGTACTGTCATTTGTTTTAAGGAGTAATTCTGATTCTTCTTTCTGAGGATGGAAAACTGTAATCAATATTTTGAACCATCTTTTGAATAGTGAGGAAAAGACTAGGAAGCATTGGTTGCCACTGGTTCTGGTATTCAGTGAACAATTCTACTAGTGACATCCAGATGACCAAAGACTAAAATAACACTACACAGTATTAGTATAGGATAGAAGAAAATGCAAAGAAGGAAATCCAAAGGAACAATTACGATAAATTCATTAATTATCTTTATTTGTTTTTTGTTTTTTGTTTTTAATTTTTGTTTTTCAAATCATAGAAGTTTACATAGCTGTACAAATCAGACAGCTATAGACCTTAGAGAAAGAGCTGGCATATAATCAGCAAAGTTTTCCCTCCAGAGATCAGAATTTAACAACTAAACAACTGTTATGCAAATGTCAGTAAAGTATGTGATGAATCCATTCATCACTATTTCAGGTTCAAACAAGACTGAAATAACACTATGTTTACTGGGTCATATCTCAAGACTGTAGATGTATGCTACATCAGAGGACTTCTGCATTTCCATTGCAGAACTTTAAACCATTATTTTCTGAATATTGACCAAATGCTTCTATTGCTATAGGAAATAATTTACTGATTACTATGTTGTCATTTTCAGAAAAGTTTGCCCTCATTTTTATTTAGACATCTGTCTGCCAAAAGCCAGAATCTCACCTACCATACAGCACACAAACCAGAGTGGTGGATAAACTCACACATCTTCACTTTCTTCACCCATCTGACAGATCCCCACACCACTTCAACCCTCCCGCCCAAAATAAATAAATTCTAAAAATGGAGGAACTTGCATAGATCCTGAGGAAAGCAAAAAGTACAAAGGTATGGGATGTAGAAGAAGGAAAAAAATGTCTCTGTGTATCCTAAGACACCTGACTATTTTTTTTTTCTTCCAGAATTACTTTTTTTTGGGTTCTTTGTTTGTTTCATTGTTTTTTGTGGGTTTTTTTTATCTCTCCTTATTGGCATTTGAAGCACACTAGCATTCCCTAAAATCTTGAATGTGGTGTTTACACCTTCTTTTAAATCATTAATGAGACTGCCAATTGAGAAGGCAGCAAACACAAATCCCTTTTATAAACACTTTCCCCTTGGCTTGCTACATTGTTATTTATTACCAAAGCTTGTGTATGTACCTAGGGCACATTTTACTGCATCTGACAGCATTCAGATTCAAGTCAGTTTGGATTAATTTTCTTCATCAGCTAATTTTATAATTCATTTATTAAAGTTAAGACTTTCTGGGGGTTTGTTTTTCACTCTTTTCTGGGTTTTGTTTTTGGGTTTGTTTTTGTTTGGGGTTTTTTTGGGTGGGGGGGGGTGGTATTTTTGGGTTTTGGGGGTCTTTTGAGCTTTTTTTTGTTATGTGTTCTCTCCATTTACAAATAGGCCAAGGAGTAAGGACACTCATATTACTGATAATGAATATGATATTCAAATGCATTCAATGATCATCAGATGCTGTCCCTGACACAATGCATTTACACAGTGAAATTGGTGAGATAATGGTTAACTGTTGCCCTTCACTGAGAATGACTGTACTTACTGATCGTGTTATTAAATTAATGACTTCACAGGTATTTAGGATCCATCTGCTGCTGCCAAACATAAAAATTATTCCAAATATTAAAAACTGGAAGAGGAGAGTAATCTGAAAGAAGGTAAGACACTGAATGGGTAAGTAAGGGCTAGGCAGATGCTCATGTGCCTAAATTCTCTTGTGCTGCTCAATTCTGAAATGAGATATTTGGCTGCAAAATACCACAGGTCAAAAAGCATAGTCCTTTGTGTTCATATTTTTTAACAATATTTTGGGCTGCTCTTTGAGACATTATTTTTGGGTATCACTAATCTTCCCACTGCCATAAGCTGCTGTAAGGTAAGTGCTGATGAAACATCACACTGCCTCCACTCAAAACTAGCAGGTATATCAGGTGAATGCTCTCACATCTTTGCTTGCACCTGTTTCATGCGCTATACATCATGGAGCAATTCTGGGTGAAGGCTCCTAAGCCTAAAATTGAGTTTCTGAACACACGAACACATTCAGCACTTTGAGTATTCTGAAAACCAGTCCAGCCATGGAAAAGGAATACTTAATCCTCAGAGATCACAGCTCTGTTCCTAAGGCAGACATAAAAACACAAAACCTTTCTTTCTGGAGGAGGTAAACCACTAACCAGAAAGACAGAATGGATTTTCCAGATGCAGTGAGAGCTGAAAAGCAAAATTCAAAACCTAGTCCAGAATGTTCTGTCTTTTGGAGGTTCTGCCACTTCCACTCCCTATATTTTAGATTTCCCCACTGAGGGAAGTTTCTGAGTGTATGGTATTCCTTCCCAACACATTTTTCCACACAATCATATAGGGCAGTTTCTGTACTGTAATTTTGTGCAAAAAGAAAATTCTACAAGCTGTACCCAAAGAATTTTTTCAATAAACGCCAGTAAATCCCTATAGATCTCTAAGCATCTCATTGTCAGAAATACAATAATTTTCTACACAGAAACGTTAATACTTTGAATTACTTTATGTCCACATTCTTCTTATCTGTCAGCAAAAATGATAAATTAATCAATATTTTTCATTTTCAAAGAAACTTAGCAATAAAGAGATAACTTTTTTTTTCTTTTTTTTTTTTTTGGTGGGGGGAGTGGATGTTGGGAGAGGGAAAGTTCTTGGCCTCAGATAATGCCATAGTAACTATACTTCTGTTGGATGACAAATTTATCACAGAAACAAAGAAGCAGCTATATAACCTGACTGAAACCTCCACTGAATTTAGAACTATGTGGCAATGTATCGCCTCAGGTAGAACATGGTGGGACATCACCATAGAAGACCTGCCTGAAAATCTCAGTTTCACTACAGACCTCTAGTTTTAGGACCTTAAAAGTGTGCAGATAATTAGTTCTTTAAGATTTACATCTGTCAAACAGGGGGAGAAATCCCTTTTTGAAACCTACAGGAGTCTCCTGGCAACCGTCTTGCACAGTGTAATTCCATGTGGGTCAAGATAGTTAAATACTGGGAAGATTTTGTTGATTATGCATAGTCACCTAGAACTGCTTCCAACAGAAGTCACCTAGAACTACTTCCTTTATCTCTTAGACATCTGTATGGGACTTTCACCAATGACAGAATATCCACAGAAGATTGATGCCCTTCTGGAGAGGTAGCAAGATGCTGGGGAATGAAAGGGTGTTGAATGTCATGAGCTGCTGACACTTAGGTTAAAGACTTGTACCTTCAAACCATCTGTGGACACAAGAGGATGATTTAGTCACCAGAATGAAGGGAGATTAATCTGGATCTAAATACTTGCCTGTTCAATTAATTAATCTCATTAGGAAACAATTTAGCTTGCTGAATATCAAATCACACATTTTTATAGAATCATAAATATCATGAGTTGGGACCCATAAGGATCATCAAGTCCAATCCCTGGTCCTCACAGAGCTACCTAAACAAAAACATATCACTAAAACTGTCATCCAGATGCTCCTTTAACTCTGACAGACTTGATCCATTTTGGAGAGGATGACCCAAAATGTGCAGGTAAGTCCACAGCAAAAGTAGTGACTGAATTTGAAAAATCTATGTCCCTTCCTTGAGTGATTTTGCCTGCCAGTGTTCAACATGGCAAAAACCCAGGCTTCTGTCACTCTGTGAAGTAGTTTGTTATTGGGCCGAAGTATCTTTAATTTGTATATTCTGGCTGTACTACAAAAACGGTGGTCATCTGAGCTCAAACTAAAAGATGAATTAAAGTTGACATTATTGGCTAAGGTGCTTCTTTTACATCTGTGTTTAACAACCACAAATGAATAAATCTTTTCACAACAGTGAAAAGTGAAAGCTCTGAGTATTTCTTTAACCTTATCATCATGTGTTTCAACGTTTCTTGTTGCCTGCACACCAATTTGTTTTATTTTTTTACAGGCAGCCTAGGAAAATCTGTTCCCTATCCTATGTATTTCACACTAAGCAGATCAAAAGGACTTGACAACACAAAATGTAGACTCAATAAAAGAGGAGAGAAAGAGAGAGAGAGAGAGAAAGAATTAAAAGATTATCAAGTTTCGCATTGGAAAGTTGGTTGATTTCCAAGGAGTCTGCCCATGAAAAATCATTGGTGGTATGAAGACAACAAACCGTTCAAGTTCCTTGTGCCATAATAAGAAATACAGGGATCTAATAATATTCAGGGATCTGAAGCCAAGTTTTTTACATTAAAGCAACAACCTTGATTAATACATTATTCCATGTTGGACATCAGTGTTTCTTTCATTTTTATTTTTTAATTCACATTAACATTCTCAAATGAGCATGATCTCAGTTCTATATTTAAATGCAGCAACAATTTGAGGCTACCTCATTACTTTGCTTTTCCTGGCCTCCTTGCTTCCATTCATTGAAACATAATGTAAATACACAGGAGAAAAAGGAGAGCCCTTGTTAATTCCACCAACAGTTTTATTTTTTCCCTATATATTTTGGAGATACATCCTTTCAGAAATTCTACACAATTAGAAACAATTTTTTTTTGTTATTGTTGGTGCTATCCATCAACAGTGAGACAGTTCAGCCACAAATAATTGGTATTATTTTATTATATGCTTTACTAGAGCATTATATCTGTTTATGACTCATGACAATCAAAAATATGTGCCTCCATGACAATAGAGATGTAAACCATGAAGCTAATTCAACCCTAGTGCTGTATCCTTGGCTATGAAGGACCCAGTTTGCAAACTGAACTTCTGTGATTCATCTGCATTCCTGATTTTCTATTTCATATATCAGTTTGTCCTTATTTTTCTCCTGGGAAGATAGAACAAGTAGTCAGTGTCAATCAGTCACTAGAAAAGCACTTGTCGTATCAGTACAATTTTGAGTTCACTCAGTGTCACTTCAAGTTCTTGATTTGGCAGACTTCTGGTTTTGCTGATGCTTCAATAACCCACACACACTAGCTTTATAGAAAAATGGAACTTGGGGAGATCAAGATGATATCTCATAATGGTTGTGCTCAAAGTATTTTGGTCTTTAGGTTATTATAGAATTTGTTTGCAGTCAGTTGACCAAATCAAATATCCTCATCTAATCCTATTGTGTCATCCAATTTTTGTTCCTCATGGATTACTGATTCAAACTTAGACTAATATAAAGAATCCAGGTCTGAAATACAGAGCTGAAGAACCAGAAGGGAGCTGCTTTGATACTGTATGCAGAAATAACCTGTCTTTATTCTTCATTGTTACACAGAGCTGAGTGAATTTTTTAGTCAGTGTTCATCTTCATTCTGACTTGCTCAAGTACAATTCTGTACAGAGAGCACAGAGATCAAATTTAGGTTTTATGATTCTGATTCTTAAAAAAAACACAACCAAACAATCTAAATGCATTACTGTATTTCATCATACCTTTTCAAAATAATGTGCTTCTTGAACTGTCATAAATTCAAGTTGCCCTTTCTAGCAATTGATTCAGATTGCTGATCCTTACTGAATCAACCCCCCAGCCTTTAGAAGTAAAAGTGTGCTAGGTAAGTGTGTTTTATATGATTTAGATTAAGATATCGTGAGCCACATCAGTTGTTTGGACGAGAGAAAAAAGCTCAGCTTGTGAGCAGTGAATGGGTGATATTTTTTCTAAAATTGGAAGATGACTTGTGAAACAATGTAAGAACATTATTTTTAAAACCATAGTGATATCTGGTTGGCCAGTACATGCCAACACTTGCATAAATTTGTAGCAGTAAATTTTGCTAGTTCTTGAAGTCACAAAGACTCAAGAGCCACCTCTGAGCTTCTGTCAGTGCCTAAATCAAATGCTTGTAATTCTGACAGAAAAAGGGGCATTAATTAAAATGAAGAACTATTCAAAAGAAATATTTTTCTTTTGGATACTCTACTGCAGCAATATACCCTGCATTTGATACTTTATTTTTTTTTAAGTTATTTCATCTTCCTTGCCCCCAACACTCTTCCATGTTTGTTTATTTTAAAAGTGAGGAAACCAGTTAACTATGGAAATCTGGAATACTGGGGATTTAAGCCAAAAACTTGCTTAGAAAATTTGTATTAAATAGGTCTACCAAGAAAACTCTTTGCTTGTACTGAGATAATCACACACTGAAGTCAAATTCCAGGTAAACCCTACTATGAAAAATCTGGTAAATATATCAATGAATAACCTTATCTGGAGATCATTGAGGTTAATATGATGTTTATGTTATAGAATAACTGGGTTTTGGGGGAGAGTAAATTACAGGTGGGATTTGGTCTATATTTATTCTTATAAACTATGAGAATTTTTAAGAACTTTTAGCAGGTATAAGATTATGGGAGTCTAGCTTATCACATGTCTGATCTGAGAGGGATGTTAAAAGTAGTAGAGAAATTATTTCAAAGGATGATGTTAGAAAAGATAAGGTCTGTCTGTTTCTTAGTAGATGGAAAAACTTAAGAGACTTAGCAATACCATTACCCCAGTAATATACATTTATTTGTTTAAATCAATAGAAACCTATGGAAAAGGGATGTTGACTGACCTGGGCTCGAGACTTTCAGTTTCCTCACCTTCCTTATGAGACTGTATGGTAGCTTATGTAAGGAAACACTAAAGTGACAGAGTGAATATTTCATATTTCTAACTTACCTTGCCTAAATTCTTTTCAATCTGCCTATGCAGGAAGCTACACCAATAAGATAACCTGTGTGCCTATTTTAATGGTACAGTTTCTAAGCAGAAAAGCCATATGTCACCTTTTTCTTCTCTCTGCAATGAAATCTAATGAGGGGAAATTCAAGCTATTGCAGAAGATTAGAAAGGGCTAAAAAATTCTCTCAGATGCTGTGGATGAAAATTTTTAAAGTTGGCTGCAAATATCATTGCATAACCCCTGACTGTTATTTTTAATCTCTCATTGACAAGGAGAAGCTTACAGGGAGTTGGGGCTTGTTATCTTCGTTTTATGGGCCACTGCTCTCGGAATAACAGGACTGATAAAGCACTGGTGGTAAGTCAGTTGGGAAGGAGAAATGGACAATGGAGCCACACAGAGCAGAGAGTGTGAGTACAAGAGAGAAAAGTGCTATTAATGTTTCTGGCAAGGAATAGTGATTTCTTCATCAGTGTAAAGAACCCTTGTGAAAATAGAAATTCATGCAATTTTTTTTTATTATTATTATTATTTACTCATTCATTTTAATGTCGATCTAATTCAGACTGATATGAGCTTGCTCTCTTTAAAATCACTTAGATGAAAATTGAGAAGAGGATTTGGAAATATATTTACAGGGAAAGGTTGGAAGTGTGTCATCTTTCTCTTTTTCTTTAACACGTATGGTCATGTTTAGTATGAATAGTGACATCCAAATATCCTGATCTTTGATGTCATCCTCTACATAGCTCCTCTCCCACTACTTGCACCATCTGCCTGCCCCTGAGCTCCTACACTTCATCCTCCTCCTTACCCCTTGCCCCAGACTCTTCCCTGCATCTGGAAAGGAAAACCAGTTCAGACAAAGAAAGAAGCACAGTGGAAATAACCTGCCATTCAGTTGCTTCATATCTGAGGTGTCAGCTTTCTTAGGTGAGGATTTTCAGGAGCAGGGATGAGAGCTTCCACTCACACTTATCTGTTGAGGGCACAAATATCATGTCACACTTTACTGAAGACTAATCTATTAAGACCAACAGAGGCCCTTCAAATAACTTGTAACACAATTTTGTCAAGATAATATGTGATTTCGCAGTAATTCATGTTACATTCCTTCTGTTTATGTAAATTTTAAATTACAAATCTTGCACTGACAATAATTTGTATGTGACTTCCTCCTCTGAATTTAGGAATGTCTTTCCCCAAATTTAGAAGTGAATTCTATTCGCTTTCATATTCTGGTTGACACTAGTGGCAAAATTTACTCTAACATTAAAATGTTAATATTGTTATAAACTTAAGAGAGTTAAATTCCATGTCTTCCTGCAGAATTCCAATTCTAAAGTTGCACTTAAGGTTTTGGTTTGTTATCTTCATAGATTACTTTCACAGAACTGGAGCATATGTTTATTTATTTCTTTCACTGGAAGCAAGCTAATTAGTTAAACCCATCTATGTGTAGAACAAGCAAAAGCTTTGTTGGGAAGTAAATATGAGAAGTGAGAATTAAATTCCATTACTTTGTCTCATAGTAAAAATTTTAATGTCTGAAATCCACCGGGATACTACAGTCAGAGTTTTAACTATCCTATATTAAGGATTTACAAGAAAGACCAAAGAAAAAACAGCAAATGGAATAGGAGCATGACATTATAGTCAGTACACAGAAGCAGAAGTGTTGATAGTTCTTAGAATTGTCAAAATTTTTGGCACAGATAATTCTGAAAACATCCACCAGTTTGATATCCATCTGGACCTAATGAGATTTGACACAGTAGATCCCCTTGAACTTCCATTTCCAGGATGTTTTCACCTTGCTTTTTGGATGTGCTCACAAGGGAGACATGTGGGTCCTTTCATGTCAGACCTTAATTGGAGCATATATTCCCTTCTGCACTGCATCTGTTTCACTAGGGACTTTCATCAGATGAAGCAGAGGGCTTTTTCACTCTCTCAGCCCCCTTTAATACAGAGTATTCAGCTCCTTCTACAAAGTGTCTTCATTTTTTCCCTCCTGTTTTTGAGGTCTCCCACTCATTCTACTATTGAAACATCTTTGTGCTGTCTGTCCTCTGTATTAACTTCTCCCTGTGCATGGTTCTTTCTGCTCCTACATGAGTTTGCAATGGAGGGAAGAGTGAGGGTTCAGGCTTTCTTTTGCATTTCATTCTGGCTTTCTACATTTATGAAAATATTTTCCATCAGCACTGTATAATGTGAGAGATTTTAGTCTTTCCTCTTTTTACCTGTTCTCCACATCTATTCCTAAACCTTCATCTCTGTTCCCCATGTTCTTCAGACCCAGAGATTCACCTTTTTATTACACCAAATCTATCCACTTTAGTCTCACTTGGCTTATCACTTCTGCTTTGTGAAACCTTTTCAATGAGTGTCCCTTCTTTTCTCTGTACCTTTTGTTCACTTACCTTCTTTTCTCACTTGTTAACTGCCACACAATCACATCTTTCAGTAGACAGAATGGTCCCCATTGGTCTGATAACTGTTTTGGCCATACTCATAAAAATATTATTAGAAACCTGAAGATTTGAACTTGCTTGGTGTTCCTCAGGCATTGCTGTGGCTCAGATTTTGGGTCTCAGCTGATCAAATTACGTAAACATCTGCTGTTTTCTGCAAGACTGCTATTATAGTTGATTTGATTCAATTCTATTTGATCCAGCTCAACTCTATGTAGAGTAGTGTAACTCCCATAGCACCACAGTGCTTAATGCCTTCCAATACTGCAGAGAACAACTAACCACTGCCTCCTAAGGGTGATCCCACTTCTCAGCTTCACTGGTGTCAGTCTAAATGCTCATTTTTGTCCAAACCTTATTCTGAATTATGATATACAAACTGTAGGCAGAAACAACTATGCATACGAAATAGGCTAATTTTATCAACTGCTTTCTTACAAATAGTTTAAGAATTCAGTACTATTATACCAAAATATAACATAGTGACAATATTGAAGATAAACCTAACATCTGAAAGCAAAAAGATTTTGCTTTATCTATATTTCTGTAGCATATGCACTGCGAAACAGTTTTGAACTTAGCTATGTCATTTGCAAGCTATTATGTAAAGTACATGATCATGTTTAAAATACAGACTGAGTTTCAGTTGTATTTCTAAAATGTAACTTAAGTGACTGTTTAAAAAACTGCAATGAACAATTTCATAATGATTGACTTCTGAATAGAGCTTTTAATAATGTTGAGATTTTTGACATAATCTGATGTTACTAGGTTTTACCATGACTGTTAGGAAAATCACTTTCAAATTCATAAAAATAATGAAGTTCATAAAATCCATAGGAAATTTATTTTAGGTGTATAATTTAACACATATTTAAAAAGACTCAGCTACTTGTACAAAAAGAAGAAAAGGCTCAATTCTAAAATTTTGTTCACCATTTATCGAAGAAGAAATACAGTCAAAATAGAGGCCACCATTCTTGAGTCATTAAGATAGCTAGATAGATCTGACTATTCATTTAAACTGCATTACAGATCAAAACATAACTTCCAAATGGGGTGTAAAAAAACATTCTTGCTAAAGAAGGTGCACTCTGATAATAAAATGTAATAATTACTTTTCTAAGGTGTCTTCTTCATGCAATTAGTGGGCCACTGTCAAACACTCAGGACTTAACAGGTTATGTAGCATAGTGTAGTGCACTGATTAAAAAACAATAGTGCAAGATTTTTTCTGGCCAGCCTGATTGTGTAGCATGAGAACTGTCCTATATATTTACAATCATGGCACTTGCACTACCCAAAGTTAGGTCCAATGTTTGGACCTAACATCCAGACGTAGGATGAGATCAGCTAGACCTCCAGACCAAATAAACTGAAATTGTTTGGAAAGATTCAGTATTATATGCAAAGACAGTCCGGTGGGATTGCAAATATACTACTGCCTAGAGAGAAACGTGCATATGTGAGATAGTGAATTACTCTAATTTTTACAAGTATATTAAATCTGTTTCAAATGCTTGGTGATGACTCTTTCAGCCAAGAGAACAAATCTGAACTAGTCCTCAAGACTTGCTTTAGTTCTTTTCAGTGGGAGCACCTAGACTCAGAACTTTCTGAAAATTTGCTCTTTGTGATAACAGCCAAATATTTCTGATCTTGTCAATACTTCAATTTGACCCAACATTTGTGTAATCATTATGATCAATAAGTAACAAAAAAAGATCCAACCTGGGTGACTTTTGAATATTAAGTATTTTTAAAGACCTGCAAGAAAATAAACTTTCATGAAAGGCAGAAGTTGGGGCTGAAATGGAGACCAGCTTTTGAACAAAGAACTAAGCCTCCTCTGCTCTGGGGACAAACCAAAGAGAATGGCTATCCTGAAAGAAGTCCCAGCAGAAATTCACATTGGTCTGAGTAAGACTTTCTAGAATAAAGAAGTCACGAAAAAATCAGATCAACTTGCATGATCCAGCTTAAATCATGATTGGAAACACTCTCTACAAAGCATTTTTTTGTAACTCATTTAATTACTCAGTTATTTGAAAACAAAGTGCCTAATTTACTTTTTGCTATAAACAAATAAACAACAAAAAAACCCAAACAACCCCAACCCCTGCCTTTGTTTCAGCACCTTCTGCCTAAGCACTTCAGCATATTGCATTATGCACGCTGTGAAATTTGGATGTGTAAATCTTCCCTCTGCGCAAAGTCCTTGTTTTTTGTTTATAAAAAATAGAGTGTAAGGGGATATAAGACATAAGTGAATCAAGCCCTCAGCTAGCATTTAATTGATAAGAACTAAAGCTAATATTACACAACAAATAAATGGTCTGTTGCACAGGCATTTAATTAAACACCAAATTAATGCAGTAATGACCTACTGGAACTAACAGCCAGAAATGCTTTACTGCAAGCAAGCATCTGGAATGTTTCACCTTTTTTGTTTGGTGGGTTTTTTTTGTTGTTGTTTGGTTTTTTTGTTGTTTGGTTTTTTGACTTTTTTTTTTTACAAAAAACATACATTCATTTTTAGTACTTAGTCTGGAGAGCTTCTGTTTTGTCCTTTATCCTGTCTGAAATCCTGACCTCACTGGGCACCATTCTTCCTCTGTGACTCTTTCCTGATAGGTATAGCAAACAAATTGTAAGTTGGTGTTCCTCTCTATTCCCCCCTCTACACCCCCATTCTGTGTCATTATCTGGTTGAAACTCATCCCCGTACACCTTAGGTGATTACACACTGCCTGGAAGATAAATTGCAGACAGTACTTTGGATAATGGTCTCAGGTAAGAAGCCTACCATGCTGTGGAGAAGGCACAAGAATCAATATATTTCTTTTTCTGCACAAGTCCATGTCTATAAAAGTGCTTTCAATCGTACCCCAGAATATCTGAGAGATGTGGGAGATTAACTCTGCTCAGACCCACTCAAAAAGCTCTTTGCCAGCCCCCTCTCCTAGGCAAAATGTGTAAGCGAGTCTCTAAGTGGGGCTCAGTCATACATTGTCATCCTCTGCCATGCTATTGTGTGAAGTTATATTTGTCCTACAAAGTAAACTTGTGTGGTTCTTTATAAATGAATTACTAACTCTGGGTTCCACCCACCTGGCTCTAGACATTGAGCGGAGTCATGTTTGTAGCCTCCCTGGTTTCTTCTGCAGTCAGTGGACAGAGGTATCCATCTCCTTCCAGTGCTGGCGCAAACATTGGATGAGCTCCACTGCTCCTGGAAGTGCTTCACTCTCCCTACAGGAATCAGAAGTGTCCCTCACAGCCCATCCCAGTTAGACATTGACAGTTGGACTAAATGTTTCAGGGGCGAAAAGTCTTTCCAAATAAACCTAAAATTTTGTGATTCTTAAAATACAGTAGTGTTCTAGAGATCCAACTGCGAGGCCAGATTCATCCCAGTTTCAAACCTTCCTGCTTGCTGTGTTTAACAAAAAGGAGAATACCATGTGGACCAGGTGTATTCATCTGCCCTATAGCAATGTTGTTTGAGATCAAATATCTGTGTAAGTGTATGAGGTAAGAGCTGAGGCAATACCTCTGCAACAGCTGTTATCTTAACTAATTATGGCCCAAATGATACAGGAAGTAAAGGGATGAGTCTTCAATTGCATTTCTACAGTTCACACAAGATTTAATGGAAGTTAGGAGCATAAATTTTTCTAAGGAGTTGGAGCTAAACTCAATGTCTCACAGAGTGTGTGTAGTTAGAGGATGTTAACCATATTTATCTAAACACACTACTCTTTACACTGCATTTTCTCTTCAGAAGAGATTTTCTGTCACCAGGCTTTGCCTTTTTATTTATCTATGGCCCACAGAGGCTGGGACAGATAATCTCTGGTGTTCTCATCTTCAGATTTCTAATTCATGAGGTTACACTGAAAAAAAATGCTCATATAATGTTTATGGCTTATGGCAATACGCTCCCAGATAGATGAAAGACAGTTTTAGAGCAAGACTTTATATATGTATTTCACAAATTTAAGTTTGATGAGTGATATAGATTTGCTGTATTATGAATAGAATAGCAGTCAAAACAGTCAATGAATTCTAGAACACTATTCATTTCACCTTAAAAGAGAAACTTGCATTTGAAGGACTGAATAATGCCCAAGACTTCTTTTTCTATGTTTACTAGATCTTCAATGCTCATGGCTTAGATGAGAAACCTAAAGTCAAGTGAAATGGTAAGTCAAGTCAAATGAAATACTATCATAATAGTAATAAAAAATTAATAATAATAATAAAAAGGAGAAGGAGAAGGAAGATAAGGAGAATAAGGATGATACGGAGAATAAGGAGAAGGATACGGATAAGAAGGAGGAGGAGAAGGAGAAGAAGAAGAAGAAGGAGAAGGAGAAGGAGAAGGAGAAGGAGAAGGAGAAGGAGAAGGAGAAGGAGAACCACTGCACTCTCACTTCTGTAAGAGAACTGCAAAGAAATTGTTGATATTTGTAATGTTCTTAATGCCTCAGTATGTGTCCAAGTGCTAACTGAGTCTTCCAGCTCTTGCCTGGGCATTATGTGTAGCAAGAGTTTTGGGGGATTTTTTGTTGGTTTTTGTTTTGTTTTGTTTTGTTTTGGGTTGTGGTTTTTTGGGGTTTTTGGTTTTTTTGGTTTTTTTGTTTTTGGGGGGTTTTTTTGTTTTTGTTTTTTTTTTTTGACAAGGGATACATTTTCATTGAAAGACCTCTTATCATTTTCTAAAAAGTAACAGGTGACACCAGGGACTTTGCTACCTGATGAGGGGGTTTATTTATGTAGTTACTTAAATTCCTCCTGCAGCTTCCAATGTGGACCACAGTATCTTTTCCTATCCTCCACAGTTAAGAACTAACAATAGCCACTGAAAAAGCAGTTCTTGTATTCTGTATAGAAAGCAGGAACTTCACAAGACTGGGTGACAATACTTTGATATATGGTTAAATGCTTACATAAATGCATCCATGGAAATGTATGATTACTCACACTTCTTCAGGCAAATTCTATTCCACTGTATAGTCACTGACTCTTACCGTGATCATTTCGATGCTTGGTTTGAGAGCGTTTATACTGATATGAGTAATGGAAAAACTCCTGAATGAGTAGCAAATTTTCTTTTTTTTCTCAGGCAATAGATAAAGTGCTAGCTACACCTTCTCTAAACAAAAGTACAGGTAACACCTCCCACCAGAGCACTGAAGAGTAATAATTAGTTCATTAAACATCCCAGAGTCCCTGTGGTGTAGGTATATATTCTATTATCCCCAAGTTAGCAAGCAGGTAGAGTTGACTAGCTCAGAGACACACTTATGGTAATTGAAGGAACTCTAACACCTACTCTTGTTCTACTGGGTAAACAGGCAGCTTTACTTCCATGTCCCATTATCTTTGCTGTTCTTTTTGTGTCATGTTGTAATGCAACAATAACATAATTTTTTTCAGTAGTGAACAAAGGTATTATTAAAACAAGATACTTTCCTGTTATGGTAAAAGAATATGTAGAACTCTTATTTATGGTCCCTTTTATTCCCCATGATCATACACATGAGTTTATAAGGTTTACAAATATGGTTTGAAGGAAAGCACGGTGTGACTTTGAAAACCTGAGCCTTTCCAATGCATCCTGCATTGTACACATATGTACACAGTATATGAGCTGGTACGACTAGGGATAAGGCATCTGGAATTTCAAGTTCAGATGGCTCAGAACCAGATTGAGCTCATAAAATGAACATTACCACAGTCACAAAACTAACCGAGGTAATCATGTACTATTTAGACAAGCAGCAGCATTGTCCTTTGTGAAGGGCTTTGGAATGTGCAAGTCAAGTGTATGGTTGCATAAAGATTGGGGATATTACACCCAGAGAAATCCTCTAAAGACAACAACATCATTAACTATTTACATCATGGTTCTACCCACTATTACATTTGACAAACAGTTTAATTTCAAGGAGAAAAAGCAAAAATAAAAAGTAAAACAAACAAGGAAAGACACAAACAGGAAAACATGAAGGCTGTGTGTCAACAAAAGCATTTCAGAAATTAAAATCAGGCAAGATGTCAAGCACCTCAAAGAAGAACTATGGGAAAAACAAGATTCTGCTGCTTTCCCTGTCTGCTTACTTTCCTTTGAGATAAGTCCCAATTGTTTATCAAATTTAGGATTTAAATGGCAATAATTAGAAGCCATGCATGGAGAAACAAAGAGCCCTAACTGTCAGTGACATCCTTCCCTGTGAACACTCACTTGTAGCAATGACAACTGTCAGATTTATGAGAAGATATATATCATATCCCAAATATCCAAGCAATGACTAGACTGGATTTTTGGGATATATAAAATTATCCCAAGGGATAATTTGGTCTTTGCATGACTCAGTTGTTGCTTCTGTAGATTAGACAAGGTTTGTACTGTAGCAATTGTTAGAAAAGACTGGGGCTACAGAAAGCTGGCATGGCTTTTCTATTTAAACTTCAGGAAGTTGCACTGAACAACTGACAAGATCTAGTGTATGAAACACAGAATGCCTGAGTAATTTCAACTATTTCAGCTAAGGTCAGAAGACTTCTGTGGAAAAAAACAGTTTTCTTAAACATAAGCTGTAGCTAGTTCCGGTAATTGATTGTGTTCCTTTCTGTGTCAGACTAAGATGAGAATATTTTTTTACATAAGGAATCATTAAGAGCTGCCCAAATGATCTTCTAGGCAGCTCAAATCCTGGTGCAGATCTGCCATGATAAGTTCAGAGCTAGGATGAAAGGAAACAGCATCAAGTTGCACCGGGAGAAGTTTAGAATCTATATTAGGAAAAATTCCCTCACTTAAAAGACTATCAACCACTGGAACAGTCTGCCCAGGGAAATGGTGGAGTCATCATCCTTGGAGGCATTTAAAAGACAGGAAGCTGTGGCAGTGCCAGGTTTATAGTTTGACTCAATTATCTTAAACATTCTTTTACAGCTTAAGTGAATGTATGATTCTAACGGGTAACATAAAAAGATGAGCAAATTTCTCCAAATTTTGGTCCAATGGGTCAATGGGAACACAAAAACTGTGTGGAGAAGGCATTTTCTGTTTAATCAGCTTGAAAAAATGCTCACCAGCTATACAAATATGATTTTCTTATATAAGGAATAGAGTTTCTTTATCATAACAGGGGAGGGAGATGGTGTTTCTCTAAGACATAATGTTCTCATAATGTGGGAGAGTTCCCAATGTATTCATCAGAGCCCAGGAATTTTCACACCTGCCAAACAATATTGTGTCATACTTCACTCCTGTAAACAGGGGACAATATGCTAACTTCTACTTAGCCATATTTTAAGGATAAAGGTATGAATAAAATCATAAGCTGTTATGTCAGTCTGATTGTAAATACCTGACATTCACACAAGTAAAGGAATTAAAGCAGGGAATGTCTTTAATTGTGCCCATATCAGTACGTTATTGATTATACCCCCCCTCCCCCATATTCCTCATTGCCAAAAGGAGAGTACTTGCTGAGCAAGCAGATATTAAATGTTCTCTTTTTCTTCATAAAGTACAGTCTCATTATATGTTTACTACTTAATATTCAACTTTTATTTTGAAGGCAGAATCATTTTTTTTCCCAAGCTTTTCAGAAATTTTCATCAATATACCATCTGTCTGCTTTGTAGGTATGAATATATTCATCTTCACAACACGACTAAAAATATTCATTATAGGCGGGTATATTGAGGCATAAAGTAGTAAGCTAAAAGATGCTAATCTTGCAGGTGTGGTTTTATATGACAGTAATATGACCTAGTCTTTCCTCTTAGCCCTTTTGACATGGCCATAGCCATCTTTGAAACCCTCTTATACAGTCTCCACTTCTACTGTTCCATTGGTCAGAAACTGCTCTCTAAAAGGCCAGGAGATAAGGCTAAACCAGTATAGGTACAGGGGACCAGTGCTGAGCTGAAATGGAGCTCCTGAGCCATGGGAAGCAGTAGGGTAGGGATCCTCACTGAGGACGATCAGGGATATAAAAACCTTATGAGGTCAATAGGGCCCAATATCAAGTTGTGGTCTATTCTTCCCATTTATTTCTGCTTCTCAAACACCCACTTTCAATGAGTTTCAGCTTGCATATTTTGTCTGCCTTCCCTGCCACTCCCAATGTCTGTCCCAGACACCTGCTCTCAGCCCCCCATATTCAAACTCAAACTTTATATAAAGTTGCAGTATCCTGTTCATTTTCTTAATATCCCTGGGAAGAAATATTTATGTATTGCAGATGCTAACTTCCAAGATATCATCTTTGCTAAACAAAAATTTTCATTTCTGGAAAACCAGTAATCAGTCACAGAGAGATTTCATAAACACACATAAACAGACATGCAAAACCATCTCTGAACTGCCACATAGGACAGAAAATTTCAATTTTATCAAACAAGTTGTCAAATTATTAGTAAAAAATGTGGGAACCATACACTGAGTGTTGCTGTGACACTCACTTAGAATACTTTATCCAGAGATCCCCACTGTATCCAGAATAAGTTTAAAATTTAATCTCTACAATAAACAAACTATGAGATATGCATACACAACATGACATGTGGAAAGCCCAGATATATTTAGACCAATGAATTTCCTTTATCTGGATTTAAATATCAGCAAACTGAACTTCAGAAGGTTATAGTCAGGATTTTTTATGTTTTCATGCATAAATTTGGACATATAAGTTTGTCTTCAAATAAAATATGTCTCCTTTTCAAGAATTCTGAGTACACTATTTCCCCAGTCTTCTCTATAGAACCTATGGATATGGTAGTATTTGGGTTTATTTCTCGTTAACAAAACATGCTAAAAAAAAAATAATTATGAAGTGTGAAGTTGTTTACAAAGTCAAGACAAATTTGGGTAGGAGCTTCAGCCCAAAATGGGAGCAGATGATAAGTTACACCATTTTTAATGAAGTTCACTTTTTTGTTTTCAAATGGCTTTAAATAAACTGCTGACCCACTATCACGTTAAAAGAAATTAAATAAAACTATGCTTTATTATAACAAACGATCTTGCAGATCATACAATTGGGAAAAATGGGTGATTTTTTATATTTTAAAAAATAAAATTAAATGTATTTCTTTATTCAAAATATATTTTTCCCTTTAACATACCTAGTTTATTCAGGAGCTCACATTTTCCCTACTGTCACAGTTCTTATGCAAATAATCTGAAAATGAGATGCTGCTTTAAAAAGACATATTTAGAAGCATGTCAGCATTTTAAATTGTGCTGTTTAATATTTTTATCTTCAGGAAAGCATGTAACATTGATAATTATCTGAATCTGATGATCTGCATAGCTAACACCATTGCATTATTTTGCATCAGTGATAAAAACAGTGCCACCACAGTACTCTGTGAAATGTCCCATTGCACTAATACCAAGCTGTAATGATTTCATAAAACTCAGATAAAGATTTCTTTTACTGTCATTCTTTGGATACTAACCAGGAAAACCTATAGAATTAATATGATAATAAAAAAACAGATTGTTTCCAGAAATAATCTTAGAGTAGGTGAGTCTTTTAAATAAGGAAAGCATCTTCATTTAAAAAGCAAAAGAAAGACAGACACAGTATTTTAATATGTATCCATTTGTTGCAGGCTTTTTTTATTCCTAAATGAATGCCTTGATTCTGCTTCCTTGACATGAAACTGCAATGTCTTGAATCCTGCTTGACTAGACAGTTTGGTCATGGCTTATCCACTGTACATGCTGTTATATGGTATTTAGTTTGCTGCCACTGCACATGATCTGGTTTAATCTTTGTGGACAGTACTGAATTCTATTAGCTCACCTCTAGACACAGAAAGGTACCGATTCACCTGAATGCCTACATTCCCCATATACAGTAAAGCCAAAGAAAAGTAATATCAGAATTTTCTTAGAATTAATTCAGTGTGTTTTGGTGGAAAACATTATAGGAGCTAATATTTTGATTTATAATGTTTTGATTTTTTGATTGACTGGTACTATATTTAATTTAACACAGTAGTAGGTGAAAAACACATCTACATTCCTTAAGAAAGGGTTCCAGTGTGGCAAGCATTTAAAAAATAAGTAAATTTTATCTTCCTTAAATATTTGCTTTCCTTTTTGGAGGGATGTTTTTCTTCCTAGCTGATGTGCAGCAGAAAATCATAACTTCAGAAAAACCCAGGAATAGAGCCAAAATGCCATAACTTGATTATGAATGAAATGCCATCTGGAATCCACATTCAGGCTGATAGACAAAAGTTGCTAGAAAACTCCATGTGTCTGTATCCATCTATAAAGCTAGCCAATAATAATAAAAATGTCCTTCCAATAGGGTCTTTTTTTTCTTTCGATATGTTATATATCTAAACCTCTGTTAGTTCCTAGGACAAATACTGTCACTCTTTCTCATTACACAGCTTTTTTTTTTGTAAAGAGCACTGATCATACCCAGTACTTCAGTTGAACTGTCTTACTATTTTCTAACACAGCTTTCTATTCTCTAACAACTTCTCACAAACTATTTTTCACAAAGCATTTTTATGCTAAAGTGTAAATTTGCTGAAAAGCCCTTATCTTTAGTGTTGTTTTTAGACCTTCCATGTTATTCCGTCAGAGCCTCATACAACCCACTAAACCTTTCAAAGGCACTATGCTATTTTCATCCAGGGATCCATTTATTGTTTCCATGCAGGTACTTGGTATCCTCTCCTTAACATTCTCTTTCAGTGCACTCTAGAAGATGTTCTTAAACTTGTCCACAGCTATTTCTAATTTGTCTGATCTTCATCAGTCAGTTTAAAGGAGCATAAAATGTCATCTGCCTCATCCGTCACGATGTGTGTATTAATGTATTTATCTGATTCACTTCCTCTTGCTCATCTAGGCTTGATGCAATTCTGAATCTTTAAGATCTCCTAATTTATTTCAGTCACTCTTCAGGCTTACTGAAGTTGAATTTCTCAGGTGGACTAGTCTGAAATGCTGCCATGCTCTAGCAGTTCTATAAGCAATTATCATCTTAATAGCCTGTAAGCTCTGTTTTGTGTACTCTCTTTTGGTCTGTAGCCAGGCAAAGAAGTATATTTACCCCCAAAACTCTTTGCTTTCTTTATGGAAGCAGGACAAGAAGCAAAACAAACAAAAACTGGCAAAATAAAGTTGTCTTTGCTGGGTAGCTTAGCATAGCCACCATGTAAGATTTACAGGAATGCTGATGATTCCACCATGCCACTTTGCTTTGCACACACCACACTTGTATCTGTGATTATGATCAGTGATAACTGAACCATTTCATTCCAGATAACCTGAGTAGTATGTCTAGTTTATATAGTCAGTAAAAGACCTAACTCTTTCTCTCAAAGTCTACTCCAAGGTGAGATCTACTTTGCAGGAAACTAGAGCAAAACTTTACTAAACTTCTTTTTCTTTCATGCTTTGTCAGTCTGTCTTGGGTCAAAAAACCCCTGTTCTAACAAGAGGGTATTTCACCACACATGAATTTAGGAGTCTGATACATAGGTGATAAGTCTTAACCCTCATTGAATCTGTTGTAGGGAGCAGAAATGAACCCAGCAATGTCCAGAAGGAGTCTCAACAGATACCTCTGGGTAAGCAAGGATTAGATTAATCTCATTAAATACTAGTTACTCAGGAGTATGTGCCTATATCTGACGAAGACCCTACAAGTTCTTTTTGTACTAAGCATGGGACTAACCAACATACTGGGTATATAGTTTGTGGAGTTCTTTCTTTATCTTAACCTGGAAATTTGTGTTTGGTCACCTGAGTTGTATTGTAGTATCTAACAGCTCTGTTGACTAAATCTATATTGTTTACACAAATAAATAGCGTTAAGTGAGATGCATCTCCTCATTACAGAACTGGGCAACTGGAAAAAGTATTTTAACTTTTAGCATCATGACCCTGTTTTCTTGTTATAAAGCAGATGCAAAATTAATGTGAGATGGATGTGACTTCCAGCACTAACAACCCTGAGAAATCTTGTGTTTCAATGACAATTAATTGATGCTAAAAATGATTTAAGAATAGAAATTATATATTTCCTCATTTCCGGGGATGTTCAAGCCTCCTGACAATTTGTTGTTCGCATCCTTGTCTAGTTAAACTTTGATTCCCCCACAAACAATAGGATAGAGATTTCTCCCTTACTTGCACCTTGCATATCTATAGTGAGAAGTAGAGATATGAGCTTCAAGGCAAATATCTAAAATATAAAAACAATGATTACCATCACTTTTTCCACCACTTTTGACAACCTCCATTAAAGTGGGTTCCTTAGGGAAATTTGCAAAAGTTGACAAATAAAGTAGAGTTTTATTTAAACTTTTTCATAAATTTTTTACTCACAATAAGACATGTACCTTCCCTTCCATGTAAATCTTATTCCCTTTCTGCTATTTCTGTAATACTACACTGCTGCATAGGCTGATGCTGGCCTGGATGCTTCCACAGCCCCTTGTGTAAAGCAATGATCTTTATTTGTAGTGATGGGATACTCTTTCTGCTTCTCTCTATTCCTGTGTAACACACACAGATTTATTTACAAGTGGAAATACAGCAGTGACTACCCTTTGCTGCTGACAAGAGATGAGCTCTGCACTTTATTTAACTGACTTTGTGTCAGCTTCAATTTCTTGAATTCTTGGAGTGCAGGTTTTGATGGTCCTTCTAAAGTATCCTTTGATCTTGTACTGTGTTTGGTTTCCTGCTCTTTACCCCTTGGACTTATGATTTACTGAAGGACTCGTTCCCCCACCTCATTCCCTTTTGTCTTCAAAAATAAACTAGTACACCTTCACATAGATTATTTTACAGACTATTATATTATAGAGGAAGAACAAAAAAAATCTTTTGGATTACAATATTCATTACTGTAGTTCTGCCTGTGAAGTCATTCCAGTAGAAAATAACATTTTTTATGGATTTAACGGAGTAGAGATGAATACTTCACTCCTTCTATAAAAAAAGAGGAGAGTTCTAGTTGTGTGCTGTATCACTTAGCTCCTGAAGAATGGGGAAAACCAAATGAAGGTCATGGGGATTGAATTTACATCAGATTATCTGTATTCTTGAATAAATTATGGATTTCCCAGTCAAGGGCAAACATTATATGTTAGGACTATTTTCTTTTATTACCCCACAAGTCCTGAGAAATTACAATTAATTTAGTACTGTGCTGTCTGGTCAAATTCTGGCATGTTTATCTACTCCTGAGGTTAAGCAAGGGAGTGGCTTACAATGACTGTGGTCACCCCTTAACCAAGAAATGTTGTTTGGATGCTTCTTCTACATATTTTAGGGTCTTATTGATGATACAAGTTGGTTTGTATATATATATATATTTATATATATGTATAGAAATATATATTCAGATATAGACTCAGGTTAAAAAAGTGCCAGAAAAAGTATGAGAAAATTATTCTTTCAGGTTTGGGACCTTCATTTATATGATGGTTATGGTTGGAATAGAATGAATTTTCTTCTTAGTATCTGGCATGGGGCTACGTTTAGAATTTCTGCTAAAAAAAGTTGTTGGCACAGGTATATTTTTGTTATCCCTGAGGAACGCTTGCATGAAGCCAAGGTCTTTTCTTCTCCTCATCCCACACCACCAGTGAGTAGACTAGGGGAGTAGAAAAAGGTGGGAGAGGGCATAGTATGGTCAGCTGGTCCCAGATGTCAAAAGGGATATTTCCATACCGTATAACATCATGCTCAGCAATAAAACTCAAAGAAGAAGGAAGTAGGGGGATGGCATTTGCCTTCCCAAGTGACAAGTGACCATCACACATAATGGACCCCTCCTTACCTGGAGGTGGCTGAATACCTTCCTGACAATGGGAAGTGGTGAATAAATTCTAGGTTTTGCTTTGCATTCATGCATGGCTTTTTTTTTTTTTTTTTTTTTTTTTTTTAACTTATTAAGCTGTCATCATCTCAACCCATAGGTTTTCTCACTTTTAATCTTCCAATTCTCTCCTGCATCCTTCTGCAGGGGAGTGAGCTGTTGGGTGATGCTTGGTTGCCACATGGGGTTAATGCATGACAAATAACCAGAAACAAACAGGCCTGGACACCTAATCCAACTCTCAAAGGACCAAAACAGTTTCCTCATGTTGCAGAAAGAAGAACCCAGTAACACAAAACTACAAATAACTAATCTCACAAGAAATTGAGACATACTTAAGGGATAATTTCTAGGAAGCTGACACTTATTAAGCATCTGCCTTTATAAATAACTCTTCTGTGAGTTCCTCCAGAGTTCCACTAATAGGGGAACAAAGAATGCTATGAATATATATATTTATATATTTTGCATATGTATGTTGCGTGTATCCATATTTGTAGACTATTTTGTCTGTTCTACTGTATATTTAATCATGGAATCTAAGTAGGAAAGAATGGATGTTGACTTTAAAATATGCAGATGAGGCAACTTTGCTTTTAATTCCTTAAGCAGGGACATATTTAACAGTGTAGATGTATGGCCCACAATAAACCTCTGCTTATCAGAATTGGTTTTAGTGAGCTTTCTTGGCTCCTTCCTACACAGGAGAACTGTTTGTGATCTTAAATCTGCGTGCAGAACCTAAATCATCATCTTAGTGCTGTGTCAAGCTATCATTTGTTGTCTGACCTATGCATGAACAAAAGTACAGGACTATGAATATTGGAACTGATGGCTA
Source organism: Phaethornis superciliosus (assembly GCA_023637945.1). Classification (NCBI taxonomy): domain Eukaryota; kingdom Metazoa; phylum Chordata; class Aves; order Apodiformes; family Trochilidae; genus Phaethornis; species Phaethornis superciliosus. Next base: position 66,854,862 of record JAJQWJ010000004.1, read on the forward strand.
GATTCAAAATCAAATCTCTAATTCATTTGTTAATACTAGAAGTACAGAATAAGTGATATTACTTTGTCTTGCATTGTTACATGAGTCGCCTACATAAAATAATCTAGTATTTTTGGTCCAATCTGCAGAGACACTGCATGCTCAGATTATACATTATGTCAGCCACAACAGACATGCTGAAAATGATTTCTCATATTTCTAACAGCAGTTATTGACATAGAATCATTTTTTAAGGGTACAAGACAGACTGAGATACACAAGTTCTTCCTTTTGTAGCTTGCTCTAAATAAATTTTACCTAACACTGTTTTGTTTTCTTCCTGTCTTCCATAAAGGGAAAACCTGTGTAAAGACATGGAAAGAAGATGCAGAATGATTCATCTAGGTTCATGATCTGCATAATCAGAAAACCACATCAGCTAGAAACATCACTGAGCTCAGCAGGTGTTGGGAAGAAGTTCAGTTATGGAAATTCAGGAGTTTTCAAACACACCACAAATTAAATGCAGGAAGTAATCACTAAGTCATGTCTCAGCAACTTGGAAAAATTGCATTTAAAGAAAACAGTCATATAAAGAGTTAGGTAATAGAATTTTCAGAGTAATGGAAGTTGCATCTATGACCCACAAAAATTACAAAAAAAAGCCCTAAGGAGGTATGGTATGAGAACACAAAAAACATACTCCTTTTATGTTTGAAGCCAATGACTAAAATCAGGTTGACTTTAAGTTTAATCATTCTTAGCTTAACCCTCACAACTTTTCGGTCCACACAGAAAAAAGTCCTTGTAGCAGTATATATGGTCTTCTATGTTTCATGCTTTAATCAGTTTTTAAGGTACATGTCAAATTAGGATAAATTTGTCAGTTCATGTGTTAAAGCAACAATACAGGGAAGTCACACAGCACTTATATTTTATCAAAATTTAATCAATTCTAATAAAAGTGAGCAGTTTAAGTAAAGACAAAGTAGAATTTCACATCTGTATTCCAAGGATGTTCGCTTTCTCCAGGAACTTTTTATCCAATCTAACTTCTGTATTATTTAATTGATAATCTATTTTATCAATTTATCAAACTCTTCCAAAGCCCAGAGTATACGTTTGAACAGTGCAAGCTGACAACCCTACAGAATAGTGTGAGGTTTCTGTACATGATGACAGACAGACTGCCTGGAGCTCATGTGGACAGCTCTTAGTGGCTTTGAATCACCTTGATTGGTTACAGTCAGTAGGGTTTCTCCGCACAAGAAGTTTTTTACAAATTGCAAAGCCTGGCTGGGACTTTGAGTAATTCCTTGGATGATTAGGCTGTTTTTGGCTATGACCTTCAACAGGCTACCTCTTCAAATCAGAGTTATAGTGGTGACTGCAGAGCCGACATACTCCATATGCATATGTGTCCGTATGTGTCTTGTTTTTCCTTCCCTACATTACCAGGCCAAGTACCTCCTTTTCTGCTTTTCCATCTCCCAGATACATTCTTAATTCCTGACTGTGAAGTGCTTTCCAGTCAGACTATGTAGTTTTCAAAGATAATTAAAAAATATTTCTGAAATATTGCGAAACTTTCATGTATAGTTCTGTTACTATCAGCCCAACAGACATGATTCTCCAGAGTAAATATAAATCCTACCTATTCATATACAATGTGACCAATTTCCTTACGAAATACCAAAACTTCAGTGGCTCCATTAACCTGCAAATCACAGAAATGAGTAGAGTTCATTTTCTGTTCAAAATCTATATTCTCAAGAGCTCTGCACAACAGACACACTGCTTTCCTTTCAGGTATTTTCAGTCTTTGTCGGAGAACTTAGGCGAAACACTTTTGAGCTTTATAAATAAAACAACTACTTCCAAGAGCCTGAACTCACAAGATTTTTCTTCTGTGGTTTCTGCTGTCCTTCCTGGTGCTTCTAACAAAGTCACATCATATTTTTCAGACTGCTAGGCAGGTTTCTGACTCTTTCTGTTCATATATTTCATATATTGGTACCAGTTTATGTTATTTTTCATGTTGCCAAAACTTGATATTTTTGGTCTTGTTATTCCCTTTAAACTTATAAATTGTAATGTTTTTTTCTAAGTTTAGGTCAGAGTGTTTTAGGACTCTTCTGTCACTTTTAAGTCATTGATTTCTACTGTAATCTGATCTCCATTGGAGAGTCATTGAACTCTATTTTTTCCAACCACTTATGCACTTTTACCTCAGCTCTGTTACAAGAGATTCTAAGTTTCTCTCTAAATTTCTAAAATTCTTATGTGAAATAAACCTCTTTCAAAAGTTACATTATTCCCAAGATCAGAAAAAAATCCTTACGTTTCTTTATTTCTTTCTGATGTGTAGCCTATACTTCTTCATTCATGTGTAGAATGTCCAATGAAATTTCCAGTAGTGCTGGAATCTGTAGCTGCTATTCTTTGTCATCTTCTCACTTCTGTTTGTTCTACTTTTAGGTTTGCAATTGCAGTTATTTATTTCTAACCCTATTCTATAGGTTTATTATGTGGTTATTAGTACAGAGTAATCAGCATTAGGAACTAGGAATGAAACCATATAATGTATGCAGGATAAAAAATGAGCTACTGTATCAGCCTGACAGACTTGGGAGAGTCTTGAGAGAGACAGAAACCTTGTTTTCCAGCCTAGAAAACCATAAAAATTATTCAAGAATTTTGACAAATCTAAAATTTTAATTTCATTCCTTGAAGAGCAAAATTCTCTTTAATGTATAAAAATTCTTTTCTTTATGAAATCATAAAGAATGTATTAACAGAATAATGCACTTATGTATTTATAGAAAAGCAAGACCATAAGACATTTATAGAGGCAAGTACAGTTTGAAAGACACATAAAGTCATTGTTTTACTCTACTTTGTGTTGCTATATCATGTGCTGTAATATCAAGATTTCAAGAAAATGGTAGGACGATTGGAGCGAATCCAAGGGATAGCAACAAGAATGATTGGAAGTCTAGAAAATGTGACTTATGAAGAAAAATCTGAAGATCTAGAGTTGTTTGGTTTTAAAAAATGAGATTGAGAGAAATATGGCAACAATCTCCAAGTGTTTGAAAAGCTATTGTAAAAAGGAAAGGTAAGATTTGTTTTCCATATCCATGAAGTAGAAAGAATGGGCTTAAGTTTCAGTAAGATTAAATTTCTGAATAGAAGAGACGGTGAAGCAACACAGTTGATAGTTTAGTAAAGTTGTGAGGTAGGTTCTTCATCACTAGGTATTTTTAAGAATAGTTAGATAAGTATCTGTTGAGAAAAGTATGAGTATATTTGCTTTTGTCTCAAGAGAGGCAAACATTTTTTTACTACTTTTCAATGTTTCTGGACTTCTAAAAAATTTGCAGGGCAAAGATAAATATCTGACAGTTTAAGCCAGCCAACAATGTAGCTTTTCATAGGCTACATCTACTTTGCAAAAGATTTGCATCTCGTAGTTTGATCCCTGGCTTCCAACACAGGTGCTTCAGAATTATATATGTTTATGCTGTGAAAAGGCATCCCCCCTTCTATGGCTAAGTGCCATGTCTACAGTATATTTAGGTCTTTTCTGATCCCCATTTGTACCCTTATAGATGTAAGTTATAAACAGCTCTTGTGTGTTTCTGGTTTATTTCACATTCAAGGTATCTAAGATACTGTTGCAGCCCCTTAGAGTGATGGTTTTACAGCATGAAACTGAGGCTATGTGTTAATCCTCCAGATAATAGCAACAAAGCACATGGCACTGTCTGAGGGAGCAAAGGAGAACTGTATTGGGCAGAGAAACCAAACCAGCAGAGCTTGGACTGTATTGTCTAGACACAATTCCAATCTCAGAATATTCTTCCTCTGAGGTCACTGATTAGTTTCATCTCTGAGGGAGCAAATGGTAGTACCCCAATACACATCCAGACAACAACTGTGATGACAATTAAGGTAATGCTGTGTAGATGATCTTCTAGAGGCTCTATTAGGAATTGTTTCATTTACCATTGTGGAGACTCTTCACTAACTTCTAGACTGCTTAAAAATCACCCAGAGATCTATAGATCTCAGAAGTTCCACAAGACCCTTACCAAGTTTGTTGAGGGGGGTTTGTTTGTTTGTTGTTTGTTGTTGTTTTGTTTTTCTGTTTGTTGGCTTGGTTTGGTTTTGGTTTTTGGTTGGTTGGTTGTGAGGTTTTTGGTTTGGTTTGGTTTGTTTTTTTGAATATAATTCTTTGATTAATAAGCTACATGTAAATTTACAACAGATCTTATCTCACAGCAATAGGAAGGTGATGGTTGTTGGCCTTCAACTCTGCCCTGGATGGCTTTTGTGTCTGGCTAACACAAATGCAGAAAATACAGAAATCTTAGCCTGGTTCCTAGCAATATCTACTTTCAGTCCAGGAGCATCCAGGATCTCTGGGATACAGAAAAGCTGCAACCATACTCTCCTCTCTTGCTGTGACTTGTACATTGGCTTTACTGAAGAATGTGGGGATAGGAGCTGTTCCAGTGTTTTGTTGGATTTCAGGGCTACCATGCATAAACAAGACAAAAGGAATGTGTACCTCACAGCAGCATTATTATGTGTCCCTCTGTCATCTTAAACACTGGCTGCTCAGAAATCCTGCTGACAAATGCAACAGAAATATTCCGAAAGATTGTCTCCAGGTTTCACATAGTCTTGCTGCATACGAATGGGTGCCTTATTTTTCTTGTTTCAAGTTGATTAAAGTAATTTTCTTTCCTCAAAATAACTCAGTCACTTTTCTGCTCTATGGGCAGGCACTTCCCAGTGTTCACACTGGATTCACCACATGGCTGTGTCTGGGCTGTTACCATGCCCAGCACCGCATGAAGCCTTCTGACTGTGTTCTTTTTATCCCCTCACATCAACACTGATTTGCACCAAACTCTTTCCCCATTGCTCGTAGAAAAGGTGAAGGCCAGAGCACCTGAACCTTGATTCCAGCTGCTGGTATTCAAGCTGTGAGAATGTTGCTTTGCAGTGATCATAATAAACAGAGAATCCCATGCTAACATTTCCAGCGCACCATGCAGCTTGGCATTTTCAATATATATTTAAAACAACAAAACAAGACAAGCAAGTGCTTTTCCAGAAATTGCCAACGTATGCTCCAAGATCTCTTGCATTTTGCATTGTGTCAGTCTGTGTCAGAGGCTTCAGGAAAGGTAATATAGAAGATGAATGGAAGTCTATCATTGCAGTGCCAAGATGAAAAAGTGACAGCTCATAATGAAAAGAAAAATAGTTTCCATTTTGGGTCTCTGTAAGTAAGAAAGTGACAGAGCCATGGGAGCTGTGAGACTGAAAAATGGTCCCTTTGACAGACATGCCTGTAAGTGAAAGTGCATGGGATATAATACTAGCCATAATATAGAGAATAATGATTATTTTAGGGATCACATGATTTTGAATAAATCCTTGACTACTCCATAGAAAATGGAACCAAAAGAAAACTAGGAAAAACTGTAGTTTCATTTATGAAATAAATGACCTAAAGATGGTTTTTGGTCCCTATATCTGTGATTGAAGCCTGTGAAATTACTTTGGATATACGCAGGGTAACCAAAATGAGAATCAAGAGCTTCCTGTAAACCTGAAATGGGATTCATTGCTCATTTTTTAGAAAGGGCAAAAAACAAATGCTGTAAAAGAAGGCTCAAGTTGATAAGGGTGAAGTTTCTGGACATAAAATCTTTCATAAAGCTTCTTTTTATTAAACCCACATATGACATTTGCTTTCAGGTGAGGTGAGATAAGAAATCTTTCCCATTTTCAGAACTGCCAACTAAAGCAATATCTATAGGGGCAAGACATATACATGTAACTTAAGGCTTAGATTAAAAGTGGTGCAAAACATTGAATGACATTCTTATTTTCAGTTTAAAAGAGTGTTTAAAGTCAGCTTACAGTAACTTGAAGGTGGTAAGCCCATGTATATCAGCCTAAGTCTTTGTGTAGGTTTAAATGTATCTGGTTTAGAACTGACTTTGGTTAAATCGGTGTGATTTTGCCTCATAGACAAGGCCTTGGGGAAATACTCACGCCTGTGCAGAGATCCAGCAATATAGAGCTTAAAAGGGAATTACATGGTGCATGAATTCCACCCTAAAGCATATTTAAAGTAGTTTTCCCTGCATGGCTTCTTTCTACACTAGCATTCCTCAGGAGGAAAGGTTAATAAGGGTAATACTTTCTCCTTCTATATAAGCATCTATTCCAGAATCTCAGTGAATTCTGAAGTTCTTAAAGAAGCATTTATAGACTTTTATGACACATTGCATTGATTTCTCTCAGCAATTTATTTCAGAAAAGTAAAATGCTAATGAGGAAACAGAATAAGAGTAGATAGAATTATTTCATGGGTTTTATTTTGTGGTTTGTGTTGGTTTGCTTAGTTTGTGTTTGCATTTTTATTGTTTTGTTTTTTTCAGAAAAGAAAATAGAGAAAGTGAAGCTATAGTTGGATCTCTGTTAGGAATATCTTGTGCTCCTTGAAAGCCTTGTCGTTTTCATGTCAAAATTAAGCCCATATTGTCCATCTTGCATCCATTAAAGTAAATAAGAAAACTTTTCTAATTTAAATGGGAATAAAATTAAGGGCTAAATTGATTGTGGAAAGTCACACCAGGCACGGTTCACTGTGTGAAGATTAGAAGCTAACTGTCTGCCATCACCACAATTATCTTTGTAGTTTTAAGAGACTTGTAACACAGCTAAACAAGGAAGCAATATGTGTACTACTATTTAGCACTGGAAGAATTTAAACTTTGAGTATAAAATGGAATCTTAAGCTACTCAAAGAGACTATAAGTAGGACAAATGGGATAAATTTAAGGAAAGAAAAGGCTGATGGTTAGGGAAAAAAGCCTTTCCTAGCAGTGAGGACTATTAGACTGCAGAATAGTCTCCCAAGGGAAATGTGAAAGCCTAGCTTCTTGAGTCATTTAAAACTGGACTAGACAAAGCACTCTGGAATATACTCCAGGGAGCAATCCTGCCTTGGCAAAAGGATGCACAAAATAACCTAATAGATCTCTCCCATCTTTCCTTCCTGTGATTCTCCTCTTTTATAAACCTCTGTGATTGAATGGATAGAAGAAAGCTTTAACCCCTTTTTCAGAAACAGAAAGCATGTTTGACAAGCATTATGAGAGGAAAATCCTCTAGCAAAGAATAGAAAAAGCTGAATTTTCCATAGCGAGTTATCGGTTCTTCTCTGTCCAGAGTGAAGAGCTGTAAAGGATCATCCAAGGCTGCCTACTGGATGGCTGCCATCTTCAGTACAGGTTGATGTTTTGTTTCTTAATTTCCCTTAAAAGTCCCAGCGGTTTAGATACTACTCAGTGTTATAGGTTTGTTTTCTTTTTTTTCCCCCAGAAGGATGCAGCTAAATCTCTGGTAACAGAACGTCTGTCTTTTTAAAAGAGAATTCACTGGTTACTCTCAGCAGGTTGGTCTGTGATTACACTGTCTCCCTGCCCAGACTGGTACTGAGAAGGAACTACCAGCCCTACCCTTGCATGACCCAGGCCCTGAATGAACATTAGGAGCTATCAGGAGCTAGGAGACATTATTTTCCACTATTCCCCCTCTCCCTCGAGCAGGTGGGGAAGCAATGACCTTGGCTTATGCCTTGCAAGACATCAGCCAAGGGGGCAGAGCAGGTGCAGGCAATAGTAAAATCCACTGCTGCTAAAACCATATTTTTGCTGTGCCTCCCACACTGAGGAGAAAACATGGCTTTGCTGGAAGGGAGAAAAAGAAGTCAGGCTCTGAAAAATATTTCAGAAAAGGTCCGACTCCAGGTCTGTAATTCTTCAGAGACCTGGAAGAAACACCTTCCTAGCCTTGTGTAAGAGCTGCAGACACATTCAGTAACAGAAAGGTTTCCATAAAGTCTTGCTGCTGCTTTGGGCCCCACAGTAGAAAGCTTGATGCAAAAACCAACGTAGCTCTCCAAGTGTGAAGAAGTGAGCTGATACAAAAAGTACTCTGCTAGGAATGGGCCACCAAGTTGAAACAGAAATAAATGTATTTATTGTACCAGAATGTATTACTTCCTTTTATTTACTTTTAACCTCCTCTGGAGCCTCTGGTTTGAGAATGATAGAATGGTTTGTGTTTGATAGAATGCTTTGTGTTGGAAGGGATCTTAAAGATCGTGTAGTTCCAAAACCCCTGCCATGGTCAGGAACACCTCCCACTAGTCCAGGTTTCTCAAAGCCCCATCCAACTTGGCCTTCAACGCTACCAGGGAGGGGTCAGCCACAGCTTCTCTGCACATTCTGTGCCAGTGACTCACTGCCCTTACAGTGAAGTTTCTTCCTGACACATACGTTGCCTTTACCCATATGCACATTCAGATAGCAGGAATGGAAAAGTGGACATTCTGGATCAGACTGAGGATCCATCTAGCTCAGTATCAAATGAAAAGGATGATGGCATATGGTAATAGTGTGACATAGTACAACTGAAGTTCCTTGGAAAAAAAAATAAAGAAATACAGCAAGAATGTCTTGATGCTTCCTTGGAGTACCTCCCTCAACTCCTAAAATTTCCAGTTCAGTTTGCTCTTTGAATCATAGAATGACAGAATACCTCAGGTTGGAAGAGAACTATCAAGATCATCAAGTCAAAGTCCCTGATCCTCAAAAGATTACCTAAAACATATTACTAGAATGTTATTTATTAGTGTACAGGACTCTGACAAGCATTTCTAACACTTGTTGGAAAACAGAAACTTCTCCAATGACTTCTTGAAAACTTGAAAATAAATTACATTTTTAATACCCTTGGGCTAGTTCTAAACGTTAGGTGCTTATCATATGTACAGTCACCTATTTTTATACAGTTTTCAAACTGTTAGTGGCCAATTTTTTTTGATTCTTGCCACCTAAATCTTGCCCAGCAAAGCATGTGATGATGGATGACATCATGGTATCACCTGTAACTGCCTCAAACTGCAGAATTTCTTACGAACAGAAGTCTGTTAAGTATGACTAAGTGTGCAATTGTCAACATGGTCTTTTTGGGGAGAATATTCTTTAGCTTATGACACCCCTAACTGCAATAAGATCAACAAACCCAATTTTTGTCTAAATATGTAGATGTATTTTTCACAAAAGCATGATTGAGGAAAGAGTCACGTTAGTTACTGAGATGCCAGAGGAGAGTACGTAAGTGTTGAGAAAGCTCTCACAGCTTACACCTTGGTTTCATTGGGAAGACCAAGGGATGAAATTGAAAACATTCTAATATGGATATTGAAAATATATGTATTTGGAATAATTACTTTTGTTTGGAAAGAAGAAAGACTGAAGGGTAAGTCTTACTCCTTGAGTTCTTCATGACTTTGGATTACATCTGGACAGCCTGAGTCTTTGTATTCCTTTCTAGTCAACAAGACATGAGGGGTTCTCTGCAGCTGAGGAAAACTTCTACATTGGAAATACTTTGACTGAAATGGAAATGTTTTCTCAAGGGGGATGTCAATTCTGACAGCATTTTCAATGTCATCTCTGGGATAAGATTGCACTGACATTCTCATTTCATTATTATTTAAAAATAGTACATGATAGAGTCTAAGATGTCACTCTTTAGCTTCACTGTTTGAGAAACATGCACTGTATCTAGTTCTCTGTTGATCCTTGCTGTTCTGACAAAACGCAGCAAATCTGCTGCACTCTGTAAGGATTAGCAAAATGTGCCCAGAACTAGAGTTGGTAATTTACCAGGAACCTGAGCTTTGCAATAGATTTGTACAGAGCACACATCTGTTACAGAAATCTAGACTTCTTTTTATCTTCAAAGCACTTTGCAAATATTGAACCATATTGAATATTTAATTGTGAAAAAACATGAAACAACTTCACTGACATTGGCGAGTTATGGTTGCTTTGCATTGAGAAACTATGGCTAGTGATTTCCATGTCTGAAGGAAAACTAATATCACACTTTTTTTTTTCAGAGTAACTGAACATTTTCGAAGAAAGGAGAGAAATGTACATTTAAAGTGAATTAGAATAACATCAACATTTTTATTTCAGGACTGAAGTCTCAGATAGCAAAATTCAGTTTGCCTTTCTTGTCACATAAATATGGCCGTAGTCATCACAAGTTGTTGTCTCCAAGACCTCTACTGTCTTTCAGTTCTGGGGATTCTGTCATATCTATTCACAACTTTTCTGTAAACACACTCTAAGTAGTTGTCCAGGTCCTGCAGTCTTAGCAGCATAAAGCCATTTCCCAGTGAGGAGCAGGCATATCAAGGCAAAATCTGAGTATGCCATGTGGCTGCAGATGACCTAGGAGCAGGAGGCTAAACATCTCCAGCTTTCATGTTCTGAAAGAAAATCACTGTTCCTAAACATCGTGGTAGAAAATAGATTCCATGCCACTTGTGGCAGCTGCAGTTCGTATGGACGATTGGTCAGAATGGATAAAAACAGATTTCCCAAACCAACTGTATTCATTGCAACATATTTTTCATATGTTTAATGGAACAGAAATTTTTCTTTTAAGAGGCATTTATGAGCACTGCTAGCTGTTTGTCTAGGGAGTGGAGACTTGGTAGGGGGGAAAGCTAGCAGGTGTAAGAGTAAAATTAGTTTCATCATAAAACTGGAAAAGAACTGAGATTCTGTCTCTCTACTTTTGCCCTTAACCACTGATGAAAGCGAATCATTAGGCACAGAAGATACTGCAGTGAACATATACATCACAGTTTAACCCTTTTCTGGAGAGTTCAGGCAAAAGCACTGTACTTTGGTGACTGATTCAAGTAACTCAACGGTGTTGGTATTGCAGCCTTCAATATAAGCAAAGATCAGTAAAAAGAACAATTCGGTATTACCAGTCCTGGAAGGTTCTTCCATACCAATCAGTTCTTCAGAGAAAAAGAGAGTATTTGGCACTTCTGAGGTGAACTCTTGTAGTTCCTCAGCATAGGGGATGAGTTACCATGTCATATGTCCACACGTACTGGTTCCCAAATTAGTCTAAAGGAGGGTTTATGCTATTCCCTTTCCTTTTATTTAAATGAAGGAATATGCAACAGAGATAGAAAACTAGTCTGAAAAAAAGCTTTGCTGACAATACATTCTTATTCATCAATATCGTAAAGCAAAAGGAAGTTAGCAGATCTCTCAGCTTAGTGTAGGTCTAGCTCCTACCTCAGATGTGTTTATGTTATGTTTTAATGTCTCCTTGCAGCCACAGATGTACTCATAGAGCAAAAGCACTGGCTTTTTTTCTGAGATCCTAGTTAGTTTGGGTCTGTTTGTTCATGTTGGAAGGAGGCTGAACATGAAAAAAAAAGTTCATCTTTAACTGCAGCCTTTTAACTGAGTAAAATGTGCTATTCAGACTTACTGTAGTCATTTTGGCCCAAAATATCAGGCAAGGGATCTTATCAGTATTTCAGAATTCTATTCTGTTTCTTGGGTTTTGCAGGTTTGGAGCACTCATAAATGTTCATTCTCTTGGAAGAACCAACAGCCTTGGTCAAATTTGGAGGTGAAAATTTTAATTTTTCAATTCTCTGTAGAAAGGGAAAGGGGTTACTTGTGCCTCAGCACTTTTTAAGGCTGAAGTTCAGGTAAAAAATCATTTCCTTTCTAAATTCAGTTAATTTAATGTTCTCAAGAAATATACAACCCCATACTGAAAAATGGAGAAACTATTTCTAACCAAATAGGAGAATAAACACATTGAGAGTGGGAAAAATTATGCCTCCCAGCAAGAGGAAGGAGGAAGATGAGTAAAGCTCCCTGAAAATAAAAGAGTGGGTAGAAAATGAGAGTCGTAGGAGATGGATAAATAAACAACAAGGTTAGAAGTTCACAAGCCCACCCGGCAGGCACCATTAGGACTTTAATTTGCTACAATCACCAGTGTATGTGGTGTGTGCTTACTTCAAAGGGAAAGAAGTCGATTTTCTGCTTCTGACTAAATATGCTACCAACATATCATGATGCCTGGCTGAATTCACCAAAGCATGTCTTTGCTGATCTTCATTGGATTGTGTTCAGAGACAGTTGTGGTACCTGTTAAAATACTTTAATGAATCTGATACTCATGAATGGTACTGAAATGACAGCCTAGGAAATTGAAGTCTTCTATCAAACTACAGACCTTCACAGTACGAATGAAAATTGTGCCAACTTCTGCCATGCTATCTTCTCAAAGTGTCTCAAATTTAACCTGAAAAAATTATTTCTGGTGGTAGCAGCACTTCACCTCAATGCTTGGTCATTTCTTCCTACTTCAGATATAATTGCCAGAAAGTGTATGGATTATCTTGGAGATTTTATACTGCAGAGAAGAGCAGGGCAAGGCATTTTCAACAGAATCATTTCTTATCAGAAAAAAACAGTTGCATTGAAATCAGAAATACTCTGGGAAAGAGTAAAAACTGCAACATTCTGAAAAGGCAGGTACTGAAACAAAATACTTTTCTGTGTTTTTCATTTACATTTCTTCAGAATTCCACATTGCTATAATTGGTTTGGGGTTTTTTAATGTAATATATCTTATACCATGTACTGGATTTTGGTATTGTTGAAATGAAATATTTTATCTCATCATATTTAAACAATTTTTTTGCTTCTAAAATCAGTAGTGTCTAAATTTTAATAGCAAGGTCAATTTCAAAATGGGTAGTTTTATTTTTACTGACTAATAAGAATAAATATGACCAAATTCCCTGATTTAAAATTATCACTCCCCCCCCATCTCCCTACTTTAATCTTTTGTAGAAAGAGAAGATGGCAGCCCTGTTTCTATGTACTGTATGTCAGGCAATAGTGATCAGCTGGAGGGAATGGGAGATCTTGGGACAATTATAAACTGTTGGTTAAGCTGTGTCATTCAAGAACATATTGGAATTATTGGGGCTCCAGGCCAAAGTAGAAGGATAATAGTTTTAGTTAGTGTTATAACTTATTTATCTATTATTTATATGCTTTACCTTTGTATTGAATGTGCTAGTGATGAGAGGGGGGGGGGGGGAAGGGTCGTGATAGTGCATAGAAGACACCTTAGTTTCTGTTTTCTGAGGGAGATTATAGAAGGAGAGGGTGGAGCAAAGTCCCTTCTAGTGCAGCCAATGCTGGAGACAGAGTGCTTGCTGAAAGCAATGTAGAATGAGCAACGAGAAAGGTAAGAAGAGTCCAAAGAGATCAGGGTGCCAATTGCGCAGTTCTTCTCTTGAAAAATCATTATGTTGGCTTAAATGATAGGTTGGGAAAAAAAAAAAAAAAGAAGAAGAAACAGAAGAAATAGCCCCTTAAGGAGGTGTCTGAGAATTGATACAAAAGACCTTTACACAGAAAAACAATGTTCATGCATGGTGTGTACCAGCTGATAGCTGTTCTCTATTCTGACCTTTATTTTCAAGTATGAGAACAAATCTGAAAACTCACTCATGGCTTTTCCATTTGAGAGTTATCTTTCTTTTCCACTTATCACATGCTTACAAAACAGTTCTCAACCACTACCTTCACCAAAGATAAAAGCATTATTGCAGTTTCACTATACTCAGTATCACTGTTCTTGATGTCTTCAACCACTCATATCAAATGGTATAATACACAAGATTTTTTCAATCAGTAAAAACTTGTGGACCAGACAGACATTATTCCAGCTAAATGGTCTCTGGAATAATCTGATTAATACAAAGAGATGCAGCCATCAGAGTAGGCGTAATTCTTGCTTCATGGATTACAGAAGACAAATAACCAGTGAGCAATTAGTCCAAAGTCAAAAGTGCATCACAGGCATCACTGGACCATGTGTACTCATTGTTCTTATGCCAAGTATCCCATATGCTCCATTTGCTTCCAGTCTTCCAGTGCCCATCTCAGTCTTTGTGGAGGATACCACAGTTTAGGCTGGGTCTGAAGGTGTAAAGCAGAGTTACCAAGAAAGTTAGCCCTGGAATTTTGTTTATAGCATAACATTGTTACTTCAGGTGTTCAAAAATCATTTTTTACCATTGCTTCTCCCCTGAAATGGAGTTTGAAATATTTGTCCTTTTAGGGAGATGCAGGCATGTCTTCCAGCATGATAATGTTGTAGGACCCAGTACTATCTAGAATACTAGATACTCTAGCCAGTTTCCAATTTACCTTGTCTGGTCATCTGTGAAAAACTGAAATTCACTCCTTAGGAACATACCTAGATTTGCTTTTCCACACTTACAGGTTTTAATGGCCCAAGATCAAGCAGCCTTCCTTTTTAGGTGCAATGGCATCTCAGAAGCAAGGTAACATAACCCCTATGTCTTTTAATTCCTGGACAGGCCCTCTTTTGTGGGACAATAAAAATAAATCACTAAAGCAGATCACATCTGATTCAGTTAATTTATTTTTTTTAATTTCAACAATTAATGAAAAACCAGTGTCATGAGGCCTTGAATAAACTCCTGCATCTTTCTCTGGGGCTCAGGAACAAGGATATATCCTATCCTCCAAAACATAGTCTCATATGCATTTCTTTTCAGTCAGCTGTGTCCGAGTTGCTTTTATCCCCAGATACATTGTCTTGCAATCTGTGGAACCAGTAAAATTGAAATGCAAGAGTTAGACCTCACTGATAAGACTTCATCATCTTAAAACACACACTCTTTAGAGCATGACATAGTGACTCAATGGAGGTGTCTGCCTACAAAGGTTCGTAGCCCGGCACACAAGGATTTTCCTACAACATGCCTACTCAGCAGGGGCTAAACTCCCTCAAAATGTGTTCTTGTTCTTTTAGGGATTCACTGAAGGAGATTGAAAGATTATGAGTGTTCAACTGACACAGCGTTCTTGTGCCAGATCATCTCAGCACCTTTGAGAGAGAAGCAGTAATGTTCTCTGGGGTGATGGGATCAGGGCCATAGACACTTATAGAATCATAGAATCATAGAATCGGCTGGGTTGGAAGGGACCTCAGAGATCATCAAGTCCAACCCTTGCCCCATCGCTGCGGTGCTAGACTATGGCACTGAGAGCCACATCCAGGCTCTTTTTAAATATCTCCAGGGATGGAGAATCCACTATTTTCCTGGGCAGCCCGTTCCAATGTCTGATCACCCTCTCTAAAGAAATTGTTTCTAATATCTAACCTAAACCTCCCCTGGCACAACTTGAGACCATTCCCCCTTGTCTTGCTGGTAGTTGCCTGGGAAAACAGACTAACCCCCCCCTGGCTCCAGCCTCCTTTCAGGGAGTTGTAGAGAGCGAAGAGGTCTCCCCTGAGCCTCCTCTTCTCCAGGCTGAACACCCCCAGCTCCCTCAGCCTCTCCTCACAGGACTTGTGCTGGATCCCTTCACCAGCCTGGTTGCCCTCCTTTGGACCTGCTCCAGGACCTCAATCTCCTTCCTGAACTGAGGGGCCCAGAACTGGACACAGGACTCGAGCTGTGGCCTCACCAGGGCTGAGTACAGGGGCAGAATCCCTTCCCTGGACCTGCTGGCCACGCTGTTCCTGATCCAGGCCAGGATGCCATTGACCTTCTTGGCCACCTGGGCACCCTGCTGGCTCATGTTCAGTTTCCTGTCTCTCCAAGGTCCCAAGAACACCTGTGTTTTATGTGAGAGTTGCACACATGGCAGACTGAGTGAAAGCTGAGCTCCACACCTGCTGCTTGGGATGTCCAGAGCTGGTCTGGATCTACTGGTTTCATTCATCCGAACTACCTTTCCAAAGCTCTTCCTCAGACTGGTCTCCTCCCAGTTAAGCCCTCTGTTGCAGCTTTTGAGCCAGCTCAACTGCTCTGAAGCTTGGCTGAAGTGGACTCTCAGTCCACTCATCTATAATTGGAGTTATGCCAGACCTAAACTAAATTCAAAACTAACTAGTAAACAGGTTGTTTTGCACAGGTATTTCATGCATGCAAATATCTATAGTACATAGAAGTGTGTGAAATTCATACATATTTATACATTTGGCAATAGAGAACATGTTCCTTCTTTCAGAACTTGGGCTATCTGAGAAATGGCTGAGTTAACATTACCCTATTGTTCAGGAACAACTAGATTATTTCGCTGCATTGTTATGTTTCTTAACTTGCTGTGGTTGTTTTCTTTCTCCTTTTGTCTGTAGCTTGTAGCTGATGAAACCCATGCAGATCTGAAAAGCTGCAGAACCGCATTGTCTGCATATTCCTTTCACTGTCTCTCATCTGAAAACAGTACCTCCTGGCACCTGGAAAACCATCACAGATGCAGAACAGGTGATCTTTACAGAATGCTATTCAAAGTGAACAGTCTGCCAGGCCCATAGACAGCAAAACACACTGCTGACTCCAGCTGGAGCAAGCAATTACTTTGATAACAAATTAAAACAGGCTCAGAAATTGGAAATGAAGGAGCTATGCAAGAATGAATAAACTCCTCAGATGGCCCCAATTTTGCGCAAGTCTATCCAACACATGTGCTATAAATTGGTGCTTTTCATTAATAGCTACTGTTTAGCCACTAGCATCCTTCAAGAGGACGAATCAGGATCTGGCTCCTTGTGCAGTGCTAACTTCCATGCTGATTGAGGAGACCATTTTCTCTTAACATGTTCAGAGTGCTTCCTTGGGATCTTAAAAATTCTTTATGTGTCATTTTGCTTCTTGCATATGCAGACAATAGTAATGCTCAATTTTAAAATGTTCATATATTTTCTGTCTATGGGATTTTTACAGCATTGGATAATTCCTGGATGATTACTGTTTTTAATAACCACATAATTACTGTATTAATCAGAACTGTCCTATTGGCTTCTCTGTGACACAGAAGGGCAGAAGCAAGATAGAGATAAAGTTACCCCATATTTAAAAGAGCCCTATGACAATTTTTTTGTGTTCACTTTGCAGTGTAGCACACATAGAGGTCAAAACACAGGAACAGCCTTAGCAGATATCAGAAGTCCATCAAGCCTGATGTCTTGCAACAACAGCTAATTGTCAAGAAGTAGAAGAAGGTATAATCTTTGAAGCTATCAAAAATTATAGTTAGCAAGACAGAGAGTTAATACAGGAGTATCTAGGACTTGAGTCATGTGCACAGGACCTTGTGGTGTGAGGTGATCACAAACACAGGAGAGATCCCTTCTGCGATAATTAAGATTCTCAACAACACTGAATTAAAGTCAGAAAATGAAAGGGGTCAGAAATCTGCAAACTGAGAACATGAAGAAGATGTTACGAGATGACAAGTGATATGTTGTACAGGACAAGAAGGAACAGAAGTAGAAAAAAAGACAAATATTGCAAAATATGATGTTTGTATGACTTTGTGCCTTAAGGAAAGAAAAAAACTTCCCTAGAGTTGGGTCCACTTTTTATTGGGTGTGATCCTCAAAAGTAGTATGAGGAGGATGTCTGTGCCTACATAGGACAATGCAGTAATGTAGAGGGATACTCAGGCTCTCAAATGAGGAAGTGTTGCAACAATAACCTCATGGCATGCCCTTGCAGTGGTCAGAAGATGAAAATTCATGGGAGGTGCAGCACTGCTCCTGCTGATACCAGTGTTTAGAGCTGGGCTGGGGATACAGCTGTCAATGGAGACAAGTCTCTTGAGGAGACATAACTTCATGGACAGGGATTCATATTTGCCAGAGACAGTGTTCTCAGCACATGGGCTGGGAAAACACCACGCTCTTCAAAGTGACTTTTGTGTTTAAGAAGCAAGGAGGAGAAGAGGTGGGAGCTGTGGTGAGCATGGGTGGACAGCTCCAGGGAGCAGTAAGAGCAGAAGCACAGAGCTCTCAACAGCCAGGCTTTCTGAAGCAGTGAGGACTGACTGCAGAAGAATTATTTTTTGCCAAGTAGCTTGAAATTATCAAATTTAGGCCTTAAAGTATTGTCAGTTATGACTAACTACATTAAGGGGTCATCTTTACATATAGGAATTTAAATGCAACCAGAGAGTTTAATTCTAAGTGACTGCCTTTACCAGTTACACCCAAAGACTGAATATGTCAGAGTAAAGACAAATTTCCTTTCTGCTTTTGATATGTGCTTGAGCTCTTTATCTTTCTTTTTAAGATACTTGGCAATGCCTTCTCCCAGCTGCTCAGTTTTCTTCTACTGCAAGCATACATAATCAGGTGAGATGTTCAGTGTTCAGTATTTGAGCCCAATAGGAATCCTTTAATGGATGTAAGCCCAGAAAGGAAGGTTGGTTTCATTAGTGGGATTAGGAAAACATCCCCTGTTTTGGTTTGATCAACTCCTAGTAAGGCCTGATTGAATGATTGTCTGAATCTGAAATAGGAAGGTTTTGGGGTTTTGGGGGGGGAATGTTGTTTTTTGCCCTTTTTGATTCTTTTTTGATTTTTTTTTTTTTTTTTTTTTTTTTTTTTAGGTGACTTTGATGGACAGTTCCTTTTTATAATATACAAATAATCTTTGTGACCCTGATAAGCAGGTCTGATGATACTCAGCTGAGTAATGTACCAGAACTGAAATTTCCATCTACTTGATGCTTTGCACAGAGTTTTTGATGAAGTCACTGTCACCTGCTATTAACTTAATATCAAGTCTTAATAGGGTCCTTTTCTTTCTATCTTCACGCTGTTGGGGTCTGAATTAATTACTAAGGGAAAAAATAATCTTCACATAAATCCTTAAGCTTCACAAGAAGGAAAAGGTTTTCCATGCCAGTTGAGATCTAATGGCTCATTAGGAATGTCTGCCTCAACTAGACATCAGTACTGACCATCCCCTTTCAAGTACCTTTCATAAAGGCACTTGAAAATATGCTTAACTTAAAGCTGGTACATAGTTACATGCAAAAAGATATCTGATGCATATGAAGTTGAGCACATTCTTAAGCAGTTTACTCAATCAGAGTTGTATCCTGTCAGGAGAAAACATCGTCTTAATGCTTCTTCATGATTTGGCTCCATCCACAACCTGCCTGAATGCTCTCCTCTTTGCTTTGCCTCATGAACAGGAACCTGTAGCTTTAGAGAGATAATCAGGGAGACTAACTCAGAACTGAAGGGAACATGATAATGGAATCAGATTTACCTACAGATGCTAAAATCTTTATTCTTGGAGTCTCTTAATGGGCAAAAGGCATAAACAAATGAAAACACTCTTTTCTTCTTAAAAGTAGTGTACCTCTAGTGGGAGAGGGAGACAGAAATACACCAAACACACACATATATATATATATCACATGATAGAAGACTAACAGTTGTAAATATATTGATTTTACATTAATTATTTAACTCTAGAATATCTTACTCTGTGAAGCGCTGTGTTTTTACTAGGGTCAGGGTATGAAAATTATCATTAACAGTAATAGGAAAAGGAAATAATTTAACTTTTTCTTGTGAAAAAAGCATACATTAAATAGAAATTTGCAGTGCAAAAAATGTTTTACTAATGTTCCACCCCTTTTCTTAATGCTTTAAAGACCAGGGGTTAAAGGCAGTGATAAATAGCTAATGCTTTTTCTAATATCCTCTTTTTTTGTCCATTTCGACATACGTTGTACATCCAACAAAGACATAAGAGGCATCCCACTTTGAAATCTGTTTTGTAGGAATGTATGGCAGGTTTCTATTAGGAGGCATTTACTGCTCTTGAGTTCTGTGTTTGCTTTGGGGGCATGTTTGAATTACATACTACTTTGCTATAGAGAGGGATAATTTCAGTCAAACTAGTGGAATCAAGCTTGCTAGCAAACAAACTGAACTTGATAATTTTCTCTCTTTTCTTGGTGGTACTACTCATTTGGCATTTTGCAGATGGGGAAATAGATACATCACTATGCAGAAGGCTTTGTTGAACTATTTCTCATCATCCTTTTCAACAGCCCTTACATTGTAGCAAAACAGAAAATCACATGTTTAGTGCATTCTGTCTTTTCTTTGACAAGTAATTGTCTTTCCTGATTCTTTCCAGATTCTACTGAATCTGAGTCAAGACCAGTAAATACATCACTCCCCACAGAGAAAAACACCCTTGCTCCCATGACAGTGGTTTCAAATTAGGTTCAAATATTTGATTCTATGATGAGGGCTGCTGGATGTTACTCAAGTGCAAAGGTATTAAGCCTTCAATTCTCTTAGTAACATAGCTCCTTATGAAAATGATATGTGCTATATGAAGTAAAAGACCCTCATATTTATTTATTTATTAGATGCTGGCTGTTGGGGCATTTTCTTTCCTTCTGTACAGAAGTTCAATTCCCTCTAAAATCTGCTGCCAAATGCTGAAAAATACCCATGCAACAGAAATGGGAGAAGTGCTTTAAATACAACCTTGTTGTCTGAATGTAAGGTTGTCATCCCCATCCACAGAACTGTCCATGGGGCTGACCAGGGGGTAAGACACAGCTTTACATTACTAGGTTTGCCTGGTCCTCCATAACCAGTCCTGAATGCCCAGAGATTGCTAATGAGTTGCTGCTTCCCTTTCAACCCAGGATAACTCATAAATCTCCACTGGTTTGGATTAATGAAGGGTTCTCAGTTTTTCAGGTGCACTCAGAGAAAATTGCCTCTTCAGTTTTCCTGGGTTGTTGCAATATCAGCTGGAGCCTGGTCCCATCCAGCTGTATCATTCAAACTGAGCTCCACAGCATGACATAACCTGACACAGCTGACACAGCCAGGTGTTACAAACCAATGGACACCATGGTTCACAAACTATTCAAATTACTTTCAAATACATATTCTACCTCCCTGCTCAAATCCTTCCCATCTGTCTCTTTTCTCAGCTCCATATGAATCAGGGTTGGAGGAAAGAGAAGGAGGGGGAGAGAGAGGGGGAGGAAAGAGGAGGTGGGAGAGAAAAGATCCTGCCTGGCAAAAATTAAAAAAAAAAACACCTGAATTCTTGCAAACCAGCTTGCTTGCAAAATTAACTATTTGAAGGAGGTTAACCACAGCTTCACAGAGTCTTTCAGGCTTTCTAGGGGAAGCTTACAAATGTCTCAGCTGTAAATACACATCTGTTAGATTAAGCACTCGTGGTCTGGGGTACTGGATGCTTAAGAAATAATAATGAAAAAGTAACTTACATTTATTAGATATTATAAAATGAAAGGCTGGGACCAATTCTCTAAGCTGCGAAATAATGAATCCTGGCAACACCAGAGAGAAAGGAATCTAGACTGGACATCTGCCCATGCCTGGGCATATCATATGACTGTAACTTGTTAGTATCCATTGTAAAAATTAGATGATCAGCAGGATCTGTGCTATCCAGCACTGTCTGGGGTGATGCTGGTCCATAGTGACACAACTCTCACAACCTCCATTTTGTTGAAGAGAAAATGTGGGTTGTGGAGATTAAGTAACTTGTTGATGGTAATACAAGAACTCTGTGACAGAGTCAGAAATTCAGGCAAAGTTTAGCAATCCAGACAGGCATCAATAACCATGGGGTAAGGAGGACTCTCAAATGAAGAAACAGGCACTAAATACCCAAATTCCAGTGAAGGTCAGTGAGTGCTGAATGCCTCATGTCTCCCATTACTTTAGGAAATCTCCTGCTGAGTCTAAGTGCTAAAAAGTGCCACCTCCCTCTTGAATATAAATCTCTATGATTCTCTCTTCTGCTCGTTCTGAAGCAGGAGAAAGAGTTTGGTTTTACATCTCCTCAAGAGCAGAATTCACCCAACAACCTTCATGTTTTTATTTTTATGTTTTCTCAAAAGCAACTAAAAATACAGGTGAAAACAGCACCGTAGCTCATTAAGCAGCATTTTTGACTGGACTTTAATACAGCATGTGTAAGAGAGCCCACAGTCCTCCCCTGAGGTTTATGCTCTTTTTATCTATTACAGACAGTCTCTGTGGGATGCATCTCTCTGTCCTGGTTTATTTGTAAGCAAAAAGGAAGAAAGATGGAGCCATAGAGAGAGAAAGAGGAAAAGAGAGAATAGTGAAAGAGACAAAGAAAGAAAGATGAAAACTTGAAAAAAAGTAGAAAAGTGAAACACTAGGTTTCTGAAATATCAGTTTCTCTGATCCTTGTATGTGTATCTTCTAAAGAAACACAAAGAAAAGCAGGCAAACAACAAACTCCAACAACAACATTGTTCCTGGAGCAGCTGAACTACCAGTATACAGGTGTGTCTTGTGCTGCTTTTATTCATTGTATAATAGGTGCCTACTGGAATGGGAGAAAGGGCATGAGAAGCTGTCCTTGTCTTTGCAGAGCATGAATAGCATTTATCTCAGTGCAGTGGGCATCGCCAAGTTGAGTTTTTGTCAACCTGTCAATTCTTTTTTTTTCCCTTTTTTTTTTTTTTTTTTTTTTTTTTTTTTTAAACAGAAAGCAGAGTTCAGTAAATAAAGATAAATGATTGTGCTCCTTGTCTGCAGACCCTGGAGCTAAACTGAACAGGCCTCTTATGGTTTGGACCTGCTTCATTGACTGTTCAGACAGCCCAGTAATACGACAGATGTACCCAGCCGTTCCCTCTTCCCCGCTGTCCATTAGATTATGTTCATTTTGTCTGAGATGCCATTATAAGTCTCAAGGTCAAATAAGTCACAGAGAAGAAAGACGAGGACTAATTTTTTTCCCTGCCACCCTCCATGCGTAAGGGCTCATTCGCAACTTGCAAAGCACATCGTCTTTTAAGGTGCACATACAGCTCAGCACAATTTATTGAAATAAAATGCAGGTGTAACATTTATCCAGAGGCCATTCTGGCACGACAGCAGAGGAGACTTCTCAAGAACGATTTGGGCTGCTTTCCTAAATTTCTAATGAATTAAGGCTGAATTCATTAAGGTGGATCCTTCCAAAAAGAAAAAGAAAAAGAAAAAGAAAAGAAAATAAATAAAATAAAATAAAAAAATAGAGGATAGGAGACTTCAAGGTCCAAAGGCTGGGACACTGGGCAAGTTACCATGTACTGAATGGAGATGGGAGAGAAGTAAGAACAGCAGCTTTGGGGTGAGATTATTAAAGATTCTTGACAATAAACCTTAAAAAAGTGGAAGATGATATTGTGCTCAATTACATCAGGGTTCGTGTTATCCCGTTCTACTCTTGGGTTGTGACTAGAGATCTACATCATGTCTAAGAACAGATTTATTTATGGATTTATCTTCTTTATGGACATCTTTCTATTCTTCAAGGAAAATTAA
Organism: Phaethornis superciliosus; assembly: GCA_023637945.1. NCBI lineage: Eukaryota > Metazoa > Chordata > Aves > Apodiformes > Trochilidae > Phaethornis > Phaethornis superciliosus. The sequence goes on from JAJQWJ010000004.1 coordinate 66,877,971, forward strand.
AGAATAGTTACTAATCAAGCACAAATAGGATTAATTATGTAGTTAGCATGATTCTTGTTTTCCCAGAGCTTGAATCTGAACAAGTGGGAATAAGTCCATTTATTTCTGTGAATTTTGAACTGTGTTCATGCATAAAGCTTGAATCATTATCAAATTTGGGGTAAGAGAGGGTTTGGAGGTTTGGTGGATGGTTTGTTTTTTTAAAAAAGGAAATTATATTTGCCTTTGTTAGTCACTTTCACTATTAGCTATTCACTATTAGCTATTTCACTATTATTCACTATCAGATTTGAGAAAAAAATAGAATAAAATAAAATCTTTTCTTTTTTGTTTATGAAAAGAAAAGCATAAAAATATTAAAATATACTTAATAATTCACACAAAACACCTCCTCAAAAAAAACAACAAACAAAACCCCCCAAAAAACAAACAACAAAAAAAAGCCAAGCCAGACAAAAACTCACAAAAATTTAAAGTTCCAGAGCCTTTCAACAGTTTCAAAATTGCTTTGACTTAGTCACTACACCTGAGGAGAAAGACTGTTGTTCAGATTTGAAGATCAGAGATCAATCTAGAAAGAGTAAGAAATTCAGCACACCTGCAGCTGGTTGAACCTGGAACAGATTCTTCTTCTCCTGTGTCTCACCTCTGGACACCACATGTTGGATAATCCTGCCTCTGAAGCCTGGAAAGAGGGCAGACATGAGATAGAATATCTGAATTCAGGGCGGGGTGGGTGACTTCTTTGGAACAACTGAAATAATAGACAAGTTTGATAAAGTATATTCAGAAATTAATAAATAAGAGCAAATTGCAAGTTTTGATCTTCAACTTGTTACAGGAAAAACACATTGAACAAAAAAATTCCATAATGCTCAGTGATTCAAAACTCTTGCGTCTCCAAATCTGACCCTTTAGAAAGCTGGAGTAAGAACCAGGATAAGATAAGGAAAATAAAGTTCTTCTTGATTGTTTTTTCTTTGTTTGTTTCTTTTTGTGGGTTTTTGGGGGGTTTTTTTGATTGGTTTTGTCTTTTGCTTTTTTTTTAGAAAAGCAGAACAAATTACTATATTTAGGTAAATTTAAAGTAACTTTAATGGACCACCATGTTTTAGTTTTACTTGAGAGGAAAAATTAAATTAAAAAATAGTCAGAAACTGAACTAGTAGTGTTCTCAGGGAGACACTTGAGTCTTGCAAAGCATGAAGATGCTGGGTCCTGGAGGTGCTCAGTCCATCATGGTAGAGCTGTACTGGTGCACGCAGAGAGTTGCCCACCTTGCGCCAACTCTGATTTTGCCAAATGTAAACCAGCTCTTGCTCAAAACCTCATAATGTCATTCTCCTTTATCTTAAGCTAATAAGTTTTCTTTTGTTAGGACTCTACAAGAAAAGAAGCCTGAGGAAGCATGTGGAAATGCTGAGCAACTGAGATGCTGCCCGAGGTTATCCTCCTGCTGCAAAAACACACACAGCAAAACTGTCTGCTCTCCCCTTTCACAGGTCCATAATGCCCTGTGCTCTGGTCAAGACCTTACTCTTCCCCACTTCTGCTCCCCATGGAAAGCTTTAACATTCATTTCTTTGCAAGTCTATTTTGGTATTTTCAGTTCCATGGGACAGTGATGAGTGTAGATTACTCCTTAGGGGTGTGAGGAAGGACCGCTTTATAGACACTTTCTGCATGCAAGATTAAACACAAGTCGATATGAAGTACTCAGGGTTAGAAAGAATAGAGCCATAAGATTTTTAAAATATGAATCCACTCGAGTGAAACATAGACTAAAGTCTTGCAAATGCATTTTTGAGTGTGCTGCATTACTTCCCCATCAAGAGTTCTCCACATGATCTCTTGAGATATGTGGTCCTCTGAAGCCTGTAAAATTATTCTAATCAGCATTTGCTTAGCACTTCAGAAGTTCTGGCAAACACAAGCTAATTAATTCTCACACTTCCCCCAGAGAAGGAAGATCTCATTTTGTTGATGGTAGCACAGAGGCAAGGATAGTTTTAGTAACATGCCCATGGCCATACTTTGGGTTAGTGTCTTTCACAGAATTGAAAGTTGGGGACTAGTTACCAAATCAGGCTGCGCCTTTCTATGATGTGAGAACACCAGATTCAACTCAAGGTATCCAATGGATTCAACTAACTTTTTGTTACCTTGTGCTTAAATTTAAGCACTAAGTAAGTATGACAGCATATTTGCCAGCAGTTATTTGAAGGAAGACTTTTCATCAGATGCACAGAGAATCTGTGAACAAACCTGAAGGTCTCAAAATGTAGAGGCATGTTTATTGGTACAATTGTATCCTTTGCTTTTATGCATACATATGTCATACAGAGACTGAGAGGGAAAAAGTGGGAAGGGGATCTTACACATTAGACCTTCTTAACAGCTTCTGCTTTTTGTACTTGTGAGAATCAGCTGGGTACTTTTCCTGTTTTTCTGTGCTGCATGTGACATAAAGTACTGGACCATGCAGAAAAACTGAAAAGTGAAAAGAAAAATTTCTCAGCATACCAGGTTAGGCTGGACAGGGTTCTGAGATACCTGATTTATTTCAAGATGTCCCTGCTCACTTTGGGGCTGTTGGAGTAGGTGACCTTTAAAGATCCCTTCCATCCCAAACCATTCTCTGATTCTACAATTCTGTGAAATCAAGAGTTGTCTTGGGGTTTCAAATGGAGGTTTGAAGCTGTGTGAATATTTGATGGGTCATGCTGATGTGTATTATATTATATATAGGTCAGGATCACAAATTCCTAATTTTCAGAAATACTCAGAAATATTAGGAAAGTAAACACAAAGAAAACTCCCATCATGATTATATCAAGAAAGGGCTATTCACTAGCTGTTTGTCTATTACTAATTTGTTCTGAAAAGATTGGAGCAGAAGGTCTAAAGTTTGTCAAGGAAATGGATTTCTTGACCTCCTCCAACCCTCACCCACATGTAGCTGAGCCAAGATTGCCACCAGTGCAATACAGGCTAATAGTATCTCCTTCTGATGGCCTTATATGATAGGAGACAAGTAACTTGCTTGAGGGATCTCTCTAAGAACCACATAAAAGAGATAAGAGTGATTAAGTTGGTTGCAAAATTTCTGGGTAGGGAAAATTATATGCCTTTTGTGAAAATAAAATAAAATACAGCATTTTTTTTTCCATATCAACCTGAGTTTGAAGTTAGAATTCGTAAAAACATATCGTGTAACAATCCAGGAAAAGTTTTCTTAGTATTGTTGCAAAGATTTGTTTCATCGAAAAAAATTCTCTTTTAAGATTCTTTATACAAAAAAGTGCTCAATAATACGATTGTTACACACGAGTGTTATTTTTACAGTGTTCTATTTTTCAAACAAGAAAGTTAATTACCCCTTTGCTATGAAAATTTATTTCTGTAAGGGCCAGAGCTATACCCATTGTGTCTTTAAATTTCCAATGAAAGAGATTGCTATAGCATCACTGAAATGAAGGATTGCTTTCAATCTGCATAAAATCCTATATCGTTTGACTTTCTTGGTTAATACTTTTAAGTAGTTTGAAAAGTCCTACAATAACCAGAATTATCTTCCTAATACAGGTATAAATTGATTGAACAAGAAAAGTATCCAAGTTTTCTACATTTTAGTGGTACTACTACTGCTACTTTCATTGGATGGTGAATTCAGCGAATTGTAGTGAATTGCTCTTTACCTGCATTTTGTCTTTTTTTTTTTTTTTTTTTTTTTTTTCCTGAATACGGGAAATAGCAAAAATTTTCCTGGGGAAATAGCATAACTGCATTCTTACTCTTTTGTTTCTACTACAACAGCAGTCAGACCAAGCTGAAAAGTACATTCATGTGATGGATGTTGTATTATTATCTTTTTTTGTTAAAATAAGGAGACAATAAATATTACAATGCATGAAACTGGAGTATCTTCAACATATGAGAAAAATAAAAGATACCAAATGGATACTACTTTGTAGTTCCTGGCATGTACCAACACAGTCATGTCCATTTACTTGAATATCCAGTTTGAAATCACATGTGAATATAATCCCAGGGTCTAGAATTTTTCTTTCAGATTTTTCCCTTTCTCGGTTTCTTTTTCTCATCCTTTCGTATGTCCCTAAAGAATTTCTCTGCCTGTTGTGATACTATTTCTCCTTTGTGATGATTCCAGCTAGTAATCAGTGGGTTTTTGTAGGTATGATAATTGCTGTAGGTGGCTGCTAGGAGAAACATCCAGCCAAGCCAGGGAAATTCATATTAGAAATTGAAAAACTATCCATGTCTCTACTTTTGAGCAAAAATTAACATCGATGAATGCTCAGTGTATAATAACTATGCAGTGTTTTCCTCATTATGCCAGTAGTATAAGAATTCAAAGAGCTGCACTTACATCATATAATTTGTTTTCCTAAGATGACTCAAAGAAGAAAAATGTCAAGTAATTATTTACTTGTTAGTCTCAAGAATTTTCATTCCACGCTTAAGATGAAGGCTAGGACAAAAATTCGGGAAATAGTCTATAATTTCTGTTCATTTATTTGATGTAGTTTACCTTTATTGTTATAGGTTTTTAATTGATAATTCAATAGATTATTTATATTTTGTCTTGTGGCTGGTGCACTTATTCTATTAATTCCTAGAGTGGCTACATGACACCCTGTTAGAATCATTATTTTCTTTTTAATAGAATATAGTAACAGACAGCAAGTGCCTCGGCATACGGTAGATTGTTCTATTTATTGAAAATCAAGATACTGTACTTGCTCTATTACAATAATGAAGTTGATGATTTCCAGTCTGTTTAATAAACTGTTTCTGCATTTGAATATTTATATTAAATCAACCAGCTGGTGTGATCACATTATTGTTTTTACTCAGAAATATATACCAATTATTAACAATAAACATGCTGTTTGCTTTTTGTCTCAAACAGGATCACAGGAATTCTCATGAACATCCCATGCAAAGCAAATATTTGGAGTTCAGCCTTAGCTTTTTAATTATAAAGTTCTAGCTATGGATATTTACAAAATTGCATAGAAACATCCTTTGGGAATACTGAGACATAAGGTAATCATAGAACAGATATCAGAATGAACTGTACTCCTCTCTAACCTCCAATACTACCATACATTTGCCCTTAAGCACTTTTCTCTCATTCATGCTGCAATATGAATAGCTTAACAAGGTGGTGTGATGTCACCTTGTCCATTTGCCTGTGTCACTTCTTGTTTCATTATAATCAGAAAATCATAGAATCATCAAAGTTGGAAAAGACCTCTAAGGTCATTGATTCAAATCATTCACCCTACAACCTCTAACCACTAAACCATCCACCGTACCTCTTCATCTACCCATCTTTTGAATGCTTCCAAGGATGGTGCCCCACTATCTCCTCATATCTAACCTGAACCTCCCCTGGTTGAGTTTTAACCCATTTCCTCTTCTCCTATCACTGGTCACAAGAGAGAAGAGGCCAGTGTCTGTCTCACTACCACCTCCTGTAAGTACATTGCAATCAGCTGTTTGTGATAAAATGGGTTAGAACTTTTAGCTCTCCAGTTCTTTACTCTGCTGGGGATCTAACCCTTCTATTGCCGAATCTCATCAGCCCCATTTCTGATTCAGCCTCATATACCCTTGTATCATAGGGTTAAGCATGGGAGTGCTCCCTCAGTGAGGGCTGGGACTTGAGTCTCCAGATTCAGTTGTCACTGAAAACAAATCACAAACCCTCTAAACTTTTGTGGTAGATCTCTGTAATTTGATGGACCTACGGTGTCTTCCACCGCCCATGGATGGAGCAGCTGAGTGTGCAAGCAGCAGACATCATGTAAGAAAATTTTCTAAACTGTAGAACTGCCAGGAGAGCAGTGGTGGGTTTTCAGCAAACCACTGGGGGATTGGAGGCAGCAGGAAAATCCTAGGTTATACAAATCAACAGAAAGAAATTACAACACAGGTTTTCAGCCCTGTCTCTCTGCCCTTTTCAAAGAAGCCTGTGGACATGCAGAGGGTGGAATTGGCAGAGCTCTTAAGAAACCTAATAGGGTTACAGGAATTACTCCAAAAAATCTATTCAGATTCAGAAGAGATTTATTTCTTCTCCAGTTTTCTTTGAACCATCTCAGAGAAGTATATTTCATTGTATGTTTGATTTTACAAGGTGATTTAAAAACTTATATGAGAAAGTTTGCAATTTTCTATGAAGCCCTATAGGATTTTTCCATAAGGGAAATATCTCTGTGTATCTAATACATGCAGGATATTACACTGCACAAGAATTTCTAATGAAAAATTTAACTCTTAGTTCTTCTTTAAGCACTAATGAGAGAAAGACTACTCAGGAATATGTGCAAAGTATACAGTAAAGCACTACCCTGAATAACACTGTGATTTGGGGAGAGAAACAAAACAAATCAAAAGAAGCAGTCTGTGAATATGTATGAGTTGATCTTATGACTTATCTCTGTATTGACATTTTCAAGTTAAAAAACATTTGACTAAAGGAAAATGGCTAGTTCTCAGCAGCAACAGCAGCATTCTGCAAATTTCCTAGCCTAGAGGCAGCATGAAGAAAGAAGTAAGAGCAAATGATGTATACTTTGATGTGTAACCTGGGGGGACTGCCAGCCAAAATGGGGGGAAGGGGATATGAAAAATTAAAATTAAACAGGAGAGTAGGTCGCTGCCTGTAGCATGAAGTTTAATCTCTCTGTACCATTAACAATAAGAATGGAAGGATAACGGGAAGAGGGCACCAGCAAAACAAATGTCTCTTTGTTCTGTTGGTTTAAAATTGTTTATTTTAGATGGTTTCAAGTAATTAAAGGAAATTGCAGTCTCTAACTATAAGAAAGATCGTTAAAGAAAGTTTGGCATGAAAAAATAAAAAGAAGATAAAGTTCATTGTCCCAATTAGATGATAAGTGTTTTGCTGGTGGAAGCCACCCAAGAAAACCTGGAGGGAAAACAGAGGGAGGAAGCATAATCACAGTTACAGCCCAGAGAATCAGGCTGAAGATCAGTACAGAAAAAAAATACACATTGATTTACAGCTTCACAGGAAAAAGACAAAAGATGTTTTGTGTGAATCACAGAAACAGAAATTTACCATTATTGTTGTGCAAAACTAGGAAACCACTCTGTCAGGAAGTTAAGGCTCCTAATGTCAGGGCTGATCCTATGAAGACTAAGCTATGTGCAAAGTATCTGAATGGTTGCATTGTCTTCAAAAAGGGCTTCACAGGTTTCAAGTTAAGAACATTTTTCAGTATTTGCAAGATGATAGTCACCCAAAATAAAATTTATGTTCTGATTCATCACTAGGCAAATTAAGAGTATCCATTTTGTGTGGTACAGTTATCACCAGGGGTTTGAGATGTTTCCTTTCCTTTCGCTTTTCCTTTCCTTTCCTTTCCTTTCCTTTCCTTTCCTTTCCTTTCCTTTCCTTTCCTTTCCTTTCCTTTCCTTTCGCTTTTCCTTTCCTTTCCCTTTCCTTTCCTTTCCTTTCCTTTCCTTTCCTTTCCTTTCCTTTCCTTTCCTTTCCTTTCCTTTCCTTTCCTTTCCTTTCCTTTCCTTTCCTTTCCTTTCCTTTCCTTTCCTTTCCTTTCCTTTCCTTTCCTTTCCTTTCCTTTCCTTTCCTTTCCTTTCCTTTCCTTTCCTTTCCTTTCCTTTCCTTTCCTTTCCTTTCCTTTCCTTTCCTTTCCTCTCCTCTCCTCTCCTCTCCTCTCCTCTCCTCTCCTCTCCTCTCCTCTCCTCTCCTCTCCTCTCCTCTCCTCTCCTCTCCTCTCCTCTCCTCTCCTCTCCTCTCCTCTCCTCTCCTCTCCTCTCCTCTCCTCTCCTCTCCTCTCCTCTCCTCTCCTCTCCTCTCCTCTCCTCTCCTCTCCTCTCCTCTCCTCTCCTCTCCTCTCCTCTCCTCTCCTCTCCTCTCCTCTCCTCTCCTCTCCTCTCCTCTCCTCTCCTCTCCTCTCCTCTCCTCTCCTCTCCTCTCCTCTCCTCTCCTTTCCTCTCCTTTCCTCTTTTTAACCTAATACTGAAAGAGCATATTGCCATAAAAATGAACCAGCCTGGAAAATCAGAGCATGTATATGAACAGTTTCTTAAAACTTACAACTCAGTTAGCAGTGATTCCTCTTATGGTACATCCAGCAGCCCATCTTAGAGTCTTGAGAGCAGATTCTTTGGCTTGCAGGAAGAATATAACCCACAAGTGATTAAATCAGTGTATCTAATCCAAAGAGGACAGGAGTCTGTTAGAAACTTTGGGTACCCTGTGCTTTAGCACAGCTGGGAGGACACATTTCAACTTCTTGCTGTAGCCTGAATCGTGTAGCCTGACAGTCTTTAAGCACTGTCTTAGTCCCCACTTGTATGTGGGCTGGGGAGGGAGAGACTGGTCTACTTTTGCTTTAGAGCCCAGTGAGAACTACCAGAAGCAGGGGTATACTCACATAAAGGCTATTTTTGTGTTTTTATAAAATATTGCTGGGTGAGGTAGTAGTTAAGAACTTTTGTGGTGTCAACAGGTGATGGGAAGAGTTAAGACATAGTTGTGTGGGTTCCAACGCATCTTGAATGATTTCTAGGCAGCTGGACCAGATCATTGTTGTAGGTCCCTTCAAAATAAATATTCTATCCTATCCTATCCTATCTTATATGGAAGCTCTGAAGAGATCTCTTCACTTAGTCTAGTAGGTTTGGATGAGCTTTTTCATTCCATAGCATACCCTGAGGGTACTTTAGAATTTAGATAAAGAACCAGTATCTTACTGTTACTGGGCTGAACCAGGTCTACACTCAGCTCTAGAAGTGGAAAAGCATGTTATGAAGTAAGGAACATCACTGTCTATGAGAAATTCTTTATGTTATCTACAGTGTTACATGGGCCTTGCAGCAGCAAAGAATTTGGGAAGCTTGCTGTGCTGGAGGGAGGGTACTAGTGTCACACCAGCTATCAGTAACTGGAAGAAAGGGCAGAAAATCTTTCTCTGTCTCTCCATTTGCTGATGACCTCAATCAGATCTGATTTACTGTGTACAATCAGTTTGCATTTGGTGTCTCTCTGAGCTGTGAAGCCAGACACTGATCTTCCTTGATGCTTGCACACACACTGAAAAATGGCCCTTGCTTTCAAAGACCACATAGCTCTCCCAGCATAGTGGATATGATGATGGTTGTAAAGTTTAAGGTAAAGCAGGTGTCAGTCTCCTTCCTGTGTTGTCTGTAAAGTTTCACTGTGGAAAGTTTTAATTGCCTTTCAGTGCAGACTCTTCAAGTAGCATGACTCTCATCTTGTACATTTAACCAAGGAGTTAACTCTTTCTTTGCATTTTCAGCTGCTATAAGGGATGTTTAGTCTGAGCTGCCAAAGAAGGTGATGGTGCTCACCACAGCTGAGGTTTTGTCCCACTGTATTCTTTGCTTATCCAGGAAACTTCAAAACCCTTTGTGTATTTGCTCTCCAAGATGTTCTTTTAGTGCCCTGTGATCATAAGCAATCAAAATGAGATAACATATGATTTACGTCACAGCAGCATTCCTTGGAACATGGACTGTAAGTCAGGGAACTTTAGGGTTGTTGCTATTATCCTCTCTTGCATTGCTGTAGCATGTGTAGGCTGTGGTAAAATGTCACAGTGTTACTGCAGCAGGTGATGCAAACCCAGAACAGAAAATAGGTGGCTGTTTCCACAGAAACTTAAAGTCTACTTCTCAGGTTTACCTAAATCTTTAGATTTACTTGACTGAAAGAGCAGAACCAGGAGATGGAGGCTGCAAACATATGGAGAAGCACAAAGTAAATCTGAGATAGCCATGATAATTATAATATGCAACATGCACAGCACACTAGGTACTGTGCCATTGTCATTACTCTTCTTTATCACCAAGAAGAAAAAGGCATGGGAAAACAGACTGTGCAGGGCTGCAAAGGACAGGCAGGACTCATAGGGCTTCATTTTGGATGTCTAGTCTTGTTTTTAAATATCTGATAAATTTAAGAGTTACCTGACCTCCATATAAAATTAATGGAAAGAGACTGGCAATTCCAGAGACATGTTGATTTTTAACTCATCTCAGGGACAAATAAAAGTGTCTTCTGGAAATTCTTGCCTTGCCTGCAGGTGCAACTGAGTAGTCAAAAAAGGCAAGAGGATAATTCTAAATATCTGTATTTGAAGCATTAAATTTCACCAAAACACTAATCAAGAGTGTAGATTTTATCTAATCAAGAGATAAAATTAAGACTAGCACTCACTAGTATCTGGTCCTCTTCATAGCACTGTATACAGATAGATGAAAAACTGCTGAAATGTTTTACAGTAAACCTTTCAAAATGGGATGAATAAAGCAAGAGAAAAAATGTCACTTCCTAACACTGACCTTTTGGTCATTTCATGGGGAAAACAGATTGACAGGAATGCAGTGTGGTACACATGCATACGCAGTCACAGCCATATGCATACCAGTCTCTTGTACACACACTCATACACACAAATCTAAATTGCCAGTAAAGAAGGAAAATTGTAGAATATGCTGGGCTGAACAGGAGCACTAGTGAATTATCTAGTCCATCCTTTTGCCTGGGGCAAGACTGATTTAATTATCTCTAACACTTCTCTGATGGATGAGTGTCAAACCTTCCCTTGACTATCTACAATGAAGGTGATCTGACTACCTCCCTTGGGTGACTTGCTTCATTGCCTGAAATGTACTAATAGTTATGAAGTTTTCCATAACAGTCAACCTAAATATTCAGTGCTTCATGCAGAACCTATCGTTCCTTTTCTTTTCTTTTCCTTTTTTTTTTTTTTTTTTTTTTTTTCCTCACTGACTAATGAGGATAATTGGTTCCTCTCTCCTTTTTCAGGGACATGCCTTTACGTGTTTATGGACATTCATCATGACTCCCTTTAGTCTTTTACTCTCCAGACAAGACATGCCTGGTTCTCTGAAACTTCAGTGATAAGAAGCCTGAAGCAGAAAGATGAACGTGTTGAGTAAGGCAGAAATATTGGTATGTTTTAAGATAACAAGGAAAACTGGTCATTTTGCATTTCTAGAGATTCAGGAACTGGCTTTCACAAAAGCAAGGGTTGGGAACCTAAACAAGGAAATAAATCTTGCAAAATTAAAATAAGTTATGAATGCAAAATATCTTCTACCTCTATAGGACACCTCATAAAGGGTACTGCCAAAGAACTGCACAAACAGGAGTTTTGCTATCACATATACTCATAAGTATAAAGACAGAGTTCTGTTGCTCAACCTCATTATCTGTAATCATAAGAGTAAAAATTAATTCCAAAGCATACTTTCCTCATACGAATAAAGTTTGCATAGAAAAGACTGGTTGTTTTGTGACCTTCCACCTGCTAGAATTTACACTGGCCTCTCCTTGTCCCCCATTTAATATCAAAGAGCAGATAATGGGCTCTTCACCAAGAGGCATTTTAAAGGTTAAAAGGGGAGAGGAACACTATTAAAGCTTTCTTTGTATTTTATTCTGTCATGTGAGTTAGCTGCCCCCCAGCCTGTTCAGTCTGTAATGGCATCAGTGCTCCACAGAGACCAATTCACCCTCATGTTCCTGAAGTGCAAACAATTCATAAAAAAAAAAAAAAAAAAAAAAAAAGAAAAGAGAAAAAAAAAACAAAACTAAACTGACTAAACTGGACCAGATGGAAAGCAAGGGGGAAATCTCTATGGGTCTACCAAGAGTCTAGCTTCATGCAGTGAAATTACCAGACTTCAAAACAGGAAGGCATGATAGCATATTTAGTCAAAGAAAGAGTAGACCCAAATTTTCAGAGGGATTTTTTCAGATTTCACAAAGCTTTAGGTAATCAGTGTTACTTGGACTCCCAAAAACTTCTGGAAAGCCAAGGCCTCACCAGAAAATCTCTGGAAAATCTCTTTGCTGTAACTTGAATTATTATTAAACTCCTTTTAACAAGCTACCACTCCCATGTCATCACCAGCTGAAAGAAAAATACGCTTACACCTCAGACATCCCCCCCATACAAAGCTCCACATCCTACTAAATCTATAGCAAAGATTGAGATGGACCTGAAACACTGTGAAAGGTGAACAGTACCAGATGATGTATGTGAACATGCCCCTTCTGAAATCTCTGCAGTGCTGGTATTTCTTCCCATATTTGCTTTTTCATGTATCTAAAAGCTTTTGTTTCTGACAAAGCTGAGCATCAAAACTATTCTTTTTGCCCTGGTAGGATCCCTTCCTCAGGCCAGTTTTGCTTCCCAAGTCAGAGAATATGAGGTTCTCTTGACACAGGTCTAATTCAGATGTAGCTCACACATTGGCTAAGTAGCTGTATATGTTTTCAATTTCCATGAAGAGTATACTACAGATGTGACAACAAAAGCAAGGTGCTCCTAATTCTTTATCAGTATCCCAGTCTCTGCACCTACCTTGCCATGAAATCAGCAACTAACTTCTACTCCCATTTATACTTCCACAAGTATAAATGCAGTTTTGAAGAAAGAGACTGAAGCAAGCTTACAAAACGAATCTCTGTCTCATCAGAAAGTTATAAGTGGCTGCTGGGAAGTCTTGAGAGATTACCCACTGGCTGGATATCACAGCTTCATACCGAAAAAGCAGCACTTGACTGTTGACATTTGTTATTAATGCTGAAGAGCAAAATGCCTGTGGTATTTTTATTTGGTATTTGTGTATCCCTAATGCCTCATCTGCTGCATCCTGGGCTATATCATGCTCTCACTGACGTCAATAAGGGTCTTGGCAATATACAGGAGGCTCCCCATTGGCTATTTCTACAAACACTGTATGAATCTACTCCTATTTCTCAGAGCTTATCTGATTATGATAGAGAAAACCATTTTCTTGAGCTGGCACTTGCAATGACCGGTCTTTATTGAGCATGAGTCACAAAAAAAGTATTGTTTCAGGTCTTGTCCTCCCCTATAGTGAAGAACATGCATTCGTGTTAAGATCTTATTTTCTAGGCCTTTATATGTATGTGTGTGTGTATATATATATATGTGTGTGTATGAACACATGGAAGTTCTTTTGACAGTACAGTGTGATGAAGAACCTCGTGTCTTACTTAGCTAGATCTTTTACCTAGGATTCTTTCCACTCTTCCCCTGGAGGCAGAGGCAGAATCTGTCATTAGGACAAGTCACACAGAATTTTTATTAAAAACACTTTCAACTTCTGTGATGTTTGCAAGCTTGAACAAGAACTTCAACTGAAACATGTGACCTGAATGAGTCACCAGCAAGAAAAAAATAATGGCTTGAAAATGGAAGAGAAATTTTAAAACTCCAAAGACTTGTAAAATGTTTTTTTGTTCTCAAAAAGTGCCTTGAATTATAGGAAAAAGTAACAGATGATTGGTTTTGCAGGCAGATGTTTCCCCGCTTGTCCCCAAGCATGACCAGAAGGGGAAGCAGTTGCACATTTTTCTGTAAGATTGCTTGACCTGAAGGCTTTTGCCCTATTCAGAAATGTTGGTGTCTGATACGATGATTGCCTTCAGATGTGAGCTCACTTTTTGGTTTCTTTCAGAGCAAGAATTTCAGTTAGGATCAAATGATAGAAGCTTGGAAAAGTAGAGACAATTTTCTGCTCATGAAGGCCACCAAACTGTTGGGAACAACTAAATGAAAACTACAGAGATTTGTGTTTGGTTATGAAACTCCTTTTAGGTCCCCTTCACAATGGCATAGGTGGCAGTCATTACAGGCCCCTCTTTTCTTGGAAACATTTATTTGATTATGGAAAAGTATCCCCTTTCAGAAAAGGAATAAACAGGATGTAGAATACCATAACCAAGGAAATAAACTATCCATTAAAACATGGGTCTAAACCCCTAGTTATGCAGGTTCAGTTCTCCGATAATTATCCCCAACTCTTCCTCGGGTCTTGTTTCTTTGTTTCTCTCCATTGTTCATCACCTCTACAATGAGGATTATAATTTTCGTATATGTTATGAATTTGAACTGTAGGAAAGTCATGTGTCAGTAGCAACAAAATGTACTGTGTTTAGTAGTTCTTGTTCTAATCACACCAGAGCTCGGAATTTCTCTAGCATCTCCTTGCACTTCCTTGGTTAAACACTATGGTATTTCATTGGATCAGGGAATAAACCAACCTTCCTTTTATCCTCTTTATTTCCTTAGATTTTCTCAATCTCTATTAAAAAACAGCCAGCTCAGAGCAGCACCATTCCTTCTCAGGCCAGTTCAAACTCTCCTATACCAGCACAACTCTTAGCTTATTACCGTCTTTTAATGGAAAATACCAGTGATACTTTTTTGAGGAAAAAAGAAATGATACTTTTGAAAAAGTATTTGGAGTGTCTCACAGACTTATATACCCACGGATGAACAGGACTTCTGAACTCTACTTTTTTTCTTCTAGAAATCAGGAAATTAACTGACTACTAAACATCCCATCTCAGTCTGATCTTAACTGCCAGCAAAAGTTGATGTTATACCTGAGCACCTTCAAATTGCAGAGAAGCTTATTTTTCATGCCAGCCAACACCATGACTCAGGTCTACCCTAGCAGTCATTTTGAATGATCAGAATCTCTGTCATTCTTGCAACGACTGAAAACGTCTTTCATCTCTACAGCAATTCTGAGTTTGTCATTTTCATACTTGCTCAGATTCTTTCGCATAATCTTTTTCCATAATCTCTCTTCTAGATGTGTCAATCAGCAAGATAACCAACACGAAGTTTTTTGCCCTCCAAACTTATTTTTGTCTCTCTCATGATTACTTATACTTGTATACACAAATTAATTTAACATGTCGGGGGATTTCTGCTGTATGGATAGAACAACATTTTTTGAGGTTTTTTTGTTACTCAGCTTGCCCTTGTTTTTCCCCTTTGATGTGTAATAATGAGCTGGCACAGGGGAAAAGTCTTTAATCAATTGCAGAAACTTATAGCACTATCAGGATTGCATGTATCTCATAACACTTTATCACTGTCTCTTTCCAGCGTTCATAATTCTGATGTATCTGGTGTACCAGTGTCATGTCATTCTATTACATTAAACAATCTAACGTAACAACTGAACACAGTGAAATGATGAAATGCTGGCCTGCTTCAGAAAATGTAAGAAGATAATACATTTGTTTTCATCTGGGAAAGGTGCTATTAGTTCATCCTGTGGCTCTACATGATTAGAGAGAGAGCAAGACAGGCAGGTAGACAAGCAGACAAAACACAAACACAGAGAAGTAGGGGAAATGGAGCTCAGGTTTCTAACCTTAGGTTTTCCACTTGCAAACATGAATAGAATCAGATAGTTTTCTTGTCCTTTGTCATTAAAACTTACTTTAGATCTCTGTTTCTGGATTGGTTTTTAAATGTGTATTTTCATATTTTTTTAAATTTATTTCAACAATAGTCACTCCATAGAGTCTTCATACCTACCTTACCCTCAGACCAGATCCTTTCACTTGTACTTCACCTTTCCTTACCTTAGGTATGTTCCTAACAAAAATCATTTTACTGCAGTCCAAAGTTGGACTACAAATCATCTAGCCACCTTGAGTTAATTTTGACTTTTCTGCCTATGTTGTTCTGATGTCAGAGCTCCGTGGCACCACTGTCACAGCATTTATTTCATTGCTTTTCTCTTATCTGGTTTACAGCCCACACCAAACTTTTAACTAGTATGGCTGCATGGCTGTTGTATCTGACAGATACTTTCAAACTATCCTTGCACATCTTTTTCCACAGTGGAGACATGTAAAAAGACCTTACATGTAAATTAAAAGCCATCAACGTAAAGATGCTGTATGGGCAGGTTCTGAGGATGAATTTGTACACAGACAATAATCTACATAGTTGTCAGTGGTGAATCTAGAAAATTTCAGCACATATCATCAGGAAGGGAGGAGGGCTATATTAAACATGATAAAGTTCAGTCAAAGGTTTAAATGTGCTGGGTGTATTTATCAGCCAGTCTAGTGACTGACTCCAGTATAAGGTTATTTTGAACCTAGGGTCATTACTGGTAGCCTGAGGGGAAAAAAACCAGTATCATTCTTGTAAATCTTTTATCCCTTTAATTGTTCATCTTCCTGAATCTTATATGAATTAGGTCCAGCTACTGAGTTAAAAATATCACCTGATCACATTTTGTCACACACTCACAGATTTTACTTCCATGCACCTGCAACCTAGGCGCAGGTCCAGTCATTTTCCTGCTCTTTGCATTTCTTCACCATGGTTTGGTGCATGGTACTTTTTTTTGTCACAGCCCTAGGAAAAGCACCTTGAAAGTATTAACAGGATAAATGTAACTATCCCAAGAAGGAGGAAAATATCTTTGCAGAAAAGTAATCTTCCATTTCACCTAGGTGTATTTAGGATCTTTGAGATATTTCTTAAACCCTTTAAATTCAAACTAATGTATAATTGGGTTAGGTAATTAAAGAATTATCATTTAAGAAATTAATAATCAAAGAGAGTTATGAGTTAACACTAGCTGAAATCATTACTTTGGGCATTTACCCCTGTTGGTAGACACAGGAATTGCAGTTAATAATGTTCAGTTGTCAATTGTTTTCTTTCCCATTAACCCCATTGCGGGACAAATAAGGTCAAGGAAACCAAGTGTCATGGAGTCAACATGTGAGTGAATAGTGAAGAACAGAATTACTGATACAGAATGGGTAGCAGTAATTTTTGTGTTAAAACCTTGGCATTCCTCGAAAAGCCAGTTACATTGAATATCATCCAAGATTTTCTGATATACTACTGTAAGCATGACAGATGCCAGTCACTCAGGGGACGACTAAATCTTTTCAAAAGAATAGTTAATGATTTTATGGATTTAATAATATGTGTAAGTACATAATATATACATATATATATGTGTATGTGTATATGTATATACACACCACGTAACAGATCAGGTGCATTAACAGCGGCAAATGTTTTCGAGCAATCTTATCTCCAGATCATCTTTGGTGTATATGTACATACAATACCAATTACACTCCATAACACTTGAAATAGAACCAGTAAATGTATATGTAATTCATCAACGAAATGACAGATTTTTCTAGTGATGCTTGACCCTATATTTTTCTTTCCTCCTTCTGTTTCTATTGGGTTCATTCATCATGTTATAGATCCATTCAAATCATAAACTCTTGAGGGTAAGATCTGTGTCCTTAATTTGTTTCTGAAGAACCCTGCACAATGCTATATACACAATAAAGAATGGCACTTTCCCCCAAACCTGTGTAACCTTCAATAAAACCCAAACCAAGGTAATTACCTTGGCTGAAGCTGTGTCATTGCAGCACAGGGTCCAAGTTAGAAGACTAAGCTGGCAAGTAGACTTATCAAATATGCGGGTGAATAACATAGAAAAAAGTTCTGTAAGAGTTGTAGTTTTTTAATTACCTCAGATCTATAAAAATATCAAAGGGCTTAAGTCCAACTGGTTTCAGTGACTATAAGAAGACAAAATATCTTGTGGATTGAGAGCTGTAAGGCTAGAAGCTTAAGATAATAAATATGTTCAGTTAATGGGTTTTGGTATAACATTCTAGTACACTTTGGTGGAAAAGTCACAGATTTATTTTATTTAATACCTTTGTGAGTTAGAACAGAACTAACATTTTTCATTTTGACCAGTGATGGAAAAAACAGGGAAGAAAAGGTACCTGTACAAAGCTTCAATACTCTCACATACATTAATTGTCCTGGCCTTGAGGGATACTGTGATGCTCATCACCCAAGGAGTGCCCATCCAAAAGTTTTCCAAAGGGAGGCATTTGGTAAAGTGTGGAAGGATCAGTACCTACAGAGAGCATAGCAGAGAAGAACCCACTCCATAGTTTTCCATGGCCCCTTCAGAGTTTTTCTTAACTTCTGTTAAAGGATAAGTCTCCTCCCACTTCGACAAATCCTGCTCAGTAGTCTGGTTAGTCATTTTAAAATCATCACTTTTGAAACTGGTAATCAGAGTGGTAAACCACAAAACCTCTCCCCCCATGAGTACAGTAAAGTGAGGTGATTATGAGATATGGGTTTTAGATAACTCTTCCAAGCTTTGATATGAAGCACTGTAGCAAGAGGCTTCTCCTCCACAGCCTGCTCATAGATTCAATAAGAAACTATGAGCTGGAGCAGAGAGGGGACGATTAAGACCAAACAAAGCATTTAAACCAAAGAAAGCATCTGAGGTATATTTTCTGAAAAAAACAATTATTAGAAGCCACTCTTTTTTTGTCAGCATTTATCAATCTGTCAGACAGAATTGGCAACCCAAAGTCAAATGGTATCTTCTATCTTGTTACGTTATTCTTGTCATATATATGTATCTTGTTGCACCATTCACTGAGTCTGCACATGTGTTAAATTAACAAACAAGCAAACAGCTAAACATTAAAAAAGACTTTAAAAGTACGAGTTGAAAATAGACTGTATTAAGGGGATTCTATTTTCTTTATGGCATAAAATTTATTGACAGCTCCTGGGCTTCTTTAGTCTAACACCTTTGTCTTTGCTATCCTGTGAAAAAAGACTAGGAAAAGCACAGAGCAAGTTATGCCAACAGGAGAAAGACAGTCAGATATTATATGAATAATGATGTATGATGTAGCAAAACCTCAATGGTATATAAACACAAAAGGTCCAGCATGAATATTAAAAAAAAAAAAAAAAAAAAAAAAAAGGAAAAAGAAAAAGAAAGAAAAGAAAAAAAATTTTTTTTTTGTCCATAACAGAACCAGAAATTATACTCATGAGATTTTCAGAATGGTCACAGTGGCAATGAAAAGATCTTTTTTCCCAGATGTCTTTCTGGGCTGACTTTGTGTTCAGTGTTTTTTGCTATTAGCTGATGTCTAATGTGATGAACTGGTTATGAACTCTTCATTCATCATCTAAGCTCAGAGAGCACCTAGATGACTCGGTAATGAACAGTATAGGGTTCTGAGGTTCCTCCCTCCCCCCCTTGTCTCTCTCTCTCTCTCTCTCTGTCTCTCTCTCATTGTGACTCATTTTCAGGATTTCTTGTCTGACCTTGTTGGACAAATTTTACAACTCCACCATGGAAGGTTACAAGACATCAGAGCTTTTAATTCCAGGCACAGCGTTTCCTCACCCCACCAAAGTTAGCTGGCAGTTCCAAGAAATAAATGACTTTTGCTGGGCTCTTAAATAATATGATTTGCATGCTTGAAATGAGATCGCCAAAGTAATTGTAGAATATTGCATGGCATTACAGTCATTAAAAACAGGCAGATGTAGGATCACTCTCATGGAAAACTTTCCTGCTGGGTTTTTGTGGAGATAAGTGCACAAAATTCACTTCTGAAAAGATGTTGAATAGAATGAATTTGCCATTCACTGACTGTCTGATGATGATTTGCTTGTTAATTGGGAGTTTAGGCTTTAGAGAAACCTTAACGAATGTGATTGCTAAATTCTGGTGGTTGCCTCCCTCTTTGCAAGCCGTGTTTACAGCTATAAATTGTTCTTTCATTGCATGACATTTTTGTAGAGATTTGTCAGTGGGGAAATACAGTGTTACTCATTTTTATGACTTTCAAAAGTATATTCCACTTCATTGCATGGCAAGAACATGTTAATTTAATTCATAAAGATGCTTAACTCTATGCCTAATTTTAAGCACAGGCTTAAATCTTAGTGTCTTCTCAGTGATTTCAGCAAGTGACTAAATGTAAACTGTGTTTTCCCAGCAAGCAGTGTCTTAAAATGCTATATCACACATAGCAAATTATTTACATTGGGTGTGCAGGGGGCTGAGACTGAACTCAAATAAACAGAGATCCACCTAACTAACAAAAATCAGAAACAAATTATTTAACCAAATGTCTGCTCAATTCTTCATCTGAGAATCATTTACTTTCCTGGCATAATCCCTACCATAGTCAGCTGTAGTAGCACTGTGTGACACCATCTCATTGGACTCTGTGTTATCAGAAACACCATGACCCAGTGGTCAGTTAAGCCCACCCAGCTTCTGCATTTGAGCATGTCCTTAAAAGATAGAAGAACAATACAGGAAAGAAATTTAAAAAAAAAAAAAAAAAAAAAAAAAATTAAATATAGGCATGGTTTTGGCTTATGGACAAAATTACAATCAGAGAAAATTGTGTTGGATGTTCATCCCTGATGCTATGAAGGTCAAGATCTAAACCTGGTCAATATTCCTCGTGTTGCCTCTGAGGAAGCCTTGATGCCTTCACCTCAGAACATCCCTTCCAGGAACAGGGAGATGGGAAACAAAACAATCCAGGGCTCTGAAGAAATAACTAGTTAAGGACGGGAAGAGGTACCCACTGAAGACCACCTCTGTAAAGAGTATTTCCAAAGTGAAAAGAAATGAAGGATCCATTAGGTGGCTGTGAAATTCTTTTGTTCACTCTTAAGGCTGCTGCACCTGATGCTGTGTGACTTCCCAGTGCATTCAGGTAGTGCATCTGGATCCTGACCCCACACAACAGCCTGTGAGTCCAGCAACAGGATCAAGAGTGCCTGCCACCACCACCCCACCTCCTCAGAAACACCTTCAGCTCCAGAAAAAGGATGTAAATTTTGGAAGATATTCCCATAAGGCACCACATTTGCCAGCACAGCAGAGGTTGCTTGATAGTAGGAGAAAATCAGTCAAAAGTAGTGGGCTAGCAGAGACCAAAATACTGGATTTCTTGGCAAGTAGATCTGCCCATCCCTCTGACTTTGAGATGAGGAAACTTCTGAATTACACTACCTTGTGTCCCATGTTATGATCTTCACAGCAAAGTCCCTCTTCACCACTATGAGTAGAGTGAACCTAGCCCCTGGATTTTCTCCTGGGCTTCCAGTCATAATGAATAGTTTTGCTTCACAGTCATTCCTTGGGGGTGGAGAAACTGAGTCCCAGGGAGATGGAACAGCTCAACCAAGGTCAGTAGAAAAGACAGAAGCAGAACCCAGGAGTTCTGCTTGCCCCTTCCTCTGTGCTGTATCCACTAAATCCCCCAATCAATAATGAATCTGTTATGGCAGGCTCATATTATATCTAATGTCAGGGGGAGAAGAAAACGAAGAAGAAGGAGGGAAGAGAAGAAGTTGTAATAAAAGTATATAGGATAGAGATATACATTTCTCTTTAGAGCAATAAATCTTTCCAAAAGGAAGTTGGTGAAAATTCTTTACGTTAAAAAAATGAGGTCCACAGGGACTCCAAATTTCAGTTCGATTTTTAGCTGAGGCATTTTTTTTCTTTATCAAACACTTGGTGCTGTAATGTGATAAGGGCCCCATGCAGACCATAAAACTAATTTATCATCTGTAAGGTGTACAAAGAAAATGGTAACTGCCTGCTTGTCTGCTTGACATATGAGGTCATTTTTGCCGCTAGCTTTCTAATACTGAGCAATTTTATCAGCTATTTATATACATTAATTGTAGGCACCCATATGTTCACCATTGTATTTAATAATGCATTGCATTGAATATGCATTCCTTAAGTTTTAGCATGCCGTGTGCATCTTTTATTTAACTGTTTGGTTTGCCTATTAAAGCCCATTATTCAGCTCTGCTGTATAACTCTCTCTCCCTCTCTCTCTCTCTCATGGATTTATGTTTCTTTAAATCTCCCTCACCATGTTGAAAGCCAGCACTGTGAACAAGGCCACCCCTCTCATCCCGACAGAATAGCAGCAAAACAAGAGAAATAAGGACCATGGTCCACTTAATACTAAACAAAAAGGATTATTCAGTGAGTCTCTTTCCTCAAGGGACAGCAACTTATTCATGGTCTGTGGCGTGCACGCAGACGTGGCTCTCTATCAATATAGGAGGGAATTAAATGAGGGGCCTGATTCTGATGCCAGCTCAACAAGCAGCAGAGATGCTGCCAACAGAAATGAGAGCAGGAGCTCAGCTGACAGAGTAGACAAACATCTGCAGTATCCTCCTGCAAAAGATGTCTGTGGGACAAGTGAGCCTTTACCCTCTGCCACAGATTCCTGCTTGAGACTAGAACCATGCCATATATTTATATATATTACCTCTGTACTGTCTCATTTCCCACTGCTTAACTGATCCTTGCTAAGCCTACAGGCAAGTGGAAATCCAGGGTTTAAAAAACAACATTGATTAGTAGATAGCAGCCCTGGGAGGGGCTCTCTTTCCTCAAAGACCCCTTTCTCTGGTGCAGATGCTTTCTTTTCCCTTTCAAATTCCTATGCATTTCTGGTATTACACTGGGTCTGCTCTACAGCATTAGCAAATTATTACAGCCCTTTGACAGCTCAGTTGATCTGGATGGAGTATGGAGAAGGGAAGGGCTGTCCATTGTTTCTCGTAAAGCTTGGAAAAATGGGAGGTGCCCAAACATGTCTGAGAAAAAGGACACTATGCTGAGAAAATCTGACACAAACTAGCCCTTTGTAAAATCAAGTGCCTTTCTGCGTGGATCCCAAACCTGCCTCAAGATATAAAAAATCCCCAGCTGCTGGAAATATCCCAAATGATTTATTCAAATGATGCTCCAAACATTGCATCCTAAATTGGGCAGCATATATATCTAATTGCTGCCTTCTCAGGACAGAAGAGAGAAGTCCTCAGCCATGTATGACTGTGCTGCAGTCAGACAAAAAGCAGATGCTACTAGACTCAGAGAGGTACCCAGTGCTTTCTGGACATCTCAATTTTAACCTCCTGCTCATTTTCCCAACGAAGAAAGGAAGATATGTATTAACAAACATCAGTTTTCTGGCAGCCACAGATTTCCTACACCATTCGAAACCATATTAAGAAATATATTTGGTGGAGAAAAGTTTACTCTTTGTGTTTTTTTTCTTTGTTGTTTCCCTTCAAGTCTTCTTAAAGCTGAAAATCCAAAGTTGCTCTTCAAAAACTTCATAAATTACATCTCAATATAAAATTAATTTCCCAAAGGCTAAACTTCCAGGTTGTGTTTTTGTCTTAGAAGATTCTCTAGCAATTGTGTCTGTCTTTGTAAGATGCTTTTATTGTCTTCCACCAGGTAATGGAAAGTCTAAGTGGAGTTTGTGGGCAACAGGTCTGAGACAACAGTGATGATTTTTGACAGCTGAGTATGCCAGTGATCCTTTCCAGAGACCACAGTAAGAGCTTGCAAGTGCCTCAGAGCTCCACCAGCCTTCAGCCTCGTATGTCAAATTCAAACAGGCTTCAGACTTAGGTCTGTGTATGATTAAATGATGAAGAGGAACATTCTCCCCTAAGCATTCTGTTTGGTGTATTAAAGGGATTTTAATAAAAATATTTTTTGTTTCATTTAGTGTCCACGAAGGGTGCTGACAGACAGTTTCTCCCTCCCTGCGGAATAGCTGCCCAGCAACATCTGGGAAAGCTTCCTGCCTATACTGCTCATCCACGTGCCTCAGCATCACAAAGGGGCATCTCCTCTATGGCTGGAAATATACTCTAGACACTGTGCAAGCATAACATTCAACCTCAAGTAATTGTATTGAGCTGTTATATAGCATCCTTCACCCCAACATCTCAAAGCATGCTAAGAATGAGAATTGCAATTCACAGAAGAAAGTGAGAGATGAGATGGGAAACACTTTGCTCAGTACAACAACACTGGCCAGCATCATCTGGCTCCAGCATTGCTCCTGAGTAGATACAGAATTTTAAATCTTCCTGAATTTTAACTCTTCACCAGTTTTACACTCCTAGCAAGGATTTAACTTATTTTTTCCCTTCTCTTTTGTAACTTTTATCTCTTATTCAGTGTAACCTTCGCCCACATCCATACAGTCAGGCATGTGTGTCAGGGCAAGTTCTATACTGACCATTCAGAAGACCTCACTGACTCAGATCTCTTCCCACTCCTCAAGTCTCCTGGCTCACCCATGCTTAGAAAGTTACAAGAGAGCACACAACTCTCTTCTCTGCTCACACATTCACAATCAACTGGGCTGGAGCAAAGGACTCTCCCACATGGGCATGAAGCCTGGATTGAAATCTGCCACAACCTTGCCAAGCCCCAGAAAGCAATCTACAAGATAAGCACAATAAATAACTGCTAAAAAGGATTCTGCAGTCATTTTAGGTAATGAATAATGAGTAGTCAGCATTGGGGTGTTGATAAGTATGATGGATCTTTAACAAAGGGTGGGTTAAAAATTGTTAGGAGGGAGAAGAAAAAGAGAAGAAAAAAGTTCTGTTTGTCTCTCACAAGATGCTAGTGCAAATAACAGCAACAAGTATGAACAGAAACGTTCAGGAGATGTTGCTTTTCAACACAAGGCTCTGAAAGAAAGAAGTACCCTTAGACCTTAGTCTTGCAGTTCAGTTCCAGGAGACCCAGTAATTTTCTAGTCCCAAAAAGACGTCCCATAAATACAAGAGAAGTAATTGTTATTCTTTTAGGGTCTGGGGATTTTTTTATTAGTTTTTTGGTTCTGTTTTTTTTAATTTTCCTTCTTCTGACTACTGTCACATATCCTCTTCTAGATGATGTGCACATATAAAACAAGAGCAGCTCTCTAATTGTAATTTTTTTGCCCTCTGTCACTGAATGAGCAACTAAAGAGCCCAAATGGAGACAGGACAAGACTAGAGTGAAGGCCAAGGTCTAGAAAGCTATGGTCTCCAATCTAAGCAGAATGCAGCTTCTTTACTGTTAGGTCTAGTTGTTGTTCCAGCCCTATTGCCTCTCCCCACCTGCAGCACTAAGGTCTTCTGCAGAAGTATTGATCATGCCTTAAATCCTGCTTCATCTACAGAACTGAGCTGTTGAGCAAATTGTGATGAATTCCCAATGTTAAATCAAACCTATAGGTTCTGTCTGAATCTTTCAGTTTGATCCTGCTTCTGACTGCTGTCACACTATGGTCAGGGATATTGCTGGAGATTGAATGCTTTGGCCATATGAGAGATCTTCTGTTATGAAAGGTGAGGATTTGATTGCTGTCAATCACTCCCCAACCTGTCACACAGAGTTCTCAGACAGCATAATGTTTTAAGGACTGTCTTAATGAACTGGCACTGTTCCTACTGTCACCTGTCACTTCCAGCTCACTGCCAGCTCAGAGCCACTTGGGTCTCCTTTCATGGGTTTTGTCATCTGGTCTCCCACCCTGTTTCAATATCAGCATAAGCTACAGCCCTTCCCACTTTCCAAGACCTTCCTAAGACATCTTGTTTCTTAACCCTCTGACCACACCCAATGTTGATAAATGAACACCCAGGTCACCCCAGCATCTTGAAGCACCATGTGCCCTCCCCCAGCCAATTCTCCTATGCAAGGGCTGCTCTTCTCTGTGAAGCTCTCTAGAATTTTGGTAGAAGCGTCCTAGATTAGGAGTCTTCTTTCTTTAGGTCAAAGCTAGCATGGAGAAGGAAGCACATCCAGGTAGCTTTGCACTTTCTTAGCTCAGCATCAGCTATAATCTTGGATGACTAGTGACTGAAGAAGTGATTTTTCAAGATGAAAGCTATCAAGACAATGATCTTAACAAAATCTATGCTAATAAGTCCATCTTTAAAAACAACTATACCCTGTAAACATCTGTACACCAAAAGCAATCACACAACTGCTACAAAAGGGGGTTGCATCCACCTTAAAAAGGGGATACTGATAAGATCAGTATAAATTAGGGCAACTTCTCAGACCATGCTTCAGTAGCTCAACAAGCTACTACTTGTATACAGGCAGAGATAAGAAAGCTGAAGCAGGTACAAGAACCTCATATATGTACATAAAGAAGACATAAACCAGGAAGAAAAATTAAATAGAAACTGGCAATGTGAGCAGAAAACCAAAACATACCTGCTTTTAAGTAGATGTCACATCCAAATTAAACATCAGCCATTGTGCCACCTGCTCATCTCCTGATGAGCACTTCTGATTTTTCCCAACACATTTAACTTTGGACTTGACTCTTCTGTGTGACATTGGTGGCCAGTGCCAGGGTGAATTGTGACTCCTGTGGTATACAGGAGCACATGGTCTGACTTTGGGGTTGTAGGAATAACCAACAGCCAGATTCAGCTGAATGGTGGCATTGTCCTTTTCCTCCTCTAAATCACACTTGAATTTTTTTAAGTATTAGTAGATATTTCCATCTGATACAAATTAAACCAATGGATAGGAGTAAGTGAAGGATCTGGAAAGCCCAGCTATGACTTCATTTACACAGTAAAGAATACAGGCAACTCCACCACAGAGACCTGTGTAATATGACAAAAAAGGACTAAGAAGCACTCCACCACCTTCGTTCTTCCCTGTGTCAAGGCAATGTGTGAAATATATTTCAGTGTTACACCTGCTATGTCACCTGGCTAGCAGGTGCAGAAGCAGCATCACTG
Organism: Phaethornis superciliosus; assembly: GCA_023637945.1. Lineage (NCBI taxonomy): Eukaryota > Metazoa > Chordata > Aves > Apodiformes > Trochilidae > Phaethornis > Phaethornis superciliosus. Next base: position 66,904,316 of record JAJQWJ010000004.1, read on the forward strand.
ATCAGCTCCTGCTGCATTTGTGGCTCAGTGTTTCATTTTCAGCATTGCAGGGAAAAATGGAATGTATCAATGTGCGTAAAACTCCCATTAATGGGATGTACTTCTTCAATTTACACTCAGGCCTTGGAAGTATAAATATTTTCCTACTCCACATTTAGTTTTCTATGATTTCCTCAACTGTGTAAATTGCTGGCTTCTCCATTCCAAAAGTCACACAAGCTATTTTTAACGTCAGCTTTTTATGACAATGTGCTATTTAGAAGAGGGATTTGGGAGGCAGGTCTCCTGGAGTCTAAACTCGTCCCCATTCACAGCAATTTTACAGTTGCATAACTCCATCCATTCCAGGTAAATCAGTCTCTGTTTCTAAGGTAAGAAAAAAACAAGTCCTGCTGATCCTAGGTGTTTGATGGTGGCTAATGCATTTTACTTGTCCGTGCCTCAGTTTCCTCAGCTATAAAAAAGGATTAGGAGGTCACATTCTCCTGGGTGTCATAAGGTGATTTCTACAAGCACTTCATAGCACTCATAGAGAAAATACTTTCCTGGACAAAAGAACTTTTACAGGCAGTAAGGTAATGAGTTGTTTTTGTGACACTTCTTTGAAATTTTCTGCTGTTATACAGGGTTTGAACAGAAAAGGAAATAAAAGAGGAGTTGTAAATCATATTTTATGTCCCTTCTCCATGCTGGCATTCACTGTCAGTAGCCATGGACTTAACTTAGAGGGCTACAGACCAGCCTGTGTATTTCAGGAAAGCGGTCACAACCCACCTCCCAGAGCAGGAATTGCTTTTACACCTGGCCTTTGGATAAACAAACACCATGAGACTGTCAGCTGCTTGTAGGGCAAAAGCCTGCTTCTGCTTAAGTCAGTGGCTAAGCTCCAATAGTACCCAGAAAACACAGGAAAAATAGTTTAAGGGAGCATTTCTCTGTCACAAAGTGAGAGTCCATAGAGAGGCTGACTGAGCCTTTTTTGTGGTCTCAAAAGCCATATATATAGATACCTATATATGCACACACACAGAGTTCTTCCCAGCCTACTGTGGTTACTGCACAAGAGCTGATCACACTGTAGAGATGCAGGAATGTGGAGTGACTCAATTGTCTGATAGGCTGCAGGAGAAAAAAAAAAAAAACAAACAAACATAAGTTTGCCAAATTTTAGGAAAAACATAATGACAGGAAGGTACACATGTCACATATGCATTGCTACATGCAGACATGAAGGCAGAGAAAGAGGCTGGTGCTCACAGAGGCGGCTGTAGCACTGTGTGCCTGCAGCACATGGCCAGGAGGGAGGGTGAAGAACAGATGTGTTTACTCTTCTTAATGCAGCCCCATTAGGTGGGTAGAGAACCAAATCCCCCATCTCATCTGGCTTAAACCACCTTGTCTGCCTTTACATACTTGGGAGTCTGCAGCAGAAGAGCATTGCCCTCCTCTGAAAAATGAGAGGTGTGTGCCCAGCATGGTGGCCTGGCCAGGGGACTGCAAGGAGACAGAGGACTGAAGTCAGAAGAGGTGATAGATAAATAAGCTGCTTCTGATGGAATCCATTACTGGCTGATTAGGAGATCTGTTCAGGTTATCAATATCCAGACAAAGCACAGTCTGTGAGGAGGAACTCAACCATAAAGGTGGCCTGATGCTGCCTCACCTCCAGAGCTGGCAGGACTCAGTTTTGATGGCTGTTCCTGGAAGCACCCCTTCTTCCAGTCCATCCCACATCAGAATGAAGTTATCCTCATGCATTTGAAATACCTGAGCCTCTGATGGAGAGGGGAAGGGAACAACTGGATGAGGGAAGCATAGAACTATTAGTTACAGAGCAGTGTGGGGCAGGATGAAGATACAGCTTCCGTGTTGTCCAACCACTAGCTGGGTGTCTCTGAAGGAAAGCACCATGAAAGACCACACTCAGATGTGCCCTGACAAAACACAAAAGCCAAAAGCTGTGTTAACTAAAAGGATCCAGGTCTGACTTAAAAATAAATAGATATATAAATAAATAAATACATTCTGCTTTGTCCCTTTGTCTGTTTGAAAAAACACTGACCTGTGTGGAGCGGTTGATTTAAGGACACAGGGAACAAAACTGAATCAGGATTACTTTATTTCAGCCAGATTTTAAAGGAGGTAGGGCAGCAGTGCCTGCTCCTTTCCACAACCTTTGGGAAATAAGGATTTAGCAGAAGATCCCCAGACACATGGGAAGCCCTGCACAGATGGGGGGTGGGGGTGGGGGGGGGAAAGCAGAGGATGCCCTTTGAGGCCACCTGTGAAGGTTTCCTCAGGTGGGGGTCCAGAAGCCTGCTGGCCCTTTCCAGCAGCCACAGCTGCCCTACAGAAAGCACAGGGCAGACCTGATGCTGCTGACTCCTCGTGGTGGAAAGACCCTGCCATTAACCAAAGGAATGGAGATGGTGGGCCTGAGAAGCTGGTAACCTCTGCCATAGCTTGCTTTGGTCATGGCTTGTGATGGACAACCCAGAGTTGGTTGGTGGTGGCTTTCTTGCTCTGAGCTTGCTTCTGGAGAGCAGCCAGCTCACCAGGGATGACTGAGACCCTGTTCAACTGGTTGATCCTCTAAGGCTGCACCATCTGTTCCCCTGCCTACAGGTTTTGCTTTAGTTTGGCTCTTTCAGGACCCTTGTGCCTGCTGGAAGTGGTTTCTATCAGCTCCCCTTCCCTGCTCTTTGTGTTTCCTGCCCACCTCTCTGTGCCTGACTGCTCACATCCCTGCCTGGCTCATGGCTCACTTTACTGACCAGCTAAGCAAGGCAGGGATGGCTATTTCTACCCACAGGATTCTGACTCTTTTTCTCATCTCCAACTCCCAGCTTCACATCCTGCATGGAGAGGAGCCACCTTAGGCTTTGTCTCCCCAGACCAGCCCTTCTCTGGCACAGTGGGGATCCTTCCTCCCCTCCACATGCCCTGTCCCCGTGGTGTGAGATAAATTGTCCTCTGATAAGCCCTGTGAGCCTTGTCCTCCAGCAGCAGCAGCTGCTTCGATGCTTCTTGCCTGTATCTGAGGCTGGGAGCCCCAACAACAAGAGCAGCAGCAGCATTTTGGTGAGTCAAACGATACACAAAGAGCAGAGACTGTGTGCAACAAAGACTGCAGCACAGGGAAGAAAAGTTCAATACGTCTTTATTTCGGGGCTCTATGGCTCAGCATTCCCACCAGTCCTTCCTCCTCGCTAAAGCCTTTTCCACACCCTCTGTGCTGTCTGTTTATGTTCACCTGCTACCCAATTAACTCCCCATTTAGCTGCACACCTGCGGTGGCTTTATCCTCAGACCACTGCACTGGAGCCATTAACCCTCTAGATTGCATTCACTCTGAAAAATACCCATTTGAACGTCTGGAGCATTCATCTGTGAATAGGAAATATGCTACAGTAGTTCATGGCTGGTAAATATGTGACGAGGGAAAGAGAGATTATGCTTTATTATCAATTGACTTGTGTCGCCAATGGGCTTTCTGTCAAAATTGACTAATGCCACCCAGAGTGATATGTACTTCTGCTGATAGCTGCATTACAAGTTAACACTCCAGCACAGTATATGTTTTCATTCAATCTCTATAGGGGAAATTCATATATGGCAGCTGGCAATGCCCCGAGGGGGGAAATCAACCATCTTGGGACCGAGTAGAAGGCACTTGACTACAAACGACAAGAGATGAGAAAAGAATTGGGAAAGTCAAGGCAAAACTATTCAGAGGATTTTCGGCATGTCGCAGCATCTCCTGGCTGATGCACTGAACTTTTTGGAAGCAGCCAAAGAGCTGGAGACACCCTGAAGCTGCAGAGATGCTGCCGTTGGGTTTGATGGTTGATTTTTTTTATTATTATTTTATTTTTTCCCTGAAGGAGGAGCAGGAGGTAAGGCCAGTAAAACTAACAATTTGTTAACTGAAAAAATGCTGCAGAGGGTGACGCATAGGATGGGAGATAAAGGGCCAGTGTTGGCAGTGCAGCAGCAGCAGGTCCAGAGAGAGGGAGAAACTTCAGCATGCCTGAGGGAGGGCTGGGGGGAAGAGGAGGCTGGGGAAGACACCAGCTCAGAACAAATCCTGCTGATTGCAACCTGCTTATCAAAGGAGGGAAAATTAACCTTCCTGATCTCTTGTAAGAGATGAAGGAGCAAAAAAATGGTCCATACCAATGACAATTTTATACTCCCTCCCAATGTGAGCTTTCCCTTCAAGGGAGCTTTACAGTCGTGTTTTGTTGTCCCAGGCTCTCGTGCTCCCCAGGCTGCAGCACAAGAGACCTCAGCACTTCGGTCTGCTGAGGAACCCTCCATATGGTGGTGAGAAAAACAGGAAAACAGGGCTGTACCCTGTTTCTGCCACAAGAATTTAGTGAGTGACCTCTGGGTAGGGTGCTGGCTTGTGCCTCAGCTTCCCTCTGAAAAAGGTGCAGATAATTCACAAGGCTGCTTAGATATTATTAAAAATCTGCAGAGCTTTGTGTAGAAACTTCTGCAGGAATTATTACTCTTTAGGACTGGGAAGGTAGCCTAGGCAGAAGGGGAAAAGTGAGTTTAAAATGCTTCATACTGGCCTGCTGGAAAGCAGTCCATCAGTGTGCATCAGTCTCAGTGCTTGTCTTTCTCATTTTTCCTTGGACAGAAGTGGGACAGAGCATGGGGTCATCATATTTATGCATGTCCCCAGCTGTGTGATCTCAGCTTTTAGGATCCTTGACACAACCATGGTGGTACTTGCTACCCCCAGGCTGGTGCAGATGCCAGGGCAACGGGCAGGGGTGGTCCTCCCCATCTCACTCCATATCCATCCTATCCATCCCTCACCCACACCACCCCATCACTCAGCCACAAACCCTTCCTTCCCGAGGAGCTGAGTCTGTTGCCCATCCCTGCAGCAGCAAACTCCTCCTGAAAAACTTCTCAGCACCAGGCACTCTCTTCCCCTGCCCAAATCCACCCACGATCACACACACACACACACACACACACATTCTTATCTCTCCCACTGCACACGTGGCACCAACGCTGGCTTAAAAAATAGCAGGGCAGCTCCACAGCAGATGGAGGACTGATACAAAACAACACTGGTCAAATGATCCACCCCCCTCCCTGTTCCTCTTCCATTCCTCCCCGATAAGTGAGCAACAAAGAGGGGGAGAGGGAGGGGAGAAATGGCCCATTTTCCAGCTTGTGAGATGATTAGCACTGAAAAAGGATTTGCTGCACCAAAATATGCCTGGAGTTTGTGCAAGCACCAGCTGCCATCTAGTGGAAAGCTGGTCTGATCTGCCACCAGCAGACATTGCCTCATTTACCTCCGCAGCAGGAGGCAAGGGAAGTGTATTCTCCTAAATGGGTTAACTTAGCAGCGTTATATACTAGAAACAAATTAATATATAATTCTTCTGTGTCTTAAGGTCATTACTGCCAAGGAATAAATTAATAGAGCTATCCCAGTTAATTCATTTTGGCGTTTGCTTCTGCATGTCTGAGCACATATGTAATAGGGGCCTTCGTCCTGTTTCTGCTGGGGGAAATGATGAAGTCCTGAAAGAAGCTTTGTCATATTAATATCATTTTTAACCTAAAAGCCAGGGCGATCTGGACTCTGCTGCTTTTTCCTGTTTGCACTCCTGCGAGGCAGGCTGCAATCACCCAGTTACTTTCTGAAAAAATCCAAGATGAAACCGAAGGACACAGTATTTTTCCTCACAGATGCGTGTGTCCTGTGTGTAAGCAGGGCATTAGAGCACTCTTCTGAGAATAGCAGAGAAGGCTGCAACGCACATTATCCGATCACAGATGCATTAAGCTGTCCTACAGAAATATAGATGCTTTCCTTTCAGATCAGACAGAGAACAGACATAATCAGTGGAGAATGAGACAGCAGCTTTAGCATGCTTTTTCCACTACTTTCATTTCCCTCATTTTCTTCTTGGGGACACATCCTGCAGGATGCCACACACTCCAGGCACCCTGCTCAGCTGTGAATACATCCTCTGCTCTAGGAAGAAGGGGAAGGAGTTCATCTCCTTGTACAGTTGGAGGGACATCACATAGGGACCCCCATTCTTCCTACCTGCTGGCCAGGAGCATTTTAGACAAACATGATTTGTTGTTTTGGGGTTATTTTCCATGAAAATACACCAGGGGAATGTTGTTCTTGGTTTGGTTTGTTGATTTGGGGTTTTTTTTGTTTTGTTTCGCTAAGGCCATACATTCTCTTCAAACTCATAGGAAAAGAATATGGGTCTGGCACTGCCTTTGTCCTGCTACATAGGAAAGGAAAGGTCTTCCTTTTTTATACACAGGAAAGGTTCTCTTTTTTTTTCTTTATGCTTTTGGTTTGTTTTCGTTTGTTTTTTAATCTAAAAAAACCCAAATCAAACGGGGGGACATAAAAAAATTGTAGATGCTAAAACTGAACTGTTTCTCAGTTACCTGCAGAAAATTTTCCATGGGAAGAATATTTCTGTGTAACAAAAATATAACTGAAGTCTCTGCTTGAAAAATTCTTTCACTAACCAAAATGTTTCCTGGGCCAAAAGAAAGAACAAAAATTGTGAGAAAAGTTACAGCCTGTTTTGTTTTGTTTTGTTTTGTTTTTTCATGGCTTCTTGAATCAAAACAGCTGTCAAAAATTAATTTCTGTATTTTATTCCCTGTGCTTTAGTGAGGTAGATATTGCAGTCTCAAAGGTCTGTCCAAGAGGTGTTTGGCTGCAACATGCTGCAAAACCACCGTGAACTTTACTGCTACTTGTACTGCCAGCTTCATATCGATTTGAATTATTTGAGCAGAGATAAACCCTATCAGCAGAAGGCAGCAAAATTAGTGTCCCAGGTGCAGCAGATATGTCTGCAAAGGCTGAAAGCAGAGGATTGCACCTTTCCTCCTGTCCACAGTGTAAACTCGACTATGTCCCATGGATCAAAAAGAAATACCTGGGCCAGCCACTGCCACCCCTCCCACCACATCTCCTCTCTGTCCTGCAGAGACCACCCACTCCTCTCCACACAGACCAGAATCACTTTCCTCCTCCCCAGCACATCTCTCTCCATGGGATCACAACCTCACAAAAAGCTTCAGCTGGTACAAAGCAGAGCATCACCAATCCAGCCTGTGGGTTTACTCTGGTTTACAACCCCCCTGGGGGATCTGCCCTGGTGCCTCTGGAGGTGTTTGTGGATGAATGTCCAAACTCAGTTCTTCTAGGGAAATTTCGGAACGAAGACACAAGAAAGCCAATTTTGTAACACCCCTATGAAGAAGTTTTGTGCTGTTTTCTGTAGCATTGCAGTTAAGTGCTGAATTCTACACAGCAAAGCTAGAATGGGTCTGCTGAAATCAAGGAACTGCTTCTTGCTACAAGTTTAGTTATTTATATGAGCATATATATATACAGGTTCATATATATATATTTATATATATGCATTTATGTTCTTTATTTTTCTTTTGCTTGAGCTTATGGTGCAGTTGGGATTTTTTCTCTTTTGTATCATGCATTTAACACTCGTAGATTCCTGGAGCAAACTGAGATCAAAGTGCTGCTTGTTAAGGAAAACCAGAACACAAGTCAGACTCCTCATACCAAATCTGAGTCCTGATCCACCCCTCCATTGTGGGTTTGGCTCAGGACAGGAGATCACCAGCTCTTCTGGGCTTTTCAAATTGTGGGGAGTCATCTGCAACTACATGATGAAAGTCACCAAAATCAAAGCTTAGACTTTCATGCTTTGGCTCAGATCCCTTAATCTTGAGCTCTCCATGGGGTAACTAGTAATTGAGACTAAGGCTAGAACCCCGAGGATGGAAGAAGTTAAATAAATATATTAAAATAAAAGACCTGGAGACAGAAAGAGAGGGAGAGAATAAAGGACAAGGCTATGTGTCATCCTGGCACACTGTCATTTAAAGGGCCAAATGTCTTCATTCCCTCTTTCTTGTATGAGAAGACGACAGGCACCTAATCCTGCAACACTTCTTTCTTCAATAAAAAGTATGTTTTATCCCAGTGGAAGGATGTGTTTTTTCCTGTCAATAAGTGTCAGCAGCTAATCTGAACCTTTCAATAAAACAATGACATTAAATAATTTAACCTGTGAAGAAACAGTGATGGCTGTGAAATAATTTATGAATATCAGAAGTGTCAAACTTTAGAGCACTGAAGGGAAGAAATGTGTGAAATGGGCCAGTGTGAGATTCCCCTCCAGAAGAAAAAGGAGTTTTTGAGCTTCCCCTACTAAAAGAGAAAATTAAGGAATAATATCTACCTTGAGCATAGATTAAGCATAAGCTAATACCATCTATCACATGAAAATCTATCCTTTATAAAAGTAACTTGTATAAAGACATGAGATATGATTTCTATAGAAACCTCTAAAATGGTTAAACAAAACGTTAAGGGTGATAAGGCAAATAACTGGAGTCTGCTCCTTGCCTGATGCCTGCATGCAATTGCTGGGTCTTGTTACAAGACATTAAATAAAGATATCAAATGGTAAGCAGAGGAGTGAGTTTCAATAGAGAGTTAAAGGTGACATTGTAAGAGAATGTGACAGATGATGAAAAAAAACCTATCAAGTATATTTATAAACAAGGAAGGGGGAGGAATCTCCTTAAATAGAGCTGGGTATTGCGTAGTCTGTTAACCTTATTAAGTAAACATGCTATTCAAACCCCCCTGGAAATAGGAGAATTGCAGGAAAACACAAGACTGGAAGCATGTGGAGCTGATACTTTAAGACATTTCCTTTTTCTTCTCTCTTTCCTTTCTTTTGCTTTTCCCTTTGCTATTTATTTTATTTTATTTTATTTTCATTTGGCAACTTCTGCATTCAGAGACCAGAGCTTGGAATTTCATACCTATTTAACACCTGGTTAAACAACACTTAACCATTGGCACCAGCTGACTGCATCTCCATTAAGCAGAATTATTCTCATCATAGACACTGGAAATGGAAAAGACCTACCCGGTCATGTAGACCGTTATACCACAACCAATGCAGGATTGTTCCATTTAGTAAGAAAAGAAGAAGAATGGGCTTGTCAAGGGATGATGACTCAGAAGAGCTTGTTTCTCTTCCCAGCTTGATGTTAGACTTCCTGAGTGACCTCCAGAAAGTCATTTAACCTTGTTGTGCCTCAGTTCCCCATCTCAGCTACGGCTTCCTTTCTTCCACTTCTTGTCCATTTACCTTGCAAGTTCTTCAAGGCAACATTTATTTGCACTTAGGCATACTTGCAGTCAGTATTAGAAAGGCTCCCTGATTTCAGATGGAGATACAAAATACAGCTGAAGAATCTGTAATAGTCTGCACTCCCTTTAAGGCTTTACATCTGAGTGATAATAAGGGGGGTTATTCCTTTCCTCAACTAAGGGAGTAAGAAGAAAGCAGGGAGATGGAGACAGATCAAAGATGACCTTTAATTTGAATTATGATCTATTCCTTTCTTAAAAATGATTTAACAATAGAAATTATAAGCTTTAGATCCCAGGCTATTTCTCTACAGAGCCCTTTTCTTTTAAGGTCTCCCTGCTCTTAAGGGAAAGCTGCCTTTTTCAGGACAGCACAAGTGCAACCGAGGGTTGGAAAATGCATCTGTCACAGGGGAATATAAACTGTCAGCTAAAGAAATCTCCACAAAAGTCAGACAGTCAGAAGACTTACTACAGTCCCCGAGTTTACGTTAAATAATTCGTACGTTAACACTTTTCACTGGTAGCAGTCACAGGGAAATCCCAAGCTGAATTAAACAAACAAAACAAAACTTTCCACTCATCCCTTTTCCCTCCGAATGGCTCGTAGCCAGATCCACTTCACCTGTGACTGCCAGCAAAGCCATACTCTCTGGGAATGGTCTGAGGTCCAACCAGTGTCACCTTCTCCTGGTGCCATGGAGGAGCTGGTGTGAAAGTGTGATACCTCCGTGTCACTCTATTCCAGGGCCATGGGAATTTAGTGGAAATATTTGGCCAACAGAAATATTTGCTCCACTGAAATCAACGGCTATTGCACATGGATGTGCAAAGCTACATCAATTCTGCCTTGACCTCTGTGGTAGGTGGTTGAAGGGTGATTATTTGGGCTGTCATCAGATGGGATCCAGTAGCGACTACTTCTGAAGACTGTCTTTAAATCACTGTTGTGGGCTGTGCTGAGAGGAGGTATCACATCAAAGAGGCTCCCAGGTCCTTTATCTTGATGTGTGAGTGAACTTTGACTTCCTAGAAAAACAGCAAAGTCACTGCTGGCTTTGTCTTTTGCAAGAAGATCTTTAGAAGATTTTTACTTTATACAGAGAGGCACAGTTGCTCTAGGAAGTAATACCTTTTTGGGGTTGTTTCCTACAGGACACGATTGTTCTGTGTGTTGTCTGACCATTGTATATCTAGACTAGTCTGTAGATAGAAAGAAAGAAGTTATTTTGGGAATAAACTTTTTTCATTTGGGGATTTTTCCTCTTCTGTACAGCCAATCAACCAAGTCTGATCCATCAATTATTGTTTGATAGAGGGGAAGAGGCTAACAGTAGAAGAAGGGGCAACTTTTAAAAATGTTAATTAATTTTTAAAGGATATTGTTATTAACACTGCAAGGACATAAAGTATTAGTACTCTACATTTTAAACATGTTAAAATGCAGGCGAAAATTGATGGGAATGTATTTGTGTTTATAAATAATGATAAATCTAATAGCTGCTCATTAAATTCTGTTACTTTATATCAAGCTCAGAAAGAGATCATAAACTAATATGGGATCTCATAGTAAAGGATAGGATTAACCTACCAAATTCTTCTCCTGTTTACTTAATGTGTCAGGCTAGGGAAACTCAGCACTGCACAAAACACTGCCCTTTACAATGCTGTGTCCTTTACTGACATTTTTCTTAACTTTTCTTCTTCTTTGGACTAAGCTACAAAACCTTACAGCCTTTTTCCCCATCCAGAATAAAATAATATCAGACCCACTGCATGCAATGATATATGCTTCTGCCTTCAGTCAAGAGAAAGTACATCACTATTTTATTGGATGCAGGTCTCAAGAGCTCACGAACTCAACAAACACCCCTATAAATTACTGGAAAGCCACACCAAGTGTAACAACAATAAACTGGAAATGGTCTAAGTGGCTTTGCTCAGCCAGACCTTCAAACACCATTCTGCAGGAGATTCCCATGCTGCTTTCTTACTCAGTGCAGCCATTACAACCCTCTGTACAACCAGTTGTATTAGGTCACATGCAACAAACCCCTTATGTCTTCCCTGCCAAGAAATAGCTTTAAAACGGTTACTTAAAAAATAGTGGCATCTAACACAAACTTTCTGCAATGTAACTTTTCTAATTACAGCTGTTTCTAGTATGCTTAGGAAAAAAAGCTAAAATATTTTTTTGCAAATTGACATCCCATCCAGGAGTTAGGTGATGTGGTGCAGACAAGGTTCAGAACCCATGAGGTAAAGTTTACCTTGCTAATGACTTTACTCCAAAGGTGAACGTGCAGTTCATTACTAATGTCCATTCCCTTCTGGATTTCTTTGGCAAGATTGTCAGCATAGACGTTATTTTAATGCTGATCATGCTGTTCAAAGCATTTCTAATGTGAACACATGTCCAATATCCAGTAGAAATTCAACTGAGTGCATTAACTCATGTCACATCTTCTACCAAGCAGCCATTATCTGATGTTGATTTCCAGTCACTCTAGACCTGAGGCAGATTTAAACCAAGTACCTCAACTGGAAAACTATTCATTGAGAAGTATACTAGTGACCAGACTGCCAAAACTGCACTTTTGGGAGTTACCACTGTGTTCACACACTAGGCTGAAAGTAAGAGCCTTCTGCATCTCCTCTTCGATGTGCTTGCAAACAGGAAGGAAGTTAAACACTGGATCATATGGAAATCATCCATTTTAAATGACTCTTGCACCTGGCTTCTCCTGGAAGCTCTGATACTTGTTGCACAGAAATACTCAGTTTCTAAAGTTAATTGTGGATGAGGTTTGTATCTGCAGGGTTTCTAGGAAGGAATTTACAGTTTGTCTGGTTTGGACTGCTCCCTTTTCCAGTATTAGAGTATTCCACACTCTTTCCACTAAGAAGTAATTTTGATGTTTATCCTCTCTCTCTTAATTTCAACCCATTATCTTAGTTATTTCCCCCTTGGGTAATTTTGTTCCTCCCTGGGTGTTTGGACTGTTCAGACATTTGCAACTAGCTCTCTTTCCCCCCTCAGATGTTGTTCAGCCCTGCTGTGCATATTGACAGTTGTTCTTGTAAAACTTTCCTTGTAAATCAACCCCTCCAGCTCTCTAATCATTTTTGTTGCACTTCTCTGAACTCCCTCCAGTTTGTCTTCATCTTGCTGGTAATAACTTTGCCTATGTGTCATTTGGCATTTTCTCCTTATCACATTCCAGCAGAGCATCAAACCTTTTGCCCTGCTGCTGCTTGCTGTTGTCAGGTAGACTGGACTTGAGTGATTGACGTAATCCCTTAATTTGCCAGAGGGGCAGTTTTGATTTTTGTAAACCAGTAAATTGATGATTTGAGCCAAATATGATGCTGAGGAGGGGGCTATTCACTCATCTTGTCTAAACAAAACTGGAGCTGTTTTTGTGGATTTAAATCCAGGGAGCTTCTGGGTATTTTTCCCTGCCATTTCCGATGTTGGAATAAAACATCAGTACTAATTTGAAGGCTTTCCAAACAGAATTCGAAATTCAGAGGAACAAATCCTCCCTGCTGCTGGGCTTAGGCAACATTGGTTTTTTGTCAGTGGTGGCAGAAGGAGGTAGAGCCAGAGTTTCAGGCAAAAAGAAACAATGCCTGCACAATCCCAGCTCTCCAGTCTTGTACTCAGCCATTTCACTGTGGCACAGCCCATGAGGGAATGTCCCTTCCTTTTCCTGGCAGAAACACCTTTGCTCTTTTTCTACCTTAGACTAACAGGTCTCTGTTGGCTTCCATCCCCTGCTCTCATCCTATTGTTAGATTCTGCCATGTTTATACCCTGACTTTTTTTTTTAGGGCTGCCTTGTTTTATTCATGGAACACAATCCCACTCCAGAGCAAATGCTGTCCCAGGGGGTCAGACAGCTGGAGGGGTTTACTGCCTACCCATCAAACCTCCTCTTGTATCACTGAGCATGTTTTAATGTGCAGTGGAGTTGATTCAGTTTCACTCTCATTTCTGAGCAGTGCACCTATCTAAGGATGTCCTGTAGCTTGAATATCCTTTCCATGTCGAGAGATCGCAGGCTCCCTACTAGGGTTTTAAAAAGACTGAATTCTCTGAGCAAAAGGTCCCTATGACAAAAGATTGCCTACCTTTCCCATGATTACATTCCCAAAGGTGAATGCCAATGTGTCAACAGAAGGAAATATTTCTTCTGCTTTCTTCAATAATTTATTGGTGCTCACAGCTTTCCCCTTCATGATGACTGCTCCTGCAGCTCTAAGAATATCAGCTCCACTGAGAGAATGAAATTTACTTGTCACAGCTCTCCCAGGCAGTTATGAACGGCATGGTGCAGGCAGGCTCCTGATTAACAGAATCTGAGAGAGGACAGGGGGCAAGCATACAGCCACTTCACCCTAGAAAACCTTAAAGGCCAACCTAAATTCAGATATAACATTTTGCAGATAGACAATTTTATCTGGAAAAAGAAAAGGATGGGGGGAGATCTGAGGGTGAGGAAAGGGTATCTCCCAGCACTGGGGTGTATGAGATATGGGCTCATGACCTCCATGGAGCCCTTTGTCGGACTGATTCCTCGTTCAGTGAAAACGGCATCTGCTGAATCAAACCATTCCATCTCCCAGCTTTTGAATGAAGAAGGGCCTTGATAGGGCTGAGGTCATTCGTGGTACTGACTTTCAGTGGGTCACAGTTTATTTTGTGACCCAGATCCCAAACTAACACTCATGGGGAAGTGAGAAAGCCTCTCACTGAAATGCACAAATCACTACTGAAAGATGCTTAGATGCAATCTTGATAATTGTTTTTTAAGCACTTGCTTAGATCAAATAACCAGGATTGACTCAAAATACCTTTTTCCCTTCTCCAGTATCCCATCTCGACATAGATTTTGAGCTTAGAAGCCTCATATCCTTACCCCAGCATTGTACCTGGGCTAACATGTCCTTCTTTTCATGGTAACAGCCTATTGCCATTAGCTAACCAGCTCACAGCTGGCCAGACAGAAGTAAGAGTAGAAGAGCCCAGGTCAGCATAAGACCACCAGCACTGACCAGCCCAAAGCTGAAATCCAGATGTTGCGATTAAAAGGTCATTACTAGCACTCGCTGCAAATTAATGTTCCTGTGGCACATCAGAAATTAATTCAATGAACATTAAGGTAACATCATAGCAGGATAATTTTATTTATTAGTTTGGCTTGTCTAATTTTGTCTTCATGTGTTTTCTGAGAAAAAAAAATGGGATTATCAGTTAAAAAAGAAGTTGGAGAATTTTGTGGTATATTTAAAGAGGGTAAATTCAGGGAAGGAAGGAGGTTGTTTACATTTTCAGTTTTGTACTTTTTATTTTCTTCTGCCTTGTTTTATGAAGATAAGGAGAAAACAGTTTATTAAAGAGGTCTGGATTTAATTTAAATGGATGAAATCAGGAACTGCTTTAGGCATACTTATATAGCCTTATACCAAATTCCCAAAAAAGACAATAAGAAAGTTTTGGAAAATAATTTTCTCTCTTTTATTTTTTTTTTTTCTTTTTTTTTTTCTTTAATGAAACACCAACTAACAAAATAGTTTTTAAAATTTTTCTTTTCCCATAGGAAAAATTTACTTGCTACCATGAGCTGGCCATCTTTAAATTCCTCCATCTGCTTTATGCCTACCATACTCCTCACCAACCACCTACATTCCAGCCTCCACCTCCCAAAGTGACAAATACATTAAATTAGCATTACATGGAAACCAGATGTCCTTTTCTACTGAACACCTTACAAGTTGGCAATAGTTCTTTTTCTATTTTTAATTGCAGCTAGCCCCGATTCCTCCCTGGAAGAAAAAAAAAAAAAAAAAAAAAAAAAAAAAAAGACATTTGCAGAGAAGTATAATTTGGAAATAGGGGACAAAAATTTTGGTCAATAAAAATTTTCATGGCAATAAATAGAAATATTTCTGTTTGGTTTTAAAGTATTTACACAGTTTCAAATTCTACTGTACAATAACAGTGGATGCCCTTTTGAAGAGTCACTTTGAAGAAATAAAAAATGCCTCCTGTTCTGAATATTTGAGACTAGATATTGCCTGCACTTTATTGAAAAATGTATTTCATTTCAAAGTGTTTCATCAACATGCCATTACACTGACCTCAGGCTTTCTGATGAAAACAGCATTTTGGTCTAACCAGCTCTACATACCACATCTAAGACTAAAACGCCTTCCAGAAAGAGTCCTTAAAAGTTCTGACCCAGGGTACTATGGTGGATGAGGGACATGCAATGTATAGCACACTCTTACTGGTAGGATGGATGCTGAATGGGGACAGATTCTACTTTCTTGTTGTAGACAACTAACAGCATCACCAACTTTGCCATGGGCAGTCACCTGCAGGTATAGTAGGGCATTTCAGAAGTTGTGAATTACTGACAAGCAGTCAGATTTCCATTTGCTGTATGTCAAAGTGGCCAGTCACAGATGAGACTTGTGGTGTCATAAGGAGTGACACACAAAAGCCAGACCCAAACTGCCCTTCTGGAAGGGATGGACTTCTTTGGAGAAGCATGCGTGCTCCAGAGGTCCTGACCTTACTACACTGTGAGGAAAAGCTTTCTTTCCTGCAGGGAACAGACTTTCAGGGACATTTCTTGCCTAAGAAGCCACTTCCAGACCCAGAGAGAGGCCAGAAGCTTTTCCTTAGCACTACTGAGTCTCAGGATACAAACCCTTATGCTTCAGGGCTTGTGCTAGCCTCTAATTAATGAAGCTGAGGAAGACCAGTTATTCCATATCTGCCTTCTGCAGGGTTTCTTGTGCTTGCCTCTGAAACAGCTACCAGAGGCTACTCCAGGGGAAATGCCAAGATGCCAGGCAGTCACTCAGACCCCTTATCTGGTTAAATATGCAGCTCCGGTTCCCAAAGTCCCAAGTCTTTCTTAATAAAAAAACCAAAAATTTATGTTACAGTGTTCCTTTCACACCTGCTAGAGAGATAACAAATCATTATCTGCTTTTCTTTTATTCTGTTTTGGGTTTTTTGTCTAGCTGTTTTCTTTCTTCTTCCTTTTTTTTTTTTTTTTTTTTTTCATAATAAATGACAGGCACATTAAATTGGACACAGACAAGTAAACCAGTTTGTAATGATATGTCGGACTTCCTGTAGCAAGAATAGGTGATTTGGCTCCATTCTGAATTTAGATTTTTAATTTTCCTCTGTCATAGAAAGGGTTTTTCAGCAGAGACTTTGGATGCACAATAGCTGCGGGCATTTAATCTGCAGAGGTGCTCCTGAGGATACAAACTGTAGCATCTACTGTCTTTGGTTTGCATCCAGAGAGAGAAGGCAGAGTTGAATTTGGAAGGGATCCAAAGAAAGAAAGAAAAGAAAGTGGTGGTGTTAATTTCACACATTTCTGTAGCTGGAATGTGTGTCCCACAGGCAGCAGGATGCCATTAACATCCCCAGAGCCTAGGTAGGTCCCTTGGCATTTAACCTCAGCTATCCCACTTATTCCATGAACACAGACTTCAATTGCCAGAAAGTCTGGTTATAAATGAATTCTTCAAAGAGATACTAGGTAAGGAAATGTTTCCATAAATATGTAACAACCACCTTCTCCATCTCTTTTATTATTTAGATACAGAGAAATGTCTTATAACATTTGAGTCCCTTATTTCCCTGGTTTTAAAGTTCAAATCAGAATGAACAGCTCATCTCCTGTGTTCTCTACTGAGAAACCTGCAACTGAAGAGCTGCTCTTTAGAAGTAAGGCAAATATTTCCATGTCCAAACTCAAGGCAAGACAGAAACTGGCCAGGCCTCACTTCCAGGCAGTTTTATGCCAGGTTCAAGGGAATTTTAAGGGACACAAGCTTACAGAGCCTCCTATGAAAATTTTGGGCTCCTTTAGTCTTTATATTGATTGTACAGTCTTGCCAGAAGCCCTGTGACATATAGAGAGCAGCCTGACAAAGAGGGTGTTATTCTAAACTCATTTTTGCAGATGAGAGACTGAAGTGCAGACAGATCTGGTGAAGACAGCATTGTCCAACCCATGCACACCCTCAGCTCCAAGCTGGCCTTTTTGCTAGATATTAGTCCTTTTGCAGCAGAGTCAGCAGAGGAGGTTGCATGCTTATAGCCTGCCAATGCAATACAAACCACCCTTGTGAAGGCTTAAGCTGAGATTCTGGCATGCCAGCTAGAGAGTCTGAAGTGAGGAAGAACATCCATCCCCTCCCCATGGCTTTGGACAGCACGAAGAGTCAATCTAAAGATGGGAGGAGGGCAGAAGGGCTGAAATCACAGCACAGCATTCACTGAGAACACCTCTGTCAAGGCTGTAAGCAGATTAAGCATCTTGCCCAAGGCCACGGAGTAAAACTATATCAGCACTGAACCAAAACCAGGTCCCAGTCCAGAGCTTCCTTGTAAGGCTGCAGCTGGGGAAGCAAACCTGGGAAGGCTCTATCTTGAGCACACCTTCACTGTTCTCATCCTTGCAAACCACATAGAAACACCAAGGCACAAGAGGTGAAGGCGTTTATGTAGTGTCTTACACAGAAGACACTTACCTGATTGGAGCTCCTGCTCCAAAATATTTGCCTATGCCCCTTTAAGCCTTGGAATGAGCTTGTCTTTACTTCTGCCTTTTGTTGCTGCTTAAAATAAATAAATAAATAAATAAATAAATAAAAGACAGAGCATGCACACTTTTCTCTTGAAACTTATTTCTCTTCAACAGCGGTGGCCCCAAAATTACTGCTAATTTCCTGCAAAGAATTTTTCCTTTGAAACATACTGTATGGCACTTTTCATTTTCCTCTCTTTTCTTCTTTTTTTTCCTCTTCTCTATTTGAGACTGGCACTGAGTCTGTTGAGAACATGTAAGTGTAGTTGCTTTTGAATGCTGCAAGGTAACTGCTGAAAATGACAGCTTAAATGGAATCATTAAAGCAGATGTAAGTATTATCTGAATGCTTCTGAAGTCTCCTATGAACAGCAACAGCGTCTTTATTTTCTCTCCTGATGCATGCACCTTTTTAAAGAGAGCTGACAACCTATTATTTCTCACTTTCTCCCCATTTTGAAGCCTGAACTTCGGGACTATGTTCATATCTTAAAGCTACAACTTGCTTGCCAGGAAACATATGAAAAATCTGACCAAAACAGAGGCATGGTACAACAGTGGCTATGGTATATAACTACTCATTTTAGGCTACTAAGTAAAGGGAAATGCATGTTAACCACTGGATTAAAGAGAATAAAGCAGTGCGCTCCTTATTATAATTAGAAAAAGCACAGAGATTTGGAGGCTGCTATGGACTCCCTTAGTTTTAAAACTTTGTTCCCTGTCAAGGTGGGATTCATCTCACTTTGCTGCTCACTATTTAATAGGGCAACCAGTTGCAGCTAATTTAGGTCCTCCCAAAAGCAAGACGAAGAGAGTAATTTCCATTAAATGTTTTGTGTCACAGAAGGTCCTCCTGCCCTCTAAGAAAGGGAGAAGGAACCTACAGAAGAAGCTCATGTGAGCATCATAGACAAGATGCTGATCCTTCAGATAGTTAAGGGTAGGTGAAATGAACAACACATACTGATATTTCAGTTGGTACAAGCTGGGGAGTTGGCACCATTGCCAGCTAAGCTCATTTACCTTGAGCATTGAACTAACCATTGGCACTGCAGCTCTGCTGTAGAATGACTGCCCGGGGTGTACTGCAGCACTCAGCTGCTCTGCACTGGAGCAGCACCAAGTCACAAGCTTGGAAAGCTCAGGCAAGATGATAGATAGGCTACTCCAGTTTTGGAGATGCTGCCATCTTTTTTTCCCTCAAGTCTGAGCTCATGCCTGCACACTGGCCAGATGGGAGCTCCTCTGACAAGCCCTTACCCCATCCCTTTGCTCACACTTGTGAGATCCAACAGAAGGCTGGAGACACAGATCAACTCCTTTTCCAGGTGGCCCAGGTCACCTCAAGGAGATTTATGGTCTCTTGTCTGCATCTTGATGAGTTAAATGTTATTCTGTGGTGTTTAATCTAAACAGTACAACTGAACACCAGTCTGGAAAGCCTGTCACAGTGTAAACATGGCATCAAGCCTCAGCCCTGAAGTGTCTATGTAGAATCATGAGCTCATAGGATGGTTTGGTTGGAAGAAACCTTTAAAGTACTTTTAGTCCAACCCCTCTGCAGTAAGCAGGAACATTTTCAACAACATCAGGTACCTCAGAGCCTCATCCAACCTGAGCTGGAATGTTTCCAGGGAAAGGCCATCTACCACCTCTCTGGGCCACCTGGGACAGGGTTTCACCACCCTAATAGTAAAATAAATAAAAAAAAAATTCTTGGCCACCTGTGCACACACTGGCTCATATTCATCTGGTGTCAATGGACACACCCAGATTCTTTTCTGTAACTTCCAGCCATTCTGCCCGAAGTCTACGGTGTTGTTTGGGGTTGTTGTGGCCCAAGTGCAGGACCTAGCACTTGGCATTGTGAAGTAGCAGGACACTAACCATTTTTTCTTGGATTATGGGAGCTCCATTCTGCACGCCATCTCTCTCTTCCAGTGCAGGGTACCCAGCAAACAACTGGTCCTGCTACTAAAGATGGATATTCTGGGCTGATGTGGTACCCCTGGGGGTACAGCCTCTCCTGCCTCCAAAATGTCCAGCCCTGTCTCAGTCAACCAGAAAACAATGGATGTACTCCCCTGCCATGAACATACTGAAGAAGGGAAAACAACCTGTGAGGTGATAAAGAGCAGAGTAGTGTAGAAGAGAAGGAGAAGAGAGACAGCAACAAGTGGAGAGAACACCACCAGAAGAGAGAGCAGCACCAGGGAGCAGTGCTGGAGCAGGGAGATAAAGGCTGGTGATGTTGTGGACCTGCCACCCATGATGGAGCTGGTTGGAGCACCCATGGACCTGCAGCCTGGGGAAGGTCATGGAGCAGATGCTGTGGAGCTGCAGCCATGGAGGGCACTGATCCTGAAGCTGTCCATGGCTCTGGGCTGCCTGCACTGGAGTACAGTCCTGAGGAGCTGTGCCTGGAGGGAGGGACTCACGTTGGAGGGGTTCCTGAAGGACTTTCTCCCGTGGGAGGGACCCCACAGTGGAGTAGGGAAAGACTGTGAGGAATCCTTCTCCCTGAGAAAGAAGGGGCATCAGAAAATAACCTGTGACAAACAGACTGGAAACCACACTCCTGTACCCACCCCCCAGTGCTGCCTGGGGGGAGGAGATGGAGATACCGAGAGCAAAGGACTTTGGGCTCAGGAAGAAGGGAGGGGTAGGGGGAAAGTATTCAAGCTCTTGGTTGGTGTTTTTACTTTACCCTGTTTTGACTTGATTAATGATAAATTGAATTGATTGTTCCCTGAGGAGTCTTTTATGCCCAGGACTGCAGTTGCTGAGTGGAGCCCTCCCAGTCCTTGTCTTCACCCAGAAGGTTCTGGGTGGATTTGCTACTGGCCATCCCGAAATGGGGCAGGGGAAGTGAGTGGCTGCATGATCCTTTGTTATTGCCCCAGCCCAAACTATAACAGCTGCTCTTAAGCACCTCGGTCTTCTCATCCTGTTTTTTTTCACTATGCTTGCCACTGCATACAATAGAGGATGGAGAGGCTTCTTAGCCCTCCTTGTGTTGTGTCATGCTTGGAATAGATTTTACTTGCTTTCTTGCTTGTTTACCAACAAGACAAAAAGGATGAGTCTTCAAAAGGTTATGTGGTACACATGCAGGCATGTGTTTGACACTAATGATATACTATATAAGCACCGGATCTGTACCTAAGGAACTAGTGAGACTGAGAGATTACACCTATATTTACTGAAGCCAGCAGGTCCTGGGAACAAGTATGGTTTGATCCTGACCCTGTACTTTCATATTGTCCTTGTAGAGTCAGATATAAGTATATCTGGATATCTGATTAATAACCTATCCTGCACCCCAGTGGAGGCATTGGTTTAGGACCTGCATGGCCTTGATTTTACTATTAGTGCTTCCACTGGCCTGCTGCTCAGTAGTAGGTAAATGAGGTCATCGCTTTGTGACTCCATTCCTTTTTGTAAAATGTAGATAAAAACCCTTTTAATCCTGCTGATGAAAGGTGGTATGATGAATAGCATTCTTACCAGTCTTGCCTTCCTTGTAGTAGGGGTCTTTGTGAATCCATTCTATTAAAAGCTCTAAGGACCATAGAAATCCCTATATAAATTAAACACAAAACCTTGGCAGTGCCATGAAACTACAATTAGGAAATGAAAAAGCTATAGTTTTCAAAGTAACAATAGACTTGCCCACATTGCATATCGTGCATAGATTTAAGTATGCATTTAATAGTCTAGCTGGTAATAAAAATATTATATAGATACAATATGTTTGAATTATTGTTGCTATGCTGGAAGAATTGAACTGTTTCTGTACCCTGGCTCTTGTGTGTTTAAATTTGTAACTTCACTGCTACATTCTCAGACTTGTTTGCATTCAATTTCTTTGAGCTTTCTAAATTAGATATGTATGTGATGCTTGGTGTTAAAATTAAACCAATTGATTCTTAATAGTCATGTGGTGTTAATATTAAGCCAATTAGGCTCAAATTAACACACACATTTATTTAAGCAAGGCCCTGATCTTGTAAAACACTTAAACATGTATTTTGAACTCTGGCTTAGTAAAGCTCCTAAGTACATCAGTGATACAAACCCTGTAAGAGAGTTCAGCTGCCTAAGTTAATTACTGAAAAAAACTCAATGTGGCATTACAAGGAAGACATATGAATAAATGCCACCACAGAGAAAAAAAACAAAACCAACTAACCAACTAAAAAAGAAAAAAAAAAACAAAACCAAAACCAAAACAACCCCAAAAATCAAACACACAAGCAAACAAACAAACAAAAAAAACCAACACCAAAAAGGTGGCAAGGAAAAATGAAAAGACAAAGCTTTCACAAATTCACAAATTCCTTTAGTATCTGCATATTCAGAACACTACATGTACATATCAAGGGCATAAGTACTTACATTAGGGTTCCTTCTAAGAGATTTAGTATGCAGACCCACACCAAGTCTGGTTCCCCTCATCATGAAGTGGATTTTTACCATCTGACCAAATTAATCTCTGGGTTTCACTGCTTAAATTTCCACTGGCCCAGTTAGAGCTCAGACACTAAGCTGACATGCATACTACTATTTGCAGACACAGATGAACACCAACTCATGTAGCTGGTGTTGTGTAGTTGAACTGGGAGCTGTGCCATGACAACTAGAGAAGGATTCAGTGGAAATTCACTTTGAAAAACCTAAGCTGTTTCCACACATGAAGAACTTAACTTTTCAGTTGGAAGTACTATAAATGAAGAGGCTATGACTAATCTTAATGCTAAACCTGTGTTTATGTGTGGTATTTAATTCCTAAAATCATGTATGTGCTTATGTGTGCTATTAGATCTGGGCTCAGCATCTTTCATTTTTGGGTGACTAAAATTTTTAGATGACTAGCAGTTACACATCCTTCTCCTATTACTTTTCAAAAATATTGTCCCCCTTCAACGAGATGCTGTCAAAATTTTCAGCATCAATATATACACCATTAACTCTCTTCTTTAAAATTTTGCATCCACAGACTTAAAGATACAATCAAGTTGCATTGGCTTAACAAATGGTTGCCTCTCTACCAGTACGGCTGTCCACATGCTAACAGCTGTCTATCCATACCCGTGCCCTTAGCTTTCCCCAGTCATGAGATTAGGTGAGATGGCTCAACACTGTTCAACTTTGCTTTGAGAGGG
Source organism: Phaethornis superciliosus (assembly GCA_023637945.1). Taxonomy (NCBI): domain Eukaryota; kingdom Metazoa; phylum Chordata; class Aves; order Apodiformes; family Trochilidae; genus Phaethornis; species Phaethornis superciliosus. The sequence continues at coordinate 66,927,313 of JAJQWJ010000004.1, forward strand.
GTTACTGGAGTGCAGTACACCTTTAATTCCCTCAAACAAAACCATTTTTCTAAGACTAGATGAGGATAATGAAAATTTTTTTTGGAGTGCCTATGTTTTGTGAGTGCACAAGGCAGCAGTACACTAAGACACAAACCTGGGAGTTGAAGAAAAACAAACTGCAGGGTTGGATTTGCCCAGAGTTTCCAAAGGCTGATTCTACAGTGACTACCTGCACAGCAATACACAGATGCAGATAGGTACTGGCAAGCCAGTAAGATTTCCTGCTACTTGGGGTTTTTGTCTTCTCTGTCTGTGGAAGTCTTCAGGGAAGTAATAAGGCTATACACCGGCCCAACTCTTTCTGGTCAAGAATTTGTGCCCTCAAAAAGAAGCAGTGCATAGCCCTGTTTTATGATCAATAGAATGAGTGGGGTAATTAATCCAAATTCATTCCCAATGTAATTCTGCTGCAGCCTGTGGAGAACTACCATGGATGCATTTAGCCCATAATCTTCCTCCATCAAGATATGACTACACCCTCTAGTGGGCAATAAAGTGCTTTGGGGCATCTAATTGAAAGCGTGACAGTTTTACACTGTTGGGAAGCAGCAGTTGTGGGTGGCATGTGCTCTGCTGGCATCTGAGGGTAAATACAGCAGGATATGTGGCAGGATACGACTGGGAGCTACATTATGCATGTGCTGGGAACAGCAAGCCAGTGCCACAACGCAATTATAGCTTTAAACCGTGCCCAGTGTGTCTGTTCGGCAGCAGTAGACAGACAGCTCCAAATCATTATTTTTTTTCTGCTTACTTAGCTTCTGGTGATTAGGTTTGTGTTTTGCAATTGTGGTGACTAAACCAATTAAGGTGCAATTTAAAGAAGGAACTCATAAATACTGTACAAAGGTAGTATTGACATATCTAAACCTTAAAAAAAAAAAAAAAAAAAAAAAAAAAAAAAAAAAAACCAAAGAAGAAAGAAAAAAGTGAGGGAGGAAGAGAGGGAAGAAAGGAGGCTAGGTTTCCGAACTAAGCAATCCATCTTAGAAGACTCTGCTACATGCAGTATCTTCTGCAGTATGAATAAATATGCATAATCAAAAAGGCAGCACAGCTCACTTCTCTCTATTGCTTATTTGATATACCTCTTCATGTCATATCCACTTTCACATAAACAACACAATAATAAAACATCTGCATTGCTAAATAACACTACTGTGTTCTAATTCCTCTGGAATGACATGAATAAGAACATCCTACTCCTGTTTATTAGAATTTATTGATGACATGAGTGTGTAAAGCAGCAGAAGGCATAATTAATCCTGGTACAGCCCCAAGTTACACATCCGAACTTGTCATGGTTCACTCCTGACTTGCATTACTTCCCCTTGCTGTGTGATGACATCAGGGGCTTTGACAACATACAGATGTCCTGCAAAAGGGGTGGCAGAGAGTTTGTTCCTTGGTTCCAGCTCTTACAGAACCAAAGGTGGGTTTCAGCTCAGCAAGGAATGACAGAAGAAATTGGAACACTTGGTAAAAAAGAAATAAGCAGCCCCTTGCTTGAGATAGCAAACAGGGCACTAATGAAACTTACAAGTGATTCATTGGGAGAAATAGTGAGCCCTGTCAGGGTAGGGCAATAATATCGGCAGATTTAGAGAAATTAGAAATAAGAGAAGAAAATAACAAAATTAGATCAATCTTTGGACAGACAATTTGAAACACACAAGCAGCTGGAAAGAAAAGCTGAAAGGCAGCTGTAACATTGAAATAAGTCTGGAGGGGATAATGGGTGAGGAAATAATCATTGTGTGCAATGTGATATACTATGAAAACAGTGACATTTGCAGAAATCTGTAGAAATTATATGTAGAAATCCACCTGGACATGTTCCTGTGTGACTTCACTAGGTGACCCTGTTCTGTCAGGGGTATTGGACTCAATGATATCTCTAGGTCCCTTCTAACCCCTAGCACTGTGATGATATCATATGGTAAATCTAGCCCCTAGGCCAGGTCACCTTCTCTATCCTTTTTCCAAGCCATAGAATGTATGACTCTCTTACAAGTCCAAGCTGTGCATTTCAGAATTTGAGGTAAAAAAGAACTAATGTACTTAATTACATCTTTAGGTTCTGAAACCTGTGAATTTGGATCCTCAGGACTTTTTTCCTGACTTCAAGAGGCACTGGCAGGCCACCAGACTTCTAAATGTACAGAACTCTGGTCCCCAATCAACCATCATTCCCTCCAAGAGCCCACATCCTCTTTAATTTTAGACACCACACTTTTAACTCTGCCCATGGTGATGGAGTTGAGAGGCATACACCTGATGGATTGGAGCATGAAAAAAAAAAGAGCAACTACATGTGTATTCTCCAGAGTGATGGGTACAATGCACACTGGGGAAAGTGAAAGATAAAATTAAATTATTTTTGCATTACCTGGTGTGCTTGAATCCACAACTATAAGAAGACTACCTTATCTTCTAGAAACCAATGCTCTGAAAGGGGAATTTTATAATTGCCTTCCATTGAGCTTTTTTTTTTTTTTTTATAAAATACATCAAAACCTGAACAATCTCTGACCATTCTGGATCAGTGTCAGAAAGTACCTAACCCGCAGCTGATACAGGCAGTTTCCTTTCACCTTTTCTCCACCCTTTACTCCCAGAGTTTCCTAACTTGGAAAAAAAACCCTAAAGCAGAGAAACCTGGAAAATGTATCCATGGGGAACTGATACCTTAGCTCCTAAGCGACTAGGCAATCAAGGTGCCTCCTTGCTGCTACATTTTACTGGAAATGAGTAGCCTGCATTGGTTGTCTCAGAGGTTTAACCAGAAGAAGGTCTTTGTCTCAGAAACCCAGACAGAGTACCATTTTCAAGGATGGTATGTTTGGATCCCTACTCTTGCTTCAGTATTTCCTTGTCACTGCTTTTCCCTTTGTTTTGAACATAAGGTTGAAACAACAGAGCAAGAGTGCTATGGACTTCACTCAACATCTTTTTTTCAGCTGCTGCTAAGCTGAATATTGTGGCATGAACCATTTTATGGTGTAAATTGCAAAAGCTGATGTTACCAGTTCTGAGAGTTCCTAGCTCAAGCTTTTGTCATGTCCAAGACATCAATTGCTGCACAAAGGTAACATATTAGGAAGAATTATAACTCTCTGTCTTTTGCATGTATATTTACATGCCAGGGGGAGAACCACAACTAGACTGTAGGTTCACTCTTGAGCATGGGCTATCAAAAACATTCTGGAAAACAGAGTAATTGAGAGAAGAGCAGAGATTTCTTTTTCCTTCCCTTCCCTTCCCTCCCACTCCCTTCCTTTCTCCACCACCAGCTTCCCTTGGAGGTCTTTAAGGATGGAATTCAGCCTCAGTGAGAATTTAGGTGTCCAAGTCTTCATTTGAATTTAGGTTTCTGTAATGTGTTGGTGAGTTGTACTCAGCTGTATAAATCTAGCTATGTAATATCCCAAATGCCTAAATGAGAGCACTCCTCACAGTCTCTGGCTAGGCAAGGTGGACATCCCAGCTTCCACTTAACCCCTGATATGATCTGGAGGCAAGTGAAGTGTGCTTAAGGCTGTACTACATGCTAAAAAGGAAGGAGAAAGTACTGTCCTTTTTTCCCAGCTTTCTATTTTTCTGCCATCCAACTGTCCCATTCTGAGATGCTTGGTTGTCTCAGCATACTGGATTTTAAGACATACATAATCCTGTCACTCAAGCAGGAGAGCCACAGAACTGCTCTCACCTTCTACAGTAAGTGGTGTTGAGCTTTGGTACCGAACTGGGGTTGGCTTTGTCCACAAAATGGTGAATCTGGGAGCTAGACACCCAGGCTGCCATGGTCAATAATCATTGTGGAGAAAGCTGTAAGTCATCTGTCTCCAAATCTATCCATAAAAGTATGAGAGAGAAATTCAGGCCCAGAACATTGAACTTATTTGTTGCAGAAAATAGGCAGTTGCCCATATTGGATAGACCGTAGGTATTTAGGGAATTTAATCCTCTAAGATTTATAAGAAGGGCAGTATTGACTTTGTGCCCCATCCAAGTAGGTGGCAATTAGTATGGACACAATTGCTTGTGTTCATAACTTGCAAACTGCCACCCACACTCAGCACAAATCAGACACAGGGAATATATTGAGTTTACAATAAAGGTGCTGAAACTAATTACCTTTTCTAATTTATCTTTTTCTTATTGAAAGAAAGCATTTGTGTCCCAAATAATAATCTGGCTATCAAACCAATCCCTTGGCGTGAACCAGGTTGGCAAGATAAAAAACTTCTTTGATTTCCTCAATATTTCATTTATGTTGTAGAATTTGTCTAAGTCACCAAGTTAATGTGAGCATTTTGAAGAATATTACTTTTTCCCTTCTGAGTCTGTATGTACCCATATCAGCTGGGGTAGGAGGAAAAATAGAAACATGTCCCAGTTTTGTGCCTTGACTACAAATAAAAATGCCCCTTTCCTCTTGGCGACATACACAGAGATGGGGTTTTGACTACCTCTTTTAATAGATTTTCAGAAAGCATGGCTGAAAAAGACCTATGAGGTCATCCCATCCAGTTTACAGCCACTGTGATAACTCAGGCTGTTCTCACCAGCAGAGGTGATGGTACCCAGTGGCAAGTCAGACATAAATTCCAAATCAAAGATCCCTAAATTTTGTTGCATAGCATTCAAGGTAGAAAGTACAGAGCAACTTCATTTATTTTTGATAGAGGTAATAATCAATTTATTACCTCTATCAAAAGAACATTTATTAAATTATTTATACTGGTATGAATAAGACAGTAAAAAAGCAGCTGAGTATTTAACTATGTTTATTTGCCCATTTAAGTACAAGAAAGTCAGTTTGTTTGTTAGTTCATTTTATATTATTTAGAATAACTGGTCGTGTTTTGATGATGCAGGGCAGAGACTTCATAGTACTTTGAGTGGTGTAGCTGGTAGCTGACGACTGTGGTTCAGAGGTCATGTCAATATTGGTCAAATATTATTGTATCATTAAACAGAAAAGTTTAATATAGAATCATAGGATAGCTTGGGTTTAAAGGGACCATCTCATTCCAACCTTGATGGGCAGGGACTTCTCCCACTAGACTGGGTTGCTCTAAGCCCCATCCAACCTGGCCTGAAACACTTCGAGGAAGAAGGCAGCCACAACTTCTCTAGGCAACCTGTTCCAGTGTCTCACCACCCTTACAGAAAATAATTTCTTCCTAATGTCTAATCTCTATCTCTTTTCTTTCAATCTGAATCCATTCCCCCTGTCCTATCATTACATGCTCTTGTAAAAAAAGTCTCTCTCCAGCTTTCCTGCAGAAGGATAGATAGCTTGTATTTCTGATGTTAGTAAGTTTTAGAACTGTCTGTCATAGTGGACATGTCCAGCTCCTACTTATCGAAGGCGATGTATGAAACTGCTGAAGATTCTGGCATGTGTTACTACATCTGATCCCACTCATCTTTCATACCATGTTTTCATGTGGCTTTTTTTATTCCCCACGGTTACGAGCTTCGAAACATTTTTGTTGTAAAACCAAACTATGGATGGCAGAGGACAACTTCGCAGCAAACAGACAGCTTTCAGCACCCTCCAGGTAGCTACTCAGAGGCCTTCTGGATCCCCATGCATGTTGGTCTGTCAAACCTTCAACTTCTCAGAGCTTAGCTGTCACAGCGATATGTATGTATATATATACTGTATGTATGTATATACGTATGTATATATGTGTGTGTACAGTTTTTTCCCCCTATATGTGTGCAAGAAATGAATCACACAATCCACAGCAGAGTTACCCCAAACATTTCCCAAGTGAAACCGTGGAGAGGAGGGAGAGTGAAGACCTTTCTTCCCCTTTGGAGGAGAACCACCTTGGGTCGTGCAGAGATGCTGCCGTGGTTGTCAGGAAGCTGAGGATGGTGGTAGCAAACCCATGCCAAGATGAGTTTGAGGCTGAGTGGGTGTGCTGTTCTCTTTCTTTGCCTGGAAATGTCACATTTGTTGAAATGAGCATGCATATATAAAAAAAAAAAAAAAAAAAGTGGGCTGATGAATCACATCTTCTGTCAAAGACTCCAGACATCAAACTGGAGCATTGCTGAGTGTCTGGAGTCTTCACTCATCTTTAATCTTTCACAGATTTTAATATCTCACAGAATTTTCCTTAATGTCTCACAAATTAAGTAAATTGTCCTTTTATCAACAGTTTTCCCAGCTCTTTTTGTTTCATCCACCCAGCCCTGCTTCTCTCCCCACCTCTGCAGAGCCTGAGGTTCATCACCCCCTCCTTATTTACCATCCCAGCTACTCACTTAGTTATTCTTCCACAGAAATGCTACAATTAGGGCCTTATTCAAAGCTTGGCTCTGTGAGACAATATTCCTGATTTACAAGTGTGTGTCCCTGGAGATTTTGGAAGTAACTGGTGTCTGTGCTGCACCTGCCACACTGGGAAAGATGCAGGGATGGAGAAGAAAGTCATGAACCAGCCAAACACCAGTTAAAACCAAGCTTCCTCCTCACCCACAGCTTTCCTGCTCACCTCTAACTCACAGACAAAGATGGTGCCAAACTGGGGAGGTTTTGATTTTTAGTCTAGAGGCAGGATTAGCACTGATAGCAACATATAGTGCTGGGGAGGGAAGATAAAGCGGACAGTGTTTTCCTCAGGGTCCTGCTCCAGACTTGGGTTTATTTTCATGGTCTTTATCAAATCAAGGAGCCAATCAAAGCTTACGAAGGAAAGGAAGTTCTCTGAAGGGCCAAAACCAAAATAATAGACCTATAGCTATGGGGACAAGCTAATTTAAAGGCAACCTAAGACCTTTCCAGCCCATGTTGGGTGAGGTATGTGTGTCAGCATCTGCTTCTGAAGCTGCAGTTAGGATGGCAGAGCTGACTCTGCTCTGAAGAAAGTCTCATGTTGAAGCCCTGTGATGAGTCCTTGACACAGATCAGCACAGAGCAGGTCTCTCCTGGGCCATGGGAATTGTGGCAAAGCTGCATGTTACACAACACTGGTGGTACTGGGGCATTCACTTAAGAGATGCAAGCACTCTGGTAAGTCACACAGGCAGACTGATAGGCCATATTTGTATTACTAAATTGAACAGTGTTGGGCAATACAGCTTTACTGTCTATAGTGTTAAACTGATGTGCATCTTTGTCTCAGGCAGACAGGCATTGCCACAAATGGTGTCTGTTCACTTTTGGGGGATTAGATTGAGGCAGGGTCACTGCCAAGAGGTTGGAGGGTTCAATACTGACGTGAGCTGTTGCAGGCCATCTGGCCTCAGCATCATTCTGTGGACTAAGGCACATTTAATTTAGTAGTATGTATAAAGTTACAAAATCCAGCTTTTCAGAAGCCTAATCAGTTTGGACAGAGGGCTGCTCTCACATGTCTGTATTGACTCTGGTTCAGAAGATGGCTCAATTGGTCCTGTCTCAGATCTCTGCTCAAGCTCTGGTGCTGTGCAGACATGTCTTTATAGCTCCTGCTTTCCATTTCCAGAACTAAACTCAGAAGTCAATGATAATTTTCTTCAAAGTCTTGGGATGTGCCCTTCTCTTTTTGCCTTTGACTTGTTTAATAAAGTCTTGATTTTTTTTTTTTTTTTTTTTTTTTTTCAGAAATCATGGACACCACTTAAAGACAGGACATGAATTTAACTTGCAGTCCCAGGGACATCAAATACCAGATCTTCTGCAGGGGAAAAAGGATGCTTTTCCTACCAACCTGTAAGGGAGAATCTGTCTCCCAGTACATAGAGACAAAGTGCTGTTTTAATGGTTTTGATTTGGGAGCAAGGGCTCAGTGAGTTGTAATTAGAGCTGGTCATTTGTTTTTGATGAAATCATTTTCCATGGGACAAAAAAGAATGCAGCTTTGCCCAAATCAAAACAAATTAACAAAATGTGCTGATTTCAGTGACATTTTTATGGGAGTGAATCCAAATGAATCACTTCAACCTCCTTACATTTTGATAATGTCAGAATGTTTCATTTCAAAAATATTGTAACATTTCTTTTGAGCAATGCAGTAGAAGAGAGCTGTGGAACACCAAGTAATCATGTCTTCAGTCTTTGTAAAGCAGAAAGTTTAAAATAACAAAAGATAGTAGAGCTTAAACCTGTTTCTTCAAAGCCAATTCAGACATGATTTTGTCTGTATTATGTAGCTGGGTAACTTGACTGTCTTGAGAAAACTACGAGTGAATGCAGAAAAATTATTGGAATTTACAAAGAAAATTTCACTTCTAATTGAAGAAAAGTAATGAAGAGCTGAGTACAACAGAGAAAAGCAACTAGGAGAATTTTAATTTTCCAAGGGTTTCTCTCTCTGTATACTGTGTACACATTCTTTTTTTTATTATTATTATTCTTTTTTTTTTTTTCTTAATGGACCTCACTTTAAAAGGGCATAAAACCAGAGAGACGTGTTCATTTCAGAAGACAGGAAGATACTCATAAATAGCCACTGACCTTCAGACTCATGTTTTACCTTAGTCTGAGCTCACTGTCCTGCAAAACCAAGACTTTCAGGCCTCTGTTTTCAGAATCTTGACGCTATGTGACTGCCTGAAGATGTTCTTATCTAAACTACAATTCGTTTATGTTGCTCCTCAAATCGGTGAAGTTTCAATGTATTACGTGTAACCAACATACTTCATAGATGACCAAGAGTCTGATAGAAGAATCGGATAACAAAAACCTAAACAATTAGAAATTAATGGATATGAGTGACCTAAGTGCAGTACTGGAAAGCTAAAGGAAGTATTTAAACTTTGTAATTTAAAATAGATTACTCAAGACTGTTTGAAATGGAGCAATCAATGAATATTAGGAATCTTAAATCACAATTAAATTCTGTTATTTGTCAGCATTAACCCAAATGAGCTTGTTTTCTTTTTAGTTGCCATATTTGAAATCATTTGGAATCTAATTGGTAACACTGAAAATAAATTACAATTTTGCACTTATTGCATCACACAGGAAAGTAAAAATTAAAAGGTTCACACTAACTTTGCCAACAATATTTGGTAAGTGTCCTAGTCCAGGGAAGTGATTCTGCCCCTGTACTCAGCCCTGGTGAGGCCACAGCTCGAGTCCTGTGTCCAGTTCTGGGCCCCTCAGTTCAGGAAGGAGATTGAGGTCCTGGAGCAGGTCCAAAGGAGGGCAACCAGGCTGGGGAAGGGATCCAGCACAAGTCCTGTGAGGAGAGGCTGAGGGAGCTGGGGGTGTTCAGCTTGGAGAAGAGGAGGCTCAGGGGAGACCTCATCGCTCTCTACAACTCCCTGAAAGGAGGCTGGAGCCAGGGGGGGGTTGGGCTCTTCTCCCAGGCAACTTTCAACAAGACAAGAGGGCATGGACTTAAGTTGTGCCAGGGGAGGTTTAGGTTGGATATTAGAAAGAATTTCTTTACAGAGAGGGTGATCAGACATTGGAATGGGCTGCCCAGGGAAGTAGTGGATTCTCCGTCCCTGGAGCTATTTAAAAAGAGCCTGGATGTGGCACTCAGTGCCATGGGCTGGGAACCACAGCGGGAGTGGATCAAGGGTTGGACTTGATGATCTCTGAGGTCCCTTCCAACACAGTCAATTCTATGATTCTATGATTCTATGATTCTATGTTGCCGGCATTGGAAATGAGTATGGTTCCACATGTCGTGTATACATATGTATCTGCAAGTTACCTCTGAAGGTGCTTACTCACATGTGGAGAGCATACAGTTTGACCTGGGCTTATTCCAGCATCCCACATGGCTTTAGTGATCAATGTTTAATTTAGTGCTGCCGCAGCTGTGTCCCTGGAAAGATCCAGGCTTGTGAGTTTAACCCTAGTTTAGGCATGATGACATGGATCATACAGAGCTGTGACTACAGGGCAAAACTGACCTTGATCTTGTCCTAGAAGCAACATCACAGAAGAAAATAGCTTTCTTTGTGCTTTGTCAAGCCTTCTTCATCTCCTTTCTCTTCATTTTAAAATGCTGGGGAAAAAAGAAAAGGCATGAACTGAGGAAGAATTGCAATGAAAGATGATATTAGATTGGAAAGATAGGAATAGAGTTTGATGTTGGCTGAAGTCAGAAAGGTTTATAGTCTCCCCTTGCACAGTTTCACTGGTGGAGTGACATACCTCTTTTTGGATAAGGAGGATTTAAATATGAGCTTCTGTCATAGTTGATTGGTTTGGCATCTTGATGGAATAGTCCTTTCTGAGTTGTCAGTTTATGAATATATAATCCTTTAAGGCACATGTAATAGGGAATTAATTGCTTTTGCTCTTTGGGAGGACACATTCAGCATATCTTTAGGTTTTAACACATTCTTCTCTTTCCACTTTCTTTTCTGTCTATTTAATTTCATATAGTTTTAATATGAGTGGAAATTCTATTTGAAATAGGTCAAAATACTCTCATGTCTTCTCTTTTTTTTTTTTTCCAAATAGTCTTTCTAAATACGGATAATTGTTAGAAAATTCAGACCTTAATAGTTACTAATGTTATTTTTCATATTTAGTAATCTACATAACAGATATTTTTATTATTATTATTCTAAGTTTATTAAGGAAACTATTGCTTACATGCCAAATGCCTAATGAATTCTGCTGTGAATAACAATTTGCTAATGTTCAAACAATTTCTTATATTAGTAACTAATGGTCACTTCTAATAACACTGCTATATTTGTATGTAAACCACATTCCTATTTATATAGCAATTACATCATGTGTCTGTTATATTAAACTTGGATTGAAATACAGCATATTTACAAATTAGCAGATGTATTTATGTAAGCAGGGTCAAGCAGCCACAAGCTTATTTCATGTACCCACTAAGCTGTGCAGATGGTGGCACTGGGCTCTAGCATCTGGTGTGAGCTCATGTCTTGGTAAGGAATGTGTGCTATCATGACTATGCATGTTGGTATGGTTGTGTATCTGACTTTGCTTACTTCTTCTGGCCACTTGAAGACTGCTAGTGGACTTCATTTCTCTCTGCTTACAAGAAAGAAAAAAAAAAGTTTTGATATGAGCACAATATGGTACATGGTGGTGGACTGACCTGATGATGCTTTTGAGCCATCAGAGTTGTCTTGCAGAAAGGAGAGCTGGAGACACATAATTTTGGGAGCCATTCATACCACAGCATCACTTCTGCTGCTCATCCACACCTGTGGAGATGCAATTGGTTAATGACTAATGACCATATGATGGGAAGGAACCAGAGAGACACCATACTACTGCAAGGATCGCTTGGATAAACAAAGTCCAGGGGGGATGGAGAAGAGAACTTTCCATGTTTCCATGTTCCATGTTTTACTGTTATAAGAAAGTAGTCTGATGTCTTGAATTCCTTTTAATAACAATGATTGAATTTTTCAAGAGATTTTGTTTCCTTATGGATTTCATGAGGAGAGAATGCAGGAGAGAAAAGAAAGCTCAATCAGCTCCTGTGGCCTTGGAAACCAGATACTATACCTTTTCTGTCTATGAGATTGTAGGAAAAATCATTTAATAACATTCCTTAACAAACCTTAGGTTTCTTCTTTCTTCTTTTCATCTCTTCGTGAGGAAACAGAAAGTGCCTGTGAATTTCTGTAATTACCCCAACCAGTCTTTCAATAAAACATTTAATGAAATAATAGCAACTCCACTAAACCTAGAGTTACATGTTTGTTATTCCTTAAGCATCACATATATAAACCCATTTATAAACATTTCTTCAAATTTAGAAAAGGGCCATGTAACTTTGTCCCGGCTACAAATAAATCATTGTAATTGTGTTAAAACACATTGTCACATCAAGATGGAGGGTTAGGCTTCTTAACAAAGTGGTTGCTTTTTTGACTTTACCATTTTGAATCATTCAGTTTTGACTTTCAGGTTATACTAAAATACATCTTTGATATTCTAGACAGAACAAGCTGCTTAAATCTCTCACTGTAAAGCATTTCTCTAAACTCTCTAATATTGTCTTCTGTCTCTTCACTTCATCCTTGACAATTTTTCAGTATCTTTTCAAAGGTGTTCTGATATCAATCTTACCAAAGCTGTAAACACAAGTAAAAATCACCTCTCTGTTATGCAGATTTTCCATGCTATTGAATTCTCTGTTGCCCTGTTTTCATTACATGTGTTAGAGAGTAGATTCATGGATACTTTGATTCACCTGAAGGGCAGTGATTTGCCAACCAAAAGTGAGAAAAAGAGCAAAGCAGGAATTCACACCCAAGATAAATCCAAAATCTTGAGAAAGTGTAGTACAACATGACTAATTTCAAAGATGGTCTTTGTATAGTAATTTCAAGTTGAGATTTGGGCCCAATTCCAGCACCATTGGAAATGCTCCAGGATCTTCCTCCACCCTCCAGTGCTCCAGATTATTTTATCATATGCCCTCCACCCTCCAGAGGGATTGTGTTCTTCGATAGGTCTTGTGTGGATGGTTCCATATGGACATCTGAGATACCTTAGTGCATCTCAAATATCATTAAACTCCTTTATTTAGACAACTGCACTCAGACCTTTGGTTCTCTTTGCAGTCAGGGAAGAGACATAAGAAACTCCAAGGCTGGTTTAGCCTCCCCTGCTGTTATTTACTTTGTACCTGCCATCTGGTATCTTAATTTGCTTCTTCTCCATTTTAGCACTAGAGAGAAAAATGAAGTCTTTCTTGGCTTACCTTTGCCATATCATCATCTTTGATTTTAAGACTAGTAGTGTATCTTCCCATATGTATTTTTTCATTTTTTTCCCTCAGGCTGAGTTCCAGTCTTCTTTACCATCTTTTATATAAGAGTTGTTTCATAACTTTGATCATCCTTGTAATCCTCAACAATTATTTGTCATCGATCTATTAATCTCTCTGGAATCTAAACAGGATAATGAATTTCAGATGTGTTTTAGATTTTAAAAAATGAGTAAAAAATAAATAAAAATCAGTAGCACTATCACTTTTTGAAGTGAAGACTCTTCAGACTCCCTTGACTTCAGCCTACGGCTTAGGACATAGAGGCATATACATGGCCTGGTGTCAGAGTAAAAGACTGAACTTCAAAAGTGTAAAAAACCTAAAAATATGACCGTTTCCCACTATGGGTATAATCTGTGTCCTTAGACGTTAATGACAGTGCTTCCTTTTACATCAGGCTTTGTTGTATAAGGCCCCAGCTGTCTATAAAAATGCTGAGCATATTTTTATTAAACATTTCTTTTTATTTTGTGTGCCATTTTCTAATGTATAGTTGGTAAACAAATTTGTTACCAGAAACATTCTTCTTACCAGTGACATTTAAAAGCAAATGCAGATTTATATACAAGTAACTGTGTTTTGAGAGTAACTGTGCATGTCAGCATTTTGTAAACATTGAAAAAAATGTACAAGCCCAAGCATAAAGAAATACTTGCCCATTTTCTGCTATATATGATTCAATTAAAGGTAATGGCAACCTATTTACACATTAAAATAAAGCTTTCATCTTGCATAAGACCGTGGCTGAAAATTTGTTGAAGTTAATGGAAGTCTTTTGGTTGGTTTTGGTGGAACATGGCTCAGGCTTTCAGGAGGAAAGTAAGGATTTTCAGAACTGCTAGAATATCTCTTGGGATTACAAATGAGGGATTGTCACCGCAGTGTTCAGATGCTGTAGAAACTTCTCCTCATCTCAAAGTCTTGCCTCTGGCACTCATCTTCTTGTTGCACTAATATAAAGAAAGTGCTGTTGACTCAGATCTGCCAGAGGTGAAAATCCAATCTCATATATGTCCTTGCCATATAAGAACATTTAGAAAAGAAATATATGTCCTTAAAATTATATCAATTCACCTTACATGACTAAGAAAGAGGCCATTTCGAAAGGATATTGATTAAAATGGAAATACATTCAAATAAATGGATTCTTGGCTTGAAATAACCTTTACAGTAAGTGAATGGTCTATTTTGAAAGTATGATGGGTGTTCTGCAGGGCCCTACTGTATCTTAATTTTATTTCATGGCTATAGAGAGTTTTCTCTGTTTATGAAAATGCTATGCAAAGTGAGATCTATGGATTTTAGAATGGGGAGGAATGGAAATTTTGTCTTAACAAGACATTTGCCTTTCTATTTCTCATCATTCTTTAGTATCACCAAAGACCAGAGCCACAAACTCAAGGAAAGATGAGGTTTCATAGACACTATATCAAACACAAAATAAAAACCTGTCCTTTTCCATGAAAGCTTGTATTTTAAATGAGTCAGACAAAGATTTGAAAGTAGTAAAATTCCTATTGTACTGACAAGTGCCAAGAAATGTTTATCTGGTTAAGCCTAGAAAAGAAATTAAGGATCTTAATTGAGAAAATCTTCGCTCTACTTGCAATTAGTGATTTTACAACAAATTACTTGATAAGCAGCAAAAATTCTAAAGAAACCATTAGACAACTGTGGAGTTATGGGGGAGACAGAAATTTTACACCTCCTGCAACCTGGGCAAAACACTTCCAAGAGGGTGGGCACAACACCAATGTAATCTCCATAGTCCCCATCATCTATATATGTCTCTTTTAAATCCCCAAACTAGGCTTTTCTCTTGAGGATGAACTGCTGTGTAGGAACAATGCAGGTTAGGGAGAATGAAGTCTAAGGATGTTGCTTCGTAGCTACAGCTCTTGGCTGATGAGTCTCAAGAGTGTTTTTCCAAGGTTGCTGGGTACATAACTGGGGAAAATAGAGGTGCTTGCTTGTTCATGAACAACTGAGTTATTAAAAGAATGCTTTTGAAACAGTGTCAGAGACAGAAAAATATGTTCTGCAGAAGCAGCCTGGTGATCTGTTCATCCAGACAGGAAGGCAAATGGAATCCTAGATTGCATAAAGAAGAGCATGGCCAATAGGTCAAGGGAGGTCATTGCCCCCCCCCAGCTCTGCTCTGGTGAGGCCACAGCTGGAATACTGCATCCAGTTCTGGGCTTCCCAGCTCAAGAGAGACAGGGAACTGCTGGAGAGAATCCAGCGGAGGGCAGCGAAGATGACTGGGGGACTGGAGCATCTCTTTCCTGAGGAAAGGCTGAGAGAGCTGGGACTCTTTAGCCTGGAGAAGAGAAGGCTGAGGGAGACCTTGTTAATGTCTACAAGTACCTAAGTGGTGGGTGCAAGGAAGATGGAGCCAGGCTCTTCTCAGTAATTCCCAGTTACAGGACAAGGGGCAATGTTCACAAGCTGGAACATAGGAAGTTCCATTTAAACATGAGAAAAAACTTTTTCACTATGAGGGTGCTAAGGCACTGGCACAGGCTGCCCAGGGAGGCTGTGGAGTCCCCTTCTCTGGAAATACTCAAAATCCTCTTGGATGCAGCTGTGTGTAATGTGCTGCAGGTGATCCTGCTTTAGTGGAAGAGTTGATGAATAGATGATCTCTATTCCTTCCCTAGTTCCTTCCAACTCTGATAATTCTGTGATTCTATAATTCCTGCATCAGACCTCACTTTGCTTGAAGAGGTCTGTACAAGGACTAGGAACTGAACTCACACCTCCAACAGCTATTTGTACAATGTGACAAAAGCACAAAAAGCTGAAACAGAAGCATCTTTGGTTATGAGTAAGAATTGTTGTTTCTCCTTGACACCTGGCAATACCGCATGGTGTCAAGAAAAGGAGACTGATTCACTTGTGGGCCAGAGACTAAAGATCAGCCTATGTGATGACTTTCAAACTCAGACGTGAAGGAAAAACAGGGAGAGGAGAGGAGAGGAGAGGAGAGGAGAGGAGAGGAGAGGAGAGGAGAGGAGAGGAGAGGAGAGGAGAGGAGAGGAGAGGAGAGGAGAGGAGAGGAGAGGAGAGGAGAGGAGAGGAGAGGAGAGGAGAGGAGAGGAGAGGAGAGGAGAGGAGAGGAGAGGAGAGGAGAGGAGAGGAGAGGAGAGGAGAGGAGAGGAGAGGAGAGGAGAGGAGAGGAGAGGAGAGGAGAGGAGAGGAGAGGAGAGGAGGGGGGAAGGGAAGGGAAGGGAAGGGAAGGGAAGGGAAGGGAAGGGAAGGGAAGGGAAGGGAAGGGAAGGGAAGGGAAGGGAAGGGAAGGGAAGGGAAGGGAAGGGAAGGGAAGGGAAGGGAAGGGAAGGGAAGGGAAGGGAAGGGAAGGGAAGGGAAGGGAAGGGAAGGGAAAGGAATTTGCCTTCACGGTGCTTAAATTTTTCACCATTTGCACTTCATGTACTTTTTAGAATTGGATTCTACTTTGCTTTTGAAAATTGAGCAGGTGTTCCTGCATGCCTTAAATACAATGGATGATTTACATCTAAAGACTTACCATACAGCTGCAGCCAATATAGACCTACATTTCTGAGGACTGTCGCACCCAGTGCTATGCAAGAGATAAATATTGCCATGTATTATTTTTAGTTGCCTTAAGGAACAGGAAAAATACTAAAATATAGGACAATGAACTGCAAAAATAAACACTTTAAAAGGAAATAAGTGAAACTAAAAACAATCCCATTTAATGATTACCATTTCAAACAGGGAAAGTCTGACCCATTGAATACCCCAGAGAATGCTTCCCTGAGGAGTGGTATTCATATATATCAGCATTTATAAGATCCAGAACCACATTGGTGTCATTTCATTTAAAATATACTGTGAACTCAGCAGGATACTGCTGCTTTATATTAGTCTTGTGGAAATACTATACAGGGCTTTGGGGGCCTTTTTGGTTTTTTGTTTTTACTTGGTGGATAATTGAGATAAAGCTGAACTTGTGTAAAAAAGAAAGCAACTTATGGTATAAATATCTTATCCTAAGATAGCAAAAATTAAACAGGAGTCTGAAAATTAAATGTGTACTTTTGAGGAATTATTTACCAAAGTATCTAATGATATTTCAATACTCCCTTTATCATTATAGTGCAGTATTTGGCTTTTTTTTCCATTCTCACAATATGAAAAATTATATTTTAATACTTAATACAACTGTAGCTGAACTTTCATATCAACTCATTACTTTGTGCTATCGAGTCAAGCCTGTTCAAATTGTATTGTAATTAAGGTACATGCAAAGCCAAAAAGTAGTTTAAACTGATCTGACTTGGTAATATCTTTGCTGCAATTTGTCATTCTCCTTGCACAAATGCAAATGACACAAGAAGGGAGAATCAGGTCCTCTGTGCTGACAAAGGGCTCTTATCTTCCCAGTGTTTTGCTAGCTGATCATACTGTTTCCGTGTCCTTTCATTAAAGAGTCATCAAGATAAAAGTGTTTATTTGAATTCTTTTTCTCTTTTTTTTGCTCCCAAGTCCTGTTACACACAATGGTCCTACTAAGGATGTTCTGTGGTGCCCTAACTTTGTCTCTGCAAGTCTTCATGGTATGCTTCACCTTTATGACTTGCTCAATTATTCGAAGAAACCATGTTAGGTCTTAATATAGAAAACACAGTGAGGATGAGGGAGACCTCAAACGTCATTCTCTCACCAGTTCCCCTTCACAGTTTTGTAAACTAATACAACCTGGGAGATGCCCAGCTTCTATGTGCCCTGCTCAGGTCCCCATCTCCAGCTCTGCTTTGAGACAGAGCCAAGAAGAAAGGGTTCATCCAAGGAGGGTCTTACAGCCTCAGTATCAGTGACTTATATGATGCCAGATCAGGAGCTTCTACAGTCATCTGCTTGTTTACTTTCTTTGTCAACATAACTAAAACACAGGGGGAAATGTTCTAAAGAGATAGTTCCTGCTTATGTGAGAAATTCATAGAGAATAAAAATAAAAATCTATTTACTTTCAACTACTTGCAATGAATTATGAACACAGAGGTGTCATCAATTTGTATATAGCATGTACATGCAGATCATTCTTGCTTAATCCTTTTGCTTGAGCTTTTTATTATTTCTTATTATTATAAATTCAAGTACAGAAGGCCATTTCAGCACCCAAAATATTTAGAGGAGATTGATGATATTATCATGGAGAGAACTGCTTTTTATCAATTGATTTGGTAAATTAAGACTCAGACACTCTTCAGTTTTGTGATCTCCCATCTTGATTACTGTGACATCCCACTCACCTTAATCTGATTCATATTTCCATATCAGCCATTCAAAGCACAAAAAGAAAAACACAAAAATTAATTAGTGTCCATTAGTTTACTGGCCGTGCCTATTTTATTCCTTGTATACCACATCTTTTCCAAGAGTTCAGCTTCTTTAAACCTGATTCAATTTGTACCCAGGACAACACTGATGCTGAAGAAAAGCTATCTTTGATTTTATGAAAGGCGAATTTTCATTCTTCTTCTGAGAGCAGAGATTATTTCAAGATTTTCCTAAGATAAAGAGATAGAGGAAAAGATATTACTGATGTCCAAAAGGTTGTTTTTAGGGCAGTGGGAAGATTTTTGCACACTTTAAGAGGTGTCTGCACAGAGTAGGTTTCAAAAGACCTTTCTGTTTGATTACCCAGGTTTGCTGGTTTGATGATCTGAAACTTCCCTAAATATTGTTGCTTTTGACTGCAGGGATGGCATACATTCCGTAACACACAAAGAAAAGAGGAATTGCAGATGAAGAGAGGTATGAAAGGCAGAGGGGCTATAACTGGGGAACAGCAAAAGGCAGAGACAGGAAGAGTTGTCATGTCTGTAACTCTGAACTTGAATGATACCACGAGGAGGGATGAAGGTCTGAAAAAAGGGTATCTTGCAAAAACCTTCAAGATGCCAATCCATAAGCAGGGGAATTAGGTGCAAGCCATGAAAAGGTATCCATTGATGTACAATGAGAGCCATCCACATCAGTAAAGTGGAAGCAGAGGAGGAGGAAGTGGATGTAGAGAGTAAGATAGAGCAAGAAAATTGAGCCCTGAAAAATCACTTCTTGGTTTAACTCAGGACAGGAGGTCACTAATGGCCTTGGCCAAGTAGCTTTCAGCAGAATGGAGGAGTTGAGAGCCAGCAAAGTAGTGATCAGAGGGGAAAGCAGGAGGAGCAGTATTTAAGGTACAATGAAGGAATCTCCAACATTTTGGAGACTGGGGAGTGAAGGGAGGGAGGCTGGGGTGTTTGAGAGGCACTGGAACATGCAGTGCATTAGGGCACCCCTCTTTTACCAAGTGATACAGATGCAGGCCACCCCAAGGCATCATTACCTTGGAAAACACTTCTATTCATTTGGGTTTTTTCCCATCCTTAAGTTTCATGCCCACCAAAAAAACCAAACCAAACCAAAAAGTAAACAAACAAACAAAAACCCACAAAAAACAAACAAACAAAAAAAAAAAAAACAGAAAAAAAACCCCAAACAAACAAAAAAAAAAAAAAAAAAACCCCAAAACAAAACAACCAAACAAAAAAAAAAAAAACCAACACAAACAAAAAACCCCAACAAAGCCCTAACAAACAAAAATGGGAGAAGTTACTATTAGGAAAGCAGGAAAATAGTTAATGTCATCAAGCAGAGCAAAATGCTGTCACATGAGTGTGTGGCCCAGATGTCAAAAGGGTCAGGGCATTCCCTGCCCACCCAGACAGGCTCCCAAATGGGGAAAAATGTTTTTTCTTATTTACAGTGAAGCAGGTGAGAGGAGTGGGAGAGGGTGAGAAGGGAAGGAGGCAGAAGATAATTGAGGAGTAATTGATTTACATTTAAATGTTATGTTTTTAATTTTTTTTTTTTTTAATATTCAGTGTGAAATCTCATCTTTTAAACTAGACAAACCAAGGTAAACTATTTTTTATAGTGTGAAAAAGAAATGATTGACATTCTAAGGTAATACTTTTTAAATTCCTCCAATTAAACAAAGCGAATTTAATTTTAAGTTTAATTAAAAGGAAATTTAATTAGAAAGAAGATTAAATTTTAATTAAATTTCTCCAAAATCCTTATCCTTGTCTTTACTGCTAATATTTCTCTCGGAACCAAATCCCTTTTTAATATTCTTAAATTCTATTCTAGTAAACTTCCCCTTTATATTTAAATTATATCTGCCTGGATGTACTCTCTACCAGAAAAAAAAAAAAATCATTACCCCTTTTAAAATACTTGAAGAGTACACCTGAGACACAGAGTAACTCAAGAGCGACCAGTGGAACATTTGGATATGCTCTGAGTGTGACATTGCTGAATTAACCCAAGTGCTGCTGAAAGCTCTGCAGACAAGCAGGAAGGCATCTCTGTCTTGCAAGGCTCTGCTTTCCTGGGAGCAGCTATCTGCTGCTCAGCACATCCATGATGTCCACATGAGTTGTACTGCTCAGCAATCCCTGTCCTCTGCTTGTGCATCCTTTTTTCTTTTATTCTGCAGAGGGTTTTTTTGTGGTGTTTTTTTTTTTTTTTCTTTTCTCTTTTTTTATCCGTTCTGGGTTTTTACTTTTGTCGCAGCCTCCAAGAAGGACTGAGCCAAATCTGTCTTTTGCTCGCTCAGTATTCCTCTGACATCAGCCACAGCCTCCACAGCAGACAAAACTGCCTGATAATTAAAAGGCTATTGCTATAAGGTACTACATAAGAATTGTGTAAAGCTTGGCAAGGCTTTGCTTGGTGGGTCCTTTAGAAGGAGACAGGTGGAGCGGCAATGCACCCATTCTGCCTTCTGACTCTGTTCCTGGATTTCCTAGAATGCATCTCCTCTGCACAAAGCAGGGCCATGCAGCCACAGGGAGCAGTCCTTGTGCTAGCCAGACATGTTAGCACTTCTAATTTGGCTCTTTTTCCAGCAAAGGCCTCATAGTAAAAGCCAGGTACACCTCGTAGTAAAAGTCAGTACACCTCATAGTAAAAGCCAGGTGAAAGGAGAGTATGCAGGACTTAGAAATGGAAAAGCAGGATGGCATTTGGTAGGATTTTCCAACGTTAAGAACATCTTTTGCAGTCATCTCCTGACACCTCATATCCTGACAGCCTGGTGAAGAAAGATATCACATCCTTCATCCACCACTGTGACCCCAGAGCCCTACAAAGCCTGGCGGGTCCAGAATGGTGTCACAGGGCAGCAAAGATGCTGTGAAACTGCTTCAGCCTGCAGCTTGGGCTGGAGCCTGGCACAAAGAGAAGGATGCCAGCCAGCACTGGCCTTTTGAGCTGTGACCAGGGTGCCTGCCCCCAAGACCTTAATGAGCTACTATATGACCCATCATCCCAGACTCAGAACCACCCATGTTTATTTTTAAATGTTGCCATGGTGACCACTAGTCTTGCCAATGGATACTGGCTTGGAAAGCATCAATATTTATGCAGTTACTCATATATAAAATTAGATCTGTTTAACTCACAGTTTACTATACTTGGCAGCTGTCTATTTCCTCCAGCATCACTCTTTTAAGAATAGGCAGGACTATACACTTGAGAAACTCCACAGCAAACCATTTGCAAAAATCTTCCCCTGGATCATACTTTGTCTACAAATCTGTAAACTATACAGTTTTTCAACTAGTTAAGTCACATGCCCCCTTTAAAAAAAATACTGCAAATATCTGTGCCTGTGAAACTCCATATTTTTTTGGCCAACAACAGGTTCCATGAGGTGCAGAGTGGTGCTGCAAAGTATTCATTCAGCTTTTGATGGACTAATCACAGAAAACATTCTGCAGAACACGTACAGCTCCATTTACTTTTTGAGAGAGTCCAAACAAGATGCACCTTCCCTTCTGGAATTAAAACAGTTTCCAGCAGATGCCATGCATGCCAGGTCAGTCCCAATAGCCTCACCATCTAACAGACCTATCATCATCCTGTGTACTGTACTCTGCATCTAGAGAAAAATACCCGTCTATTTTGCCAACTTCTTTGCTACTTGTTGATATTTCTGAGGTCACTCAGGTTTGTACTGAACAGCAGTCTTTTTTTTTTTTTTTTGGGGGGGGGGGGGAATTTTATTTTTTAAAATAAAATCTATTTTATCTCTGGGGCCACCTCATTCACCTTCTGACCTCCATGCTCTCCATGTGTCTCTCCCACCCACTGCAAAACTCAGCAAAAACTGACCTTTTTCCTCACCAGCTGTCAGACCAGACTGAGGTTCCTGAACAATGGAATTATTGCCTTGTGGGGCTTTTTTTTTTTTTTTTTTTTTCCCCATCTCTCTTAAAAATAAACATGGATAAAGTGACACAAATTCATAGACTTGAGTCTGTGCTGCAGTCAGTGACCACACTGTGCAGGGAAACACACAGAGCAAGGATTGATTAAAATAGAGGGGACAAATGGTATTATGCATATTTTTTTTTCCATAAATGCAGTCCTAAAGGTGTTCTAGAAAAGGCTTGAGAATATGGTGATAATATTTTATTTATAGCAATTAAATTTTTAACATGATTGAGATTTATATACTTATCATTGAATACCACTGCTTATTTCCAAAATCTCTCTTTTGAGAGGAAGGTACCTTTTATTACTAGCTCCCATTATACTGGGATCAGCACAGATGAGGTCTAGGAGGCAATACTCAGTTTTAAATAGGAATGGAAATAAGGGAAAGGAAATTACATACATTTTCCTGTGTTTTTTTTAAATGAGAAACCGAAGCACACCAAAGTCATCTGTGGGTACCAGCTCCATCTAATTTGAAGAATCCTACAAAGTTCATTTTAATCCTGATTTCCTTGGTGCTACACTTCTACTTCCTGAAAAGAATAATCCCATTATTTTATATAGAAACCAAAATTAATAAATAACACAAGACAGAATATTTTTTCATTACTGACTAAAATGCTTGGATAAACACTATATCATTCAGATGATGAAACATGATACCATGTAGATATCTTGGAGAAAATCATTACACTATGTAGGTCTGTCTTTTAACTGTTGGATAATTTGGATTCATCTTTTGTATGAAGACTAAGTCCATTCAGGTGACCCAATGGAAGAAAAATTTCCCTGTCAGGACAAGTACGAACCATCCAGTGCTGACAGTATTACACCCTATTTTGGTATGCAGAAGACATATGGTGTAGAAACGTAGAGACCTCCAGTTCCCAGAAGTCAGACACTATGTCCATTTGAAAATGCAGCAGAGGAAGAGAGTGGATACTTATGCTCCTCACTGTATTAAAAGATCCTCTGTCTGAGAACATGGTCTGGGACATATCTGTGGGTGTTGTGACACTGAGATAGAAACCCTTCAGCACACTGGTGATGTGTTATGGTAACCTGTGTATTTCATGATGTCATGCTATTTGAAGAGGTAAGACTGAAAAAAAAATGGCAGTGATGCATATGAAATTGCAAATAAAAGCCACGCTGCAATGTCAATACCAGCTGACATTGTTCTTGCTTTAGTTACAAGGGTGGTGGGTACAACATAGTTCTTGTTTCAGTAGCAAGTGCATCACACTGAGACAGTCTGGCACTTTCTGACCATGCCTCCAGAGGCAGTGAATTTAAACAACTGGGAAATAAAGTGATTTGTGGCAATAAGGCACTTTCCTAACCCCACTCGGAATTCTGTTGTCTGGGGAACATATTCCAGACTCTTCCTGCTCGGATCACTGGCCCACTCAGAAAGTTGCCAAAGATGACCTAATTCAAAATGTGGCCACAGTGGAAAAACACTGACCGAAGTCAATCATCTCATGACCCCATAAATGTCAATCCTGAAATGAGGCTCTTGGGATATCTCTGGGTTTGCAGTAAGCAGCTGTGCTCTGTCTGACCAAGGAGGTTGGTCTATCCAAAGAAAACAAGTGAGCAGTCCACTACTTCTCATTTTGCAGCAAATAGGCCAAATTATGATAACCCACAGTAACTCTACCTTGCAGATCAATCAGGAGGATATTTTACTGACACTTTTTCTTTTTTCTTTTTTTTTTTTTTTTTTTTTTTTTTTGTGCAGCTTGAGGATCATTAGGTGCCAAAACTTAACATCTTAATCTAGTTCAGACTCCATATCTGTGTGTGTGTTTATGTGAGCAGTTTAGTTCAGAGATTTTGTTCAGCCTTTAATTGAGCCTCTGTACTTGATTATAAGAAATTGCTGATTATTGATCAAGTATTTGCCTGAAAATCATACCATGCAATTCTGTGATTCATTGTAATGTGTCAATCAACCTCAATTTGCTTTTATTTCCAATCACACCTGGCCCATAATTATGTGTTAAGCACTCCACTGAAATCCCTACACTTAAACCCCTCAGATGCAAAATGCTGACCCAGTCTGGGACTAGGACTGGATCCAGCTACACATATACTCCTCTCTGAGAAGGATTTTAGAAAGCCAGGGGATTCACTCTGAACGTTGTCACTCAACAGGGCCTTCCTCAGTCTTCTCCCTGATCCCCGTGCAAATCACTCCAACCCAATACTGACTTAATTTCCCCTGACACCTGTGTAAATCACTCCAATCCAATTGCAACCTTTACAAGTGAACAGAGTGAACTTTGCCACTGAATTCTGTTCAATCACAATTTTTTAAATCTATATTAAAGTCACCTTTTCCTATTATCTTTATCTGTGATTCATTAAGATCATCCACTCCCATCTTCTACAATAACTCACCTGTAAAACTGACTGCAGAAGAGAGGAGATACTGGAAATGCTGGAGTGCATGGAGGCAATGGTTCATCTTATTCTGTATACTTTCTGGCAGGAACCAAGGAGGTATCAGAAGAAGGTTCAAGAAATTTCTCACACAAGAGAACTTTATTCCTTTCCCACAGTTTGAGGTCTTCTCTGTCCTGGAAGTATAAGGATTTATTTCCTTTCTCTTGCTCATGTTGAAAGAAAACTGTTCTTTACCATTAAATGTATTCTCTAGACTATCTAGAGACTAAGAAGCTTTCATCACGTAGAGACAAAAATAGAGAGAGTTTTATGGGGTGTGTTTCATTCCCGTTGGGTGCCCACCAACCATGACTACTGCCCTTTGGGCCACACAATCAACCTCCTCACTCATGAAGATAAATGTCGTATCAGTCCCGCAGTAAGCCATCATCTATTCTTGAGAAACAGAGAGAGTATATAGCATGACCTTCCTTGAAATATTGGATCTATTTACACGGGTTTGCGTGGACCACATTACTTATGAGTCACCAAGGGGAAACTGAGCTCCTTGTAGATAAAGCGATCAGTGCAAACCACTGTAAATAAATCTGAAATTTCTGTGAAGGTCGCACTGTGTCTGATTTATATTTCAGCACCCCATGAAATAATGTTGACCAGGTAAGTGGTTTTCAATTATTATTTTTTTATTCGCATAAGGGTAAAAAATATTTTTTGTAGTATAAGGGACTCCTCTATTTTTAAAGTGCATCTGGTTAGAGAGATGACACATGCCCAGGAAGTAAGTTATTATTGTCTGGCATAAGGCTAAATGTTTCTGGACTAGATTCTGCCACCCTAACAAACCAGGATGACTTGCATAGACATACATGGAGAAATAAATGCTGCAGCAGCAATAGATGGTTCTTAGAAAGTATGATGCACTTTTTTACTGATTAATCGACACCTTTGTTTTTATTAAGAGCCCTGGTATAAGTCAAGCCTGAGTGACACCTTTGTATCACAAAAGTAGGAGCTATCGTGAGCAGCAGCCTTGGAACATAAGTAATACTCCAAATTACAGGACTGGAAGTCCGGAATCTTGTTTCTGTTGTGAATCTGCTATATGATAAATTTTACTATCTCTACCAGTTTTTATGTGACCTGTTTAAACAAGTGAGCCCGTGTCATCAGACGAGATAACTTGATGAAATTATGAGTAATAACCATAAGGATGCCATTTTAGGTCCAGAGGAGTCTTCTGGTTGAATGTGTGTCCAGTGGCTTCAATTTGCAAAATCAGACCAAAAATCTATGAGCAGATTCTTTAAGAATATTGACAGGTTTTCTTCTTACTATCTAAGATGTCACTGGAAGGTAAAAATGGTATCTAATAAATTAACTTCATCACCTCATATGTCCTTCTGAGTCTATAAACTGATGTTTCAGTGTTCTAAATGGGACAAAATAAAACCAAACTATTTTTTAGTGCCTAAGCTGAGTGAAGAAAAAACAGTCTTTTTAGAACTACAGTAAGAAAGCTTGAACTTGCCTGTACTCCACCGTAACTCTCACAGAAGTAAGTTTTACCTAACACAGTACCCAGCTGAAATTCAGTAAGACTGAAAGGGTCTTCAGAGGTGCTAAGCATCCTGGGTGATTAAAGCAAAAGAGATTCAGACCTGGCAAAGAGAATGATGCTTTCTGGTAGAAGAGAGAGTTTAAGCTACTTAGTGGTTCTCCCAGAACCTCATCTGTCAATTTACCCATAAACAAAGGTGAATGTCCTGGGTGAGTGGCAATTAAGAAAGCAAGATCACTGAGGGGTCCATCAAAATGGCCAAAGTAGTTTCATTTTACCTCTGAATTTCTGAAAACCAGGTCTAAGCTGCTGCAGCGCCAAGAGTGCTGTGGGTCAGCACTTACCACTCTGAAGAGCTTGTCCCTCTTGTCCCTCTTAGCAGAACTAATTGTCAATGTCTTCTGTCATATCTGCCATTAATATCTTCCACTATCATTAGCAGATGCTGACTGCAGCTATACTTGCTGTCCCTGTCCCTGCTGTACTGGTCCTGGTTTCCTTCTGGGCCACCTGCAATGGTGATGCTCTGATTGGTTCCCACTCAGGAAAGAAATACGGCTACCTGCATGGTTGTATTTAGGAAATACAAGTGTACATAAGTAAGTAGATGGGAAAAAAAAAAAAAAAAAAAAAAAAAGGTTTTAAAAAAACCTATTTTAATGTTTAAGGCAATCCTTGAAATATTAAACTTGATTTTGCTCATACCACCTTTACAAAGGTAAAAGCAAACTCATGGGATGGGTTAGTTAGTGTTGACTTTCCATTGCTTTCTTTTCCATTGCTGCTGACATTTACAGAGTGCAGGGAATTCACAGTGGCTGTAAATAATTTTATGAGATGCATTTTGGACCTCCTTTTCACTCTTCAGGGCAACACTGAATCAGCCTGGCTGATTTGCATGGCTAAAAGTATACTCCTAAGAAAGGCTGACACTTAAGCTTGGGCTTGGTGGCTAGCAGTACACCTATTATAAAGCATCTCGTTCATAAAAAAAAGCCTAACAGTTTCATAAAAACTAAGTAATTTTTCTTAAAAGGGGATTTTGGGAATTTCCATCCCTCCTGATGACATTTCTGATTTTCCATCTCTTTTCAAACAAAAACTATCCCAGACTATCTTTGCAAAGACATTGTAGAAAAACGTGCCTTTTTAAATAAACTTTCTGGAAAATGTCCAGTGCTTATAATTCAGTCTTTAAACTTCCTGATAACATGGGTTGAATTAGAAGCTGGTCTAAGAAGAGGGAATCTAGCTAAAAGAAAGTTTTTCTAAACCAGATTGAGGTTTCAAACCAGATTCTTAATTTCAACCAGACTGGGACCAGCTTTTTGTCAGCCTCAGCAGTTCTAGCACACCTTGGGACCTTTGGTCAAATCTATGTCTCAGCAAATTCAAAATGCTAGTTTAGCTGCAGTTGTTAGTTAAATAACAGTTACAACTACATTCTTGTAGCTCAGATTAATTGCTGTAGCGTATGAATTCCTTACACATTGGACAGGATGTATGTGAAACATCTTTGGAAAAGCTGAGTCAAAGCAGGAGGTTCTCTCTTCAATGTGAAATCACCATTCTGTCCTGCAAAGGGCAAATCTGAGTACCCATCAGCTCTCCAGTACCATCTTCAGCCATAGGAGATACCTCAGCTGAGCTGGTCATTGCCTTTCCAGGTGATGAATCAAGAACTGCCTCATGACATGTAGGACTGAAGCCCAAAAAGTAGTTATAGTAGCATTATCCCATTAAACAGGTCAGTTTCTTTACTACTATTATGAATACTGTTATGTTTGTGTCAGTTCTTCCCACGAGTACCTGACAAAAAAAAAACCCAACTTGTCCTAGTCCCTGTGTAAACTCCAATCCACATCCTACTAAACTGCAACTTAAGGAAGTTTATAGCTGAATCACACCAAGGGATTGCTATTTAATTTAAAATGAGTGCAATGGCTTTAGAGTAATTGCACTGGAAAACCATCTATGCAAAGCATTAATTCATATTTTTTTTTAATTTCATATGGCAGTTTGTTTTGCTGCCTTCTCTTTGCCTGGATTTATCAGTAGTCTGTCGACCCTCAAAGACCATTTGCAAAGTGGTACAGTTTTGGCAAGGGCTAACTCCTAGCAGAAGATTTTCTGAAACTCACTGTAAATCTCTCTGTTCTGTTGCTCTGCAGACCCTACTTCACCATCTGCCCTGCCAATTGCATTTTTGTTGCGGTATTTCACAAGTTTGAAAATATGGTTATTACGATCCATAAAATGGCTTTCACAGAGATTATTAATTAAGTCCAAAATATTGTACCAATGTGCTTTGTGAAATGTGGCTCAAACGTCACAGCACTGCTGCCATTATAACCCATCTGCATAGTATTAGAATGGAGTGCTTAAAAGGTGTTAGTTTTTGTTCATTGCAGAGGGAAGTTTCTTTTGTTTTCTCTTGTAGCAGTCCGAGAAGTAAAACCTGGAGCCTTAAAGTCAGGTGGGTGAGATAAATTGAAACGGATCTTATTGCTCCCAAACACTCTCCTGGAAATAATGGCATCTTGACATTTTATCAGTCACTCATGCGGTCATTCTCAGCAGTATCAGCCAGAGCTTGAAGGATAGAGCCGTAAAGAAAGGATTGTCAGCCATAAACATTCCTCAAAACCATGAAAGCCACAAATGAAAGCTTAAGTAATGGAGGACGGAATACCCTTGATATTTCAACAATTACCTGCAACAACAGGCTTTGTTCAGAGCCCTGACCATTTTTTTCAGAAGCCTTTAGTTGTCACGGAGAGAATATGATAGAGAAAATAAAAATAATTAAAATAAATAAATAAATAGATACACCACCAAAGAAAACCTCTATAAAATAAAGATTAAAAAATAGAAAGAGGGAAAAAGAGAAGAATCAAAAGCTCTGCTGTGAAAAGACAAATTTGAGATGCTACACTTTTCATAAACATATAGAAGTTTGTTTTTTTCAAATCAGTATTTATTGTCAGATATTAGCATTATTAGGCTATTATTATTATTATTATTATTATTACTTTTGTTGTTCTTTTCTCTCCAGGATACCATAAGACATTCATGCTGCTGAACTCTTACCTGTGTAGCCATTTCTGAAGTCAAATTATGGAGGGAAAAAAAATATACTTGCAAGCACCCGACAATCAAAGCACCTTCAGTAATGGACAGAAGCAAGTAAGTACGGGGAAGCAAAAGTGAATTCAACTTCATTCCACTTTTGAAAAACATAATATTTTTATGGAAGAAAAATAAAAGCTAGTTTTAAATTGCCATTGTGCCATGGTTTTAGCAATTTAGAGGTGATAGAAACGAAGTAAAATGGAGTGCGGGTATCCAAGTCAACCCAAACTCTGGAGGAAGCAAACATGAAAGGTTAAATGCTCTAGAAATTGAATTTGTAGACTTTTTCAACTTAGGAGATTAATAGTTACTCAAAGCAATGGATAAATATTAGCAAAGGACCATTAGCAGAGAAAAACACATCAGTGACTCAGAGCTCCCTAGCTTATCAGATCAATTTTAAACAGGTTTATCTTGGACTTTTCTAG
Organism: Phaethornis superciliosus; assembly: GCA_023637945.1. Classification (NCBI taxonomy): domain Eukaryota; kingdom Metazoa; phylum Chordata; class Aves; order Apodiformes; family Trochilidae; genus Phaethornis; species Phaethornis superciliosus. Next base: position 66,956,913 of record JAJQWJ010000004.1, read on the forward strand.
CACCTTAATGAGGAACAAATTGGTTTTTTACCCCTTCTTGTTTCCTGAGCCTTTTCTGGCTTTTTGATGTTACCTACATACAACCATTAATATAAATGGGTCAGTGACATTAGAGTGTTAATTCTCTCTCCCCTGCAGGTACCTGAATACAGTCATTTTATAAAAGTTCCCTTTTATTACTCTGTACATGGTCACCTAAAGTTTAAGAACAAAAGAGTTACTGCTGTTCAGTCGTTCCTACTAAGGAGAAAAAAACAATGAATGCAAACAAGACCAAAAACAGGAGGCCAACTTTTTTTTCCTGTTACATATATATACATGCAGACAACAATATGAACAAGCTAAGTTAGAGCATTTACACTGCTGTGAGTAAGCCTGTGGCCAGAGAGAAAAGAATCACTCCCTGTGTTTGCTAGGAAATATTGAACTCAAGCAATTGAATAGGAGAGATCTATTTTACATTTTAAATCCCCAGGAGGAGGGAAAAACTAACAACCAAAAAATGGAGAGAAAGCTTGAGTAATGTTTGAAATACAGTCCTTGTTAAAGCAACAAAACAAATTCATTGTACTTCACTCATGGTGGCAAAGAGAGCAAAGCAAGGGCACACATTTGCTCATGTGGAGAAAACTGAGTCCATTTGAAATGCCCTAGGACATGTTCCTGGCCTCTCACTGCCATCTCAGTACACTGCAGGTAACCATAAACCCTGGACCAAACCTGACACTGTGATGTGGATCTCTTAAACAGACAAAATTGTCTCAGATGATTCAAAGTACCCAGGGGAAAGACACTGGAATGAACTTGGAAAGCTAAACCTTCCAAGACATGCAGACACTTGCCTTTGGGCCAGTATCTCATTGACTATTGACTTCTGTGGGCTTCAAATGACATCTGGCATCTAAATGCTTCTATGGAGCTGACTGTAGGATCCTTTCCCTGAGGTAACTCTGTCTGGAGTTCATAACATTGCTTTGTATGCTGAGGGCTGGGTTTTGCTCCTGACCAGCTGAATAAATCTTGACGATCCATTACCCACTTTTGCTTTCATTTGGCATTTCATGAATTAGGCTTATTTAAATTGCTGCCTGCAAGGCTGAATTACTCTATGCTACCGTTAACAGAGCCTCAGTCTTCTCTGAAAACTCCAATGCTGAGGCAGCAAATTGTTTTCATGGCCTTTGGAAGCTGAGACTCAGGTGATCATTTTGGAAGGGTTCTGGAAACTGTTTATGCCCTGAGATACCTGTAAGATGGAAAGTAGCTACTCTGTGGACTTGTAAAGTCTCATGGAGGAACATAGATCCACCTCCATGAGCACTTTTATCATGTAACCCCCTACAAAAAAGACCTCACAGACTTAGGACATATGATCACATTCTCCTCCCTTGATACAACAGCTACATAAACCTCACAGGTTCCTGCAGAAACCTGACTTTATATGAAGCATATTTTACCAAAAACTTTCCTAGGGGGCTTTGACATCAGTTCTGGTATTTATACATGATTTGGATATAAAAGGTCTAACAGGATAATGTAGGAAGCTCTTTATATACCAATCGCAGCTGACAAGCTGATGCAGCTGCCCTTATACTTGTTTTCTTGTAATCAGAATTGTCTGAGTTCTGTAAATGATGATGCTGGCAAGTTTAGAAAACTTCTTTTGGATTCATATATTCACCTCATTTTCATGACAAAATGGTGCTTTTTTTTTTTTTTTGTGACTACTTGATGCCTTTATAGAGGGAAGAACAGAGTTACCATGAGGTTAAATGCTGCAGTGTGGGTATGAGAAAGTTGAAATACAGAATAACATTTCTGCTTCCTCCAATGAAATATACATTTTTATCTTCTATAAAGACTTTTTCTTGCTAGTCTTTGTCAGCACAAACCACCAACATAATACAGTGTTTCGCTCACCTGTGAAAGGGTTTCTGGTAATCACTACTCAAGAGCTCCATTAAGACAGAATCATTTAAGCTGTTTCCATAACAATGTGAAACTTTTGTAAAATGAGGTCAGTAGGTTTTTGTATAGCCAAATGCAACCATTTTAGGCCTGAACTCGTGACCTGCTGAATAGTCTCAACTTCCATTAACATTATAGATATGCTAAGCATTTTATGAGATCAATATCAATGTAATCCAAAATTTCTAGACAGTGTTTTAGTTACAGTAATAGTAATGAAAGTGCACAAGAATGTGAAGATGTTTCAAAAACAGAAAAACAAAGTCTATGGAATGTTTACTTAATACTAGTGATAGTTTCTAGTTAGTTCTTATCTGCCTTCCTTCCTCCCTCCCTCCCTTCCTGACTCTCTCCCTTCCTTCCTTCCTTCTTCCTTCTCTTTAGTCTGGAAGCCCTCTTAAGAGAATCTACTAATGTTAACCTCATTCTTGACTTTATATGATCTCAACACTCTTCCTCAATAATCACCAATTATATGTTAATAATTATGCAGGAAGCTCTAGTTTTTATTAAGTACAACATAACACAGCCAGCCCATTAAAGGCTAATGTAAGGGCCAGTACCCTGTGTAGGGGAAGCAGATCAGAAACCTACCCTGGAAAGAATTTAGTTCAGATTACTGTTTTCATTTAGGAAAAGTTTATTATTTAGTCCCACTGTTTAAATCCTTGTTGAGTCTAATTTTTCCAACATGAGACAAGTTCCAAAGCCATATTCCTTTAGCAGATACAATCCTAATCAACTTTTCCAGGCTCCATTTATTAATTTCTAGTTTATCCCTATCAAAAAGTTCTTGGTGATACCAGTAATGCCTCTGACACCTGAGCTCATAGTTTTAAATATCTGGAAGGTGTTCAAGTTCTTCTGTTCCTAATGACTGCAGCAGGCCTGGTCAGACTCCATCAGCCAGATCAGAGCTAGAAAGCCTTCAAAATTAAATTCCATCACTGTAAGTAGAAACATCACTGCTAAAAAGCAGGTTAAATAATAGTTTGTGGGAAGTTATAGACAATTTCCCAAACAAATTAACTTTCCTCTTGAAACTCCAAGGATTTGAACACACAAATCACTTCTCTTTCTCAAGGTATTTATCTTTTTTAGAGGCTATAAATTATACACACTGAGCACTAATCTTATACACCAACGACCATAACAATGCAGTTGCAAAACAGAACACTCTGAAGGGTATGTTCCACTTTTAAAAGGAAAGAGAAGGAATAATACTGTAATGCCTAGGTCTGCAGTAACATTTTCCAAAGATCTCAAACTCACTATAAAGGGGCCATTAACCTCATTAAACACCTGTGAGATACGAATCCAGCCATTATCTTCATTGCTTTCCATGAAGGGGTGCAGGGGATGGGAAGTATCTTAAGTTTGTGTACTCTAAGGGGAAAATCTGCAAATGTTTTCGATTCTTGCTATGACTGGTTCATATCCAACAGTTTTAAGCAAATTCCAGAGCAAGATATTGATTGGTCTGAGCCAAAATAGATTACTTGATATGTAACTTGCTGACAGCAATATGGGATAGACCAGGCTCCCAACACTGACTGACTGTTGTTAGTATTTTCATTAACTTTATTCATAGGGTGAAGAAGTTGTCCCACAGAAATCAAAAGTGTGTATTGCCAGCTTCTCCCAAGTCACTGATTCACTGACAAAACCTGGGGTCTTCCACTGCCTAGAAAAGAGTACATTTGGTTCTTGAGAGAGCTTCTGAGGAAGTGGAAGTGGGAAGTCACCCTCAAGCCCCTGACAAGGGGGACATCCTCAGTGAAAAGGGGTAGCTTGGGAACTCAGGGCTGGCTGGCTGAAACCTCAGAGATACAATCTGCTTCTCAGATTTCCTTTGGGATAGGTCTTGGTCATTGCCATTTAGCTCACTTTGGGGTCATAGAACAGAGCTAACTATCTGCCTGTAGTCACTGAGTAGCTACTAAGACCTGGGACATATGTCAGGACAGATCTAGGCTTTCATGGTTTGTATCTAGTTTGAAATGCCTTCAACAGAGATTAGAAGTCTGAGTTTCCATTATATTCAGTGGTGATTTGGTCAGCAGCATATGGAGCATTAATTAATCCATCCTAAAGTGGCTAGTGGCATCTCTTCATCTGTAGGTCATCACCAATGCTATCAACTAGTTCAAAGAGCAACTATTAGGACTCCATTGACTGTACTGTACTGACAGCAACACACATACAAACCCACAGCGCATGTGGAAAAGTTTACCTCCAGGGGTCTGAACCTAGAGCTGAGTTTCCACTCTGGGTTTCACTCCCCCTTGTCAGAAACCTATTTTTTTTAGATGCTATAATGTCAAAAGTAGCTGTCTGAGTGTTGTCCTGTGTGCTTGAAGTCTGTGATTTTTTATCTCTTGCTTTTGCTTTATTAACATCATTATTTACAAAATTTCTTGGACAAATGGGCCTAGGGAAGCTCAACTGCTTTTCAAAGAAATAGAATTCAAGTCTCCTGCGTCTATCTTCTGCCCCCAGGACACTAGGCAAAACTCCTTCCTCTGCAGAAGACAGATTTCCCACCAGAGTTAGCTTATTTTCTTGAGAAAATCTCCTCTGAAATCTCTCTCTGGTGGCCTTCAGAGGGTGGTCTCCATTTGAAAATCACTTAACTCTGACACTTCCACTGTTTAAGGGAGATCATGCTGTATTGTGGCATGCTTACCTTTCAACTCTGATGCTTTCTCTATTTGTAGATGGTTATGAATCCTTAAGAGATTACAGATATGCTATATATTCCTATAAATACCTAAACCAGGAAGCCATTTCCCAGCAACCTAAACTTTAAGTAAGATAGAGAATCAGACAGTACTCAGGAGGAAACTTCCAATTTTCATTGCCTCATAACCATTATCAGTCTTTGTTCACCCTCATTACAAAGTAAGTTTCCTGATAAATGTCAAAATTGCAGCATATGCACAATGTCTTCACTTGTTTCACCTGTTTGGAATCTCAAGAGATACATCCTCTGTGGTGCAGATATTAAGGGAGTTTGAAAGGTGCTGAGGAATCTGAGACACTGGCTCCCCAAACTCCGGAATGGATGTTGTGGTAAGAGCTGTACATGCCATGAGTCAGAGAATCCCTAAAGCACTGAAGAGGCGAGCAAGACAAAAGATGAGAAAGGAAATGTCCACAGAGGCACTTGGCCAAAGTTATAGGATAGGTCAAGGGGAGAATGAAACATGGATCACAAATCTTTCAGCTTGTACTAAGTGTTCTTGCCACAGGGTGAAATATGAAAAGGACTTGTTCATCTCACCTTTCTATTTCAGTACCTATCACTAGATGAGATTCTTCTACCCTTTTTCCAGGCAAATACAATTTTAAAATTACCGAGGTGCCTTCTGAACTTTCAGAAGTGAGATTGAGATGCAAAACAAAATGAATCAGGAGAAGGAAAATCCATTTGCTTTACCCTTAATGCAGAGATGTTCACAGGAAACATATGTGTCACCTGCTGATTTTTCCCAGGGAAGGATACATCATGGTTTTTCACTATGCTCTTAAACAAAAATGAAACTGCAGCCTACATCCTCTGCTCTTCTCCCTCCCACCCCTCAAATGAGTGTAAAACTCTAAAGCTTGTAGGCTTTGCTCTTTTAAAATATGCTTGCCTGGGATAAGAATTCAAGCTTGAGATGTGCTTTGCTTGATCTGGAACTCACTTTGCCAAGAGGATGCAAACAAGAACATATAAGAGCTGACAGTTCTCCAATGTCATATCCACAAATCCTCCTCCAGGGACAGATAAATAATGAAACAACTCAATGGGAAATAACACTAAAGCATCTCAGCCCACAGAACCACAGGATATGCACCAGACACACATGGGTGAGTGCAGAAATGCTGAGAACATTTAGTAACACAGGACTTTGGGAATCCTCATGCTTGTCTAGTCTAACTGAAGTGTAAATCTGGAGTAAATGGAGCAACAGTGATGCAAACTGTCATAACAGATTGAGAATCAGACTCAGAGCTCCTACCATCTACCTACACGGCAAGAAAAACTTCATATTTCTTGGTATTTTTCTTTCAAATGTCTACTCTGCCAGTTTTAGTGGCAAAATATTCATCTTATATTTTCCACAGTTGACCCCGAATTTAGTTATGTGAATTTAGTTATGCAGGACTCGACTTTCTACTTTATTGATTTTGTAGGCAGTCTTTATATCCAAAGCTCTCAGTGAACTGAGTTTGGGCAAATTTTTACTCTTAAGACTGAGCTTCTGAATTAGAATGGTAGAGTACTGCTCTCAGCTAAGTTCATTACGCAAAACAGAATAACAGCATGCAGCATTTTATACTTGCAGCCTACAGTTTCCCTTCCTGCCCAGAACTTATCAGGGAGATACATCCTGCAAACACAGGATTTTTCCATGCAGCTAGCATTCCTTTCTTATTTATTACTAACATGCTATTAACCATTTCAACCACAGCTGATTCTTGAGCTGATATTGTCAGAGAACTAGTTGAAGACGGTCTTCCTGATTGTAAAGTATTTCCTTAAAGACCTCTAGCTGTAGGGGGACCACATATGGCCAGACACAGATATTATCTTGGGACTTCTCAGGTGCCTCTAGGTTTGGCAAATTAATGCTTTTTATTGACAGCACTGACTTCAGTTTTCTCTAAGGAAAAGACAACTGGAGGACCTACTGTCTTCCACACCGGTCATTAGGCTGCGTGTCGTCCTTCTCTCCCGACTCTGGAGTAGTCTTGTTGACTCCACTATTCTCAGACAGTGAGATGGCCCTGGTATGAGTCAATGTCATTAGTGGCCCAATTTTCTATCCATTGGCTTTAGATATAATACATCTTTTTTGGTTATCCAGAATGATTTTTTTTTTTTTTTTTTCTGCCAGAATGGCTATGGAGCAATCTGTACATTTTTTCCCAATATGATACCTGTTGTTCTTTGGGAGGTTTTCTGATTTTTATGCAAGATTGTGGTGTCCCAGCTGGATCCAACTTTAACAACAAGAGTCAAGAGAGGGTCTTAAACCTCTTAAAACCAGCTTAAAAGTGAAATGCTTTTCATATAGCAGCTCCCCAGTTTTCGCATGTCTCTTGCTCATTGTGCTTTGATCCTACTGATGCTGAATGCTCTCTTGCTATACCTCAGTGTGATATAATGGAAGGAACACCATGTGGTAGTCTGCAGAAAAGTCGATTAAACTAGCAGACATAAAACTGCAAACAGCTTTTACGCGTCACTAATGGACTGGGACTGCTTGGCTTTTATGATAGCTCAGAAAACCTTACACACCTGAGGTGCTGTAAAAATGAGTAACAGTTAAAAACAGGAAGAAATGTAAAGGACAAGGTGCAAAGCGAGATGGCTTTTGGCATTAGCTGTTCAACAATGTCAGACCATGGTCTGTTTACAGGTACAAACAAAATGAGCTCAACTTCTCATGGGAGAACTGTCTTTGTCCCAAATGTGCCCTGAAAACTTGGTGATCAAAAATTTTGCTGTTAACAGAGTACCTTTCCATCTGTTAAAAAGAGAGAATGGCTGTGGTCAACAGGGACGTTTAAATTGTAGATTCAATGTTTGGCTAACTAAGGATGTGATTTGGCATTTTCCCTTGAGCTAGCAGAAATACTGTTCATTAAATATTTCACCAGATTGTGTTTGGCTCTGGTTCGTGCTGTCTGCATTTTGCTTTCAGACCCTCAAGGCTTTTTGTCACATTGAAGTTCTTCATGGTGCTGTTTTCCCTTTTAGGAACCAGAATTCAGAAGGACAAAAGGTCTGCAAAATCCTTTACTCCTATACTCAACTGGCAGACATGTAGACTAACTCTCCAAGACGAGTTTAAAAAAGCAGTATCAGAAAAATGACAAATTTCTATAAATAATTCTGAATACTGCAAATAATATGCCTGAAAAAATCACTTGATCATTAGACAATAGCAGATGCCTTTTGTAAAATAAATAAACCATGAAAGGAGAGTACTAATCTGCAATTTGAGATTCACATGGTCTGAAAAGTTCAGGAAGATGCCAGCAAATGCAAAGATACTGTATGTCCTATATCTGAAAGATTTGGTCCCCAGAGCAAAGCTGAAGTCAGGTCTGACACCTGACTCATACCAACAGGGAAGACAGAGAAATCTCCAATGCTGGCTCAACTAGGCAGCAGACAGGAGGGTTTTTTATGGGAAAATCTTTCGACGATCATAAATTTTCATGCTCTTTACCTCTATACTATGGTGAATGGCAGTAGATTAGATCCATTTGTCATTTCTCCCCAAGTCATTTTATTAAAGGAACATGACACTTAGCAAACTAGTCATTAAAAAAAATAAAAACTCTGTGATGTCTTATTAATATTCCTGCACTTAGTTTCAGGGAAAAAAAGTTAACTTGCAGATAGTACAGCTCAATCAAGTGGAAAACACACATCCTAAAGAAAACCCAACCCTAATTGCATAGCTTTGACCTAAAATGAATCAGGTTTGATCTTAACTGGCCGTGAACCAAAATTTATATTCTATTATTTTTTATCTTGCTGTGGTAATTAATGTAAGAAATGTTTCATGCCGAGTTAGTTTTGCCTGTAGTGTCCTCAGATTAAAGGAAAATGGAAATAGCATCTCTGTCAGAGTGGTTGTGCAGTGTTCTCATCCCCTGAAGGAAACCCAAGCTCTGCTGACTAAGAAGACTTCAGCTTTTGATCATGAGTTATTGGATATCGACCCATCATTCAATCAGGGTTGCAGACTGGCTGTCCTGAACAGAAAGGGTTGGAATCTCATCACATTCAGGAGGAAAAGCTCTTCCAGCAAAACTTCCTTCCCATATAAATCAAGACAACAAATGGCAACTCAACATTGGTCAGATGTTCATCAAATGCTACATGCTTCATGAAGCCAGGCCACAAAAACACAGTATCCTGTCACCATGACCTCACACAAGACAGTAGACAATGCTGATGCTGTGGGAGATGCCAGGTAGCAGGTATCATGCTTCCCACACAGGTAAATGTAAAACTATCTCGCAGTAAGAGAGACTGTCACTAAGAAACTGGGGGGAAAAAAAAAAAAAAAAAAAAAAAAAGAAAAAAAAAGGCTACCTGATCTAATTAAAATGTACATTGATTACTGTCAGGTTGTGGAAATGCTGACATGCAGGGATTGATCTTGCTTGGGGATGCTGCATAAAGCAGCCAGCCCCCAAACTGAAGTTATTGGTCTTTCCAAACCCACAAGGAGTAGCTGCTATACCCAGGCAAAAAAATTCTACAAAGTTAGATATCTCAGCCTATCACTTCCAAACACTTCTGATTTGGGCAAGGCTAATCGCTATTTTTTGTTATTTTTCAGTACAGCATGCTACAATTTGTACACTTTGTGTGTACCCTATCACAGCAGTTCACTGATTCTCACACAGTAATCTGCTGTCTGCAAGATTTGGAGCTATATAAGGACCAACTCAGTGAAAACACAGAAGGTAAGGTGACAGAAGAGGTAGTCAGTGATGGTCCATGCCCAGCTTGCTTCAACAGTACAACAAGATTGCATCAACAGGTAACATGAGGGGAAGGTTTTGAGATGTAGCTACAACAAACAGTTGAAGAAAAGTAAAGTAAGACAGAACTTCTTTAAAAAATATGCTCTTAATAAAACTGCTTCCTTTTTAACACTTAAGAATGGCTAATGGTTTTGGAGAAGTCTATTTTGCCCAATAATGATTTGTCTTTCCTCAAATTTTTCTTGTAACTCTACATGTCCTTCCTCCAACATTTTTTAACATCCTTTCTATCTTTCATGCTCCCATTGCCCCATTTTCTCATAGGGGAGAGGAGAACTAAAATTAAGAAAAAGAAATTGCATCTGAATACTTTTAATAGCACTTCTACCACAAATATCTCAAATAAACAAACAAACTAACTAATCTGAATTGGAAAGAAACTTAAATGAAAATATTTTCCTTCTTTAGTAGATTTAGTAGAAAACTCCCATATCCAGTAAGAAGTTGATTTACTTTCTTGTCTTAAAAGAAGGATGGGTGGCCTTGATTGGTTGTTGGCTGTTTCTTTCATCTTTTCTGGTACACCCTTGTGCAGAATTGAGATAAAAGCCAAATAAGGACCTAAGTATAGGTAATTCTATCCTGCACATACTGCTGAGGTGAAAATACAATAGGTGAGGGCTCCCAGTAGCTGGCTGAGGTTACAGTTTGAGTCTTGTAGTGCAACATATGTGGATGCTTCAGTGCCAAAGACAGTATAAAATGATACTTAAATTTAGGCGCCTGAATGGCCCCATCGGATAGTACTCAGGCTGTTAAGAAAGATGACATAGATTATCCTTGTATCATTTCATTCACCTTCAAAAAAGGAAAAACTAGTATCTCTTGGGCATCACTTGGAAAATTCTATTTAATTAATTGAAAAAATTATAGACATAAGATATTGAAGATATTGATCTGTCTATCTAAAGTATTGATACATTTTAGATCAATAGATGAAGTGATGCTATCCAGGAAGATATTCCAAGTGATGGGCCACAAGGAATGTAAAACTTGGCCTTCCCCGGAAAGAAACTTTATTGTATGTCCTTTAGCAAAATAGATAATTCATATAGTAGGTGATAGTTTATAGTTTACTGTTCAGGTAAAACAATAGATTTCAAAAGTTTGCTGATAGTGATTTTTGCTCTTCTAATGGTCAAGTTCTAAATTACTACAAAAGACCTAGATGTCTGAGAGCTAGAATGTACAGACCTTTCAAAACAGTAAGTCACCTTGGAAAAAACTCCACACAGAATTTCACACGTGCATATTCTTCTTCTTAACACAAGACATAAGAGATCTTCTATACCATGACAAGAAATGAGGAACAAAAGCCCCTGGATTACTGACAATTTGCAGATGGAATGAGGTGCCTTATGATTAATGCCCTGTGAGGAGGATGCTGTAAACAGAACATTATTTTGTATTGCAAATAAATGGGTCTGCTAAGTACTGTGTAAATCCCCCCAGGTACCAATGGCCCCTATGTAGCTCTAACAAAAATGCATTTGCAGAGGCACTTAGCATCAAGAAATCCCATCTCTTGGTGCCAAAGGGTTAAGAGTCTCTCCAAATCAGAGGATAAAGTCATTAAAATGAGGCCATTACCACAGGGGGAAGAAGCCTCAAGACTCCTTCCCCATTACTTTGCCTGGTTACCAGGAGGAACCAAAGAGCCTAATACAGGTTTGAGTGGACATAAAACAATACTAAATTCCATAAGGACTGAGGATTCCAAACTAAATTGAATACTGAAAGGCAGCAGAGGCAAAAGTTAACTTAATATAAAAGCCTTGACCCTCAGGTAAAGCATTTAGATTCTGTTTTGGCAGCCAGAACTGATAGCAGACTTGCTGAAAGGGTACTGGCTTCAGAAAGAAGACAAATACAATCCTAATTATAGAATCACAGAATCATAGAATTTCAGATTGGAAGGGATGTCAAGGATTATCTGGTCCAACACTTCTAATAGCATAATTTATATGAGATGTGAAAAAAACAAAAAAAACCCACAAAATCACAATGGCACTTAAGCTTCACAAAAAAAAACCAAAACAAAAAAACAAAAAACAAACAAACAAAAAAAAAAAAAACAACAAAACAAAAAAAACCCAAAGTGACCTCTTCTGATAGGGCTGGTTACTGTGCTAACTCAACCAGAAAAGAAAACATGGACACTGATGCATCAGATCCCCAAGGACAAAATCCCCAGCACAAGCCTAGAGGAGCATTGTCACTATATCCAGTGAACTTTCAGAAACACCCCAGCTGAGGAGAAGCTGGGATCTGGATTAGGCCTATTAGATGACTTGGAGCTTAATGTCAAAGATTTACTGAATCCAGATTTTAGAGTTATGTTCCATGAAGTTAAACCAAGTTAAGTATTTATGTGTTACATACTAGATAGACTATAAATCAGAGATGTTGGAATCTTTGAAGAGTTAGCATTGTCATCTCAGTATCTCACACGTGATAAAATAAGAACAAGAATTCTTCACAAAAAAAGCCACCAAGGAAAAAAGCATGAATTCACCACCTGAGAAGTTGTCTCTATTAAAAACCATGTTTTAGACGTTTTCCAAGGAATCATACAGGGTCCAAGTGACAAGGCAAGAGAAAAAGAGCAAGTCAGTATGGGAGACTTAATGTATACATGGCTTCAATCAACTAAAAAGGAGACACTAACACAGCAACACTATCACAAATCCACAATGTAGGTCCTGCAATTGAGTGGCTCAATACTAAACCATGGGTAGGGACACTTATGTGCCAGATAATGTCAGAATTGGAATTACCTGTCAAAGAGTACATAGAACAAATCAGATTGGTTGCCTGTCGATGACAAAGGACAACATGTTTCACTATCAAAGAATACCTGGATCATACCATGACATACAATCATTGTCTTGACAAAGCAGATATTGCAAAATCTCAATGTTCTTTATTAATTCCTGTCATTGTGTCTTACGTGTTTAACTCTTCTATCCCTATGTTACCAAATTTTCTTGAACTTATAAGAATTATTGATTCTTTTAACGTACATCACGATGAGTATTTTGATATTATTAAATCCATGTATGCTTTTTGTCAGTCACTGGTAATCGAATTTTATAACAGAACTGTTTAAAGTGAGTTTCATGAAGTGTTTCTTCTATTTGTTAAGTACCCTGATCTTCACCAACTAATTGCTCACTTTGTCACTCTTGACCCTGCAGCTGTACTTGAACTATTCTCAGTGCAAAAATCTTGGTATTTCCCAGAATGTGACACAAATCTTGGTGGCAGCAAGCCATTTGCCAAAATGAGACTTGACAAAGACACACCACCAGCTTTAGAAATATATGGACAATGGCTGAGAAACATCTTTAGGGTCTAAATCACAAAAATATACCTATCTAAACACAGTGAGTGGCCTCCGTGCACTTTACTTACCGGTTGTCCATCTTACATAAGTGACATAAAAGCATTCAAAAAATGGGTATGTGTCAATGATTATTATCCAGATGATTTTCCGTATGTTGAATGTAAAAGGCATTTGATCTGGACTTAGGTCTAGACTTCAATGACATAGTGACTGATAAGGCTGTGATGGAATCAGGAAATAAGTGGACTTATGAATATAATACAAAATAATATTACTCAAAAGAGCTCTGCCACATAGAGAATACTAACGGAGCAAGCAGACTTGTTCATGCTCTTATCGAAGGAAAAATAGATGTCATATCTAAAATGATCACTTATAAACAAGGGGATGTAACAGGGGACCAAATAATAACTGTTTTAGTTCCTGAAGAAAATTAACTTAAAAAAAAAAGGGAGTGACTTTTCCAAATTATCATTACACACCCAAATATACCAAGTTATCTGTGAATCCACACTCAAAAAGGATGTCGTGCCCTTAATAAGAACACATTCAATGACTATGAGTCAAATGACATAGTGACATTACTTCCACATGTTTTCAAACAAGACTGAAACAGGAAAAGCATTTGTAATTTACCTAAATTATAGTTCCTATCATAATGCATTAATGCCAGAACTGCTACAGCCTCTTTCCATGGAACTAGGTCACATGTATGGAAGCTAAGATTTCTTTCAAACTGAGTCTTTATTAACATGCTGACATTTATCATAAAAGATTTCACCACAACACCACAAGGTCAAGATGGACTGCCACTGGAATACAAGGTTAGATGCATTCATGGTACACTAACAATGGGTGAAGGGATGTGCCAAGTTACAGACAATTTTAACACCGTGTTGGCAGAACCCAGAATTATGGGAGATTAATGCAGCATTTCATATACTTGATCAAGGAATGTGGTAATGGAGAAATTTTGGTAAATTAATGTCTCGATAGCCCAGAACTTCTTATTACTTCTTGCTTGACCTGTTCCCAGCACATCAAAAATGAAGATTTTACACTAATGTATGAACTCACCTATCCTGAGGCCAAATGTTTTATCAGGAACCCTGTTAGCAAACTTGAAGGTGAGGCACTGGCTATTTCATCTACTGAGCCTTACATCAGTTCAGCTTTGACTAATGGCAGAGAAATCGCTAGGACAGTCTTGATAGAATCTAGCAATTTTGATTTGGTGAAAGCAGAAGGGAACATACAGAAAGATCTAGAAAGATTTTCTATTTCTGACCGAACAAGATTACCTTGCGAAATATTTATTAAGTCCTTTTGGAACTGGCTTACCAAGGAGCCTTTAATGAGATACTAGCAAATTCATTTACTTGGAATAATTCAAAGACATGAAATTAGTGCCATGATGACACTCATAAGGACTATTTTTACAGTAACCTCAGTGACAACTTGAATGTCAATGATGATTGACCAAATCACTTCCTGCATAGGCCCACACAGTGACAAGAGGTTTGCTCTTCCAAAAATAATTCTCTACACAATTATTAATAGCCACTATGTAGCTATAACATAGTCACAATAATTAATCCCCTTTTCCTGCCACACACTGGAGATGAGTGAAACCCAAGGGGGGGATTTTTATTACAGCAAATAGGTGCAAGTCCAGAGGAAAAATTAAGCCAACTTGGTAATTTACAAATTCCCTTTCAAACCTGAAAGGTGGAGAAAACCAATTTATTTTTAAATCCAAACCACAGTATTTTGTGTCTGTTAATATCACTTCCAAAGAATAAGGGACACGGGAAAAGAGTGCATAATGAGCCCAAGCTTCATGTCACTGGAATGAAGCCAGGACAAAGTAACTTTTGTCAGAGAAGCAATGGTAGAAAATCTAGTACATGAAAGAGATATTTTGGCTTCTTCCCATCAGCCACAGTGACACCTGGCTTTTTATCCACAGCTTTCCAGGTGAAGATGCAAACCAAGGTAAAATCTGCTTATAATCTGTCTTTGCTGGGTTGAGGACTATAGAGTACAATGTTCCTCAGAAGAAGAAAGATATCTCTTTGCTTCAGGTTCTTCCTGTTTTATTCTCTTATAAATAAAAGAGGATTGGGTATAATCAGTTTGCCATCAGCATATCTATGATATTCCACACATGAAAGACTTTGAGCTTTGTGGAAAATACCCATAGGTTAGGCTGGCATGTTCTCCACTCCCATGGCCCTTTAACATGTGTTTTGAAATGCTGAGGCATTGTGGGACCTAGCAGTATCAAATCTTGCTTTTGTAGATGGAAAAAACTGCAATTCATTCTATGTTACACTGATGAGACTGTGCAGATCAGATCACATCCTTTGCAGCCAGATGCTCTCTGACCCTGAATTCTGGGCTCAAGTGGTCCTACCTCCCTACCTCCCACCTCCCTTGGTGGACATACACCAAGCCACACTTCCAGTGCTCACTTTGGGGGTGGAAAATACCTGACTTTCCCAATGCATTGTGCTTTGGAATTACATCAACACAAGCATGATAGTGTCAGCAAAGAATATAGGTGGGGCGAAAATAGCTAGTTTGAGGATGAAATGCCAACTGCTGAAATCAAAACCTTTCTTGATGTTCCCAAACGTGATGTCTTGCCTTTTATTCCCTCATTGTAGAGCCATATACACCTTCCTGTTGAGTGAGGAAATCAAAGCAGATCCCTCTGTTCAAGGAGCTGCATGAGTTCTAGCCACATGTAGTTACCATGAAAGCATCCTCTACAAGGAGGAAAGAACTAATGGTGAGGAGCAGAGAAATGTTGGAGGAAAAGAAACTGCAACTCGGGGACTGGATGAAAGAGTTTCTTACTCTTCTTTTGTAGACTGTAGATGAGCTGAAGTGAGGTGGCAGATAAGATGAGAGAACTGGTTTGGAAATTTGCTTTGTTACTTCACATGGAGGTGACCCAGGTGGAGAAACACACCCATCCCTGTAAACTTAGGGCTGAAGCTGTGGAGAGCTTTTCAGAGATAATTGCCTGGAGGAGAGAACATCTATTAAAATTCTGAAATTGAAAACATCACAAATGCTCATAAACAGACAATGCTCAAACGTCTGTCAGCAGATATGTTGTATTGTCTGCTACCTCAGAAAGGGAAAGGATGATCAGCCAATAAATGCAGAAGAGAATACCATGCCTAACTATAGAAAAATTATACTGGAAATTTCCACAACAAGAGAGGGGACTATCTGGTGGTATATTTTTATAATTTTCCTCAATATGACTTATAGTTGACTTATAGCTGAGTATGATATATGTTTAACTTTGCCAGCCCAGTGTCATCTAGTGTTATATAGATAAAGTTAATTACATAATTGCTACCATGAACCACATTGTAATGCATTAATATACAGACAGTGTTTGCTGGACTGGGGTCTAAACTGCTACCTCATGCAAACTTTCCTTAAATTCCAAATTATTCTTTTTGAAATACTGCTCTTCTTTGACAGCACCTAATTAGAGAATTGCTTGGGGGAGAGATCTATATGACTATCTATATGAATATATAAATATTCATATAAATAAACATATAAATATCCGCAGATGAATATATAAATATCTTTACACAGAGAGATTTGAATAAGTACCTTGGTTCCAGCAATGTCAACAAAACCATAACTAGGATGCAGAACAAAATCTCAGTTGCTTTGTTTGCTAAGATTTTTTGGCAAAAATTAATCCTCTCTGATTCCATATGTTTAATTAATAGCTGTACGTTACAACTTGGTCACTCTTTAATTTTTCTGTAGTTGAGAAAGAAAGATTCTCCATGAGAAGGTGACTGATCTTTTCTGGGCTGAATCACCTTCTGGAGGTGATTTTGAAATTGAATGTGGTCCCTGGTTACAAATTCCTTGATCAACCAAATAAAACAATACACTTCCTTATCTGGTGCAGATCAGCAGAAAGGTATTTGAAGACAGAGACTTTAACCTGATTTGTACAGTAGTTGACCTCATCTTGGGACAGACATCTGAGATCAGCCACTTACTTTTGCTTAAACATAACCTGTATTTGTCTACATTTACTTTTCATTCTTGAATTGAATACATCAAAAGCAAGAGAACTCCCCTTATCTCTGTATCTTGTTCTGAGGGTTAATGTATTTCTCCACTATAAATATGCACCATTTTCACCACTAGATTTTGACTAGTCCAGCCACCGACTTTTGTAAAGAATTTACCTTTAAGATTCAAGATCCTTTTGCAACCCAGCATACTTCTCATAGGAGGCAACTTGAATGTGGTGAAAATAGAAATGTATTAAAAAGCAAGGAACCAACCAAACCCCACATTCTAGAATCTCAGTATAATGTCCCAGTAATCAGCTCATCCAGTTTGTTTACAGCACTTTGGAGAAGTGGGATGGGTACTGGTTATTAATTCAGCAAGCAGAAATGGTTTTAGAGGTATGACTGTGAGAAAGGACAATGTTACCTCTGCCTCTCCCAGCCATGCACAGACCAATATGGGACAACTGGGGCGCAGTAGAAGAGATCTGGTTATACAGAACACAAATTGCTCACAATCTCAGCAATGGATGGCTCTGACCTCTCATGAGGCAGACTGTTTCCAACAAATCTGCTTCAACCTATTGCTAGCATAATAACAAATGTCTGTCTTGACTGTCCTCTGACTTTCATGGACCAGATGACGATTCTGCAACGTTACAAGCACCGGGTGACCGTGAATGCAGCATCCCTCCTCCTCCTCCAGCTTCTGCTCTGGGCACCCTGAGGTTATTGTGGCCATGACCCATGAAAAGGCATGCAACTTTTCACGAAAGCGGCACATTTCATATATGAGAAAGAATCCTCTCCCCTCCCTTGAATTTCTCCTTGTTGCAAACTGGAGCTCTGCTCTCTGCTGCAGCCCCACATAAAGAGAAAATTGTTTCTCATAAATTACTTTGGAAATGCACATTGCATGTTAATTGTAAAATAAACAGTTTAAATTCATTTCATTGAGCACAACATCAGAAAGAAAATGAGCCAACTGCAGTAGATTATTTTTGTTGGGTAGGTTTCAATCATCTTTACTGATGCCCTTCATTCTTCTCCTGATTACCATCACTAAAAACCCCCATAGCAAATTTCATCTGAGTATCTAAAAATAGAGATATTTATAACTTGTCTGTTTTTGTCTCGCATCTCTCCTCCCCCATTCCTCCTGGCATTTCTGATCAGACTCATTTCAGACCCTGTAGAAATATGTAAAGCACCCATGCAAGGAATATGCATGGGGGGAGTTCAGGGACTTCATCATCTTCTTTCCCATCTGAAAGATAGCCAGCCAAAGGAGTAGACTCAGTTCATTCCCAGTTTCTCTGCCAGAGGTTATTATCCCATTGGACATACTCTCTCATGGGATTGCTTATGTGAACACTACCTGTCACCACTCACATCCAGCCAGGTTAGCAAAGAAGTCCTAATTAGGCTGCTTAATCTAACCCTGGACTTTTTCACCAAAATAGAGTGAAACAGACAGAAATAGTTCATCCAGCAGATCAGCAAAAGCAGAACTGAATAGATGGGGTTGGACAAGGAATAGAAATTTCTTCATCTAGCTGTGCTGTAGACACAGAGATATGTGATAGAGGCCTTAGTGTAAGCCCTCACTGGGAATAAAAGTGGTATAGCTCTATTGACTTTGATCTAACAAGGAGATGGCTGACAAGGGAGATGTAAAAATAGAAAGTTTCGCAAGTCCCAGAGACAGGTGAATGTCACCCTTCTGAGTATGCCTTTGATCTCTTTGGTTGACATACCAAAATTAAGTAATTCATATTGAAGCCAGGAGTCCACATGTTGAGTCTACATGATCACTTTGTAGGTTCTAAGTCATACCTTAAGGGACAAGGTAATTTGAAACTTAGCTCAGGCTTGTTCAAAATTCACCTCAGGTTCATAAAACTGCAAACCTCAGTGAACTCTGTGAACTTGGCTCAATTTAGGGTTTGAAAAGTCCAGGTCTAAACACATTTATTTTTTTTTTTCCAAAGGAGCCTGGGAAACAACTGAAAGCCTTGGGAAAAGTCCCTCTGCATAGGAAAATAGCTAATGCATCAAGTTACGGTTTCTTAATGGTGTTCAATTAACACATTACCGTTGTTAGTTGATTAAAAATTAACTGTGAATACACATTTTACATTTAGTACTTACAAATGTTCCTTGATTTATTAAAATTGTCAGGAGTTAAGGAGTCTTGGGATAAGCAGGGAATATTTTCTTTGCCTATTTTGGCAACTCTGTAATGAAGCAAGCAGTTTTTAATAGAGAATTCAGTCTTGCTGAAAACCTTTCTGTAAAACACATTATAAATCATTCTTCACATATTAAATACTCACTTTGCTCAATTCATATTGTTTTTGCAAGCATGCATTGGCTAGCAGCAGTTGCACCAGAATAAACCCCTTTTTCACGAGTGCAGCTGAATTTCCACTCGTATTGGTGTTGCTAATGGGGAATCCTTTAAACAACACTCCCTTCTTTGAAATAACCCAAAGCCTTCTCCCTCGGTCAACACTGGCAATATGAAGGTTTTCCTCACTGAACTTTTGGGTTTCAATATGCCAACAAATGCCACCACAGGCCTTTCACCACACATCCTGGTAGTATCCTGATGCCATTTACTACATCAACAGGGCAAGAGGTGAAACCCCCAGTACGGGCTTACAAGATAGAAGGATGAAAGCTGTCATCAGAAGAGGAATCCTACCCAAGCTCTGACAGAATTTACAGGACCACCTCTGGCAGACCTGCTGATCCAGACAGCCAATATGCCCCATCAGTTGTCACTTGTTCCTCCTCCTGTGTGTTGTATTCCTGAATTTCAACATGCCAGTACCAATGCTGTACACAGGGCTGCACATGAAGGTATTGCAGTCACATGTTCAAACAGACATTTAAGCCTCTGAAGAAATATTTGTACTCTCAGATGTGGCTAATGTGTTTATTGAACCAGGTCCAGGCAATGACAGGCATAAGGACACTGCGGAAATAGAAATAGTCCAGCCAAGAAGCAGCAATAGCTGTGCAAAGTGCTCAACATTTCAGATAAAGAAGATGGGGGAAGAGGGTGTTCCTCCCACCTAAGAGCTGACATTTCAGATCTGCCTGCTTCAGTCCACAATTGTGCTTCTCTGACTGTGTGACATATGGATTTAGATCACGAAAACAAGACCCCTACCTTGTGAGCATTTGGTCATCCTGCTCTTGAGATGCTGACAAAAATCTTTTAAGCACACAAGTTGGTTTCCAGAATTACAATTTTCTGCCTTCACCCTCCTCACCCCCCAACTGCTCTGCTCTCAATATAACACAAATACAAACAAGAAAAAACAGAACAAAATAAAGAAAGAAGAAGAAAAAAAACCTCAGGAAGATTTTATAGCACGCTCCTCTCTGACTTGCTCCCAGGGAATGCAGCAGTGTTTTTCTCTAGTTCTACACCTAATGAAACTCTTGTCATGAAGCAGGGATTAATCTGTTTATTTATTATTTGCATTAGGATGATACCATCTGCACTTCCCTCCCCTCCTCTCTCTTTCTCCCTGCATGATTTGGGTTCTATTTTGTTGAGCAAGACGGGTTCCATGTTACGAAAAGGTTGCTATCCCTGTTTCAATGAAGGGAAGTGAGGTGAGGAGAATGTAATGATTTAGATGGGGCTCACTCAAGCACAGTCAAAAGCACCCTATCCATTTCTGTGGTCTCCAAATCAGCCTCTAAGCATAAGCCAGCTCTGCAAAAGACATCACTGTGAGACAGAGATTTAAATTGGCTACAAAACAGTGTCTGCACTGCAGGGATGCCAGTTCTGGCTGCAGGAGCAGAACAGCCATTCCAGCTTGGCTATGGTAAACTGAGGTACTGCAGACTCCTTGCTCAGAACTGGCTCCATGTACAGTGATCCAGGATGTATCAATCACATATGACCACAAATTCCCCAGATTATCTTCCTCAGTTCAGGGAGTAGTAAAATGAGAAAATAATGCTTACATTCTCAAACTCTACTTTACCACTGTCTGGTTTTAAAGTACATCACCATACTGACAAAACAGTGTTCAGGATGAATACCAAAGTAAAGTACAACATTTGCTTTTGTCTCTTATCAAGTCTTCTGCCATGTCCAGTGTGTTTTCATTAATTTCTAAAAATCTAGTTTGTCCAGTAATTATGTGACTAACCCTTAAAAAAAAAAAAGAATAAAAAACTGAAAACAAAACCCAAAACAAAACAAAAGCATTGCTTTATGATATGAACAATATAATGCCTCAATGTTCTGGCTGAAATGTTTTTAAGTGCTCATTTTTAAAATTAAGAACTTACTATGTAGAACTTCTCAGAGAAGTTTTTAAAGACTAATAATTAGACACCTAAAGATAATAATAAGCGGTAACAGAGTTAAGAAAAGATGCTTAACTCCTGCTAAAGCTGTTGGAGCAAAATAAATAAAAAATTTTGAGAATTTTCTTCTCATCTGCTGATCTTTCATCTAAGCATCCCTGAAAATCTGAAGTCTTGCATGCACTGAAAAATGAGATTCCATTGTGCATGTCTGACATGCTTAACTCTTGAAGCATTTTGCAAGTATTACTTACAGTCTGTGAAGCCCCAAGAGAAAGCTAGCAGGAACAATCCATTTATCCAAGGAGGGATGCTGACTTTCACATGGTTAAAAGTCCATGAGCTGGTGACTGGACTTCCAGAGGCTCTCCAGATACACCGTACTCTATTTACTAGACTGACCTGGTCTGACTGTCTTCCCATATGAACCACATCTCTGCTGTTACTGGCATTTACTGCTTAAGCCTGAGCCTGATTTTCTACAAGAAAATTAAGGGAAAAGGCTTACTCACCCCACTGCTCTTCATGTAGCAAGTAGGACAGAGCTTACATGCCTTGGAGACAGAGAAGGATCTACCCAGGCAACAAAAAAAATCTGACAGCAAGTATTTATCAGGTTGTAAGATAAAAGGCTCATCTCCACACAGAGACTGAAGCACAGAGCATAACACTAGGGCGGGGAGGACCCAAATAACTTAAGGGAAAGATGTGACCCTGCTGTGGCCTCTCCCAGGGCTACCCCAGCAGAGCATCACCTCACCATGGTGTTATCTGGAGTACCTTAGGGAGAGATCACTGCTGAGGGACACATTAGGGGGTGCATAGGAAGAGAGTTTTGGATGTGAGCAGGGCTTATGGGATATCACAGGGATGTCTGTGGATGAAAACAAAGGTGAAAAGAGAAGGATCAAGTTGGTTTGGGAAAACCAAAACTGGGAAAATTGAGAAGAAATAGGGTAAAATGGTCAGCTATGTGTAAACAGGTCTGGTCAGTGCTCTTGTCTGGATCCACCCTGTGAGTGTCTTTGTGATTGTGTGCAGAGAGTTTTGTTACCCTGTACCTCTCAGAGCCTCTCAGCAACACAGGGGAGACTGGGATCCATGGACAGACTGAGTGTTGGAGCCCAGCTGCTGGGGAATCTGTGTTCTATAAATCTGTGCAAATTTTGCAATGACAGATTTTCACCATAGTCAGTCAGAGGGGGAACAGGATGAGGCTGTTGGTCCTGACTGTGCTGGTGCAAGTAATCTGTGTTCTGCATGGATCTGGATACACCTATGCATAAATACAAATGCTGCATATGTGTGTTTGTGGGAATACATGCCCAGTCTCTGTTGGCTGACTCTGGGACATGGATCTCTGTGGTAGCTTCAGTTCTGCTGGGCTGCCAAATTCAGTCTTTCCCTAGCAACATTCTCAAGCCACTAAAAAATGCAGTACTGCCATATGCTAACCTGCAACAAATTCAGTGATCTAAGTATTTGGAGTCAGACTTCAGAGATTTGGAGAGGCTCCCTTATCGCAATGCTCTGTTTGATAAATTTCAGCAGCCAGATCTGAAGATGGGAATGAGGAAAGGAGGTATGTTTGGACAGGTCTGCCAGACAGATGGACAGGAAAGCTTTTCTTTTCAGTTGAATGATACCAAGCACAATAATAAGACTCTAGTGTGGAGGAAGTTCTTAGGTAACAACTGTCCCCCCTCTCTCTACAGGGTGATATTTCTTCGTGCTTTCATTTTCTGATACTCTACATTCAATCTGCCTGTGATTTTCCTCAATGAAGGCACCAAGACTTGTGTGAGGTTAAGCCTTTGTGCTGTGTGGTTAAGCATTTCTGAATATCTCTCTGGACATGGCTCTGAAGACCCTGAGAACTCAAAATTCAAAATGGGATGAGATTCCTCCAGCTGCAGAACAAGAACTCTTTTCCCCACACGGTCTCACAGTCTATAGTTGGAGACTACAGTGAGAAGTTCAGGACCTTTGAAGTCTTTCATTTTATATTCGTGTGAATGAGGACAGCCTGGAACCTGGGACCGTTCACTTTTTGGTTCAATATGTAGACCTGTTTTACCTATGAAAGAGGCCTTGAATGAAGTAAGCCTTGTGCTGAACTTGAAGGCATCAGGGATGGTTCACATTGTACCTACTAGACGCAGAGCCTTAATTTTGCCTAATGCTTGTATTTCACTGGGATTTAGGCACAAGTTAGACACCTATCCCACTGTTTAAATTCAAGGATGCCCAAGCTAAATTTTCAGCATAAAAACATGGGCACCCAGAGAGTTTATGATTCCCACAGATTAAACACCTGTAAAATGTGTGGTTTGAATGACAACTTGAGACTACATTTGGCATCAAAGTCCTTTTTTGGGGACTCCTCCTGAGATACACTTGTTACTTGAAGAGCAATGAGCTTTGCAGTGCTTTGCGTTAGGAAAGATTCAACCTCACTTACTTTTTTCCAGTGGGTTAGCTGGACTACCTCCAGTAGCAGAGGTAAGCAGGGACTCCTTATGTCCTCCATGCAGGATGAATTACCTTCTTTATAGTTTCATTTATCTCTTTCCCCTATAAGAAAGAACCTGGATGTTTAGCTTAGACTAAGAAAAGGGAAAGCAGAGAAGATGAATCTTTGCATCTTGCTCAGCACCATGCTCTTTCTTCCCCAAGCCATGTCCTTACTGTCACTAAATTTAAACCAGAGAAAACTCTGGGAACTGACCACTCATTTAAAAATCTTTTTAATTTGAAGATATTCATGAGAGCAATATACAGTTTGTTAATTATGTAGCACTAAATATGTAAGTCCAGATTCTGACATCTTGACAATGATGGTGATCTTGTATAGAAACAGCTCTGCTGCCATAAATTGGACCATTTGTGCAACAGGATCTACCCAAGGCTACGAGTGTCTCAGTGTGAATCCAAATAAGACACCTAATCTTTATAACAGGGGACCAGATGACTCAGGGCTCTGTAACAAAACACAGTTTTTCAGCCTCTGGCTACCTGCTTTAATCTCAACACTGTCAGCCGTGACAAAAAGTCAGCACCACATGACAGCTGTTCAGAGACATCCTAATGAGTGGGTGATGTTGGAGATCCTGGTGGACATGACTCGGGGAAGCAGTCTTGCAGAGGGGCCTCCACGCTGGTAGCCACGGCAGAAGAGAGGTGGCCTCCAGGTCAGGGTCGGAGCATGTTGAGTGGAAGAAAGAAAACTGAGCTGCTGCAGCTCCTCCAGCATCTGCTCCAGAAGAAAGGCACATCTCAGCTCTTCCTGTGCAGGGAGGACAGAGCTCCCTGTCAGCATGCACAACAGAAAAAAAAAAAAGAAGAAGAAAAAAAAAAAAAAAAAAGAAGAAAAAAAAAAAAAAAAAAGAAGAAAAAAAAAAGAAGAAAAAAAAAAAGAAAAAAAGAAAAGAAAAAGAAAAAAGAAAAAAGAAAAAAGAGAGAAAAGGGAAAAAAAAGAAAAAGAAAAAATAAAAAGAAAAAAGGAAAAATGAAAGAAAGGGAAAAAAAAGGAAAAAGAAAAAAATAAAAAGAAAAAAAAGAAAAAAAAAAAGGTTCTCCAATATAACTTTGGCTCACAAGTGAGGCCTAAACCAGGTATTCTTTGGGGAGCACAGCAAACCCAGAGACCATAATTAAAATATGTTAATATACACTGGGCACTTACCCATGGATAAACACTTCCATTTGGCACAATTTCCCACAGTCTTCTGAGATTTGAGACTGATCTCAGAACCACACTCTTTTCCCTTTTTACACTTTTGGTCTTACTTCTCAGCCAAAAAGAAATTAAAATTAAAAGAAAAACAAACAAAAAAAAAACCAACAACAAACACAAACAAATAAACAAACAAACAAAAAAAAAAAAAAGGAGAGAGAGAGACAGAGACAGAGACAGAGACAGAGGGAAAGGGCAGGTTAAAAAAGAAAGAAATAAAAAAAAAAACCAAAAAAAAACCCCACCAAAATCAGAAATGACACTTGGTCTTTTCATAAGCTTTGTCACTTCAGTTTGTTTTTACCAGGGTGGGGGAATGCTGTAACTAAGCTATCCGTTCATTACAGCCAGGGGGAAAAAATGAGGTTGGCTCCCAGTTTTGCTTATGTTGTTAAAAGAGCCTCTGAAGCCGCAGTCTTCTGGAACAGGTCTCCTCTTTCTTTGAAAGCATGCTGTTTGATAGACTGTCATTTGTCCCCTCCTTTCAGAAGAGCCAGCTGGCAGCTAAGTGCTAAAGCCAGTGACTTGCATGTGTTTTTCTGACATTTAACAAATGGGAACAGCTTGCAAATCTGCATTAACTCACTCTGTCTCACAAATAATCATCGGCTACGCGGTGTAGACATTCGGAACATTAGCGCAAACACAAAAGGGAGTGGGAGTCTGTGGGAAAAACAAGTTGGCAAATAAAAGATGTTTTATGAAGGGACAGATACAGCTTTTTGGGTCAGATGGAGGGTTTGGATATAGATCCTGCAGGGGGGGGTGTGGGGGTGTTGTTGGGATGAGAAGCGTGCGGCGAAGGGAACTAATCCTCTCCCTCGAACCACAAGGGAAGCTATGGGATTTGCACCTGAAATGAGAGGTTCTTTCACCTACCATTCACAAATGTTTATCAGTGGAGCGTTTTCATTTTGTAGCCACCACCTGAGACAGTCTGAGGAAAATACAGAGTGCACCCAATGCCAAGTTGTTTCCTCATCAGTGCTTCTGTGTGGGAGTTTATGGATGTCTCTGAGTTTTTCTCTTTGTAAATTAACCTAGGAGCCTGTTACTAGAATAATGAATACTGTGGGATGGTCCAAGTAATAAAAGAGCATGGATAAACTGAACATATGATCAGTTCTGTGGCTAAAATACAGCAAGCAAAACATTTACCTTTTAGGTCAGAGATACAGACTTTTCACTTACAAAAAAAAGGATACTTAGTTCCTTAAGCCTTTCTGAAAACTATAGCAACAGCTTTTAGGGACTGAAAGAAAAATCCAGCTGTTTTTTCATCTTAACTACTCCTTTCTCTTCTTCTGGAGACTAAGAAAGGCATATGCCCAGGAAACAATATGGACTTTTTCCTCTGCTGTAAAAAAACCAAACCAAACCAAACCAAAACAAAACCAAAACCTTCCTTTGCAGGTTCCCACTCTTGGAGGTTACAAGGTGAAGCAAAGCACACCTAAACTGACGGGGAAGCTTCATGTAGAGGCCATATCAGTGTGGGCTATCATATTCCTTTGTAATAGCACCCAGAACAGGACTCCAGCATTTAGACCACAACTCCTCTCTTGCTGAAACTAAAGTACTAAGTCTTGTGCCTGGCAGTCATCACAGACTTCTGCTATCTGCAGGTGCCTTTCCCAAGGACATGAATATCGAGTTGGAGGAACAGACTTTGTCCTCCTAGGGAAGAAGAGAACCACCAGCACAGTTGCGTTCTGAGACAGGACATGTGATTTCCAGACAGTACCTGATGGATTCAAGTGCCATCAGAAATCGTGTTGAATTACTGGTAGCTGAAAAGGAAGCATGCCTCAGATGCCTCCATGCAGCACCCTAACATTTCAGACAACATCACTCAATGTGAGTGCATTACTATTTCTGAGATAACTTAAACACTTACACATTGTGTCACTTTGCCTCTGAGTTATCCTGTTCAACTCTAGTTGTTGTTTAAAATATGGACTATATACAAGTTTTTAACTAGACTTAAATAATGCCAAAAAAGCCCAGGATCAAACCTCATGACTGCTTTTCCACTAGACAAGGTTCAGTAGCCTGCAGGACCCCTGAGGACACAGCCCTTCAGAAACATGCCTAGATTGTACACAGAGACTTCCTGGGGTCATAAAACCATTCCTATCCATTAAGAGGAAAAACAGCCCCACACTTTCCTGGGTGGGCCTGTGCAGCTAAGTGCTTCTTAGTGTGAAAAATCTGCCTCAGAAAGAGCAGCAGAGACAGCCTGCTGCTGCTGGATGTATTTCTCCTTATCTGAACATCTGCAGGCACGCTTATTATCTTTTGGGGGTTAAAGATGAAGGATTATAGGCAAATAAGAGGTTGTTGTTTTGTTGTGGGTTTTGGGGGGTTTTGGGGTTTTTTTTTTGGTACTCAGCTCTGTTTCCCCTCCTTCCCCTCCCAAATATTTTGTCTACTAGTACAAGTCATCTGGTCATTCAAATCAGCTAGAGGAAGTTTAAGACCATGGATGATAAAATAAATGCACCATCTCTAATTACAGTCATCTGTTTTCCTGTAAGTAGTGGGCAATTTCAGTGAAGCCTTAAGTAGGGAACTCAAGTCACAGTTCCTTATTACACGTGCATTGTGCTGTGTTTGCCTCTCTGAAATATAATAGCTGCCATTTTTCCTGTAGCATCAACATTTCTGTTCACTACATTGCTCTATCTCCTCTCTCTTTCCCACTCTCCCACAACACTTGGCAAGTTTCTCCCTGACAAAGTGTCCATCTGAAAAAAATAAACAGAACAATAACACCTTGTAGGTGTGATGTAAGTGTTGTTTGGGTTTTATTTTTGTAGGAATATTTATATATTTAATTAAATTCAGTCCTGGCAGCTTTGAAATTGCTTAAGAGTATTCTAACAAAAGCCTTACTGCTGAAGTGCGCAGAATTGCATGTTCCTTCATTTTTCTTGCTCTCCTTCAGCATATTCTGTGCAGTGCAGCAATGAGTATATATTTTTTTTTAATTTTGTATTTTACTGATTACCACTGTCCTGAAACAACCTCTGCAAAACCTTACATTTTATTCTGCTTCTCATCTTTTCACAAGCACAGATACAGTTTCTGTATCCAGAGTGGTCCCTGGGGAAGACTGGATCAAATTCATCCCTTTTACATCTTCCTTGAATTCAGTGAAGTTTCACCATCATAGGTGAATTTGGCCCCTTCAAGAAAAGCTCTGCAGTGGTTAGGAGAGGTATATGAAACAAATCAAAAGGTATTCCCATACAAATCAGCAGAAGATAAGGCAGATAGATGGAGCAAAAACCAGGGAGGAACAGATAGGATTTGCACTGAGAAGAAAAAATGCTGAGATAAGAGTCATGAAGTTCTGCAAAATAGTTTTGGAATTTTAGGGACCTGGAGGAAAGCTGCAACTCGTGAAATGAAAGTCATCAACTGGAAGAAAGAGCAAAGTGTTTTTAAGAAGGCTTACATCAGGTCCTACACCTTAATCCCCTTGATGTTACAAGGGCGCCAACAGACACAACCAGTATGTGACTTCTCAATGCTGTGGTGTATCTTTATAAAATGCCATAGGGAAAAAACAAAACAAAACGAAACAAAACACCAAAACACAACTGCCCAGAAGCTTACTTCTGAACAACATTGATTCTAGAAAATAAGCAACCCTCACCCAGCACATAGTCGAACTCAGGAACTACAGGGTAAAACTCAAATTCAAAGGTTTCACACATGGACTCAATACCAAAGCCAAGTCTTTTGGTGCAAAGCCATTATTCAGAAGCAAAGCTCAGTGATGAGATCAATGCTAGACTCATTCCAGAAAGCTTGATTTTTTGTGAAAAATAACATTCCTGCTTACAGACTCTGCCATGAAGTTTATAAACAGACTTTAAACTCAGGGAAGTCTTGTCCTGTGCTCAAGGACTTTTGGATCAGGCCCCACACCGTTGGTTTTCTCACAAACAAGCAAAGAAATATGAGGATGGCAGCAACTCACCTTTTCCTAAAGAATAGTTAAGCCTTGGTAATAAAGCCATTCCCTACTAAATCTCTGGGTGATCTAACACTTTGTATCAGTTTTAAAGGCACCTTTCCAACTTTAGCATCATGTTTGGTTGCTAGTATAGAGAGAGAGCAAAATTGCTTTTTTCTCTTTTTTTTTTTTTTTTTTTTTTTTTTTTTTTTTCTTTTTTTTTTTTTTTCTTTTTTTTTTCTTTTTAATGGGTTAATCAGAGACACCAAACAGATATTTGGAAGTTTCAGAAGCCCATGGCACAGAATGCCTCAGAGACAAACCATTTGAGTTACTTATAAAAAAAACCCAAGTGGCATTTTTTTATAAAGAGTAAGAATCAGATTAACCTTTTCATGTACATTAAGCAACACTATCGATCTGCATACCTCCAGGGACATTTTATTGGCAGAAGAGGTGAGGAAGAAATGATCCCAGTTGCACAGCAGGGTGTTCAATGTGAAGAGGTACAGGGACATAGTTGTTATTCACAACTTTATGGAAATCTCACTGACCTCTCCAGTGCTCCTCCCTGCTGTAGAAACTAACACAGGGAATGAACAGAGGCCATAGCACCAGATTAAATTAATTGAGCCTACTGGGATGGAATGGGAGAGGTCACCCAGCAGAGAGTGATTAACAGTTGTGACTCATAATGCTTCAATTTGGATTTAAATTTGTCCAAAATCTGCAATCGAAGTACATTTTCAAATTTCCAAGTATCTACTGCAGTATCATTCCTACAGTTGCAAATTCTCCATAAGTCACTTCTGGAAATAGATTGTTCTTTCTGAAAGCTAGAGCTGAAAAAAGGAGAAACCACAACCGAGCTATCTTTTTTCTTGCTCTCTATCCCTTCCAGACTTTCCCCTAGAAAATACAGATAAAAGCCAAATGTAACATAAAGGCATTTAAGGGTGTTCAGGCATGTGTTTGCATGCATGTGAAAAAAAGAGATGGGGAGAGGATTCCTGCCCCAGAACTGTGATTAAAACCAGAGAAGGTTGATAAAGAATCTATTGTAGTAGGATGTATTAAAAAAGAGAGTTATTGTATCTTCCAGCCTGATCAAGGTGATAAAGTAACAGATCACACATAAGAACTGCTGGAAATGCACCCAATCCTACTCTATGAGTAAACAGAGTCCTATGGCTCATTCAAGAGGCTATAAATTTAAGCGTAGTATTTCAGGTCTATATCTACAGAGTGACAGAACCTCATATCTCCTCATTCATCCAGAAAGAATGTATCATCTTTTTGTACCAATCTAATCAGGAACACTTTTGCCATGTCCATTTTTCTTTTTAAGTCAAAAAAGGCACAGAAAAGATTTATTCTTTTTTATTATTATTTTCTGGTGGGGGTTTTTTGGTGTGGGTTTTTTTGGGGTTTTTTGGTTTGGTTTTGGTTTTTTTTCATTTTTGTCCTGGATATTGGGAAAATAAAATCAACTTCACTAAGCCTCTGATACAGGTACCTTGGACTATACATCTCACAGAAAAGCAGCTCGTTTCAACCCTGTGCTTTAAGTACCATCTAGTGGTTAGAAACATGTTTGCATTTCTGTTCTTGGAAGATCTTTGGATTTCAATTTCTGTAGCCTTTTAGAGATGAACTAGTCCTATCGTTTTCTGAAATGGAACAAAAAGAAATAGAAACACTCCTTCATTTATTGTTCTTCCCTTTTTAAAAAGAAAATAAAATCTTCATGTCTTTTTACCCACCAGTTCTGACAGAAGCATTGCAATATAGCAACTTCAGAGAAAAAAAGGGCAAGAAAAATGTAGCTGTCTTTTTTGCTTTTACACACAGAAAAAACTGTTAGTGCATGACCCTTCTTTTCCCTATACTCTTCACAAAAAAAAAAAAAAAAATAAAAAAAAAAAAAAAAAAAGAAAAAAGAATCATTTAGAGTTGAACCCATATGTCTCAGAATAAGCATCTGAGAATTGGCCTTTAATTTGAGCCATTTATTACATTTGAAAGTATTGCTTCATCTATCTATCTGTCTTAAATTAATATCTCTCTTTGTGTGTTCTCCTTTCCATACTGTCAGCCATCTGTTACATGATCACTGAGAGGTAACGCCTGGTTTGCTTGTTTGATTAGTTATTTTGCTTTCTGTTTCAGTGGGCACTGGTTAAATGTACTCACATTGTTACTCTCCTGGTATCAGCCAGGATATGCCGTAAACAGGTGGAGGTGACCTTCTCCTTTCCACCAAATTTCTGTGATTCTTTTATAGCATAAGAGTCCAAATGTTAAATGTGTGAGACACAGCCGGTCTCTTTTAAATAATCTTTTAGGAGACAACAGATTTTGTATCATTCTGAAGAAGGCATTTGTGATAGATTAAATGATAATGTTGCTTAATGCACCTGTCTTGTCCCCTGATCACAGAAGGAGCTCATCAGTGAAGGTCAGGTGAGGTCCCTGGACCATGATTCAGTTCCTCACCACCAACCTATAGATCAAGCTCCCTCAGGCATGAAACATCCTGCAGCAGACTGGCCACTTCCCTGACTGGTATCATGGGACCAGAGAGCACTTGCAGCAGCTGAAAGGGACTGAAATCAGGTATTTGGAGATGAGTCTCTGCACACTTAGCCTCTCCTCATGTGCAGGAGGACCTGCCAGTGAAGCTCACAGAACCTGGGGATGATGCTGCTCACCTGCAGACACCAGGACTGTTCCAGCAGCTCCCTAGAAGCCACCAGCAGCACTGACTGCCTCTTCGCCAGTTGTAATGGTGGCTTAAACACCTGCCTGGGCATCAAGATCCCTAAGTACCTAAAGTCGGGTGTCTTACATGTGGACAACATCACACTCAACATTTTAGTCTCCTAAAATTTGGCAAGACAAATTCCACCTCAGAAGGATTCTAATTTCACCTTGTATATCTAACTGGCAAGTGATGTGAGAAAAATAAAGACAATAAACCATTTATCATTCTCACAGTGCCTCAGCATGGGTTATTACCCTCTTAGAGTTTGTCCCCACAGACATTCAATTTGGTGTTTGTCACAAGCGATGGAGCAGGATCCCATAAAGAAGGTCCTGCTGCTGCTTCTGGAAAATGGTTTTGTCCCTGGTTTTCAGTCCCAGTTGCCTCTTCCCTTTCCCCCCCACCAGAGATTTCCAGCCAGACCTGCACCTACCACAGTCTAACTGTGGAGTCCCCAAGAATACAAGCTTGGGAGGAATTCTTACATGACAGTTTTAAAAAGTCAGTTATGCTCCTAACTGAGAAAAACAAGAAAACAAGTATAATTTAACTCCTTACCCTGTGACAAAATTTGGAAATTATCCAGTTTCTCATTAGAATAGTGCTCATGCTGCTTGTATCATATATCATAAACTGCTGCCTAATGTTGAATCGTGAAGCTTCATCCTAGAAATCCTGTTGGAGACATTTTGACATGAGCACAAGATTGATTGCTGGGCAGCTAGTGGATCTATGTCTGTAATGACAGATGTTCTTTTTTCAAATGAGTATAATGACACTGAAAGGAACGTGATCAACCGTAACGTCCCTGAAGTCTTTTTCTGTGAGTTGAAGGCCTTACCTACCGGCAGATTTCTCAGTCATCACCATCAGCAAAAGCAGCAGCATTACAAAAGGTTATCAAGCAAGAAAAAAAATGTGGTTTATTAGGCAAATGTATTTTGCCTGCAAGGGTGAGGCGCAGGAGGGTGTGATGGAGACCTGGAGTTAAGCTAAGAGATCCTGCTCTCACACTAGAAGATACTGCACATCTGCACGCTAAAGCACATTTCTGTTACGTTATCCAGAGCGGATAGTTTATTACGTATCATTACCTCCAAGGAACAGATAATCAATTTCGATGTGTCCTTATTTACCTGGACAAACACTGGAAGGCTCTGCAATTTAATGGCCTAACTGTTTGTTAGAACAAATAGACCTATTCAGTTCTGAGATCACAGTCAATCTGACAGTTTATAGCTGGTTGGTTTCTGCTTTTGAACTGTGAAATGCTGATTTGTTTTCAAGGTGTAAAATTAGCGGTAACATTTTCACATGCTAACGTGTAAGTCCCTTATTGAAACATGTGACTGCACTTTCAGAGTGAAAACAGACGTGCTCAAAAACCCAGCACAAAGCCTTGAATTTCACGGAAGCCCTGATGTGATGCCTGGTGTGAACCGGCTCAGACACCGTCTGCCTGCACAAGAGTAAATATCAGCTACTAATATACAGGCTGAAGCAGGAGCTTTTCCACTCATTATTAAATTAAACTATTTGTATACAGCTTTGTAACGCAGCAATAGGGGTGCCCTAACTGAACATGGGCATTTAAAACAGTAATTCTTCATTTAATCCCTGAAATGCTTAGCCTTGGTAAATCATTCTGAGCACTGAAAAGGGGTGTTTAGTCATGTCCCCTCTGTTTCACAATGTATCCATCTTGTAATCATACCTGTGTACTTATGCACAAGTTTAAAAAATGAAGAAATAATCTGAACTCAAACTTCTGCATCCAAATCACAGAAGCCAAAGTAGTAAGAACAGAGGTTAAAAAAAAAAAAAATGAAAAGAAACAGGGGTAGAAAAAGCATTTTACCATATTAATGAGTTGGGGGTTTTTTTCTATGTAGTTGGGTAATTCAATTTGAATCATCAGAATCAGAGAGCCAAGGTAAATTTTGAAAATGTCAAAGTGGGCTTCAGTGAGAGAGTTGAAGATGGAGAAATGCAGATGAAACAGGCTGCAGATGTAGCACTTCCAATAAAAAGCATCAGGCCTGTAAATATGCTTTTTGGCTAGTGTGGAGTGAGCTGCTGTATTCAGTACAAACATCACCTTATCCAGCAATATCCCAGCATTATCCTGCTTGGGAGACTTACTGGAATCTTGGCTTCTAAAGAAGACACTTATTAGGACACACTGAATGTGGAGTGTATGTGTGTGACAAGGAGTTATACTCCAGAATACATAGTGATATTCAAAGAGGATGCTTCAAAGTGGCACGTGGTTGCTTTCAGCATTCTCCATCCAAAGGACAGCTGTGCCCATCTATGCAATTTATCTGCACTTATCAGTGTTTTTCATCGTTTTTCTTTAACGTGAATATAATTTCCTCCTTCCCATGAGGAAAGACAGTTACTCAGTAATAATATTACTTTCCTGCTTTGCTCCTGTCCCTTTTGCTTTAGAAGTCCAATCTCTACACATATTTCCACACAAAATAGGTTCTATATTCCCTTGTTAATTTGAATAGTCCTTCTCTGTACACACTTCATTTTGGATTTGTCTTTTTGTGGACACTAGTATTTCCAGGTTTCTGTTAATTTTTTTTTTTTTTGGGGGGGGGGGTTGTTTGTTTGTTTTGGGGTTTTTTTGCATTCTACTTTTTTTTACTTGCATCACTTTAATAATTCAGACATCATGCAATTCCAGGTCTTTTCCTTTTTTCAGAAGTAACTCATGTACTCTATTTAAATTAGAACTGTTTAGGCTAAAATTCCTCCAAAACTTACAAATGATATCACAAAAGTTTTTCAAAAGGTATCTTATCAGCAACCTCAAGGAACATCAGACACAATATTTTTATAAAGTACATTTACATCTTGGTTATTTTAACCTCACCCATGCTGAGATCGATTACTTTTTCATGTAATAGATTTTCCCACTTAAATCATAGAGACAGAATATAAAAATTTGCTGAAATGTGACTTACTTAATCACCAATCTACAGAGAGCAGATATCTGATTAAGTATGTCACAAGCGCTTTGAAGATGTGGTATGGCAGAAGTACAACTGCAGGAGACTCACAATTCACAACTGCCCCAGCAGCTTCAACTCAGACAGGAGCATCCAAGAACTGAAAATGCTTCATTGCCTTATCCAGTTCCCAGTGATACCATTAACATTCCTCTTTAAAGGCTCCATCAACTAATAACCATAGAACCATCGAATGTCAGAATTGTTTATATGAGATGTCTCAGCACCTTGTCCAGATGAGACTTGAAACTTCCCAAAGTGGGGAATCCACCACTTCCCCTGGAAGACCATTCCAATGACTGGTTGTCCTCATAGTGAAAAAGCTTCCACGTGTTTCCTATCTTGCCAGAAGCAACTTGTGCCCATTGCCCCTTGTCTTCTCCATGTGATTAATAATAAAGCTAGGCCACAGAACCACTTAGACTTCTCCATCACAGAGCTTCAAAGAATTCTGTATCAGGCATTTTTGTTACACTTTTAAAGCCTTAGGTTTGGTTATTTTGTTTTCAGTTCTTGATATAAGTGATCATATTTGTCAGTCTTTTCTTGAATTTTCAATTGAATTAGCTGAATTAATGAAATGGATGAAAACAAAATCCACAGTGAATCCTTCTCATTCTTATTGATAGTCTATTATTGATAAAATTATCATTGTCATCACCTGACACAGATCTAAGTTTTTAAGCTATTTTTACTAAGACTTCTTGCCTCGAAATACCTGTGAGTACCCTAGGAAGGGGTTTCATTGGAGGTCTTGAATAAACTTTCAGAAATACTTTTGGACCAGGATGCTGTAAGGATTTATTTAGTTATTGCCAGGGATTCATCTTTAAATTAACTGTTCCTTTATAGTACCAAAATTCTGCTTTTTCATTAGTGTCATAATTGCTTCACAATCACGGAAAGAAATTAGAAATAAGAAGAAGAAAGAAAAAAAGAAGGAAGAAAAAAAGAAGAGAAGCAAATACCTGCTTGACTTAGACACATTAAACAGCATGGTGCAGAATATAACTTAACAGTCCAGTGAACTGTCAGTGGCAGAAGTAATTGGAAATTGGTGGGATAGTTCTTCATGAGATGGGGATGGGAGTTTTTTCATGACTATTTTTAATGGGCAAATAGCTCTCAGGGCAGCTTCATATTCTGTCATTAATTTGTAAAGATCCTTTATAATGTAGAAAAGTTAAGATAGCAAAAAAAAAAAAAAAATTCCAATTACATGTTTAATGACTTGGCATTTGTGGTAATGCTATCTAGCACTAATTCACCTGTTAGAAAACAGTCTATCTTTTAGCCCCTGGGGTTAATAGAGTGCAAAAGCCTAGCCTTATCAGAGGGTGGGAGAAAAGTGATTAATTTTTTCCTACAAATAAGAAAGACAAGCAAGAATGACAAAATTTATTATGAGTTTTCAACTTGCTTTTTGATCTCAGACTATTTATTAAATATATTTTTACAGAAAATATACAGAAAACAGACTTCTAATAGCTGATATCTATCTGACCCCCAGTATTTTGCAGCATGGTATAGAGGACTTCGGTCCCTCTGTGCCCGATATAAGCACCCTGTGGAATGAGGCACATACCATGCTTGTTGTGTGGTTGCAGGGATGATGCCACACAGCCTGCCCTTGAGGTCAAGGTCTGCTTCACTCCCCCATGGAAATGGGAAACAAAATATGACTCAGTAGGTCTATGGATTTATCCCATCCTCAGCTGCATACTCATAACCACACTGAAATCTGTAGCAGACTCTTACATGGAACTAAGAGAAGAATTTGTTCCTCTACAAAGAAGCATATTTTATGCAACCATGGAAATTAATTTACATGTCTTTATCAGTCATTAGTGTAGTTGCATCTCACTATAGACAAAAGGCTAGCAAAAGCACTCGTAATGAACCCTTCCATTTAGAAACATTTAAATAGTCTGTACTGTAAATTTCATATTCGGACTGCCCTGGTGTGAATTTCTGAGTTCACTGGATGGAAGAGAGGCAGCATTTACCGTGTTTATGCAACACCTTCCTTAGCTTAATACCAGATTTGTCTGTGTCAAGCTCAACCAGGATTAGCAGCAGAAGTACTAAATGATGTTAGAATCCATGCAATACAGTCTAGTCCATGCAGAACACGGAGATACTGGCAATATAAACAAATAAACAAAAAAACCAACAAAAACCAAAACCAAATGCAAACAGTTGTCTTCGGGTAATCTCTAAAACTTGGATTTTTGCATTTAAGATTAAGGGCTGGCTAATGGCTTGGAAACAAGCTCAGAAATCAAGGCTTATCTCCCCTGTTCCTAAGTGTGCTTGTGGTTCATCTATCAGAAGCTAATGAAGGATGAATATTGAGCATTCTGAAATCCTTGATTTCATCCAAAATTCGGTAACCTTGGGTTTTCCAAGCAGTAAACCTGCACAAATTCGTCCTGAGCCCTTTACAGTCAGTATGATTTTGCCATTAATTCTAGTTAGAAAAGAAAACATTGAACTTCACATTACCTCTACCTCAGCACCCCCTACCTGTAGCAAGGAAGGAACAAAATACAGCATGCCCTGAACATTTACCATGTGTTTGGTGTTTAAGAGAACTAATACTTGTGATGTGCCCTGTAGTGATATGCTGGTTACACTGAAAATACCTAAGTCTTGAATTAAGGTTGACATTCATTTCAGGAAAATTAGCTTATCAAAGCAATGTTCAATACAAGTAGGTCATCTTGCTTTCCTTTATAGTTTTTTGAGAAAAACGTGTTTGCAAACAATGGCAACATCCTGGCCTCACACCATTACTGAAGTGTAGTTATACTGCTCTTAAATGTTACTGACACCTTCTCTTGACTCTAAAGCAAGATGAGGCCAACCTAGTCAAGGTAAAAACTATGTATCTCAACATAACAATGTAATTTTACAGAAATTATTAATCTGGTTTTTATGACCTGAAGCCTGATTTGGATACAGACACTCTGACAATGGACTCCTCTAAGTGGGTGGACGGATGGACAGACTAAATTTTGTTTTTACATGCATAGCCATAGTTTATGTTTGTGGGTTTGTTGGTGGGCTTTGGGGTTTTTTTGTTTATTTGTTTGTTGTTGTGCTTGGGTTTTTTTGTTTGTTTGTTTTGGGGGAGAGGGTTAAGTTGCTAGTATTGTCGCTTCTTATTGGCAACAATCTAAAAGAGATGTTCAGCTACTTTGTGGAAGCAGAGGGTTCAGGTGAAGATAAGACCCACCCCTACAAAAGTCAGAATTGTTTCCCCTAAGTCAGTTGAAAGCCATGTACCCTCTTTCTCATTGCAAAGCACATTTCCTTTAATGCAGCCGATGAGTATTTCAAGGCATTTCTTCACATTCTGTAGGGAAAGCAAATTGTCATCAAAATTGAAAATTCAGAATATGGTGGTGGGTTTCTTTGGCTATTTTTTGTTTGCTTGTTTATTTGTTTCCCGGAAGGCCCTTAGGGGTCTTGAAATGCTTAATAGAAAACTGAGCTTGATGCATATGGACAAGATTTTCATATTCTAAAAGACAGACAGAGTGTCAGCCAGCAGACACAGCAACTCCAAGAATCTTCAAAAAGGCAGAAGCAGAAAAGTTTACTGCTTGGTCAGCGGACACATTATTTTAGTCTGTGTTCTGCAGATTGAGGCAAATTGCTGAGGGTCAGAAGGTGGCCCTGCCCTGCAGCATGAGTATTGCTCATTTTTTTTTTCTTTTTAAGTGCAAATTTACATTTGGCTGCAACCTGCCTCCTTAATGATGGATCAGCCTTTTGTGCAGGTATAAACTCTGATTGATGGGGCACAAGGATAGGAGAAGAGAATGGAGGAAACAAGTTTATAAATTTGACATAAGATTTGAATTGCAGCAGGAACTCTGCCAGTCTCCTTAGACATAAAATTGGACTGGCTGGAGGTGCATACTGCATGTGTGATGTTTCAGCACTTACTGCTTTCATTATATCTTTACTTGGTTAACAGATTACTGAACTTGCAAAAGCTGGCAGACTCTTTTTTTTTTTAAACAAATTTTATGATGAGGGAGGGTGGAAGGAACTGGGAAAAAAATGAAAATAACATACAAGATATTAATCTGATGTAATCCAACATAATTTAATTGATTTAACTAGAGTTACGCTAATTTTCCCTAGCTGATCACCTGAATCAGTATTTGTGTTTTGCTTTAGCTTTTTTTTTTTTTTCTCTCCCCCTTCTGAAAAGGCTGTGATGACATTTCATGTTTCCTGTTATTGTTACTATTCCTTCCCCTTCTTTGTTTTGGGAATTATATGGCTTATTGACTAAACAGCATTAGAAAACTAAAGTTAATGGGCCAAACTCTTCCCTAGTGCAACTTTATTGTGATCAAGTTATATAGGGATGAATGAGTTCACAGGCTCCTCCAAATAGGGCTACTTCAGAGATTGATTCTATAAGAGAAGTTGATGGCTTTGTTGTCATTTCAATGGAAATAAAATGTTGCAAGAAGCCCAGTGCCTCCATCTTCAGCTGATGTGATGATATCCAAGGGTACTGAGAACAAAATGGTAGTATCATTCCTCGTTCTAATGGATTAAAACAAATCCTTTAATACTACAAAGAATGCAATTAATAATACCCTATCTACCTGTTCCTCTAGCTTGCAAGGCCAACCAGAATGGTCATTTTTTCTAACATATCTTTACCAATGGTGACTGAGGTTTACTGACTGGCATGACATCTGTTCCAGGTTCAGACTGGGTATTAGGGAAATTTTTTTCACTGACAAAGTGGTCAGGCACTGGAACAGGCTGCCCAGGTAAGTGGTGGAGTTACTGTCCCTGGAGGTGTTAAAAAAAACGTGTGGACATGACACTTCAGGGCATCGCTTAGTTGTCATGGTCGTGTTGGGTAGATGGTTGGGCTTGATGATCTTAGAGGTCTTTTCCAACATTAATAATTCTATGATTTCATACCAGGTTTGAATTTAACTTCAAAACAACAGGTTGGTTTTTTTTAAAGCTAATTATTGTTCTGCACTGGCAGTTAAAACAATTAAGTAGGTACAGTGTATGAATCAATAACCTTTCAATACACCTATAAACAAGGGCAAAATATGCATTTGAGAAAACAAAAGGCATGTTCTTTGCTTGTCCATTTTAAAAGTAAATAGCCACTGTGTTAAACTCTCCATTGTGGTATCCAAATAGTAGAAACTCTCTCTGCTGTACATTCAGCATGTAAAATCTTTCTCAGGATATTACTAGAGGTAAAAAGGCAGATGCCAAACCAGTTTTGTTCCAGTTCATTAGTTACCGAAAGTCATTACCATCTGACAGATGTACTAAGGGTTATGTATAGCTTTTAGTTGTCCCAGTCCAGTTTCTAATGGCCAGATGTCCCAATTCAGAGAAGATGAAACAAAGCAAGTCAAACAACACAACCTCTTTCAGCAACTTTGCTGACAGCATTTACCAGGAATGTGGGATATCGCTGAACATCTAAACTGATCTATCCTCCTGCCTCTGGTGGTAGTCCCATTAGTAGAAAATAGATGGTGTACGAGCAAGCAGTGTCATCCTCTGGAAGAGGGTACATATTTCTTAGCAGGATTGAGAGGTTACATATTTCTCTGTAGCTATCAATCGAATATAAACTGCCAGTGATACTTGTGCTTCCAAACAAGAATAATAGCTCCATTCCCTCCAAAGAGAATCATCTCAGCAGCAGAGTTCCCTACTGCTCCCAATGTTTTCTTGATGCTTCACCTCATCAGGCTTCTGGAACCTGAAAAACTATCAGACTGAAAAACACAGAAAAGGGATGGGGAAGATCTTAATGCATGAGGAAAACAATGAAGAGTGCCCAGTGCATTCCTGCTACAGGATTTCTGGTGACAATAGTGGCAAAATATCAGTAAGTAACTAAACCTAGGCACAGCAAACCAATTTTATACAGATTTCGTTAAAAAAAAAAAAAAAATTATCTTTGTGTGCCTTTCTTAAAAAAAGTTTATAAATGCTTGCATGTGCTGAGTTAAATTGGTGTTTCAAGATCATACAGTCAGACAAATGTTAGACACTGTAAGAGCTTGTGTTTGGGCTGTGCTGTGGCAGAAAGCCAGGGTCTGACACACCACCCTAGCCAGAGAGCAGGGCAGGCTGGTGGGTAGCCCTGGGCATCAGAAATCTTCCTGGGGATGGGACATCAGCCCAAGAGTGGGAGCTGGCTCAGTGGAGCCCTGGGCCATGAGCAGAGGTGATGGGTGACCATCAACACCTTTTAGTTCCTCAAGTCTCTCTTCATTTCACCTCAAGTCTAGGAGGATGCCCTTTTTTTTCTGTTAGTATGATGACAGTCAGGGTCTGTCTCGCAAAGTACTTTATGAATCAGCAATCTTGACATTTGGTTTACTGCTTTACTTCCAGAACTTGTTCCTGCTGCCACATACATGCACTTGCATGTATAGTCAACTAGTTCAATCCCTTCTGGGGGAGATTCCTCCTTTAAGAGAAAACCCAAGTAGAGCTTCCACATTTTGCTTATGGATGTGCTGCAGATCAGCAGTAGACAAACAGATGTGCCTTGCTTGACACCCAGCACCTGACGTGACCCAGCCCTACTCAAGCATACCATTCATACCCAACCACCACAACATGCTTTCATGCCATGCCCTGGATGTCCCACTATAAAATCTTTCCTGTAGTCTGCAAAATGACACTTATGTTACATCAGGCACTTGGAGCTGGAAAAGAAACTGACAAGATTTAGCAGTCTGGGAGGTCTAAAGAGCAGCGACAGAACTTCCCTCTGTTACCCCACCACCACCCTCGCAAGGGAAAATAAGAGGGGAATAATCATAGAATCATAGAATCATAGAATCCTAGGGGTTGGAAGGGACCTCGAAAGATCATCTAGTCCAACCCCCCCTGCCAGAGCAGGGCCACCTAGAGTACATCGCCTAGGAAT
The DNA here is from genome assembly GCA_023637945.1 of Phaethornis superciliosus. Classification (NCBI taxonomy): domain Eukaryota; kingdom Metazoa; phylum Chordata; class Aves; order Apodiformes; family Trochilidae; genus Phaethornis; species Phaethornis superciliosus. The sequence goes on from JAJQWJ010000004.1 coordinate 66,998,625, forward strand.
GTGTCCAGGCGGGTTTTGAATGTCTCCAGTGAAGGAGACTCCACAACCCCCCTGGGCAGCCTGTTCCAGGGCTCTGTCACCCTTACAGTAAAAAAATTTTTTCGGATATTCAACTTGAACCTCCTATGCTTCAATTTACACCCATTATCTCTTGTCCTATCACTGGTCACCACTGAGAAAAGCCTAATAAGGGTGAGAGACTTAAAAATAGGAAATTAAAACTGGAACAGGTTTACTAGAACAGGAGAAGGGCAGTAACACACAGGATAAGGAACAAATACAAACATATATTTATATGTACAACCCAATCTCGATGCTGGCAGGGTCCTGAGGGTCCCTAGTGTCAGGAGAGACTCAGGAGAGGGCTCCACTACTTGATTCAGGGGCAACACCCCAAAGTGGACATTTTTAGCAGCAGTTGCCATGAATGCAGAGTGCCCTGAAGGATCCACAGAAGTCACAGCAGAAAGTAAATGGGATGATGATGCCCTTACCTAGCTCTGCATCTGCTCTGTACCATTGGCTGTAGCAGTGTGGCATGTCCCACAGACACTGCACCCACTTAGGCATCTGTCACCTCTGGCAAGGTCTGTGCCAGGCAATGAGTCCCAGACATGAATGGTGTGTTCATCGCCATGTGTACTTCACATTCTTCCAGGTGAAAAATACTCTGCCCGTCTGCTGCTATGGCAGTATTTGAGAACTTAGAAATCTAAGGTTATTAACATGAGAAAATAGTATCAAGTGACATTTTTACTGAAATCGTGTCTTTCTACAATTTTATTGTCAAAAGTGTCTTTACTAAGCATTTTTCTCCTCTTCTGCCTCCCACAGACCTTATTTGGCTAGATACACTACAATCTGGGAAAGCTGGGAAACACTTTGAAAACTTTATAATGACAACTGCAGAGGTCTTCTGTAATTTTTTCCCTTGGCTTTTTTTCTGATAATTAAACAAAATTTTCTGACAAATAAACAAAATAATGAACAAAACATGTATCTGTAACAGTGTAATTTATTATTTGATACCACAAATTCCATACTGAGGAAAGATATCATTTCTCCTGAGAAAAATAATACCAGAAAAGGTACACACATGAATGTACTTGGCATCTGTGAACATGCAGAGATATACATTGCTTAGCTTTACAGTTGTGAGATTTGTCTTTTAAATTCCTACAGTTTTACGCTTTACTTTTTCTCAGCAGCCATATGCCTGTTTATCTTTGTCACAGAAAGAAGAGATTTTATGCAAAAACTGGGCAGGAATGAAACTAAGTTGCAAAGAGAAACCATAAAAAATTACTCGATAAGCAATAAATGATTTGCAGCTGCCAGGGCTGTAGAAACTGTAAATGCGATCAAAAAGCAACAAATCAAGATAGAAAAACTTGGATAAATAATGTTTGTTAAAAATAATAAGTTATTTTATCATAGTTTCTCTAAATAAATTATGTTTCAATTACATTTTGCACTCATAACACATACCAGCTTGGCAATGCTGGAAAGCATAGGCTTAATTTCAGAGATAGTTCTGGGTAATGGACTTCTCTAGTCTGTTAGTTTTGGAGAAAAAGTTAAAATTAGACCTCTTCACCACAGCAATTGGGTTGGAAGAAAATAGTGTTGATATGAAGTAAGTTCTCTTCTACTTCAGCCTCTTCCACCATTGCTGGTGACTTTCAAGAGGACCAAGCTGATGACATGTATTTCCACATCCACCTGTTAATGATCCTCACTCTGAAAATGGAGCATATTTCCAAACAATGGTCAACTTTTTTTTTTTTTAATAGGATCAACACACTCTGGGAGAGGGCCTCTGCTTTGATGCTTCCTCAGGACTAGTGCTTCCTTATGTACAGTGAGCTACAACAAAACAACACTTTTTATACTTTTGTTCAGCTGAGAGGTTGAGTGACTGTGGTAGATCATAAAACACAAACCTCCCTTTTCTTTAAACAGCCCAGCTACTTTGGCTTAATAGACAGAATGAGTTTAAGACAGTAGTGATGTGTATATTTTTGTCACTTAGAAGTGTCTGCAATGTTAATTCATTCTAAAACCACTAAGGATTGCTTAAAATAATATTTACAGTGTGATTTTTGGTCACCTGTGTTGTTGCAGACTGATTCTATACTTGTACTTCACAACTATGTTTTGTGTTCAGTGATGGTGGCTTATTCCCTGCTGCTGCTGGAAGTTGAGGCTTCATCAGAAACATAACTAATTAACAAAAATACTGCCAAAATGGTAAACCTCCTGGTAAAATCACCACGATGAATTCAGCCATCAATCTGTAACATTCTGTAGCATCCTTCGCGCTACTGAATGGTAGTAGAAGGCTACTGCCACCTCTGCTGTGACTTCTTCAAAGGTATCAGTAACATAAAGCAAGAAATCATTAATTTTGAAATTACCCAGTGTGTGACCATCCCTGGAAAAATATAAAGTTAAAACTCCATAAGCCTCACAGAAGCAGCACGCACCTTCCAGGCCACCAGAAAGGTTCTGGAGATGAAAAGTTTGTCGGCAGTGTGGAGAATCACAGCCTGAGGAGGTAAGAGTGAAATGTAGACAAAATGCTGAAAAACAGAGCAGGGGTCAGAGCCCTGGCATCTCCAGACACATCTCCCTGGAGGCTGCTCTGCCCTCAGGTGCCACCACAGTCTTCAGTAACACAATAAATACTTCTATCATTAGCCTAAGTTGGAGATTATGCTACCATTTCACACTGAAACTATAGCTTTCATTTGCACACAAGCAGGGTACTTCAACTACATTTTAAGAAATTATTTATTTTGTTTTTTACTGATTGGTACCAGTGGAAGTCTTCTTTGCTCTCAAAAGCTGTCATTTCAGCTTGTAACTCAAGGTATCTATAACTGAAAAAGCAAAAGCATCACTATATCTATGAGTAAGATATTTTTCCTTTCAAAACTTTGAAATCTATCTGTTGTATGCTCTGTATGTATGATGTATGTTCAGTCGAGCTGAAATGTCAAGCTTTAATTTCTTGGTCAAAACAATAACAGCGGAAATTAAAATTAAGTCCCTCAGACGGAACCTGTAATTTTACTTATTTTACAGCTTTGATCATTATAATCCTCCTATGTCTAGCCCTTCCTTTCCTGACAGTTCTCCTCTGTCACATTCCTAGTGACTATGAGGCATTAAATAAATTAAATAAATTGAACATAAGCCTTCCCCTTCCCCTTAAATCCCTCACACAAGCCGTGCAGCCGCCATCTTGCCCTGTTGCTCACGGGCGCCGCCATTTTGCTCTGTTACTCACGGGCGCCGCCATCTTGCCCTGTTGCTCACGGGCGCCGCCATTTTGCTCTGTTACTCATGGGCGCCGCCATCTTGCGTTGCCGTACAGCCGGCGGCAGCCATAGTGCTGGGAACGCCGTGCGGCCGCAACCATCTTGGGGCCGCCCACTCGGCGGGCGTGCGCCGGCGGCCATCTTGGGAGAGGGCCATTCCCGTGCGAGTCCCTGGCCTCCCTGCTCCTTACCCCGTAAGTAAGATGGCGGCGGCCGCGCATGCGTAGAGCGGAGCGCTGGTCCGGCCGGTGCTGATGTCCGCCGCGGGTAGTGGTTAAGGAGCTCTTGGAGCCGCTGAGGCGGCGAGTCAGGGTCAGCGGTAGCCATGGGCGAGACCGAGAAGCTTTACTATGTGTACAGCTGTGACCTCGACATCAACGTGCAGCTGAAGATGTGAGTGAGTGGGACAAGGAGGGGGGGGTGGGGGGGGGAGGCGGGGCTGGGCTCGTAGCGTCTCTCCGGTTCTTTACGGTCGGCCCGGTCCCCGCCAGCTCACTGGAGCTAAGCTGTTTTCCCGTCCGGAGCCCGTGAATTCGGCGGTGGAGGCTTTTGTCTCCCCTCAGAAGCTCCGGGAGCTTTTGGCTGTCGCCTCCGCCTGTTTCCCTCGGGGCTGTCAGGCGCAGGCAGCGCGGCCGCGCCTTTGTCAGCGTCCCCCGCCGCGCAACCCAGCTCTGAGGAGGGGACGGGGCAGGACAAGTGTCCGGAGCCTCAGCAGGACCGGGGATTTAAAGTTTTACTCTAAAATCATTATGAATGCTCAGGGCCTTGGGTGCCGTAGGGCAGGGCGGTGCTGCCAGGCAAAGAGTGGTTGTCAGCTGAGCGCCAATGTCGCTGATAACCTTGCTGCCACAGCTCACCCCTCACTGTCAGGGGGAAGGAAATAAAACCGGCCACGTTCCATCCCAGTTGTTTTTGTGCTCCTTTGGCAGCCACCAGGTTCTTTGCTGTCCCTAGATCCAGGTGCTGCATGTATCTATGTCCCTAACAAGCAAGCACTCTTGTTGAAGTTCTCGTTAATCATACACTGATGCAATTGCTGATTCGTTTTTTTAAAGGGGGGGATTTTTCAGCCCCATAGCAGTGGGGTGTTTCCTTGTGGGAAGGATGTAGGATATCTAATGTTGGTACACTAAGGTGTATTGCAGTTTTTTTGACAACGAACTTAAAAAACCTTATTCGGGGCTTGTTTACCTGGAGGATGATGCACGAAGCCAAATGCATGTTTCCTCTTTGCTAGTTCATTCTGCCTAACAAAAGTATTACTAGGAATTTTTTCTGCATCTCGAGTATATGTCAGCCTGGTATGTCCTCAGATAGTTTCTTGCAAGAAACTTATTCATCCACTCTGGAGTGTTCTTGTGGTGGTGTTGGATTTTTGTATGTATGTTTGTGTGTTTGTTAGCTGGAAGATTCATATTGCATATTTTGCCATCACTGCCACAATTTATCTTTTTTTTTTTTTTTTTTTTTTTTCACATGTGCATCTCAGTCAGATATTTAGCATTCATGACTGTTTTCCTTGTCATATAGCTGAGGCCTAGGAAACTAAACTACTCCAACATTAGCATTTTGCAAATTGTTGTAAGGCTTTAATCAAGTTTGACTTCAACAGTCTGCTTGCTTAGTTGTGATAATTGATTTGTTTGACTTGTTATTTGGGAGATGAGTCTTTAATAATAATAATGGTATATGTCATCTCATTGTTGCCCTGCTTAGAGTATCTCATTTGCTTCTGTCTGAGAATTTACAGATTGTATTGGAGGAAGCTATCCCCATTGAAAAGACAAACAAATCTTCCCTATCCTGTTCTTCTACCCTCACCCCTAAATCAGGTTAATAATAAATTCTGTATTTGGTGATCACCTCACATACTGACTTCCTTTCCAGTGTTTGGATTTCACTGCCAACTAGGAATGTAAAGTGAGAATATCCTCAGTACTGGGAAATTGAAATAGAAGCTTCAGAAATAGAATAGGATTTTTACTGTGGATAATATAAATTATACATTGTTTATTTTTCTCTCCCTCTCTCTTATGCTATTTTTTTTATTTATTTTGCCCTTCCAACATAGAGGAAGTCTGGAAGGGAAAAGAGAACAGAAGAGTTACAAAGCTCTCTTAGAAGATCCCATGCTGAAGTTCTCAGGACTGTATCAAGAAACTTGCTCTGACTTGTATGTAACTTGTCAGGTGTTTGCAGAAGGGAAGCCTCTTGCTCTTCCAGTTAGAACTTCCTACAAAGCTTTTAGCACTAGATGGAAGTAAGTAGCTGCCTTGTGTTTCATATATCCTCCTTGTGTTACCAGGGCATCAAATTATTTAAATAAATCTGTATGGTCTTTGTATGTGTCAAATACTTCTTTTCTGTTGACTTTATCAAATAACTTATGCTCTTCAAGTCTCTGTATGGTTATTAAGTGTTGCCCTGACAGAACAAGCCAAATTTTTTAGTGTAATGGGTAAGTAATACGTTAGTTGTGTGTATTGGCATTGGCCACTGCTTAAATAATTTCTGGGGCCTGGGCTAGAACACTTTCATGATGCTTACTAGACAGTCTGATCTTCATTGCTTAGGCATCAAGATACAGTGTTTTTCCTTTGATCTCTAGTCTTTTCATCACGCTCAAGACAAGTATTTGAATGATCACATTCAGCCCACAGGAAAGCAGACCATGTGCCCCTAGAAATTCATGTTCTGAGAAGAATCTGGAGTGTGTAAGCTAATTCAAAATAATATGAATTCTGAAGTTTTATGGCTAATAAAAACTGTTTCTCTGCAGCTGGAATGAATGGCTGAAACTGCCTGTGAAGTATCCAGACTTGCCTCGCAATGCGCAGGTAGCTCTGACTATCTGGGATGTGTATGGACCGGGTAAAGCAATTCCAGTAGGAGGAACAACGGTCTCGCTCTTTGGGAAATATGGGTATACTGTTTTTTCTTCCATGGTGCAGTTTTGTGGGAGATAGGGGTATATGTTTTTTTCTTCCATGGTGCAATTTTGAAGCTCACTTGTGAATAGTAAGGTAGCAGTGGTTATGAGAGATTTCTTAATTTATTTGTGTCTTTTTTTTGTTTTTTAATTTAGGTTAACAGTTCCACATTTGAAAAATCAGATGCATAGATGATTTACTCTTATTTCTTAAGTGTGACTTCATTCATGTTACCATCTTAAAAAAGAAGTCTTCTATAACACCAAGATTTAGCCATTTTTTTTTAAGATTTGTAAGATTGAACTTTAAGGTAGCAAATACTGATAGACATGAAATTTTATTTCCAGTCTTTGGGGCCTAGCAACAAATAACTTTAGAATTTTGTATTTACATGTAAATTGAAACCCTTGAGGTTTGCTCCACGTCAGTATTTCTTGCTTTTAAAGGTTGATTTCTTAAAATGTTCTTTACATTTGTATTTACCTGAAGTTGCTAGAGTTAAATGAACACCCCTCACTGGCAAAAGGAATGCACTTGATTTCTTGGGGTATATGACATAGGTGGATCAGCACAGATACTCAAGGGTAGAAGGATTTTGCAGAGAAAAGGTGTGGTCAGTTAGTCTGTGAAGTTCTGTTCACTGCAGTTTCAATTACCAACTCAATTACAAGCATAGGTGGAGAAAATGGTGTGAAAAAGTGCTGAGGCTTGTGGCTTTGGGGTTTTTTGGTGGTTTTTTTTTTTTGTTTTTTTTTGTTTTTTTGTTTTTTTTTTCTCTTTTATTTTAATGGCAGCTCAGAAAGCTGCTTTTTGTTAGTTGACTTTCAAATGCAACTTAAATTATTTTAGTTGAATTTGTTTTCAGACTGGCAGACCTTAAGTCACTATTACCATTTGCAAGTCAAGGGAAATGCTTTCTGCTTCATTACAAATAATAAAACTGTGAAGGTCAAGCTCTGTCCTCAGTTTGCATTTGTAGCACCCCACTGACTTTGGGAATTACCCATTCTTCTTTCATTTGCCACATAAGTAAACTCAGACTTCCTCATTGTCTTTCAAACTCTATGTGCCAATACAAAGGAAGGCCCCAGAGGGCAGAAGGTGTAAGGCACTGTTGCAGTTCAGTTAAGTTATGCATGGCAGCAATTTTGGGGGGTTTGGTGAAGGAAATTAGTTGATGTACTTGCAGCTGGCACTGCAGTTGTGATTCATGACAGCTCTGTTACTTTGAATTTATTGAAGCAGTTCTGCATTTTTCCCTGCAGTATGTTTCGTCAAGGAATGCATGATTTGAAGGTCTGGCCCAATGTAGAAGCTGATGGCTCGGAGCCCACCAGAACTCCTGGAAGAACCAGCAGCACAGTCTCTGAAGATCAAATGAGCCGTTTGGCAAAGGTGATGGAGTAGCAAATAACCTCTAAGATGCACATGAAAATCTTGAACTTTCAGTGGAGTAAAGTGAAGACAGGCTTTAATGAAGACACGCTTCTCATGTTGTTTCTTCATGTGAAAGCTGTCTTCTGTGCTTGTTTAGTTATTTCACAAGATTTATACAAATAAGTAAACTGGATCATACTCATTTGCTAATGAAGCCTTTTTTAAAAGGGGATGTACAAATACCTTTTAATATAAGTATCATTCTGTTGTAAGACATTTAACATTCTATATCTTTATGAAGAATGACAATGTGAACATGCTTTGCTTGAAGCCAAAGTTCTGTCAGGTTCAGTAAGAGCAGCTCCTAGCAGTAACTTGTGAGGACAGTCTTTCTTTCGGTAGTTATCCTTCAGATTTAATTCTGTCTGGTGTAATATTCAGGTGTGTGTGTGTGACATACCTCTAGATTAGAAACAATTTTAGTAGAACTGCAAAAATTCACTAAAATTCATCCATTTAAGCTCATGGATATGTGTGTATGTTAGTGTTTTCTTCTCCCAGTGTGATGGCAGACTGTATTTTTATTGACAGATCTGCTTTGGGAATTGATAACTAAATGGCAGTTCTTTAACTGCTTTGTTGATCTCTCTAATCCCTCAGATAAGTTCACCCCAAGACCGACAAATGGCTCAACCCACTTAATCAGTGTGCCGCCTTCTTAATCGTGGCCTCCTGGTTTTCATCCTCACCTTTGTGCAAGTCCTAGTGAAAGACAGGTCCAGTGCCATAAACACGTCCATCTTCTCATTCAGAGGTTTATCCCAGCAATAAACTAACTTGCATTTAGGTTCTCTCTTTTATTACTGTTGTTCACCGTGAATTTCTAATGAAAAATTCATTAAAACTTTCTGCCAGTGGTGGGGCCCCATTTCTTGATTGTAGTGGAATAAATCCCCTCTAGCCTGAGGAAGCTCTGCAAACAGATGATAAATATCAAGGTGTCCTATAGTTCATCATGATGTAGGCAGTGGGTCTCTGAGAAGGGGCCTTGTCTGCTTTCAGGCTTTCCCTTTTGTGTTCTGTTACACAAACGTGGCCATACCCTGTTACTCTTTTTATTTCTCTTCCGTTTACTCCCTTATGCTCCCTAGCTCATGAAATGCAAATAAGAAAGGAGTATTTCAGTCTTGAAATACCTGTGTCTGTTCTAGTCTGTTCTTTTGACATATGGGAGGTGAGGGCTTTAAGTCTCTGAGGAAGCAGACGAAAATCTCCTTTCACATCCTAAACGAGAGTTTTAATGGCTAATAATATGCTAATAACATCACTGACTGTGTTCTTCTCTTCTGAAAACTGTTTCAGGAAGTGGTAATTTCTGAAAGATGAGTGTTTTAACTGATATTTTGTTATGTTCATTTATAAAAACATTATACCATCAGATGCTAGTGAAATGAATAGGGTTTCTGGGTAGTATGTCTGTTAGAGCTTTTATTTGCACAGCAGTTTACTCGGTAGATGAGGTTCTTCTGATGTATCATTCCTAAATAGCCATTGTTTAAGCACAGTCAGCTTCAGTTCTTATGTGCCTTATTCATCAGCTGCTGAATGCCTTCTGATTCTACTGCATGTAAACATATATTTAAATACAAGTAAGATCTGTAGAACTAGATAAAGATGAGCTTGTTTGGACTTTTTTATTCTTGGTTTGGCTTGGGTTTTTTTCCGTTCATTGGACAAGTGTCATGCTGTTGAGTGATGTCTGATTTCAGAGGCTTAACTGGAATCCTCCAGGTAATAAGCAGCTTTTGCGAAGAGTTTTCTGAATAACTTTTTTTTCATCTCCATCCATTTTCTTGACATGCTTTTGAGTCTCTGTGTATTTGTGTGTGTGATGCTTATTATTACAGGGCATTTGTATAAAGTCAGTGACTAGCTGCTGGAGAAGTTGCTTCCTTTTACCTTAAATAGCTGATAGGATGGCAAGTCTCTCATGTCATGTTGAGGTGTTGTATTGCTGTGCTCTTACAGAACACAGGAGTGTTGCTTGTAAAATAGTATTAGAGGTTAGTATTTTTCCTTTAAAATGCACAGAATGACTTTTGTCTTCATTCTTTAGTGTAGTGAAAAAGAAAATTAACGAAGAATTTGTGACCAAGGTTTGATAAGGGTTGTCCTAAAACTGTATCAGTGATGGATGTGCATATGCAATATCCTGAAATTTTTGATGTCTTGGTGTAAGGTTGTAGAAATAAGAGGGCTACCTTAAGAAGGGAGTAATTTAGAACTGGTTAAAATAGTGGACATGAAAGGGTAAGAAACTTCTTCATTGCTGAGAATGAGAACCTGCTCTGTGATCTAGGTAGGACATCTGTGAATACGTTGAGGGGATGATGTCTATCCTCCCTGAAACAGCATCTTGGGTTCTTACTGATCAGCATATTGTTGGTTCTCTACCTTTGGAATATATTATAAAGCCACAAATGAGGCAAAGGCCAAGGTATTATATTTTCTTTAAGTACAGCTCTGACACATTCTGCATCCGCAATATTACTGAGATGTAATTTGGTGAACTGGCTGCAGAATATAACATAAGGTGGCAAAATATTCTCCGTATATTGTGCTCCTTTTTGCAGTCCTGCTGGTAAGTTGGAAGAACCTAGAGGCTGGTTTTCTGTACTTTGGTTACATCCACTTAATCTACTTAATGTTATGTCTAATATGAAATGTTATTAAGTATATAAAATGTTATTATACTTTGTCCACTTGCCCTTCCTTTTCCATTTGTGTTGTTAAATTCCTGAAGTTCAGTGAAAGTAATCTGAAGATTAGCTGTCCCAGAGCCTACTGGAGGCAAAAAAAATGAAAAAAGCCCTTGCTATATACTAAACAGAGTTAATCCTCAGAAGTTGCAGTGGTCTTTCAAAATTTGCTTCAAAATCTTAATACTTCTGTGAAGCTGGAAGCTTCTGTAGTCTAGAGCTTAAAGATACATTAAGTGAATCGGCTACTTTAAGCAATTTCATACTTGTTACAGGATTATTTTTTCTTGTGCTTCATGGAACAAGTTCACAACAAAAGGCATTGGATGCTAACAGCTGATTTACTCTTGTACTTCTAGAAAATCTGTAGGCAAGCTTTTTAGAAAAGAAAAAAAAAACCACAGGATTTTCCTTTCTGCTGTGTAGCATTTTTACTGCTTTTTAAGTTGCTACTACTTTTGATTAGTCCTCTGCTTTGGCAGAGCCAATAGCTATACTTTAGGATTAATGCTTAGTGGAAAATTTTCACTCTTATCTCTAGTAGACTTAGTAGGAACGAAGAATCAGAAAAACTGAATTATCATAGTTTTGAAATGAGGAGGTCTTTGCATTCAGAGATATGTGTTATGCTTACTTGCCTTTTAGAATGTAATTCAGATCTTGTGAGGGCTCAGAGGCCATGGAGTTTTTAAGCTCTTTATGACATAATCTGTGTCCAAGAAAACTAAATTAATTAATAAATTTTGTTGGCCACTTAGAGTTAGGAATCAGTATCTAAAGTGTTGTTGGACCGTAAAACCAAATTAAACTCTGAGGAGGTGAGTAAGAGAAAAATAACACCAATTAATTTGTCTTAAACAGCAAGCTATCACTTGATGGAAAGTAAGCAAGTCTTTTGCTGTTGGATACAAAGGGGCAGTTGCTGAAGGATAAGTGCTTGCCAGCTGATCTTTGACTGATAAATTCCTCCTGTGCAAAAGTACTTAGAGGGAGACAGCAGAACGCTGAAGTTTTATTTCATTAATGCTTTTAATGTCTGCTAACAATCCTTTGGACACTAGATAATTATTTGCCTGTTATGTCAGCTTTGTGTCTTAGAGATGTAAAAACGTCTTTGATTCTGCAGAGTTTCTGAAGCTTGGCTTCTTGTGAGTTTGTCTCCAGATCTGTCAGGATCTGTACCTGACATGAAGCTGATGCTGTTTTACTCATGTTTTACATATTAAAATTATTTTTACAGCATGACCTAGCTGCTCACAAGGATCTACTGTATGTATACTGTACAAGCATTTTTTTCTGTTCCTTTATTTTTTCCCATGATCTGAAATAATGAGGAAAGAATGTGTCTCAGTTAAGTATAACAGGTGGTTTTTTTTTCCTGCTCTGGCCGATTTAAATGACATCATTGTGGATTTTTTGTGCAGCTCACCAAGTCTCATCGACAAGGTCACATGGTGAAAGTAGACTGGCTGGACAGACTGACCTTTAGAGAAATAGAAATGATCAATGAGGTAGGTCATCTTACATAAGATTTATAGTTTAGTTTTGGGGGGATTTTTTGGATCTTGCTAAAACAGAACCTTTGCTTGCATATGAGACTAAGTACTTGTCTGATTTTTCTTTAACTGCTAGTGTATATGATAAAAAGAAAAATAATTATTTAAGCTTCCAAAGTTGACTTTATTTCGGCAGTGAAGACATTCATAAAATGGTTGGAAGGGATCTTTAAGGGCCATCTAATCCAAACCCCTGCAGTGGGAAGGGACATCTTCAGCTACATCAGGTTGCTTATAGCCTCATCCAACCTGACCTGGAATGCTTCCAGGGATGAGATGTAAACCACCTCTCTAGGCAATGTTTTTCAAGTGTTTCGCCACTCTAACTGTAACAAAAAACTTTTTCTCTCATCTGAATCTAGCCTCTTCCAGTTTAAAACCACTGCCCCTTGTCCTAAAGTTAGTTGCCCTACTAAAAAGTATGTCCCCATCTTTTTTACAAGCCCCCTTCAGGTACTCAAAGGCCACTATAAGGTCACCCCAGAGCCTTCTCTTTTCTAGTCTGAACGACTGGAACTCTCTCAGCCTGTCTTCACAGGAGAGGTCCTCCATTCCTCTAATGATTTTGTGGCCTCCTTTGGGTCACTCTTAACAGTTTCATGTCTTTTGCTAAGGATTCCAGAACTGGTCACACACTTCAGGTGGGAGTAGAGGTGGAGAATCCTATCCCTCAACCTGCTGGCCACACTGCTTTTCATACAGCCCAGGATATGGTTTGCTTTATGGTTTTCAAGTGCACATTGCTGGCTCCTGTCCAGCTTTTAATTTACCAGATAGAGAGCTGTCTTGTAAGTTTTCAGCTTCAAGGGTATTTCATCATGGAATACATAGCTGATAATAATTTGGAATAGTTTGGAACATTTTTAAATTATTTAGAATAGCCTGTAACAAATGCTGTTTGGTATGACTAATTTACCTGTAGGATTTAGATTGTGATAGGAAGCATTTGGACATACTGTCTGTTCTTGGTTTCAGACCTTTTCAGCTTTATTGGTTTTGATTTTGGATGCTAAGAAAATATGCTGTAAGATTTGAATATTTTTTCAAAAAGTGTAAAAACAAAAGATCTCATTGTTAAACACTTGAATGAGATGTTAACCCTCATTGAGCAAAGTATTATACCCCAAAGATTATTCTCATCATACCCCAAGGATTATACTCATCTTGCACATGGGACTTCGTTGTTTTCTGGTTTGCACTGCAAGATTTTTGCTGTCTTGGTTATAAGTAGACCTCTGTGAAACAATCTTTTTGAACTTAAATTTGTGTTTTTATAAAACCATATAAATATGTATTTTTAGTATTATTTTTTTAGAACTCATCCTTTTTTTTTCTTTGCCCCCACTTACCCCATGCTGCCTTGTCCGTTTCCCTTCCTGCAAAACTACAGAAAACTAGAAAATCTGCATTCCTTGAACTGTGCCAAAAAATGCAAAATGCCTGTGCTGGAAAGTCAGTCCAGTATTAATGCATGAAATTAACTTGAGTTGCTAATAAGACAAGGAATAATGGATATAAGCTATAACACAGGAAATTCTACCTCAACATGAGCAGAAACTTCTTTACTGTGAGGGTGTGGAGCCCTGGCACAGGCTGCTGACAGAGGTTGTGGAGTCTCCGTTTCTGGGAACTTTCAAAACCCACCTGGATGCATTTCTGTGTGGACTGCCTTAGGAGATCCTGCTTCGTTAGGAAAGTTGGACTAGATGGTCTCTAGAGGTCCCTTCCAACCCCTAACATTCTATGATTCTATGATTATTGATGAGGGTGCTTATTTTTTGTATTAAATATATATTCCTGGTGGTGGTTATGTATAACTTCTTTCTTGTTTCCCACCTAGATTTTAAAATGTTAAAATCTAAGTACTTTTTCTGGGTAAAGTTTTTCAAAAAATGCATACATGAGCATGGTGACAGAGAAGGCAGAGTTACTGAATGCATTCTTTGCTTCAGTCTTCACTGCTCAGGCCAGCCTTCAGGACCCCCAGACTTCAGAGAGAAAGTCTGGATGAAGGAAGACTTTCCCTTGGTAGAGGAGGACCAAGGTTAGAGGTACTTGCTTAGAGACACTTTACTTACAACTAAGTAAACTGGGTACCACAAGTCCATGGGTCCTGATGGGATATACCCCCAAGTGCTGAGAGAGCTGTCAGAAGTCATTGCTGGGCCATTCTCCATCATCTTTGAAAGGTCCTGGAGAACGAGGTGCCTGAGGACTGGAGGAGAGTCAGTGTCACTTCAGTCTTCAGAAAGGGCAAGAAGGAAGACACAGGAAGCTGCAGGTCAGTCAGCCTCACCTCCACCCATGGAAAGGTGATGCAGCAGCTTGTTCTGGGCATCATCTCAAAGCATGTGGAGGAAAAGAAAGTTCCTGGACATAGTCATCATGGATTCAAGGGGAAGTCATACCTGACTAACCTGATAGCTTTTTACAATGGCATGGCAGGATGGGTAGAAGAGGGGAGGGCAGTGGGTGTTGTCTACTGTGATTTCAGTAAGGCTTTTGACACTGTCTCCCACAGCATCCTCATAGGCAAGCTTAGGAAGTGTTTGTTAGATTAATGAATAGCAGGGTGAATTAAAAACTGGCTCAAAGATAGACCTCAGAGGGTTGTCATTAGTGGCATAGTGGCAACAGGTGTACCCCAGGGATCTGTACTGGATCCAGTCCTGTTTAATGTATTAATTGATGACCTGGATGAAGAGAGAGAGTACCTTCAGCAAGTTTGCTGATGGGACAGAACTAAGAGGGGTGGCTGATACACCAGAAGGCTGTGCTGCCATCCAGTATGACCTGGACAGGCTGCAGAACTGGCCAAAAAGAATGTTCATAAAGTTAACAAGGGCAAGGGTAGGGTACTGCACCAGTATAGGTTAGGGGCAGACCTGCTAGAAAGCAGCTCTGTGGAAAAAGACTTGTTGGGCAGTGGGATAACCATGAGTCAGCAATGTGCCCTTGTGGCCAGTGGCATCCTGGGGTGCATTAACAAAAGCATGGCAAGCAGATCAAGGGAGGTTATCCTCACACTCTACTTTGCCTTGGTGAGACCCCATCTGGAATACTGTATCCAGTTCTGGGCTCTCCAGTACAGGAAGGACAAGGAACTACTGGAGACAGTCAAGCAGAGGGCCAATAAAATAAATAAGGGACTGGAGTATCTACTGTGTGAGAAAAAGCAGAGGGAGTTGGGGCTGGCCAGGCTGGGGAAGGGAATACTGAGGTGGGGGATCTCATCAATACTTAGAAATATCTAAAGGGTGGGTGTCAGGAGGATGGAACCAGGCTTTTCAGTAATGTCCAGTGACAGGACAAGGAGAAGTGGTCACAAACTAGAACACAGGAGGCTCACCTGAAATGTAAGGAAGAACTTTACTGTAGGAGTAGCAGAGCACTGGAGCAGGCTGCCCAGAGAGGTGGTGGAATCTCTGTCTCTGGAGACATTGGAAGCCAGCTGGATGCCATCCTGTGCAGCCTGCTCTAGGTGCACCTGCACTGGCAGGGGCTCGAATTAGATGATCTCCCGAGATCCCTTCCAAACCATAACATGCTGAGCCTCTGTGATCTTTCTCTAAAACTGAATCAGATGAAATCTAACCTGATAGTTAAAGTTTTAATTTGTCACTTTTGTGGTTCTATCTAAAACCGTGACTTCTTCCACCATGTCTTCTGGTTTTTCTATCCAACATTCAGAGTTGTGTTTAATTATTAAAAAACAAAACAAAAAACAACAACAAAAAATCTTACAAACCAAAGCCAACAACAAATAAGACTCCAGCTGTAAGCTGATAGTTCTTCACTGCTTTTTTGCAGACCTCTAGTCCACAGTTGCAAGCCATTGGTGCAGACAGTATGAATTTTTATCTTACATGTGGATGTTTGTAATGAAGTGGGAATGTAAGAAAGTAATTTTGTCAGGAAGAAGTTGATACGGTCTCAGCTAGGGGTGTGAAACAATTAGCTGAATAATTGCTGCAACAGCAGATAATTAATCAGTTACAGCATAAACAAAATAAGGTAATTTCTGTACTGAGAATGGTGGAGATTGATGCACTCTAATATGTAATGCACATCTGTCATGGTTCTCTTCTCAGAGGGAAAAACGAAGTTCTAATTTTATGTACTTGATGATTGAATTCCGCTGCGTCAAGTGTGATGATAAAGAATATGGAATAGTTTACTACGAAAAGGTATGTGCCCTGCAGCCTTTATGGTCTTCTTTAAAAAGCAGCATAGCCATCTAAAATGGATAGGTTTTTCTGCTGAGGTGAAATACTGTGGTGCAGGATAGCAGCAGACAGCTGTCAGTGGCAACTGTTTATGTACATACAAATCAAACAGTATAGATGCAACAGGATTACAGAAGTCAATCATTCATGTAAAGCAGTTCAAGATTACAGAATTTAGTAAGTGTGAAGTGTTTAAAAACTTTTTGATTTAAGGTTCCTGAAGTCATCCAGCAGTACTTTCAAAGTACCGGTATCTAAAACATCTTGAGGACAAAACTTACCTGTATTTATTGGTAAGTTTGTAAAAGAGAAGTCATTAATACTTTGCAGTGAAGCTCTGCTGGAAAACATTTTCTCTGAAATGAACAAATATAAAAGTTTAGTCTACTATGCCAAAAGTGCCTTATACTTAAAATACTTCTGGATTTGAATGTCTTGCATATTTCTTTTCTGTTTACAAAAACAAAGCGATATTTGATTTTTAGAAGTTCATATTTATTGGAATAAAGAATAAACAGTGAGTTTTACAGACACCAAGGTGGCACTGGAGGGCATTATCATTACTTTTATGGACCTGTGCTCTGTAGACAGACATACAGAAACAAAACTGTGTCCATAATCTGCTTTCAAAAATGGTCAGTAACTCCCTCTTAATTTTCAGCATGCTTAGATTCATAAGAATTCAGGAAGTTACTGAATATTGCAGCTTCATGGGAAAGATAAGGAAGGTAGTTCTTGACCCTTTTCTGTTAGCAGTCGGAAACAGTATAAATTATTGCCTTCTGCCTTAATGTCTTCTCAGTTTTGTCATGCTTCTAATTACAGTGTACAGTATACATATCCAGCATCACCAGCTGGTGTATTGATTCTAATGGAAGCATCTTCTCTTGTCACCTGCCTGTGACTGATAGTCAAAGTGTAGATTACTTGTCACAGTTTTGTTGATAAATTTAAGTGTTTACAAAGAACTAGCCTGTTAAACAGTGGCTGATAGAACTTGAGATTCTTTCACTCAGCATTCAATTACAATGAAATGAAGTGGCAGTGGCTCTTTCCATATTCTCTGTTAACTTAATTTTAATACTGCATTCAGGGCATGAAGGATAGCAGTCTGCTAGTAATGAGAGCATTGCTTCTGATTCTCCATTTAGACAAAAATTCAGTGTGACTTTCCAAGTGCAAATAAAAGCAGCATTTATCATAAATGTGTTTTGGCGCAGGTTTCAACTGAAACCTTTTTTTGATAAAAAATTGATTGCATTCCTGCATCCAATATATGTATAAAAAAGGTCTCATTATTATCAAAGGCTTTTTAATGGACTGACCTTGAGTTCCCATTTACTTTTTGTGGGGAACAAGTTGGATCCCATTTGTGGAATTTGAAATGATGTTTTGACTGAAGAATACAACCCTCTTATTTATTGACCTTCTAAAACTTATATTTAGGAAAGTAAAGAGGAACCTGCACTGCTGGTACAGAAAATTGTGCAAATTTATTTCGCTTTTTAAAATAAATCCTGCTTATATTATGTAAAGTAAAACAGACTTCAATATAGTGAAATAATTCTTTAATGGACTCTAATATTTATATAAATCTTTGAGAAATCCTCTAGTGGATGATACAGATACTGATACATGTATTTTTCTGGGGGGATATTGGCAGCTGGGTGCAGTGATCTTAGAGGTCTTTCCCAACTGTGACAATTCTGTGGTTCTGTAAGGTTATGCACAGTGAAATATTTAATGAAATACCTCTACAGGTCTGTAGCATGTCAGTTTAAAAGAAATTAAGGCTGTTTGGTGTTGCTGTTGCTTTTTTTTCTCTATGGTGCAAAAGTAGGCCCTCTAAGGTGCTGGCTGTGCTTGCAAGTAGTGCAGCCAAGAAGAGCAGATTTACAGATTAAAGAGGCTGTCCAATGTTTGCACTGTTTTCTGAGGCTTGGGACTAGCTTTAATCAAGTCCTTGGGCTGGATGATTGTTAGCAATTGGGAGGCTACCAGGTATTTCCAAAACTTCCCTGATGTGAACTAGAGCTCACTGCATGGGGTTGATCAGGAGTGATACTTGAAAAGAATATACTTTAAAAATTCATGTGCTAATTTAGAGTTGACCCTCAGGCACTGGCTTAGTTTAGTAAGTTTATATTGTCAGCCAAGATCCATGTGGTGATCTTAGAGTATGACAAAGAATTAGAACTGAGTGTTAATCTAATCAGAAGGCAAGTTTAACAGCTGAACTCCTTCACAGGATAACTGATGGCATTGTGCTGCCTTGAAGAATTTCACAGAATAGTCTGTTTGGAAAATGTCATTAATTCCTGACATGGTAACTTATCTCACCAGTGCCTCCAATACATGGTATCATAGCAAGTCTAGGTTCAGGCTTTTAAGGATTTGTTGTAAAATACATTGAAGTACTGACCAGAGTTTTACTAGTGCTTACACTGAGTAACTAGAGCTGCTGTAAGCAAATGTCTTCTGTCTGCATCAGTATTTTGAAGACTAATGGGAAAAGAAACCTGTGTTCTGTGTCCATCATCAGCCTCAGCCAGGCTGTATGTATATTTCTCTTTAACTAGGAAGGATGTGTGTGTAGCTATTTTATTTTAATGTTATTTTAACTATAAAAGCTATTATTTTAGAAAGGTATAGGACACTGATAGAGCTTTCTTCCTGAACATGCATTTTAATAATAAGTAAATTTTAACTGTAGTCAAGAAAAAATGTAGCTGAAGAAGTTTCTTCTGGTAGGTTAATGGCAACTTTAACTCCTCTTCTTGTTGGTGATTTGTTCTTCCAATTTGTATAGGCCCCTTGATTTCTTAGTTACCACTGAAAAGTATAAAGCAAAGCCATTCTAAGAGGTAAACAAGACTGGAAAATCAGAAGTGTTAAAAAAAAAAAAAAGAGTGTGGGAGAAGAAGAAAATCTGCTCAAGTTATCTCAAAACTTACATTATTGAGGGAAATGTTGATATTTCAAAAAAACCCCACCTTTTCACAGTTGAAATTTACTCCAAAATAAATGAGAGCAAAATAACTATAGATATGGCATGACACATGTTAGGCTGCTGTTCTCTCTTTTTTTTTTTTTTTCTGTTTTACTGTTTTATACTGCCTTAAATGAAAGTATGTAAATTAATGCTTAGCAACACTTTGAAGGTGAATAAAAAAAAAGCTGGGTGCAATTGGAAGAGGGAAAACTCAGTTTCTGTTCCTGTCATGTGGTGGCAGGCGTCTTATTTTTTCTTTCTTCCTGGTTCAACCAGGCATCTTTCAGCCTTTTTTTATGCAGCAGCAGGTTAGACTCCCCTACAGAAAACTGTCAGACTCCTGTTGTGCTGTTCTGGAGAAACACAGCATGAAATTCCAGAAGAGATTGTCATGCTCTATGTGAGACCTGTGACAGATAGGTGCCTGTGTATCTTCCTAAATCCACTTATGTTGAGCTATTTGAAGATAACCTTCTGCAATGTGGTTTTTATTTCCTAGGAAATGGCTTGGTTTTGGTGGAAATACAGACACTGTTTTGATTTCTCTTGTGCTTACAGAGGACATATAATGAAAATGTGCCCACATGGTAATGAGTTAACAGGCTACATTTCACCTGAACTGTCTAGCCACAGTCTGGCCACCTTGTTTATCATCTGGCAAAAAAAAAGCAAGAAAAAGTATCATTTCTTTTCTGTTTTCCCCTGTAATTGTCATAAAGTCAGCAAGATGTTGCTGCATTGTTCTTTCACTGAAGTATAATTCACAATAATGCATTAATATGGCATATATTTTTCCTGAAATGTGAGATATTTAATATGCCTTTAACTTTTTGTCATTCAGGATGGTGATGAATCATCTCCCATTTTAACAAGTTCTGAAATTGTTAAGATTCCAGATCCCCAGATGTCTGTGGTAAGCATGCTCCATTCAGTGCAACCTGTATTATAGTATTTCTGCTGAAGTTTACATAAATAGAAATGAAAGGTTGCCTGTACTGCTGTCTTTAGTATTTTAAAATCCCAGTGGAAAGATGTATTGGACCAGCTGAGAAATATCTGTGGGTTTGACTTTTTGTAACTTTTATTTTTGCTGCTGCTAGATGAAAATACACAAATTGAATGAGTACTTTAGTTCATCTCCTCCTTTCCATACCTAATGCACTTGCTTCTGAGGTGCAGGAAAGCAGAGAAGGGAGATGGTTGGCAAAAGAGGACAAGAGGGTGGGAATATAAGGTAAGAGGGAGCTAAGGAAGTGAAACATAGTGGAAGGTGCAGTAACTCTTGATCGCTTTGTCTGTTAAAGTATTTTCTCCCTACACTCTCTTGTATGTTGTCTTTCATGTAGACAGTGCCTAAGTACAATTCTAGAAAAGATTTCCATTATTGTGGATGCCAATTCAGTGGAACTGGTATTGGCAGCTTTGGGAACCTTAATGTAAGTGGGCTTCTCCTGGCAACACTGTTTGAGCACTGTGTAATCTAACACTGCAAGAGCAAGTCTGATAATGCTGAAAACTGCCTTGGCTGCTGAAATCTCATTGACACTGTGGCTCCTATTGTGGCTCCTACTGTTGCTAACATGGTATTAACAGTGGGAAAACTTTTTGAGAAGTTTTTCTTGCATACAAAGCTTTATGCTGCAGACATTTTTAAAACATTTATAAACTTGCTAGCACGTTTTGAGTGCTGTCTGAATCACGGATGTGTTGATTGAAATGCTTGCATTTTGCAGCAATTCACCAACAGGCAAGACAGGGTTTGTAAATTGTGTGAAAGAAAAAACAAACAAACAAATAAAAAATCACAAAATCCCCAGTAAGCCCCCTGTATTATTGAAGGAGTTTCTTCTAAAACAACAACAAAAAACCCCCAGAAGACACTGTAGCTTTTGATGTGAATTTTGATATCATGCATTATTCAAGATACTGGTGAGTCTTTAATAGATGGTTTCATTCCAGTATTTATTTTCTCTGGAGTTCAAATGCTATAAATACTGACTTAACCCCTTCCATTTAGGAGAACTTAGTAGAAAGCAAACATCACAAGCTTGCTCGAAGCTTAAGAAGTGGACCTTCTGATCATGATCTGAAGCCTAATGCAGCTACACGAGACCAGCTTAATGTAAGTCAGTCATACGATTAAATTAAATTTTATTTAGTAGGTTGTTACTAATACATGGTGACAATTTAAAGAAAATGCAGTTCATTTCAGCATAAGGAAAGTCATTAATGAGGAAGAGTAGTAAAACGTTTCTTATAAATGGTTGGTCAGAGGCGTCCAATTCAGAAACAAGCTGAGAGAATTTACTCTGCTATTTTATAAAACAGTTATAGGGGGAAAAGAATGTGCAATGGGCACATACTGTGTAGGTAATGGTAGTGCTAAAGTAACTGTGTATATTTGTCTGCACTACCAGTCAATCAACAATGTAAGTGAGGAGCATCACCATGATAGCACGAGAATTTTGTCTTGCCGGAAAGCTTTTTTTTGTAGCTATTTTAGTGTGTTGTTATGTTGTACTTTGTCACCGTGTTGTTTGTTAACCTGGTGAATATGCCAGTTCATGTATTTAAACTCACTTTTTGACTGTCTGTGACAGATCATTGTGAGTTATCCACCAACAAAGCAGCTAACATATGAGGAACAAGATCTAGTTTGGAAATTCCGATATTACCTTACACATCAGGAAAAGGTAAGTTGAATAATTTGAGGGGGCTTATTAATGCAAGAAGTGCTTTGTCTGACACTCATCCTACCATGTTCTGTCCTTTCAGAGATAGAAAGTTTCAGTGGCTTAGAAGCTTGTCAAGTTGATTTTAAGACACTTTCTACAATGTTACTCATGCTGAGTGCCATGACTGTAGTTTTGCCTCTTAAATCTTGTGAACTGGCTATTGCTACAGAATTCATTCTACAAACACCGTCAGCCTAACATACCAATGCTGCCAATTTTGTCTTTGAAAAGGAAAAAATTCTTAAAAGAGTGTCTTCTTCACCCTTTTTGTACAAGAGTTAGCATTGCCAGAATAAGGAGTGGCACACCAAAAGCCCTAAGTTAATTAAATAACTAAATAACCCCCTAGCTGTGGGCATTTTTTTGCAGTGGTAGTTATGGCAGAGCAGTTACCATTGCCTTTACATTTTACTTAGAAGACAACTCAGCTGCGGTTTCGCGGGACATGCTAGAACATTCCAGTGATGTACTGTCTGTTACATCAGAAAGGTTCCCCAGGTCTGTTCTTATAGAAATATAGACTGAATCTAGTTTTACCTTAATGTGAAACATTAATTTTACAGCATCCTTCTGTTCATTTGTGGGCTGAGCGGTTTCACATTGCTATGGATAAAGAACTGCTGGCTGCAGGGAGAACTCAAAGGGTTGTAGTGAATGAGGCTATATCTGGCTATCTTTGTCAACAGTAGTGTTCCTCAGGGCTTAGTTCTAGGGCCTGTCCTGTTCAATATATCAGTGATCTGGAGGCAAAAATTAATGCACCATTAGCCAAGTTGCAGATGATAACGAACTGGGAGGTGCTGCTGACTCTCTTGAGGGACAAGAGGCCTTGCAGAGAGGTCTAGATTGGTTGGAGCATTTGGCTATGTTTAATGACATGAAACCTAACAAGTCCAAATGCTGTAATGTGCACCTAGGATGGAGTAGTGCTGGACACAAGTATAAATTGGAAGAGGAGTGGCTGGAGAGCAGCTTTGCAGGACAGGATCTGGAGGTGTGCTGGCAGCAGTAGGGTTAATAGAAGTTTGCCATGTGCACTGGCACCCAGAGGACAGACCCCATCCTTGGGTGCATCAACCAGCCAGTCAAGAGAGGGGATTATCCCTCTTCGTGCAGCTTTGGTGCACCCTCACCTTGAATACTTTGTGCAGTTCTGGGCACCACAGTTTCAGAAGGCTGTGAAGATTCTTGAGTGCAGCAGAGGAGGGCAGCAAAGCTGGTGAAGGGGCTGGAACGGATGTCCTGTGAGGAGCAGCTATGAACATCAGGCTTCTCTAGCTTGGAGAAAAGGAAGTTGATTGCTCCGTGCAGCTTTGTGAGGAGGGGAAGTGGAAAAGGAGGTTCTGATCTCTTCTCACTGGCATCCAGTGATAGAACTCCTGGGAGTTATTCAAAGCTGCACCAGGTGAGGTTTAGATTGGACAGTAGGAAGCTCTTCTTTATTGGGAAGGGTGGTCAGACACTGGAACAGGCATCCTAGAGATGTGGTCAGTGCCCCAAGACTGTCAGTGTTTAAGAGGCATTTGTACATTGCCCCTAACAGCATGATCTAGCTTTTGGCCAGCACTGAAATGGTAAGGCAGTGGGACCTACATGATCATTTTAGGTCCCTTCCAACTGAAATAGTTTATATTCTATTCTGTTCTATATCATTTGTTTACCCTGGATTTTCACTGACGAATTGTTCAATCTCTTTTTATTTAGGCCTTGACAAAGTTCTTAAAATGTGTCAACTGGGACCTACCACAGGAGGCAAAGCAAGCACTGGAGCTACTGGGCAAGTGGAAGCCCATGGATGTGGAAGATTCTCTAGAACTTCTGTCATCTCAGTTCTCTAACCCAACAGTTCGGCGCTATGCTGTTGCCAGGCTTCAGCAAGCAGATGATGAGGTATTTATTGGTCTGTGGGTGTATGTGAAAGGCAGCTGTTCTCAGGACTTTAGTGTCATTGAGAAACTGAAATGTTTGCAACTTTTTAAGGCTTATTGTGGGTGGTTCTTCATTCTCCCAGTTCTTGCCTTTGCCTTCTGTAGCTTAGGTGGTGTGGCTTTAGCACTGGCTGGTGAAGAATGAGGCAAAGAAGTCCTTGAGTACTTCAGACTTCTGCATATCTGAGGTAACGAGGTCTACCATTTCAAGCTGGAGAGAGCCCACTTTTTTCTTAGTCTTCTTTTTATCACTGTTGTGAAGAAGCTCTTTTTTATTGCCTGTGTCCCTGTCCAAATTTAATTCTGTCAGAGCTTTAGCTTCCCTTACGTTGTTCCTGGCTGCTCAGACATCTTCCAGTATTCCTTCAGATGACCTTGCTTCCAACTTCTGTAGGCTACCTTTTTCTGTTTGAATTTGTCCAGAAGATCCTTCTTCACCCAATGCTGGCTTTCTAGCATTTTTACCCTGCATCTTGCTTTTTTTGGATGCAGCAGTCCACAGATTGCAAGAGGTGATCCTTGAATGTTTGCCATCTTTATGGGGACCTCTTGCTCTCTAGAGCTTTATCCCATCTACTTTTCCAAAGAGGTCTGTGAAGGGGCCGGAGTCTGCTCTCCTGAAGTGCAGGGTAGTGAGTTTTCTGTGTGCTCTGTGTGCTGCCATGAGGATCTTGAAATCCACTGTCACATTCCAAAGGCTGAAAACGTGGAGATTCTTTTTGGATCCCACAAGGACAAACATAACACAGTATTGTGTGCAGATACACAACTTCATTGAACACAGACAGAATTGGTAGGCATTAAAAATATAGCTGTTAGCATAGTCCTAGAGAAAGAGAGAGAGAAGAGAAAAAAGAAAGAAAGGAAGGTAAATAAAGCATCACCCAAAGGCAGAGGGAAAGAGTACGAAAGAGAACAAGGAAGGAGAGGAAAGTGACCGTCCAAAGATTCATCATCATCCCAATGGTCTCATGGCAGAGATGGGTGGGGGTAATAGTGGTCCCATCCTATGAGAAGGGAAGGGGTTAGAGTCTCTCTTCCTTTTATGCTTTCCATTTTTTGCTGTGCCACAGCCACTAGCAAATTATTGCTCGTCCTGATTTGTCTATAAAGTTCCATCCAGTGGTCACCTCCATTGTAGTTTGCCATCCTCTGCATCAGCAGTTTTTGGATGGGTATTTTTCCTTAATTGTGTCTCCTAATTAATAGTATCCAACCTGGGTCTGTCAAAGAGCTGTTTTTTCGTCAAACTTTGACTTCTCTCTTGCCTCTTCTCAGTCTGTCTCTTTTCCCATCTCCTCTCAAGTTCTTCTGACTGAGACAGTACCTCATTCATCGTGCTTATTAAAGAGAGAGAAAGATGAGTATTACCACCTGCCAGATTCTGTGGCATGGGGCAGAAGGCCCATCCTATACAGAACTCTAGGCAACATTTCTTTCTTCCTTCCCCTCACTTCTCCCATAGTGTGCCATTTATTGGTGGGGGTGGGTGGGTAGTATTTCTAGTTGCCAATTGTTTTTTCAGCCAAAGCCTGACTGGAACCTCACATCCATCATTTCATGGTTGCTGAAGCCAGATCTGCCCTTGAGCTTCACATTTCCCTACCAGCCCCTCCTTGTTGATGAGAACAAGAACCAGCATAGCACTTCTTCTCATTGGCTCCTCTCTCACTTGCAAAATAAGGCTATCATCACATTACACAAACCTCTTGAATTGCTTATGCCTTGTGTGTATGCCCTGGCAGATGCTGGGGTGGCTGAAGTCCTCCACGAAGACCAGGATTGTGAACATGATACTACTTCTATATGTCTATGACAGACCTTATCTGATTAGTCTTCCTGGTTTGGTGGCTTGTAGCAGATCCCCACTCCAACTTTTCCTGCCCTCCCTTTAATCCTGACCCATAATCTGTCAATTGATGCCTCATCCATCCCCTTGCAGACCTCAATGCAGCCCAAGTGGTCATAGGTTTAAAGGGAAGCACTGCCTCCTTTTCTCACCTTCCTGTCCTTCCTAAAGAGCCTGTGTGTTTCAGCTGTTGGAACACTCCACTATGCCTCTGTCATTATAACATCATAGACCTACAGACACGTGCACATCTCCAACTCCCATTTTTTATTCCCAATGCTACATGCATTTGCATAGAGGCTTTTGAGTCCCCACTGAAGCTGACTTGCTGACTGGATTGGCTGGAACTCCTTTGAGGTATTTCTCCAGTACTTCCCTCAGGAGCCCCTGGATCATCTCTGTAAGACTTCAGGTGTGCTGCAGTGTATCCAGCCCATCTCCAAGCCACAGGCTGAGAACTCTGACAGGCACTCCATCCCTGTAACCTTGGTGTGAAATCCCACAGCTTGTCATAGGGGAGCCTGATATTATCTCCCTCCTGAGCAAAGGCCTTCCTCTCCCTTTGAGAAAGGTGAATCCAGCAGGCCTGTTACGAAAATTCTCAAAGTTGTTTCAGTGACACCAACCATGGAGTCATGTGGTAATAGACTGTGTCTGTCTGTTTCTTCCAAGATTGCTGCCTGCAACTGGAAGCAAAGAGGAAAAAGTAACTTGTGCCCCAGCTTCCCTTACCAACCATCCCAAATCTCTGTGGTCTTTTGACTGCTTTTCGACTATGTTTTGCAGCCCCATGGAAGGCCATGCTAGGCTGGGAAGTTTCCAAGGGATGTGCTTAACACGGGTCCCTGAGAGACAGCAGACTTCTCTAACAGGAATGTGTACCTGCATATTGGACCCTCTGTTCCCCACAGAAGGGAGTTACCTACAAACTTGATTTAATTAGCACTTAATAGCCTCCTAAGTAGCACTTACTGCCTTTCAGTACCAGGAAAGTGTAAGTGTGTTAATTCAATATCTTCTTGGAGTCAAACTCTTATCCTACACTACTTTTTCTGATGTACACTGGTTGCTTGGGAAACTGTGCTTCCACCTTCTTTATAGGTCACTGAATCCTGCCTAAGTTTCTCTATAAATCAGAATTTAAAAAACAAACTGACTCCTATTCAGCTTTGACTGACCCTCTTGATTTACTTCAATTTTTATTCCTCCACAAGGATTTGCTGATGTACTTGCTACAGTTAGTCCAGGCACTGAAATATGAAAACTTTGATGACATAAAGAATGGACTGGAACCTAGCAAGAGGGACAGTCAAGGTTCAATGTCAGAAAGCATGACAACATCTGGAACTAATGGTGCAGAAATAGACAGGTAAGAAATTTAGATTTCAAGTAGAAAAGCAGAAATACAACATTATAAGGCCTTAAATTCTTTATCCATTTCAGGGACAACTGAATATTGAACATCCTATTTTATAATATGAAGTGATGAAGTTAAAAAAAAAAAAATCCCTGAATTTACAGGGATTATATTATTGACAACAGGTAGGTTAGAGAGCAAACATATTAATCTTGAAGTTTTGGCCTTTGACCTTACTACATGAAGACAACTTCTGGGTGCAGCAGAAACACTGTAATTGCTTCCCTGTGTCCTTGGAGAAGTTAGAATGTCTTCAATGAAATTGTCTAATAAGGCTCCACTTCCCACTATTCAAAGAGTATGGATGTAAAAGTCTGTTCAATCTGAAATGGAAAGGAATTTTTTGTTGCTTCTGGAAAAGAAGGTGTAGAAAATATCCTGTGAATGTAAAAGAAGATGAAGGAATGCACGTTCTGCTCTTGCAGTAATAGGAAAGAAAGGCTGAAATAGCTGGTTAGTAGCATATTAAGCAAGGTGCAAACAACTTTGGTTAACCAGAGTTTCCTGTGAATACTTAAATTTTCAGGATTTTCAGTCTTAAGCTTCAGTGTCTAATCACTTGTGTCACTAGGGTATACTTTTCATATTACAAGTAATGCTTTTAATTGATCTCTCTGCTCAGCTGTAGAGTGGGTGTCCTGGGATGTATGGTGTATTTTGAGACTGCAGTGACACTTAGAGATTAGTAGAGTTGTTTGATTATTTCCTTTCAGGTAAATTTACTGTCTAATAATTTTTTCCTTCTAAGCATTTGGTTTGTCTACTCTGTTACATGTAATTGCATTCCAGAGACAAGTGTTTGCAGGTGTTGTTTATTAGCAATTTCATCTTAGCATTTTGAAAAAGCTTATCCCAAAAGCTTTCCATCTTGTTCCCATTTATCCTTATTCTTTATGGAAGATGAAACAAAATGCTTAGTTTGCTGTAAATGGATGTCCTTCACAGCCATAAACTTTGTAGCTATCCAGGCATAGATCTTTGCCATTTTCAGGAACTGCAGTTATCAAAGGGGCTGTTCATGCAGTTTGTTCTGAAACAGGGATGAGATACTATCTTCAAAGATAGTATCTTCCAGTTTTCTGAATTTATTAGCTATAGACATAAAATGCATTGCTATTTCTATGCATACCTCCTGCCCCCCAAGCAACAACTTTGCATCACGCCTGTTTCTTGCTTTCTGTTGTGTAGTTCCCAGATCATGAATCCTGTTCCATCTGTTTCATCACCACCTCTAACTTCTAAGACAAAGGAGGTTGCAGACAATGAAAACCTTGATGTAAGTCAAATACTTTACCCTGTGTTTTTGATATTTCAGGTTCTTTAGTGGCCTGGTACTGGTTTTCTTTTTGAATATTTGAATCTTTCTACTGTATCTTGCTGAATATGTAAAGTAGACAAAGAATATAAATATAAACTAGGTGCTAAGGAAATGACAATAGCTTGACTGAATTATTTTACAGGACTTCTCTTTATGTACACAGCCACACTATAAAAAATCGGGGAACTGGGCACTGGATTTTCATGAAATCTAGGCAATCTTATACTGCAAAGGCTGTGACACGATGATTAGATACTGATAGTGTCGTGTTTCCTGTATCCATAATCTTTGGCATGGGTTTCATCTTTTTGACCTAAATGATACACAGTGTGTTGATAACATCTGCCAAAGAATATACTCAAGTTATGTCACAAGGAAAAGGGTAATAAAAATGGGAGTGGGTAGAGGAAAAGTTACAAGAAAAAGACAGTTTGAGGGATCCTGATTTTAATCTGATGTGCAGTTAATTAGTTCTTGAAGTAAAGATTCACTCTCTCCTTCAAATCTTCCTTTTTTTGTGTCTTCGTACTTCGTAGAAAATAAGCCACAATTTGAGCATATTGGAAAGATACATAGATTTCTTGTTAGCTGAAATGTTAAACTTTGAAAAAATAACTAGTCTGTATCCTCAGCAGATTTGTACTTTATATTAAAATTTAGAGCATTTTAATGAGTTCCTAAGTGAAACTTGGTTTTACTTCTAGTTTTATTTCTGGATATGCTTGAAATACTGGGTTGAATTGGCTTCAGCTTTCTCAGTGGAATGTATCTCTCAAAACTCCCTGCAATTATTTGGGCTGTTTCTTCCAAAGTCTCAGACTTCTTTGTAACTAATTTTTGCATTTCTTAAATCTCTTCCAGCAAGACCTTTGCACTTTCCTGATTTCACGAGCATGCAAAAATTCCACGTTGGCAAACTACCTGTACTGGTACGTTAGAAACTGTTTGTTTATACTGTGTCACTGTCAGAAATCAAAGCTATAATGACTGGAAAGATGTACAGCAAATGGTGATCTTCTTTGAGAAACAGAAAGTCCCAGTTTCTGCCAAGATGAAGTAGTGGTTTTAAATAATATGTATTTGAACAGAATTAGTAAAAGGAAGATGATGGTTTTTATAAATGCACAAATGTACTTTAGTTTTAGATGAAGATGATTTGTAGGACGTGAAGTACAGTGTTTTAAAGTATTAGGAAAGTATTTGCGAAAGGGTCATAACGCACCATTTTTTTGTGATAACCTAAGTATTTTTTAGATTTCTCTTGTGTTTATGCTCTGAACACAAAATATCATTGCAGATGTGTGCTTTCTTATAGGAGAAATTAAGTTGTGAATAGTTCATCTAGATAGGGGAGATGTAAAATCACTCATCTCAGGATCTTGTCTCAATTTGGTGGATTAAGAATGAAATTAGATGTCTCAACTAGGCATCTGCATGCTTTCTGAGTATGCATTTACAGATAGAATTATCTCAAATGAAGAAAACTGAGTTAAATAAACGTATATTCTGAAACTGTGTATATATATGCATTAATGTATATGTGTAAATGCATATACCCAACACATACAGCTCTTTACTTGTATATACACATGTATTTTAGAGACCATAGATGCCTTTTATTTGGCTAAACTTAAGACAAATGACTTGTTTATATCTTTATATGTGTAATAATTAAAAACACTAATACATACTGTGATATGTTAACATAGTGTGAATACTAACCACAGATAAGCCATGGATTAGGAATGGAGTGTGATATATAATGTAAACTTTCTAAACTGTTCTTATAAATTTTTTACAAGAATTCTAGCCTGCCCTGGAGGGTGATTCCATTTGTGAATGTCTATTTAGGACTTACTAGTTCATTGTTTTTTCAGTAGCTTAAATTGAAAATAGGCAAGTGCATGACTTAACCACAGTTCCTCAGTGTACATACTTACGTTGCAGTGGACAAAGGGAATGATTGGCTCAGAAAGAAGTACTATGAATTATTTAAATTATTAAGAGCCAAATGCCTGACCTAATGAAATCTTCATTGTTATTAGATCAGCGTATTTCTATCACATGGGTAAAAACTGTGCACTTTTATTTTGCAACATCTCAGGCTTTTAGTCTAAAAAATCCTGAGTATCTAGAACTCTGAAGTTTTGTCTTATGACTGAAAAAGAAAACAGAATAAATTTGTTTTCTTTCCAGACATCTCGATTTCTCAGTGAGAAAGTACAAATGCTTCAGCCACTGTTAGAACTGGCATCACCATAAATCTCCTTGACTGCTGATCAATTTGTTTCAGCTATTCAGAGACAGCATGCACCTAAAATAATCAGCGGAAAAAGTACCTTTGGAAATCAAACCTCCTTCTCATTCACTTGTCATTGTGAAATTATCCAATCATTTTATTTTAACTGTGCTTACAGAATTTGGTGCTCCTGCTTTTTTCTGACTCTCCTTTGGATGTGAGACACTTGTCCAACTGTGAAGTATTAATCTTACTCCTTGTTTCAAGATAGCTTTGAGAAAGTATCTGCAGCTTTTTAATAAATGAAGCTGGTGTGTTTCAATTCATTACATCCTCATTTCCTTGAAGTTTTATTACACAGTTTGTAAATATGGAGTAATTTCCAGACACATACTGCTGCCATATAATTTTTTGTTTTAGTGTGAAAACATCGTAGAACAATATATTAACACAGTTCTGGATGTAGTGCCCAGGTATAGATTTCTTTGAGATAATGCTGATGGAATAAGCTATGTATGCCTTATTTTAATATATATTACACTTTGTGTATTTATAAATAAGATTAGTAAATGCAAATGACACACATCTGCAAATGACAGACCTCTATTCTCGTCCCATAATCATTCAATTTCAAAAAGATTCCGTACAAGTGCATAAGGAAAGGATAATTTTAGCTGTCAGCATAAACTCAAAATGTGTTTGTTGAATGCATAGTCACTTTTGAATCCAAATCCATATGAACTGGCTTGCTAATGTCTTCCTTTTTTTTTTTTTTTAATAGCATGGTCATGTGTCTTTCCTGTACTAGTAAAAAATAGTAGTACTTTTCGCTACCAGAAGATACATTGATCAACAGAAAAATTCCATGCCTAGCTAGTTTTTGATTGTCAGTGCTGCAAATAGAAGACAAAAGCATTCCAAATGACTGCTTAACATATCAAAATAAGTATTAAGTATAACTCGTCCAAATTGTTTTCTAAATCCTGTACCTGAATCACAATTGTAAAAATAAGAAATTATTCTGGAGTATGCAAAGATTTCTTGTTCTTGCGGGTATACCTGAATAGGAAGTTTATAGCCACTGCATGTAAAGGGTAGTAGCACAGTGGATTGCCCACTCCTGTACTACTTGGTTGGAGTGTTGCTATGATTTGGGCTTCTGACTTGTCTTGTTTTGGTGGTGCCATTTCACTGTAAACAAAAGACCTCAGAAACTTTGTTGAAGTCTTTTAATCCAGGTTAGAATTTGACTATGCAGTTGTGGAGAACTGAACTTTGAAGAGTTCAGCTGTTGGTTGATACCTCATTTCAAAGATCATCTTTATTTTTAGTTCCAGGCCTGTAAAACAGTATGGCTGTATTTCACTCAAATTTTGTAGCAGCAAGGTACAACATAACCTGGGTTGGTTTTATGCTGCAGGTATGTAATAGTGGAGTGTGAAGACCAAGACACTCAGCAGAGGGACCCAAAGACTCATGAAATGTACTTAAATGTGATGAGAAGATTTAGCCAGGCTTTGCTGAAGGTAATGCCTATGTGTAAAAAAATACATAGTGTTTTGAGATTGTCATTCTTTAAAAAGGCACAGGTGCCTAGAAGGAAGGCAGTATGTATTGAAAATTTGAAAAACAAAACAAAACAAAACCCTTTGACTTTTGCTTGTGTTTGGATTTTGTTGTAGGTACTGAAGGTACTGAAAGAGAAAATGTCTTGAGCTTTTTTCTGCTTCTTTGTTTTAGTAATATGCTAGTTCCAAGTTTCCCTTCCTTGTGTAATCAGTTTTGTTGGTTTTTATTAATTTACTTTGTGTTTATTAGAAGAGCTTGTCCCTAGCTGTGCAAACTGAGACAATTGAGTGCAAATTTTCTCTCAAATTTACAGTGTGTATCAGCAGCAGAGGGTGCTAGAGCAGCAGGGAAAAAATGCAAATCCAGACAAACCAACAAAAACTTTAGTGATTTAGCCTCTATAATTTATAGCACATAAGCAGTCTCTCCTAATTTTATTGTATCTTGCACATCATAATAATTCTCATTTTAGGGATATTAGTCAAGTGCTTAGTGATTTTTTAGAATATTCTATGTTATTTTCCTTACTAACTTACTTTGGCTGTGTGAATAGGTTTGTGATGCATGGCAGTGCACTACTGAAAATGTTGATGCCAATTGGAGTGCTCCGGTAGATGAGATAATTCATTGCCAGCTGACAGGAGATTGGTCATTATTCATTTATCTCTTAAAAGCCTAGAAGTGTAAGAATAAAATAATAATTTCTAGATAAAATAGTTCCAGGAGAAAGAACTAATTTTGTTTCATTTAATTCACCTAGGGTGATAAGTCTGTCCGAGTGATGCGTTCGTTGCTGGCAGCCCAGCAGACATTTGTGGATCGGCTGGTTCATGTCATGAAAGCTGTACAGCGTGAGAGTGGGAATCGTAAGAAAAAGGTAACTAAGGGAGTATAAAACTTATCTCTGACTAGGGTATGTGACAGTGGAAATGTTAGCTTTTCACTTACAATTATTGGCACTGATATTTGTAGCAGATGTCCATCTGTCTTACAGCGATTTTCGTTAATGTTAGACAAACTTTGGAGAGGATTAGATGGGTCAGAGGTCAAAAATGCTCTTCAGGTTCACAGTTTAAAACCAGACAAGGCCCTTGCAAAAAAATCTTGGGGTATTTTCGCAAAAGAAAGATAAGAGAGTAATGGAATACTTGGTCATATAAGTGAACAAATTTGGAGGACATAAGAAAGTTGCAGATGTTATTGTGGTGTGAGAAATATGCCAGGGCAGTAATGATATTTTATTAGTAATAAGGTTTTCTTTGTTCCAAGGGCAACAGAACTAGACATCTACAAGGTATATTTTGAGCAGAACTTTGCCTTCTGTTTCATCTTGAGGGAAAGGATTTCTATCATAGGTACATTTTAAGAAGCTTTGTTTTTCTTCTTTAAAATATTTTAAGTGAACTTGACAGGTGGATATTGGGAGGAAACATGAACTCTAATTTGTGTTTTGTTTTCCTCTGACACGCATCCATATTTTTAAACATGGATTTTTGTAACGACTCTTTTCACGTTTTTTCATTAAATCTGTGGGATGTATTTGTGCAGGACAATGAAATGTTTAAGCATTTTATCATTTTTATAAAATTTTATTAATATTGTATGTATCAGTAATACAGGCTTAATCACCAAAAGAGGAGAGTTTTAGGTTCTGAAGAATCTATTTCATGCTTTTGAAATACATTGGTAGTGTTCTGTCATTTTATTATTATTTTTTTTTATAATTGCCAGGATATTTCTGTAACACTAAGAAATACGTGGCTTTGATTTTTGAATTAAAATCTTTCTAGCAGCAATTAACCATTACAGCTATTCCTAATAGTATTGGGCTACCTTTCTGTTTATAAATGCCTGTTATAGTTAGTAAGGGAAAATACTAAAGACTTTTAGGTATTTGACCTTTATTTTGTAGGACACCAAGTGTAAAGCACTTGAAGATTGACTGGTGTTGTGTTTCTGGTATCTACAGATGTAGGTATGTGCAGCAAGTCCTGAAATCAGATCTGTGAAAGCTGTTGGCAATTTGGTTCATTGGCAGAGATGTCTTTGAGTTCACTAAAAGCTCATTGCTGAACATTTGAATCAAGTTTATAAAACACAATTAACATTTGATACTAGAATAGAAAATAAATCATGCTGCAGAAAATTCAGAAATATTTTTTATAAAACTGTTATACCTGGCTTTTATAACATTGCTTGACTGTTCTCAAACTAAATAGAATACCTGCTTTCTCAGATTACTGCAAACTGAGAATTTTCATTTCACTAGATTTTGAGTGAAACCTTGATACTT
Organism: Phaethornis superciliosus; assembly: GCA_023637945.1. NCBI lineage: Eukaryota > Metazoa > Chordata > Aves > Apodiformes > Trochilidae > Phaethornis > Phaethornis superciliosus. Next base: position 67,033,136 of record JAJQWJ010000004.1, read on the forward strand.
CGGAAGACTAAAGAATTTAGTAAAGTGGATATTTACTAATAGTGTATCATTTATTACAAGACATAACTGTCCATATATACCTCGTATATATAGTATGGTGATTTATTTTTTAAGTATGTTTTTATTCTTTTAGAATGAGAGGCTTCAAGCACTGCTAGCAGATAATGAAAAGATGAATTTAGCAGATATGGAACTTATTCCACTTCCTCTGGAGCCTCAAGTGAAAATTAAAGGGATAATCCCTGAGAAAGCCACGCTCTTCAAGGTAAAGAGATCTGAGTTTCTAAAGTACACAAAAATCTTAGAAGCAGTAAATTTAGAAAAATTAATTGAAATATTTAAAGGAACTGACGTAGTCAAGGCAAAACATAACTGTAACGTGCTCTTGAAGTTATTAGACAACTCTTTTTGTTTTGAAACACTGTTTTGTCAAATTAATATCCAGAAGGCATTCTCTGCCAATAAAAAAATTCTCAAGCTGATGGGGGAAGCTGTGTTGATTCATCATCTCCACTAGGTCATAAATTCATTATGTGATTTCAAACTTTGACAGCCTGCAAGTTGACCGTGATATTACAAACATTTAGAGATGAATGTTTTTGCATAGTTTTCTTCTCTTGATTTCCCAGTTTTGGCTTACTTCTGTATATACCACTGAGTCTTCCAAGAGTACACTTCTTCAACTGCATGGTATTGTCATGAAAGCAGTGTTTTGCAAGCTTGGGTCATATAGGGTGAATATGGGGCAAGGGAAGAATGTTGACCAACAGACTGCTGCAACACAAATTAAATGTTTCCTTTCAAAAGCCACAACTTGATCATGACAAGCTCAAGTCAGATAATCTTGTTGCATATTGACCTTCTGTAGCAATGTCAAAAATTTAGAACAAGAAATATGAGATGTAACTTATTTCTGAATCAGAAGTGATTTTATTACTGTTGATTCTGAAGGGTTACAAATTTTTATTTTGTTGCTCATTCTGTACTGTGGGATTAAGACCATAGAAACTGAAAGAGGGAAGAATGCCTTAATTTTTGGTGCTCTTGGACATCACATGACAGCTTTTACAGATTTATGTAAAGAATAACTTTTTATTTATGGAACTTAGTTTTGAAACATGCAAGATCTAATGTAACTGCTCAAATGTTAAACTGTATCCTTTTTTTATTATTATTTTGATTTGGTATTTTTAAGGAAAGTGACTAGGTCAGTTGCAATAGATGAAATCATTCATGTAGGTAATTGATCCCCTGCAACCCGTTTTATGCAGAGAAATTGCAAACAATCAAATTGACTTTCTCAAACAACCATGTAAAAGGTATTTTTGCTTCTACTAAATAGATTAAGGCAGCAATTAATTATTTAAGATGTCTTGCCCATAGCATTTCTTTGACGTTTAGCCTATAATTGTGTCTCCTTTTGATCTGGTCAGTTTAAATTTATTTTCTTGTGACGTTTGCTTCTATGTTGATTTGAATCACATACATACAAACAGAATTTGAATCCATCTCTGCATTCCTCTTCATTTTTGGGGGTGGGCAAATACAATCCTCAGTCCTTGCTACAAAAAGTGTAAGGTGTTTTAAAAAAGATACCTAGGTCACATTTGTTAACTGGAAGTAGTATGTTGTGACTGTTGAGTCGTGGTGAGTAACTTCTTTTAGAAGCTTTAGAATTGCTTCTTTTTCAGCAGACTTAAGGAACATGGAGAGAGCTCTGGTGCTTGTTGCCATACACTTGGTAGTCAAGTGGGACTGTTCTAAAACTTATTCTGAGTTTGATACTTGAATTCTGTGACCTCATTCTTCTGATCTGCAGTGCAGTAAACAAAGATTTATTTTAGAACTCCATTTGAGCAACATCTTAATATGAGTATTGCTATGAACCAGCTTAGTACAGTAAGTTTCCTTTTCCAGAGTGCTTTAATGCCTGCTCAGTTATTCTTCAAGACAGAAGATGGAGGCAAATATCCTGTAATTTTTAAGCATGGTGATGATTTACGTCAAGATCAACTTATCCTTCAGATTATTTCACTCATGGATAAGGTGAGAACTAGTAATACACATCCTTCTGTGTTCTTGAGCTTTTGTTTTTGAGACCTAGAATGATAAAATGCAACTCATTGTTAATAAATTCCAGGGTTCTCTAGGGTGACACTTATTTTCCTTGTGCACTGACCCCGTGTAGATTTAAATAAATAAAAATAAATTGGCAAACAGGTTTTTGTGCATTACTAATTTTGATGAAGAACAGTGGAGATCAATGTCCAGTACACATTCCTTTTAGAAACAGAAGTTGCTTTTGTGTTGTATTCATGGCAGGTTTTTTGTGTGTTGTTTTTTTACAGCTATTAAGAAAAGAGAATCTGGATTTGAAACTGACACCCTATAAAGTGCTGGCAACCAGTACAAAACATGGTATGAGCACTGCATTTTTGGGAAATGTATTTGGAGTAATCTGCTCCTTCTCTTCATAGATTGTTGTGATATACTATTTTCATGAGAGATTTTTTTTCATTAGCAGCTTTCTTAAAAAGAGCTTAAATGTGTACAAAAATGTTGTTGCAATTTAAGTCATAGAAGTAAACAGACTGTGTAACCACAGTATTACACAGGAGACTCAAAAAATATTCATTAAAAATGTCCAGTCTGGACTGGAATATATGACAGTGAGTGGTGGTGTTTTTGCTGCTAGCTTGCATGAATTCTAGAACACTTCTTTTTATGGATCTTTGCATGAAGCGGTGGAAAAAAAACAAAATGGAAGTATGAAAATTGGCTACACTTCCAGATATGATCTGAAGAAATATTTAGAAAACTATCCCTTCATGTTTTTCATGAAAACTTGTAACAGACTTTTTGTAAGTTACTTGGTGTTAGTAACAAGTTGTTTTAAAATGACTGAAGGCAGAAAATAGAGACCAAACATGGGATTTTGTTTTTTGTTGTTGTTTTGTTGGGGTTTTTGTTTGTTTTGTTTTTTTGTTTTGTTTTTGTTTTTTGGTGTTACAGGCTTCATGCAGTTTATTCAGTCTGTACCAGTTGCAGAAGTTCTTGCTACTGAGGAAAGTATACAGGTAAGTGATGGAGAATTTGTAAGTCATGTTCTGATCAGACAGGATATATTGCAGGCTTAGGTATGATACAGAAGTCTCTAGTCTTTCAAGTGATTTTTGTGTTTGTTGTTAGAAGTTAAATAATGGCTTGAAACATAAGGATATTACAGCAGACATTTTGCATAAAGAGTATTCTTAAATTGCCACGTGAGTATCTCATGTCCTAAATGCTATACCATTTAAATAATTAAAGGATAATGTAGTTGTGATATTCTGGCTTTGCTTTAGTGGTGGCTGGCAGACGCATGACACTTTCCTGTACTGTTTTGTATTAAAGTGTTTCTCACTCATTCAGTAATTTTGGCTTGATACTTTTTGACAAAGTATGTTTTCATGGTTTAGGTTTTTTTTGAAATAGCAAAATATTTAGTCCATTGAATTTCTGAAGGTTTTTTCCTTGCCATAGTGGATGTATAGATACTGGGCAATTACTTTCTTTAAATTACTATCTTTAATTTTTTTTTTTTAATTTGTTTTTAAAATTCTAGGTTTTTTTTACTTAGCAGCCTTCCTGTACCCACTGTGCAATTGTGTAGGGACATAAAATTGAAAGCAGGTACACAAAATTCATGCTAGTTTCAAGCACAGCACACAAGTTAGGTAGCAGAGCTCAGCTGGTTGAGATGAATATATTTAGGTTAAAACATACCAAATTGCCATAGGAAATATATTGCTAATAAGTTTTTTTTAATGAAAGCGCTACATGTTTGTTGTATTCAATTTGTCACAGTGCCTTTTTTGCCTTTTTATTTGTTGATGATGTAGTTTGCATTTGATTATGGCTCAGAAACTGGGAGCCCAAGGAAATAGCTCCCAGCTACTATAACCTACATATATTAAAAAAAAAAAAATAAATCAGAAATGCTTATCATTTTCCATTAATTAACATTTATCATTTACTTAACAAATGATACCACAAACTTATAATTTATCATTGATCAGACAATAACCTGCATCATGTTGCATAACTTTTATGAATTTTCCATTCCATTAAAATTGTGATAAGTTGCATTTACTATTCAATAATCATACACCTCATAAAGTGTTTTTTTGACAATCTGTTGCAATTTTGGGAAGGTACTATTTGTGTCCGTTACATGATTTTAGAAAAAAAAGAATTTAGAAATGCTTGTGAAGCTGTAATTTTGCAATTACTTCGTATTCTAATCTGGACCATATGCCCTATTGTTTTATATGCTGCACAGACCTAAGAAGCTATTCTTCCTGTGAACAATTGCTAATCTTAATGGACAAGACTGTAAAAGAACTTAGTTAATGATTAATTAACAAATCAATGGCAAAATACATTATATAGCCCAGATTTCCTGTCCTATGAAGCATGATAAAATAGCTTTGTATTACAGGACAGAGGAATAAAAGCTAAATGCACGTGTTCTGGTGTTTTTAAAAGGATGAGTACCATATCTGAAGATGAAAATGTAATCTAATATTGGCTAGTAATGCAGATCTGCTGGAAAGAAAACATGGTAGACAATTACTTACCTTATATCAACAATTTTTACCATTCTTGAAATTACAGTTCATGTTTTAGAAGTATTTCACTTCCACTCTGCATAGTTTAGCATTTGGGTGATCCGAAGCCTGATTTTTTTTTTTTTTTTTTTTTTTTTTTTATTTACATATAGCACATAAAATTTTGGAGCAGTGAAAGCAGATCACTGTAAGACCCTGTTAACCAGATAAAAACTTCATTCCACAGTTTGCTTAGGGATTTCATTTAACAGAATTTTTCTACACTTTCAGCTACTTTAATATATCAGAAAGGCTTGCTTCTCTAAGCAGAGATAATTAATGCTTTTTTTTTTTCTTCTTTTTTAAGATTCCCCTAATTTTTTTCCATTAGGATGTTAGGCACTTACATTATCCTGATGCTTACAGAGTTCTTTGTCCAGTGCTTGCTTTCCTTTATTTGCTTACTGGAAGAAACTTGCCCTGAGATATAGTTTACCTATCTTTTGTCCCAGTCAACAAAACCCCAGTTTTCTTCTGTGTAGCAGAAGGATGGGTTTTTACCCTGACCACGTTTCACTGGAAATGTGAAATGTCCATTTGACTTAAATTTTCCTCTAAACTTAATAGTGGTTGGTTTTATTTATCATAGAATCACAGAATGGTTTTGGTTGGAAGGGACCTTCAAGGTCACCCTGCATGTTCAGGGACACCTCCCAGCAGGCCAGGTTGCTCCAAGCCCCTATTTCCAACGCGGCCTCAAACTCTTCCAGGGAGGGGGCATCCACAGCCTCCCTGGGCAACCTGGGCCTGTGTCTCACTACCCTTACACTAAAGGATTTTTTCTTAACGTCTCATCTAAATCTCCCCTCTTACAGTTTGAAGCTATTACCCTTTCTCCTGTCCCTTGTAAAAAATCCCTCTCCACTGAGAAACTTGGAACATTGAGGAATAGTGATAATAAATTTGGTAGAATGTTTTTCCCAAATGTTTTTACAAATCTGAACAGTTAGTTCCACAGTTTCCTGTGAAAATATTCTGCAGTTGTAGTTATTAATCAGTAACTTTCTAATACATTATTAATTCAACAAAGTCATTAATAAAGAAAACAGTTTAATTTTATTTGAATTTCACTTCTCTGTCTTTTTGGTAGATGTATATGAAAATTAGGAAAGAAAACAAAGTGATCCAAAATTGGGATTTACTTTCCTGTTTGGGAGTGGTTGTTAATTTAACAGGTTGTAGACCATTGTCGTCTTGATATAAAGCTTGCTTTTACCAGTTCTAAAGATCCTTTTTCAGGTCACTGTTCCAGATCATTTGGAAAAATTAAATTTGTTGATGACTTCTCTTCCAGAACTTCTTCAGGAAACATGCACCTAGTGAGACTGGCCCTCATGGAATAAGTGCAGAGGTGATGGACACGTATGTTAAGAGCTGTGGTGAGTTACACTCTTACAGGTGGTAGCTTCATATCTGAAATAAAAAGGACAAGGTACAGGAGGTAGTAAGACATCAGAGTTCAGATGAGTGCAGATAGGGCACTGTGCATGTACTTGCTGTCAGACTCCCTGTGAAAATAATAGTTTTCAGTCACATACACTTCTTCTCCTCAGCACTCTATTTCATCTCCTTAAAGGAGACTGGAAATACTCTGCTGTCTACCAGTAATCTTAGCTCTGCCCCTTCCACAACATGAGTTTGTGTATTTATAATTTAGGGACATACAGAAGTATTTCTGTAAGAGTGAGGCATCTGTATTTGATATAGAATGGAAAATCTTAATTTGTTTTTAAAACACAGGATTTTTTGAGGTGAGGCTTCAAGTTGTTCCTCTTAGGTGTCAAAAAAAAAGTGGTTATGTAGTTCTTAATGAGTAAATTGATGACTATGTTAAGAAGTCACAATTGCTGTCCATTAAATTAAGAGCAACTGTATTCTACAAAAAAAAAGTAATTCTGTTGCTTCACAATATCTTCTTTCCCCAATTGTTCTCCATAGCACAGTCTTTATAACTGCTTCAAAGTTCTGGTTACCAAGTGAAAGTAAGAACTAAAACCATTTGTATGGGTCCTAATTTATATATCACTGCCAGGCTTACTGCTTAGCTTGTGAATAATACTGCTGATGTATATATTCAGATTCATATCAGTATCTATTGCTTGTTTTCAGTTATTATCTTAAAATACCTTTTGTTCAAAATGCATAAATTCTTTTTGCTCAAAATACTTCCTCGTCCTTTAAAGTATCTAAATCCCAATATTGAATGGATTTATGCTTTTAGTTTTAGGTGAGTAACTGTAGAGGAAGAAGAAAAATCTAGGCACTACTGAATAAACTTTAGAGTTTTAATTTACAGTACTGATAATCTTGATGAATCTTTACTAGCACCATCCCTACTCTCAGTCCCTATGGTATATTTGTTATTTGTGAACAGGAACTAAGATGATGTCTTATGCCGTTGTTAATTGCGTTCAATTTGTTGTTCTCAAAGAAAGGTACTTAAAATTGGTATTTACAATTTACTTGTTACAGCTGGTTATTGTGTAATCACTTACATCCTTGGAGTTGGAGATAGACATCTGGATAATCTTTTGCTAACAAAAACAGGTAATTCTTTCTAGCAGTATAGTTTTATAACAACAGTTGTTAAATTTCTATCGTATTGGTACTGTTTTGCTCCATTTTCAAGTGTAACACACTGAGTGTTGTAGATCAGAGTATATCATGTAAAGTTAAATTGTCTCATTTAAGGTAGTATTTGATCCAGTGAATCAAAGATAAGGTTTAAACTGCTAGTAATATGAAGTGCCAGCTGAAGAATAGGAAAGCAAGCAGATTCCTCTCCTCTAAACACATTAGTAGGCATGATACCATATAATGTGTATCTGTTACATGGTTTTGATGTCGGTTTAAAACCCATTTAGATGTTTGTAGGCAATGGAAGTCTAACTTCACATTAACACAGACATGTTCATGAGCACTGAAGGCTTTTTCTAGTTTTCAGTTGGCTTATTTTACAGTTATGTTTTCTACTGTCTCATTTCTTTACTCTAAAAATTGACCAGTAAGTTATTTTATTAAACATTTTCCTTGACAGATGGTGCTTTTTTGGAAAATAGTCTGGGCTAAGTATATGGTAAAAATTGGTTGCCTTTACCTAAGTCATAAAATGTTTCACTGTTACCTTAAACTTGACTAAGATGATAATTACTTTGATTTTATTTTATTTTTTTTTAAACTTTTGGTCCACAGCTGAAAAAAAGGATGCGTTAATAATATATGTGACTCCCACCCCAAGTATCTTATTTAGCCTTTATCAATTCCTTATTTTTTCATTAGATTGTTACATTCCAGAATAGTGAATTTTCTTTTTGATACCGCTTAAAAAACTAAGATGTCCCCATTGGATTCCAGTTGTATTTTAATAATTGTCAAATCAATTTGCTTTTTTTCATGTGCTATTCTAAATGCAGTAGATGTTTAGACAAGCATTTTCAGTAGTCATATGGTATTGGTTCTAATCTTGATGACTTTTCTGAGGCATCTGTATGAGTTCTCTCTCAGATTTGACTTTATTTTAAATGAACTGGTTCTGTGAGCTTTCATTTCTTTCTAACAAATATTGATGCTATGTATCAGAAGTGGGAATGTCATGTGAGACCTGTCAGAGTAGGGCTCACTTCAGCATTTTCATCCCTCATGAATGTTGTGGTTTTGGTGAAAAGAAACCACCACTGTGCAGCACAAATCCAAGTGTTTCATCATCAGCCTAAATGAGTTGGCTGGACTACTCAACTCCAGTTGAAATTATGTATATTTTTGAAGTCTTCTTTAAAAACAAAGAAGGAATTATACTCTTCAGTGTAGACAAAGTCAATATAAAATTCACAGCTGGGAGAGAGAAAGTCGTAGTTACTGATTTGAAAATTAAGATGCTTCAGCTATTACAATGCTCTTACAAGGCATCCCAGTGCCTTGGGATGGAGAAAAATTAAGAGTGTTTTCACTGAATATGGGTCTGTGTGTAGCTACATGAACTTTCAAAGCTTTAGCAAACCAAAACACTTCTTGTAGGGGAAAAAATGTTGGAATTATTTTGCTTGTTTGTTGGTGGTTTTTTTCTTGCTTACCTCCCTTGCTTAACTACAACTTTCCATAGGACTTCTGATACCTTCAGTATGTTCATTGCATAGGGATGAAGAGTTAGAAGTTGTGGTTAAGTATTTTTTACAAAATGTTTCTTGAAGCATGTAAATAAAAAATGTTATTTGTGGGAAAGTAATGCATCTGCATGGACGGCTTGTTAGTTTGTAGATATGACTGAAGCATGTATTACTTTGAATCAGCATATTCTGTTCATGAAAGGGTAAAAAATTAGACATTGGGCCTTGATTAGAATAGGTCTTGCTCTCAGCACATGGGTGCCTAGAGGTGTATTTTTCAGGTGTATTTTTCCCTGTCTGCTTGGAAATGAACAAATGGGAATTCAAAAATGTCTTGAGATATCGTTGGTTTATGTCTAAGGTGACAGGTATAAATCTTTCCATAGCAGGCACTGTTTACATGCTCAGAGTAGTAATGTTTTAGGGTTTCTATTTCAGGCTCCAGTTGCTTTTATCTATGTTAGAAAGAACAGCACGTTAGCTGTCTGCTTTAGTGGAAGGATTTAAACAGTACAGCAGAGGGCAGCACACACCCACAATATGTTTTGACTCTGAAATTTTTTTGATCTGCTACCTATGCTGTCATGTACTTTAAGAGGTTTTTTGAACTATTGAGAAAATTCGTATATTCCAAATATAACAAAGGTTTTCTACAAAGGCTTGTTTGTTGCTACCGAGAATCCCATAGACTTAAGGTAGAAAAATTTAACTTAATTATTCTTTTGAAGAATGGAAGCTCCGAGTACCTTTCTTCAAAATTACATGTGTATCCTTTCCTGATAATCTTTATGTAATGAGTTGAAGCTTTTCAATAGGATAAAGAATGCAGGGTACCAGCTGTGAGTGCACATACTTTTTCTTGGGTTTATATGGCAATATATATTGTTACCTTTTTTAGCTCTGCCTATTTGTTTGGTGGATGTAGCCAGATCTTTGTTGGATTCCTCCTAAATGAGTGGTTTTACCATCTCCTAACATATCTGTGCTTGTAATAAGTGCAGTGTAATTTAAATACTAAGTAGAAGACACTGAAGTTCATAATAAGAAATTGTTTCCTACTCAATGTTAGAAATGTCTTATTTTGCAGTGTAGGATGAAAAAATCTGTTATCAGGGTGAAGCAACTTGTCCTTTCTTTCATGACTGTTTTATGCCTCTGATCCTAGAAACAGAGTGACTTTTGGTTTTTAAGTAGTCTCAAAAAAGATTTGTTAAACATTGCACCAAGCTTCTCGAGGGCAGCTGTAGAACTTCCTGTTTCTCCTGGAGATGAAATATGTTACTGATTGCTGTAGGCTTTAATTTTTTGTTTCCAGATCTATAGCAGCAGAAATTACTGTCAATGTTTCCCAGCTGAATACCCAGCTTTAAGTAATGTTGGTGCTTTTCAGATTGCAGACTGTTCATATATAAATGACAGGAGCTGATGTGCCCTTTGTTGGTTTGGAATGAAGAGTCTGAAGGGTTAGGAAGCTGGATTTTGGTGTTCCAGATGTATCTTGTTCAGTTAGCTTTCATGCAATGTGTGTCATGCCAGTATGTTTCAATTACATAGTGCCTTCCCTTGGAAATTCTTTCTCCTGCATTTGTTGCACTCTCTGTTCTGGATTGTGGAGTTGGGATCTACTTACCTGGCTATCACCCAGGTATGGTTGTGTGCTAAGCCCAATGAAGGCTTAAGACAGTCAGTACAGTTATCATTAGAACTTGCTAGTTTCACCTGTGATACACAAGTGAGGTTTCCCATACCAGTTGAGATGCTTTAAGACTTAGCTGGTTCTATGGGCAGAGGTTTCACAAAGGTTCTGTCACATTTGCAGGTTCTGTGCAGTATTTTAGAACGTCGTAAAACAAAGTGTTATTTTTGAGTAGCACTGTGTATGTCTGTCTGAGAATGTAATTTTCACTCTGGTAGCTTAATCATTCTGCAAGTTCCTGTTACAGGTTCCCTGAATGCAGGCACTTTGATCTGAGCTCCATACCTGAAATTGCTCTGCAGCAGTAGAGAGAACTTCTGTGTGGATAATATTAGGTTATTAATGTCTGAGGGCTGGTGAAAGACTGAGAGCTGAGAACTTAAAAATCACATTTGCTTTTAGCATCCTGTATAAGTGAAAGTTCTGCGTTGTTTTGTCATTTAACACTTAGATCTACAGCTGTGGTCTGTCTTCAGTGTGAAATGCACCAACTAACTGAATGCAGATTTTGGTTAAATTTATCTTCTGTCCTCTTAAAATTCTATCTTAAATAGAGGAATTTCTAGATCAAGGTGATATTTTCTGTTTGAAGTTCCCATAATTTACAATAGTTTCTTTATATAGAGCTGGAGTATTTAAGCTATTTTCATCTTGCTTTTTATGCTACTATCTAGTATTTTATGGCACCACACCTCAGATAGTTGCCAGAAAGTTCTTCAAGCTTTTTCTTGTCATAGAGCTAATATTGAGTGATAATCTAATGATCACATTCATAAATATAATGAAAATGGGTTATTCAGTTTTCTACCATGATACAAATTTCACTTGGGATAATCACTGGAAATACTTACATCTTTTTATCTTAGTATTAACAGATTTCTAATTATCATGTTTATTAACAGGATAATTTTTTATTAGTATAAAAATTATACAAGCTTCACATAATTTTCAGTATTAAATATACAACAGACTTCATTTGTTCAAAGCAAGCTTTTTCTTCATTTTTTCCAATTGTAGTCCTCGAGGAGTGGAGCTTCACTCTAGGAAGCTCTAAAACCTCAGTCTGGCAGGTCAGTCTTTACTGGAGGTGTGTGCCTTCAGGCAAGCATCAAGGAGCTTCTGTCTGTGTTCCATACTATAATATGCTGGTTTAATCAATCCTGGAGGAGCTGCATGAACCAAAATTAGTTAAGACTCTGTTTAATACATGGATCTGAAAAATATCACATGTACTTAATGTATTTAAATAAAAGCTTTTGACATATATTGTGAGTCAGCCTAAAACTCCGCTCAGATTTGAAGGACAGCTAGGGAAGCTGTAATGCAGAATGGCCTCACCTTGTACTTTCTTTTTATTTACTCATTTTTAGGAATGAAGTCTCACTTTTTGATACCTCATTAATTTATATGAATGTATATCAGTCATTCATTGAAGTATTTTTGAATGTTTCAGATGCATCTTTGTTACTGATTTAAATTATTAATTACCACCTGTTATTTCCTATCTCCAAAGCAAAATAGAATGATGTAATTGCTGCCACAAGAGTTATTATTTTATTCAAAATGTTGTCCCTTGACTCGTCAAGGTGACAGCTTTGAACAAGTGAACAGAAAACTGACCCCCCCTCCAAACTTTTTAATTAAACATTTTTTTTGTAAGTTAATGGTGGGGTTGTGTGTATATATATATCAATGTACCTACTTCAACAACTTAGTGTACAGAAATGTGCTCTAAAAGTAACTCCTCTAACAGCTTTAAAAAAACTTTTGAATGAAGAGGATTCTTTTTAGCACAGTTAGGTATGAAAGATGTCATGGTTGTGGCATTTATCAACTGTCAGATACTTTGCCTGCTTATTAAGTGTCCTTGTGATTTCCTTTAGAAAACTGTCTGTTATGTAATTTATTTATTGAGTAGAGTTTGTGACAGATCTCAAGCAGCCTTTTCACATTGTAGGGCATTATTCTATGATACAGTCAGAGAGGGTGGCTAATTGAAAAATACTGGCTGTTACATTTTTTCCAAGAGTGCTGATCACCAGAGCTTATGAAAATATCAAAATGGATACAAATCCTGCAGATAAAAATACCCATTGGGAAACTGAACTCTGTCATTGATGTTGTTCAGTTCCACATCTCTGAAGGAAGTATCCATATAGGTTCTGTGGTGTCTGTAACTGGATAACAATTGAAGCAATGATTTTCTGCCTTCTTGTTTAAAAGTTCTTTCATCTTGTATCTAAATTTCATTCTCTTCTATAAACTAGTAATTTAAGACTTTAATTTATTAACATTACTGGGTGGATTTGCTTTGGATGCAGAATTTACCTACTAGTTCAAACAAACACCACCTTTTTATACTTCTTATTTTATTTTGTGAGTCCTCATTATTGCAGAGTTTAGGAAGATGGTTTCCCTCTATCCTAGAGAAACTACCTATCAGTTTTCATTTATATATTTCTTTAAATTTTTATATGTTGCCTGGCATAGCAGCTTTTGTAATGACACAAGTAATTGTTTATATTACACATTCAAAACTGAAAATTTGTTTGCAGAATGCTTTTTTTTTCTTTATGAAGTCAGTATTTTCCACTTAAGAAATGAGTCAAGAACATTTCTAGAAATTGGCTTCCTAAGAATTATTAATTATACTATTTTGATTTCTGTTATTTTTGTTTGTATATTTATGTAATATTTAATCTTCAGGTTATCAAAATGTTCTAGTAGTTTTTTGAAATTGCTTGTGTTAGTTGCTTGTTTTGCCACTTCACTGGATCTCACATGCATATGTAGTATCCAATAAATGCCTGAGCAATATTGTTAACATCATGGCACACAAGCACACAAGAAGCACGGAAACTTTTTTGATTGGAAGGGAGGTTGCATTGTGCATTTGGAGCAAGAAATATACTTTTTTTTTTCCCAAGTTAATGTTGTAGGAACATTTTAAATGTCGTCAGTTAATAGGAGAAGGTAAAGGTAGTGATCAAGTGATGTAACTGTTGGATTTTACTAGTGAAACTATATGAGACAGACCAGCATTTGAAATAGAATTTCAAGTACTGATTTCTAGTGAAGTTTTTTCAGTCTGTTGGTAAAAGAGTTTTGAAACAGCTTGAAATATTATTTGGTATTTAATGGCTTCAAAAAGTTTTAGCATCAGGAGTCGTATTTTTCCTTTGGTAAATTTTAAATACAAATAAAACAACGTGCTTCATGCTGCAGCAACCAAATGACATTCAAAAACTCAATGCATTCAATATTTTAATTTTCTAACAAATTCTAAATGTGCAAAGAATTATTAGTATATAACTACATTTGATATCTGTTTCAACCTTGATTCAGTGTTAATATGCTCCACATATTTTAAAAAAGAACAGCAAAAAAACCCTCATCTCTCAATGAACTTGAAATTAGCTTCACTTTTTTAAACTCGTATCTTCCTGTTGTCAGCTGAACAATTAATATATGTGTTTATAAGCTTTATAGCAAGCACTGAATTGTTGTGGTTTGGGTTTTTTTTGAGAACTGCTTAGCACCATGTAGAGATTGTGCTTACAGACTATGATTTTCCAGGTTCTGCATGAAGATGTGAAACTATGTGACGTATAAGCATTTATGTTTGCCTTTCCTTCTTCTTCAGGTAAACTATTCCACATCGACTTTGGTTATATTTTGGGTCGGGACCCTAAGCCTCTGCCTCCTCCAATGAAGCTGAACAAGGAGATGGTGGAAGGGATGGGAGGCACACAGAGTGAGCAGTATCAGGAGTTCCGTAAGCAGTGCTACACAGCGTTCCTACATCTCCGCAGGTAACAACACTGTAGGGATGCTGAATTTAATCAAGGCCACCATAAACCAAGAGAGGACTACATGAATCAGAGAAAATACTAGTGTTGAAAACTCAAAAATCATGGGAAGTCTAAATGTTGACACGGGAATATGAAAGAAACAAAGAAGTTGAAAAGATCACAGTGTTGCCCTGGAATGTCATTGTCCTACAAATTAAGGTCCCTGGTTTTGTGTGTTTAGTAACCTGAGTAGCTTTTTCATAACTCATGTGATGCATTAAATTTTATATTGGTTTGGGGATTTTTTTTGTCTTTAGATGACTTTTCTCTGGTTATTATTGATAAGTAAATGTCCTTTAACTCTTTAGTCATTACTTGTTTGCTGCTTTATCCTCCTTCAGTTTCAATTAGACATGATCACATTTTGGCTTGATGATGGCCCATACATAAACTTAGCTGGGTTCAGGTTCCAGAGGACAAAAATTATCTACTTGTAGTGACAATCAAGTTTCTATAGATACCCATAACTGTGACAGCTAAGGCGTCTCTAGATTTCATTAATTTATGAACCAACAGATCTCTCCTTTAAACTTAAAATGAGTTTAATTCTTTTGCAGTGACTATTACTTAATATCAGCTTTCTCAGCCAAGTATAGCTTAAATTTGTTTTGTTAGAACAGAGACTATATAAGCACTCTTGGTCTCCCCAGTGATTTGGCTTAGTGCATCTTCAACGGAAATTAAAGAATTCCACTCTAGTATCAAGATGACATAATTTAAACCTGCAAATATGTGAAAAAGTATTAGAAATATGAAAAGCATATTTGAAAAGTACATGTAGTATGAACAAGGCAGGCAGTCAATAGAAAACAGAAATCCTGCATGTGATTCTCCACTTGTGTAAAATGAGAGTAAGGAGGTAGTTTATAAACTGATATTAATGGCTTAAGAGCAACTCAGTAGAATAAAAAAATAGCATATGTTTCTAGCAAATTATACTGACCATTTCAGAGGACCATCAGAAAGGCTATTTTGTGTATTTTGTGTTCTAAATTTTTTTAAAAACACATAGTACTGTGGTTCTTACTTATTAAATACTTGGGTTGCTTTTGTTGCTTAAATTTAGTGGTTTCAATGGAAAGGTCTGTTGTGTCAGTGAAGGATTATCTATTGCAGTAATTTATGTAATGATTTGCTACAAAGATCATCATTAAGTGTGGAGTATAGCAGTAATTTGGCTGTAAAACTAAGCTGTAAATCAAGATGGTTTCATTTTTAATGTCTGGGATTGTAGTTGTAATTATAGTCTCTCCAATATTTGTTCAGTTTAATAGGAAAGTATTTTTAAATGGTTCTGGATAAATATCTTTAGGGCATTCAACAAAGACAACAAAGGATAATATTAGTATTTCTGTAACTGTTACTTTAAGCAGCTAGAACTAAAAAGGTTAGTTATTGAAAAAAGAATAATTAGAATGTCTTAGTTCTCACAGTTCTGCATGTTGACACAAATTCGTTCGCAGATTATTCTTCTGGCTAAATAATGTGAAAACAACCTCTGCTTGCTAAGACAAAATGCAAACTCCATTTGTCATCCCTGTTAATTTCTTTTTTCTTTTTTTTTTTTTTTTTAAACTTCCCTGGGGTACAGAGTTTTCTATGTATTTCAAGTACTGTATCTCAGTATTTCAGGAATCATTGTGGAAATGGATGTTGCATCGTACAAACAATCAAAAGCTATAAGTGGAAAAATAGTTTTGTTCATTGCTTTACATTGGCAGTATTTTGGCATATGCTCACTGGTGTACAATGTACAGTCTTATGTTGATTTGTTTTGTTTTTTGTTTTTCAGGTTGTTTTTTTTTTGTTGGTTGGTTGCTTGGTTTTTGGGTTTTGTTTTTTTTCCCAGGAATCAGGGGAGGTGTGTTACACTTTTTTGAGAAACAATAAGTCATTCGTGTTTGTTTGCCAGAGGTACTGAAATGAAAGAGCAGTCTGTTTTGAATGTGCTGCAGGGGAAATTGTCTGGTAGCAGAACTTGCATTCTTACTTGCATTATAGCAGCCTCTTACTCCTCTATTACAAATGTTGAGCCTATTTAAAGGCGTGCAAGTCTTGTTAAAGTTTCAGCATTCCCTTCCTTCCAGAATTCCTAGTTTGCACATCTTCAGCAGGATCCAGCATAGAAGAATCTAGCCACAATATTTGAGAGTCTCTGCTAGGGTGACATTCTGGATTGTATTGTTCCTTCCTAAATATGAGTTTCCCCTGTGTTAGTCATTTGAAAAGTTTGATGTTCAGTTTGAGTTAGTGGCTATAGCTAAGGGGTAGGAAGTAACTAGGGAAAGAACCTGTAGTTTGGGCTAGCATTTGCTCTGTATGGCTGGGGATATCCAGCTGGCTGGACCCACTGTTTTTCCTTACTCTGTTCTCAATTGTGGACAGAGAAAGGCCATATAGATCTGAATAAAAAATACTGTAGGCAACAGTGGAAAGGTGTGATGGCCCATAGGAAGTTCTGATGCTTTGGAAAGGCTGTAGAAAGGCAGTGCAGGGCATAGGTAGTTTTTCTAAAAGGTGGGAGTAGCTGGTGGAGAGAGAACAACAGTGAACCAGTAAGATCAGGTCAGTTTTGCTTGAGTTTGGACTGTGAGTAAATACTTACGGAAGAATAAATGAGAATAAATGTCATGGTTATGTTACAGGTAATTGGAACATGATGTCATGGATGGAGTGATGGAATTCACTTGCAAGAAATAGAAGTACCAATGTGTTTATTGTCAATTGACACTGACCAGTATTAAGGATTATGTGGGCACATTGCTCACTTTATCTGTTGGCTATTGTGTTAGCTGCTGGCCAAAATCCACTTTGGGGTGGATGCAGCTATCTCACAGGACCAGATACATCCATCCTAACTACCACTGGTGGTTATGGCAAGGAGATGAAGCTGAGGTTGAGGGGGTGGAGAGCACATGCTACATATGGTAGTCACTGGGGGGTGTACATAGTCTTGATAAGAAGTGACTACGGGGGTTTCACCAGTTCTACTGCAGAAAAGGCACTCTTGTTTTTTAAATCAAGAATTTAAGAGTTAGGCCACGTAAACAAGGCTTTAGTTTGAGACTGCAGGTAGTCGTGTGCTTTCCCATCCTGTTGTTGTAGTGGAGGTTTGTGGCTTCAAATTTGGTAGAGTATTGCAGTGTCAACAACCTAAATATTTGTTTGGTTTAGGACATCTGTATGCGAAGGAGCCAATAAATGTTGAAAAAAATGAAACAAACCCCCCCCAAAAAACCAACCAACAAACCAAAAAAGGAGCACTTAGGATCATGCATGTATTTGATGAGATATAAAGCATCTGAAACCAAAAATTACTGTCGCAGTGAGAATCTGAATTTCTGTCTGATACTTTTTTTTTTCTTGGTATGTATGAGGTCTCTTCTGGGTAGGAGCTAGAGGTATTTTGCTGGACTTCTTTAATTTCTTACATTTTCTCCAAAATTTCTTCAAGTAAGTTTAATTGATACTTCAGCATAGCTGACTTCTTACTTATTTTGTATGTTATTCATACTGGGTTGCGAGGAAAACAATGCATTAATGTGTGAAAGACTGGGTCAGGTTTAGGTATGTAAATGAAGATCCTTACACCTAGAAACACAGAGCCCCTAGTTCATTCTAGCTGTGTATGGAGGCCATTCCAGGGGCCTTTGTGATGTAGGTATTGAAGACAAATGGTATGATTTGCACGTGTCAGTAAAATGTGTAGTCTTAAGTTGATTTTCTGCTGTCAGTTGACCAGGATATTGCCTATGGGAACTGCCAGCTGTCTGAAGCAGGAATCTTTTCCTCCCTTGCCAATTCCTAGTTTCAAAAAAATCTGTGAAATATGACAAGGATCCTGCAGGCAGCTATAAAATTAACTTAATAAGCTCTTTTTCATCCTTAGGCAGCCATCTAGTTGATTACTAAGTTAAAGAAATGTTGGGGTGAGGGACAGAGGAGAGACTTGCAGATAAATATAGAGAGCAGCTCTTTTCTGATTTTTATCTCTTCTTGCTCCATACTCGCTCCAAAATAACCTTGTCTTGAATTATTTAATGACGTTCTTCAGATGATCTTATGCTTCCAGTCCTTTTACTCAAGGACCAAAAATCAAAAGATGTTCACTGTATGGAACAGAACCAGCTCTTAATTGTCATGTAGCACTGGTGTCTAGGCCTTTGAAATCTCTTGTACAACCCCCCATCATTCAAATAATCCCAGTAACCTGTAGTGCTTGTAAGCTTACATCCTTTATGTGGTTTGAGAGCAGAATTGACTCAAGACTCTGGATTTCTAGGTCAGTTCAAAGGGAGAAAGAATTACTAGTGGAAGCCACCAATGACCTAGGAAGTGATGTAAGATGATGTAACTGCCTATTTAAAGTGAGATTTGCTTGTTTCAGGCAAGTAGAAAAAAAATGTTGTTAAAACCTGTGGTGACTCTGCCTAGCGCCAAAGCAGCTTGACTACCTGATTTCTTAGCCAGAACTGAAACAGTGGTAGTATAGCTTTTCTTTCTTTCTTCCTATATTCCTTTTACTCTATGATAAAAGTGATATTTGTGATTCCAGCCCCTCACCCCTGGAGAAGGAAAGCAGAACAGGTGAAACAAGTGATACGCAGACTTCTGTGAAAACACTTTATTTTAAATGTGTGGTACAAAGGGCTAAAATTTACACTGGAATGTGTTAGGTAGTACTAATTGCAGTTATTAATGAAGTGTTCAGTTTTTGATGGAATTGTGTATTTCTGGAGAGATTTTTTTGAGCAGTGCTTACTCTGTAAAATACGGTAATGAAGTAGTACTTTTTTTTGTATAGTTAAATATTTCGTTCTCCTTGTGGTTGTCAGTTTATATATATTCATTAGCTTGCTTCTGAACAAGTTTTGCTGCTAAGAATTCACTCTGTCATCTGTGAAGCTCCTATTGCTCTTATCAAAGTAATATTTCAGATTTTGAAGCCAGTTACATACTTTGTCTCTGAAAGAAACCTAATGTCTTCACAGAGGAAAGAAACTTTCAGTTTATGTCGAACAGATTGAAAATTATCCTTTCAAAAAGCAACTAGCCACTAATTGCCTGCCAGGGCAAAATGGTATTCTTTAAAAGAAAACTATATTTTGTCTTGTCTTTTTTAGTGATTATAAATTATCTTTGTAGTTTCTAAGTGTAGCATGCCTGCTAGTGTTATTGCACCTTAACTGAACAACTGAAGACTTCGTTCAGGCAAAATCACTTACATTCAACTTGATATGGCAAAAGCCCTTGCAGCAACTGGAAAAATAATTTCTTGTAATTTTGAAGAGTTCAGGTGTTTGAATTCTAATTTATATAACTGCTGTGTCACTGATAACCTCTTTTATAAGAAATAATCTTTGAGTCAATATTCTAGTATGTTTCTGTGTTTCTGTCCTGCTAGAGGTAGAAAATTATATTAAATCTTACAATATTTGAAATGAGCTTATATTTGATATGTCTCTGAATAAATGTTCTAACAATTTTAAGAAAATTATAAGATAACCAGAGCAATCTGTTAACTTTTGAGACAGACAGTGTTAAAATTTTCACTGCAAATATCCAGTATCTTACATTTTTAACATCTAACCTTTAACATAAATATGCTCAAGTAAACTCATCTCACCTGAATGCATCTCACCTGAAATATGCCATTTCAGAATAAGAGAACAATATGTTTTTAAGTTGTTTACAAAATGTCTTTTGTACAGTTTATGAAGTGTTTTACCTCATCTGCTCTTTTGCTTAGGTATTCCAACTTGATCTTGAACTTATTTTCCCTCATGGTGGATGCCAACATTCCGGATATTGCTCTTGAACCTGACAAGACTGTAAAAAAGGTAACTGGAAATGTTTCCTTGTTTTTCAGAAACCAAAGTCATCATGTCATGAAAGTTCCAGTCACTTGTGGTGACTTGTTTGTTACTAGTGACTTCACAATATTTGCTCATGTTTTGTAAGTTCTGAGCAATTTCTGGAATCATTGATGTTAACAGTAGCAGAATATACTTTTGAGATCACCTAGCACATGTACCCATAAATACAGAATTGCTTTCTACTGTCAACACAGTAGTGCACAGGCTGCTCTAGCACTCTGTTCCAAGTAGTATTTTAGCTTCTGCTAACAGTGGTCCACTGTTGGAAAACTTCTGTTAAGTGAAACAATCAGCACTTATTATACTGAAGGATTGTTCCATCAGTTCTAGAATCCTGCAAGTCATGGGTGGTTTTATAAAACCAGTCTACTGAGTGGATGAAAGCAGTGGGCTGGTATATCTTCATACTGTGAAAAAAAACACTTCCATGAAATATGTCCTGTAATTCTAACTTTATCCCTTTGCACACCAGCATGAATAATTTTACTTACCATTTGACTCTTCACCAACAACTGACAATAAAAATACTGGTTTCATGTTCATCTAGATTTCATTACACTTACATTTTAAGGAAATATTGGCTCTTTTATGAACTGATTGATAGTGAAGGGTGATCTGTTTTAAATCCACAAACAACTTTGTGGAGCCTCTGTATCCAATGGAAATCAGTTCAATGTAATTTTTATTTGAGCAGTGGATTTTTACAGAGTAGGCTGTTCTTCTATGTTTTCATTAATCAGCAAAAGCAGAGATTTAGAATCTTTAAATTAGTATTTCCTGTTCTAATACAGTAACCCTAAAGAAAACTATGTTATGGCTCCAAACAAAACTTTGCTTTTGCCTGCAGGCACTCAGGTACTTGTTCAGAGTTTCTTGGTTTGATATTGGTGCACTGAGTTTAGGTAGCTGTTCAGCTTCGTTTCCATAAATGCTGGGTTAGCCCAAAGCACTGTATTTTGTGGTAAAGGTGACCACATCAGTATTTGAACCCCACCTCTTTCCCAAGGTGCCCTGTAAAGATGGGATATACTGCTCATGTAAGATAGAGGAGTAGAATAGAAAATCAGAACAGTTCACTGCTTGCTAAGAGTTAGATGACGGGAGTAGGAGTAACTTTATTTCTTTTGAAGGAAAACACCTTTGTAACATCATGCATGCAACAGATGCATTTCATCTTTGTAGAGATGGCATGCATGGTTCTGGCTTCCTGTTGGAAAAATGGGAAGAAGTAGGGTTTTTTGTATGAATGTTGGGTTTTTTTGTTGTGGTTTTAATTTTTGGGTGGGGTTTTGTTTGGGGGGGGAGAGGGTTGTTTGGTTTTGTGTTTTTTTTTTTTTTCCTTCAGTAATGCAGTTACAAGTCAAAACCTTGCAGGTTGCAAAGTGTGCAAATAGGTGTACAATGATTCCTGGGAGAAATTGTATATCTACAAGTAGTGCAGGAGCTAGTTTTGGAAAGTTTGTCATTGACTGAGAGAGTCATTGAGAGGTCAGACTGGTGTTTTAATTGAATTCTAGAGTGTTTGCAGTAGTAAGTTTGAGACTTACAACATATTTTGATCTTTTTTACCTCTGTAAAGAGTTCAGTGTCACTTCACATTACAGTGCTTATTCTTGCCTTGAATGCTTTCTCATGATCTCTGATACTTTTTGTTCAAGTCTCACAGTGTTCTTCAGCAGTTAACATGCATCTTCATTAGTTATCTTGGCATCATATTTTATGTTGATAAACTCTGTAGAAGCACTCCCTGAGGATATATTGCATTCTGTAATTAATAGGATGTCAGATCCTGTAAAATATTTGTAAAATGTCATTTTAATATAGCACCATTTGAGTATTTCAGACACTCCTAAACTCCTATGTTCTAAATCTTTCCCATATAATTTTCTAGAAATAACAGTGATGCAGAATTGAAAGTGGACATTTCTCTACAGCTGTTCAGTATGTTACAGTTCTCTGCTGTCCAGTAGTAAAAAAATCAAAATGATTATAAGCATCCTTGTTTTGTCTCCAATTGATGATCACAGCAGGAATTAAAATTTGCTAGGAAATTCTAAGAGCTATGAATAGATCAATGTCATTAGTTCAAAATTCCTTTAAAAAGTGCAAATGATAGTGCCTTCTTGGCATGAAAAGCACATAAGCCCATTTGCTGTATAGCAGTTGTAACTCTTAGATCAAATGCAGCTATTAGTTATTGGGATACTGAGCTCTGACAATGCTGCAGCAGCCTGTTGAGCTGTGATTACCCACATGGTACATTCAGATCTTTCTATTAACAGAGGCATTAAAATGTGAAGACCTAGAACTGAACCAGAAAGACAATTATTTTTGATAAAGAACATAAATCACTGTAAATCACTCTCACGTTTTTGAGGAAATGATATCACTTTCCAAGTTGTGTAAATTAATTTACAAATTTACAGTGTGCTTGTTCCTTTAAAAAAAACAAAAACAAAAAAAAAAAAAACCAAACCAAACAAACACTAGTGGTATTGTCAAGTGTTATTTTGTACAAATTCTTAATTATCTTTTGGACAGCTCAACTGTTTTTAACTCCTTTTTACTCTTCAGGTGTGGTCCATTTACAGAATTTTTCCATTTAATATAATCCTGGAACTTAGGCAAAAGTAATGGATCATAATGAGATGTCTAAAGAGTAGAACAGAGGACCCTACCATAAAGCAGTTGTTGACATTATTAGCTGCTAGATACATACAGCTGTTTTAAAGGCTGCTATGACAGTAATTGTTTTCTTTAGGTCTCAGTTTTTGGTTTTACTTTCTCAGTTTATAAAAGCAGTTAGCAAATCAGTTGTAAATGAGCTATCATAAAAATCATCTTAAACCATTACAGAATGCTGAATAGGTCATTGGTCTTTTTTCTTTTTTTTTCATAAGGTGTTGGAAAACTTGTTCTGGATATTCTCATTAGCCTGTCTGAAATCAGTTATAAGCTTTGTTAGTACTAATAAAAAGAGGAACAAGATGTCTTGCATCTCCTGGGCTGAGTGGCAAGTTTCTTCAGTCATTTAACAAGATAATACTGTACATTGTTGTAGGAAAATTGAATAAATGCTTTCAGCATCTCAATTGATTTTTTTAATTATTTTTTTAGAGTTTTAAACAAAAAATCCATATATATTTCAACAGAAGCAAATCAGCTAAAGATCCATTTTGAACTGACCTGTAAAATTAAATTACCTTTGATGTGTGAGTCCAGTCAATAGCTATTTCAACCGTGATAGCACTTTCATGGAAGACGAAAGTGGAGTTTTACAAATGTTTTTGTGTACTGCTTAGTTGTGTATGTGGAAGTTCATAGGCAGTGTTTTCTGTATTGGTGCTGTAGTAATATTCATCCTCTGATTTCAGAGCCCTCAATTTTGCTTGAGGGGGCTGTCTGAGCTAGTGACACTCTGGTCTCACTTAGGTGGTCAAATGACTGAGGCAACAGGGTAAAGGTAACTTTAGCTAAATGTGGCAATAAATCAGGATACTGGCATGTGATTAAATGACAGATAATTTTGTATAGTAGAAAAAATTAGGATTGTTTTATTCAAAAATGCTTTCTGAAGGGAGTATTGCCCATCAGTTATTTTGGCAAACAATTCCTTTGGCATAGAGATCCTTGTGATTCATATTCTTATTTATTATTTGAAAGATTACTTTTAAAGAAAGGGTTCTTTTTTAATTGTTTGATTCCTCATTATGATGTTAGATTGTAGTTCACATTCCTATATAAACTTCAGCTTCACAAAATTAAGTATATAATGCATCCTCTTCACTTCAGATAGGTAGAGATATCAAGATACTTTATGGTGGAGGAAATAATCTGCCTGCTGGTAATAAAAATACAGTGAGATGTAAAACATGCTAGTGAGTAAAGCTGCTTTTGGAAATAATTTTTGGTTTTCCCCTTTTCTGAACTTTAAAATAATCTGAGAATGAAGTTTTAAATTTTGTAATCACTTACATAATCTAAATCAAAATTTGCATATACCATTAAGATAATGATGTCTAGAGTAAAATAAATTGAAACAGAATAATGAATACTAATGCCATTTTGTATGACTTGATTTCTTGTGCTCTCTTACAAAAAATTTCTTGATATATGTATTGCAACATGATGCTTACTAGTTAGACTGAAAGGATCATGGGAAATCATCAGTCCTTTGAATTTCTTATATTGAGACAGATCTGGAAACAACTGGATTATTAGGATTTTGATATTTCTTTTTAAAGTAATTTCAGACCATGTTTAATTAAGCTCTTCTAGAGATGGTGATTCTGCCCCTCTCCTGCACCTCACTGAGATCTCACCTGCAGTTCTGTGTCTGGTTCTGGAGCCCCCAACACAGGAAGGATGTGGAGCAAGTCTAGAGGAAGGCTGTGAAGATAATCAGAGAGGTGGCTGACAGAGTTGGGGCTGTTCAGCCTCGAGAAGAGAAGGTTCTGAAGGAGACCTTAGCAGGAGTCTTTCATTACCTGAAGGGCACACAGGAAAGTGAGGGGGGACACATTTGCAAGGATGTGTGATGTTAGGATGAGATTTAATGGTTTCAGACTGGACATATGGACATTCTTTACAATGAGGGTGGTTAAGACACTGGCACAGGTTGCCCAGAGAAGTTGTGGCTTCCCTCTCTGTGGAAATTTTCATTTCCAGATTGTATGGGGCTTTGAGAAATCTGGTCCTAGTGGAAGGCTTCCTGGCTTATGCCAAGGGAGTGGAATGGGATACTCATTAAGTTCCTATCCAACCCAAAACATTCTATGATTCTTCTTATCATGGAAGGATGACAGTGTGGATTTTCCCTTCCTGTTAGTTTACAAAGAAATAGAAACTCCCAGTGACTTCAATGAGAGATGCAAATTTAGAGGATGCCAGAATTTCACAGCACCTTCTAACTCACTTTAAGTAACATTTTGTTTTCAGAAATTAAATCCGTGCTGACCATTCAAACGCTTAAAATCAAACTGAAAATAAGTTGGTCAGCATTGGCATGAAAACCAAAAAAAGCTGTATGTGAAGTTTCACATCTGTTCTTCGAGAGTGTATGTAAATACATTTTTCAACCAGCTATCTACTCAGCATGTATACCAAATAGAACTAGATAAATTGGCTATTACCTTTCAATTATAAGAAAAGCTTGTTTTAGTGACTCACTTCCCTCACTCCAGGTTCAATTGCTACTTCTCACTGTAGATAAACCCAGAAAACAGTGTTTACAAAACTATATAAAATTATCCCCATCTTCCTAGGACTCAAATTACCCTTTTTTTTTTTTTTTTTTTTTTTTTTTTTGACAGTGAAACATTTGTCAATTTTTTACCAAGAAAAAGTTGCTACAGAGCTTGGAATTAGTTACTTTTTTGATCCTTCTCTCTCTTTCTCCTCTCCAACCTATTTAAAAAGAAAACTGTAAGTCTGGTTTTCTTAACATCATGTTTCATGACACCATTCTCCTACTGCCACCTGCTGGTTTAGGCTTTTCTGCAAATCCACTTTGGCTTAAACGTGTCACAAAATGAAATTAAATTGAAAAGTAGCCAAAGATTCTCCCCAGCTTGCCTCTCCCTTTCTGTGTCATTCCAAACAGTTGCATTAAAATTTTCCACTCTTCCCATGTTCTTTTACACTTCTAAATTTTCAGGAAAAGGCTTGGGCTGAAATCTCTTTCTGTCCATTTGGCAATGCATAACTGGCAATAAAATGAAGGTTTCACTCCGTACAGCTTTTTTCCCTGCCAATGCTACTTGCTTTTTTACTTCCAGTACAGCTGCAACACTAATTGCTAATTGTCAGGCTTTTTCAAATTAGCCAGTACTATAAATCTAAGTAGTAATGACTAAAATCTGGAGTCAATTATACAGCCAGTTTTGCGTAAGGAAGTGGTAGACCATCAGTCTTCAGATGTAGCTAATGTATTCAGCATTGTCACCTCCTAACAAAAAAAGCTTTTGATTTTTCTACAGGAAAGCCAGATGGGTTCTATCTGTCCTTCATAGCAAATTTGACCTTTAAATTGGAAAACATCAGGGACCAGTGATTCATTGACGCACAAAGAACTCGACAGGCATTAAAGGACAGCATCCTAATTGACTGAGCTGTGTTTCAGATACCTATTGATTAAAGAAGGTGCTGCAAAGAGGATGCAGCTGCAACTGTTCTATTGTGAATATAGACTCAACACCTGGCTTCCAACGTGCAGTGGGTTACTGCTGTTTTTGGAAGCAGCCCCATTCAGTTTTGATAGCACCTTTGGTTACACGCAGGAAAAGGCTAAATTGAAACCATTCAACAGAGTAAAGAATCTTCTGCCTATGGAGTATAACACTGAGAGCACCCTCAGTGTTTCTAAGACTGTGAGAACGTTGGTCTCTTCCACCTTGATAAGAAAAAGAACATTGTGTTTGGAAACTATCAAGGGAGAGCTGGTACATGTTTTTCCTTTTGTGTTAAGCATAGCAGAATAAAATCAGTTTTGTTCTACAAGTATAATAGCTGAGGCAGAGAGACAATGTGATTTCCAGTCCAGAGTTTTGGAGCTAGCCCTTTTAAAGCACAAAGTAATTTTGCTGGTTTCTTCATCTGGCAGTAAAACTCCCTGTGTTTTTCCACTCCTGTGCTTTTTCACTGTCCTTTGTCCTCCCCGTGAGTCAGTCAATGGATACTTGAGAGTTCACAAGTTAGCAAATGGAAAAGGACTTGTGGTGTCAGCTTGACAGGCCTTTTTAGAGAGTGGTTTTCACTGCAGTAGCTTTTCATCCAGTATTTGTTAAAAGGTGGAGCAAGGAAACATTTCCGAGATTTATTAATGCCAAGAGGAAGCTTAATTTTATAGCAGAAATAAACTCAGTTTTTCTTGGTCGAAGTCTTTTCATTTCAGTATTTAGATTTGCTTGCTGCTCTAGGGAGGTTTATTCTTTGTACAAGTGTCGCATTGACATGGAGCTTATTTTGCCTAGCCAGATGTTCATCTTCCTGTCCATTTGGGTAATGGTGCTGCTGCTTTTGTGTTTCTGGGCTGTTGAGTTTTTATATGTATTAATTCATTTCCAAATACATAAAAAATGATGTAAACCTCACATGAACCAAGTATGAGAACACTCCTGTGCTCCTTTTTGTTTCATGCTGCATATTTGGTTATAAGGTTTTACTGAATATGGTGGAATTCTGAGCTAGAAGAGGATCACTTTTTTGTACTGAAGCAGCTAAAACTCTTATTTTTATGGAAGTTTAATACAGAAACGTTTACTAATGTCTTTATTGTCTTCTTTAAGAATAAAGTATTACAGAAGCCCATGGATGCTTGTTTAGAAACTGAAGGTATTTTCAAATCAAAGTCTTGAAAACAAAAGCTTGTGTTAGAATAGCCTTTAAAATAAAATTGTTCATGTAAAAAGAGCATCTGTAGTTTGTACAGTGTGTTGTTAGGACAAGCAGCAGGGAAAACAGGAAAGTATTCAGGTAAGGAAGATGAAAAGTGGAAAGTCTTAAGCAAAGAATTTAATGCCAGTTTTTGCTTCACACGCATTGAATGCTGGCTTTTGATATTACAATAGTTGGGAAAGCAAAATAGTAAAAATAATAATTAAACCCCTGCTCTTTGGGCTATCAGTTGTTTTATATCTGTGGTTTTAGTACTAGTCAGGGTGCTTATGCGCTGCATATTATGACTTAGCGCAAAAGGACACCAATATTTCTCTTAAAAATCATGCTGATTTTGCAGTGAACAGTTCTACCTGTATTGGAATTATAAAATCATTAGCTGGTAGTCACAGTAAACACCAGCAGTGCTGCTTAATGTTGGTGGAAGAATAAATACTGGAGCAGCCAGCAATCTTCAGAATGGCTGACTTGAAAAGTACTCTGAAAAGTAAATAGAACTGAAAAGGTTTCTTGGATGTACTCGTGATTTGTTACCTCAGAATGTATTGCTACATTCTTCAGTGCTTGAAAACACTACTGTGAATGTCCATGAAGTATGAAGCTGGATGCTGCCCTGAAGTTTATAAAATATTCCTAAAAATTGCTAAAAATTCTCCTTTAACATGGAGCCTTAGGTATCTAATCCGTTTTAGGTAACGTTTTAGCAGAGAGAGAAGATGCTGGCAAGTAAAAAGGGAAAATCTTGAGTTTCATACCAGGATAACTATGGCCTCTACTGTACAGTTGGTCAGACTTGCGGACAAACATACAAACCTGCTCTTTGGTGAGAGGAAAAGGGTAGTCTTATGGTTAAGGAATCATAAGTTAAAATCTTGGAGGTTTGCAATGAAGTGCAGTAATCTGCACTAGTACTGTTCTGGACTGGGTTTGTGTGTGATCTCAGTCTTAAGTCACACTTCCCACAGTATAGAATAGCAAAATACAGAAGGATAGACACAGAGCTTGATTCAGATGAATGAATTCATAGGCTTGCCAGTATCTGAGTTCTTTAGCTGTAATTTTTATTCTGATTATTAAGTTTTTCTTGAGTATTTCATCTTTATTGCCATCTTAATTTATATACTATACTTATTATATATACCAAATTTATAAGGTTTCTATGAGATCAGCTTCATACAGCGTTTTTAATACCATTTTCAAAATGAAAAATTCTCAGAATTTTTGCCTTAAAGCAAAAATGTAAGTACAACTTTATCAGCAATTAACACTACCTCTTACTGTTACCCTCTTTACCTCTCAGTTAATTTTGCAACTTGCTTTCACTTGACTTTCACTTTCTAGTGAAGTGTCACATCGGATCCAAATACATGTAAAGTTTTGAAATCTCATGTCTTTTAAAAGAGGGGTTTTGGTGTCTTTATGATTTTGTTTGCAGTCTTACCTCTCATGGTGGTCTATTTCTCTATAACATCCGTGGTGTGGTGCTTCTTTTACTTAATCCAGTATTTAAAATGAGATTCTAGTTAGTGTTTACTCGGGTCAGGCTTTGTCATCATCAAATATGTTAACTTTAATTTTGACTAGGGTGTTTGTCCTTTGGGGGGGGGTTTGTTTGTTTGTGTTTCATGGCTTTGTTGTTTTCTTCAAGAGTATAGTAAAAACTGATGTCATATTTTGTTATTTCACCCCCAGACCTAATAAGGTATCTGCAGACCGTGATCACATGATTAATAAAATGCATAAATTAAGCTTTAGACCATATTAAAAATAAGTGCTGTGTAAATACACCTTCATTTCTAAAAAGAGGTTGTTTTAGTTAATGCTTTAATCTACAAGTCTCTCCAGATACTGAGAACTCCATTGCATGCAGAAGCAGTAAGACCTTTAACAGATACCAGTTATAGGAAAACAAAGAAAGTAAAAAACACCTTCAGAAAAATCACTGTTTCTGTTAACTGTTTTGTTAGGTGATGGAGCCTAATTAAGTATCCAGTTCCTCCTATTGTAGTTGTTTTTCTGTTGAGTTAGTTTCAATGTTAGTAGTTAAGTGTCTAATTTTAGATGGGATAATCATGATGCACAGTGGTATTTATTGTTGATTTTACTGTAATTCTTTTTTTTTCCTTTTTATGCCATGTTCGTTTGCTATAGTCCTGTCTCTGTGACTGGAGCAAGCAATGATCAGCTTCTTTCCCTGTTCTTGTCATCATTTCATCTCTATGTAATCTATATTTAAATGCATCTCCCCTCACTCCCATCTCATCTTATTTTCTTCTGAACTGTACTTTGCGGTTTATGGCCTCTTCTGCTTTTATTCTCTTTGCCTTTTGAAAAAGTCAGTCTGAGAGGAAGTCATGAGAACTGACAGTGGCTTCCTTTTACAGGACACTTCAAATTTCTCTGAAGTATAATAAATTTTCTTGACATATTGATACATGTAACTGTGTAATCCTATTCTTGCACCTTACATTCGCAAACTGGCCACTGTGGAGGAGAATAGGGAGTGGAAAACTTGAAACCTTGACTCTCTATGTTAGTCTTTGTAACTCCCTAGTTCTTTATGTTCAGCCTTTTCATCCTTAAACATAAAATTCTGCTGTGGAGACCTGGTGGTTGTAATCAGTGTGTGTATACAGTGTGAGATTTGAAATTTTCCTGTCTAGAAACAAAGCAAAAGTTCAACCAGTTTCACCATATATGTTTCTTTCTTGACAAACACTAGGGAGTGATATAAAACAATTTAATTCAAGTGGTAAGGTGAGAATGCTGAATAATTAAGATGGGACATTTTGTGTGCCTTCATGGTGGTGGCCATGCCTCTTAATTTTGTAGAATGAGATAATTGTGTATCTCATTAGAATATGACCTACCTTCCCCCATTCTTATTCTCTTTTTTATTACACCGTACAAAAAAATCTTCCTAATTGCACCTCCTGTGTGATAAACCATTGGCTTACAGAATATATGGTTTTCTTTGTAGCTCAGAGGTTTCAAATAAGAATTACTATTGGGTTTATTACAAGAATTGGAAGTCAATGTATATTCATCTTGTTGCTGCAGCTCAAGTCATCTTGCCGTGCTTCTGAGATAAGTTTCATCCATCATTTTTAATTGCAGTGCTGAGAAACTTTAATCCAAAGGTCTAGTACTCAGCAGCACTTGATTCTGCTGTTAATTTTAAGCTGACTGAAAGGTCTAACAGTGTGTAAGTTTATTTCCACATACATTAGTGTGCCAGCCTGTTCCTGGCAAAGGTGAGAGGTGGGTTTATATAGTCATTGATTGCATGGAATGAAGTTAAATCTTAACATCCCTAACTGCAAGATTTTCTGATTTTTTCTCTGAACCAAATAGAATATTAATCAAGCACTTCAGCAATAGAGTTGTTTAACAGTGTTGCAGTGTTATGTTTTGGTTTGAGGTTTTTGGTTTTGGTTGGTTGGCTTTTTATATTTGTTTTTGGTTGGTTGGTTGAGGGGTTTTTGGCACTGCAGTTAGCAATTTTTCTGCATGCTTATTGTGTCACCTTTTATATGAGTGTGAAAACAGACTCTGCAAACCCCTTTTGTATGAGTCTGTGCACTATTCTGGGGATGTATTGAGGTTACCCATAGTTGTAAACATAGGACTAGTCCATTAAACTCAGTTGGATTCTGTTGTATTCATCACTGGCTGTCAAACTTAGAGTGCATCTGTGGGAGATAATAAACTTCTTTTTCATCATGTGTGTGTTGAAGAAAAAAATTTTATAATATTAGCTTGAAATATCATCTAAATCTTTTTGGGACTTGTTTTCATTGCAATTTGGATTTTATTGGCTTCATTCTTTTGTAATGATCAAATTCCTTTTTGAAAGGAAGTTGAGGAATAACTGGATAAATGCTTACTTCAAACATAGCAGCAGCAGAGTTTTAACAGTATTTTTAGTGAAGCAGTGTTATGTTTCCCTACTTGGTTATGCTTTTTTGAAGTTAGGCTTTTTGTTGTAGTAGTAAAGGGCACTATTGGAATACATTGCCTTTGAAAAGAATGTGGAGTAATACTAAGTGTAGATCTTGGAATATTTTGCTGTCATAAGGAGGGTACTTAGATATGCAATATCCCTAGTGCATAAAAATTAATACAAAATGGGGAAAAAAAGGTATTATCTCACTTACACAACCTTATTAAGAACATTATTGAAATAATTTGGCTCATTTATTTGTCAATGCTTAAAAAAGGTGTGTGAATGGAAAATGGTCAGGAAAAGCTTGATTCCATCCTACAGTCTCCTCTACTCCTATTCTGGAGATGGTTAAGAAGGTTAATAAATAATTTTGATATTTACTTACATGAGAGAGATTTCTGATGGACAGTTCTTCAGTGTTAGAAGTTTTAAGGATCTCAACTGCTTCAGGTGGAAATTGGACAAATTCAGATAGAAATAAGTCACAATTGTTAAATAAGGAAAATTAATCATTGAAACAATTTAAGCAAGTTGTGAAGCATTCTGTATAAAGACCCTGTAAAAGGGATTGTCATATCTAAACTATAAGTTGCATACTTGATGCAAAAATTGTTTTACTAGTTCAATATGCTAGAAACTATAGTAGTAAGATATGTGGTCTCCACAAAAGATGAGTTTTCTGCAAGTAATGTGAATTTGCTGGGCAATTTTCATATTGTGACTAGCACTGCTTTTCAAAGTGACTAGTAGTCTTAAACTTTGGGGTAGGATGCTGACACATGGAATGCTGACATCTTAGACTCCTTAATTATAAAACAACATGGACTTTAGGTGGTTTTAAACATCCCCTGGCACAGCTTTGAACCATTTTGCTGATTTTTATTTCAGAAAGAATCTGAACACTTATCATTCATTTCTGCAGACCTTGCTGCAGAGACAGCACATCAGAAAACTTAGAAGATTATAGAAAATTATGTTTTATATCCTCAGTTCCCTACACAGATAATTTGAACTCATCCAAAATGCTTATTTATGCCTCTGCCTCTCAGTGTTGTGAGGGATGAGGCATATCTGCAAAAGTTAGTTGGCTTCTCTAAAGCTAAATCTTTTTTTTTTCTGGATTTTTTTTTTGTTTGGTTGGTTTGGTATTTTGGTTTTTTTTTTTTTTTCCTCTGCAAAGATCTTGTTTAGGCTCTTGCCAGTTTTATGTACAGAGGGGTTTTTTTAGTATTTCCAAAGGAAAGTCTCCCATAATGGTGCTTGTGAGATATTGCCATCTGGAGCAGTCCTGATCAATTGCCATGGAATTAGTTGGAATTCACAAAAAAGCACCCACTGCACCTTTGTAAATATTCATGGGTCAAGGCTTTGCCAAGGCTGAAATAGGAAAGTGTAGATGTTGTTGTTGCCTTCTTAATTATAGTGCTTTCAGCTTTTAATTCGTAGATGAATTTCAAATGCGTTATTGGTGCAATAGTTAAAATATGTTGCTGTCTAAAGAAAAAATGTAAGGGGCAGCAGTGTCTCCAACTCCAAACCTCTAATAGATGGTGGGTATAACCAAAGTTAATGAAATCTCACCTGTCTCGTAAAATTCAGTTTTGACAGGGTTGATTTGCTTGCCCCCTCCTCTGATTTTGCGTTCTTTATTTCCTTGCAGTTTCTGATGGATAATTTTATCTGAAAATAAGCTTAGAATAAGGAAGTGGTTTAAATACTTTTAAAAATGGTTAGTATCATCCAGACTTTTCCAACATTTTTAGTATTATATATGTAAAGGTGTGTTCTTGTTTTCCAAGTGGCATTTCCTTCTTCTTTAATGAATGTTGAGTTTTTTCTCTTTTTCTTGTAGGATTTTAGTTCTATTTAAACTCTTATGTCCAGATACTTCTCTTGAATTTCTGACCTCAAGTTCTGAAATTACTAGTTGAGGGGATGAGGTATGGAGGACTATTTCTAGCTTATTTAAATACTCATTTTTATGAAACTTAAAAGTAGGCATTTTATATAACATTGTTAATTTCCATTTTGCTGCAGTAACTTAGAAGGAAAGAAGAGAATTTCTACTGAACTTATATAACTAAAATAATTATGTCTGCTATTGTGCGATTCAGATAGATGAGTGTGTGTTAGCTGCCAAATTGAATGTATTTTTGTCATTTTCATCCTCATTCCAGGTGCAGGACAAGTTTCGTTTGGATCTGTCTGATGAAGAAGCTGTCCATTACATGCAGAGTCTAATTGATGAAAGTGTCCATGCCCTCTTTGCAGCTGTGGTGGAGCAGATACACAAGTTTGCACAGGTGAGATCCCTTGTCAGTTAGTGGACTCAGTGAAAGCTGAATAAGGTGAGAGGCTGTGAGTTGTCAGTTCAAGACTTAATTTCATTGTCTGTGATGATTTAGATAATTTTTCAACAAATTTAATGTGATGAGTGGAGTATAACCTGTATCACCAAGGTAAGAACTGCAAATGGGAAAAGTGGACTTCTGAGTGAAGGATCCAGAACTTCCTTAGCTTTCATTCCCACATTGTGTGACTGAAAGTAAACTTCCTTTCTTACGCCTGCTTTTGCTAGACTTCTTAGCTGTGCCTTTTAGTTAGTTATTTTGATCATTAATAGACAGAGCAGATTGCACAGAATCTGCACAGGAACTCTGCTGATAACATCACCCTGTTGCATCGCATCTTCTCTGTCTGAGACTACCACAGAGCATGGTCCCTAGCAGCTATGTGAGCATGTGTCTCCTATGTCAGAGGCCTGTCCACCTCCCTCAAGTGCAGATCCTGAGGAAAAATGCAGTTTTTCAGATCAGAGGTTGTAGGGGATGGCTGAGACTTTATGCAGGGGCAGTAGGAATTGCTCTCCTGGCTGCAGTGTGGAGTTTCTACATCTCCAAGTAAAGGTGCTGTTGGATGAGGGTAGCAGGCTGAATGTTATGAGAGATGGCAAAGAGATTTTTGCTAGATTGTCCTCAAGACCTTGCACATACAAGAGGCTGAACCTCCAACTGCAATGAAGGAGAATTAGGAATACCTCATGCTTAGTAATTTAGGAAATGGAGACTCCCAGTGGGGACACCTGGAACCTTGACACTTCTGGCATTAGAAGGAATAGTTTTTCTGTCAGCAGAACTGTGCCTGGAGGATTGATTCAAGGTGACTGGAAATAGTCAGCATGGATTTACAACAGGTAAAGTGTGCCTGATGCAGCATTCACCGATAAAATGGCAGAACTCGGTGGACTGGGTAAGAGCTCTAGGTATTTTTTCTCTTGGCTTTTCAAGGCTATGGTACTGCCTTTCATAATATCCTTATAAAAAAAACAGAGCAATATAGACCAGAGAAATGGATACTGGTGTAGATTGCAAACTGGACAGTGTGTTGGGGTAAGAAAGTTTTTATCAGTGTCACAAACTCCATTTGCCACTCACCAGTCTTATGTTCCAGGGGTTGATACTGAGGGCAAAATTTTGTAACATACTTATTAATGCCCTGCCTGATGAGATGAAGTATACTCTTATCAAATGTGCAGACAGTGTAAAACTAGGATGAGTAACTGATAAACCAGAAGTGTGTGCTACCATTCACAGGGACCTTGATCCTCCAGGAACCTCCAGAAGTTCCAACAAAGGGAAGTGTCGGGTCTCACACACAGTGAGGAATAACCCCATGCACAAGCTCAGGCTTTGGGGCACTGGGAGCTAGATGAGCTGGAAAGCAGCTTTTAAAAGAAAGCCCTGAATGTTCTGGTGAACCAGTTTCATGTGAGGCAGCAATGTGATCCTGTGGCAAAGCCAGACCACCAGTTTTCCTAAACTGCATTAGGCAGAGTGTTGCTGGAAGGTGGGGGGAGGCAGTCCTTCCCCTCTGCCCAATATATTGAAGTGCTGTGCTCCTTCTGGTCTCCTCAGTACTTCGGGCTGTTTATCTTAGGGTCCTGGACTCTATGCTCTGCTCCAGAGCTTGCTGTCTGTGTGCTTTTAGCTTTCTTTTTTACTTTTGGGGTTTGTGCTTAAAATTAAAACAATAGCATGTTGCTTTTCAAGTGCCTAAGCCATCTCTTGGTTCCAACTGATTCTTCTGCTAGTTTTGGAGTTTGGGTTATTGCCTTTGTTCCTGTTCTGTAAACAATTTCACTTGATGGATTCCCCCTACAAGAATACTGGGTGCTTGTAAGTGTGAGGACAATATGAAAAGTAAAAAATCAGTCAGCTGTTGTCAAGTCTTAAGAACTGAGCTCTAATTTTATATTTTTTTCCAAAAGCCTTAACAAAGAAATTAATTAAAATGTAATTAATATCTGTTCTTTTTATATTACAAGTCAGTAGGACAATTCTAGTGATATTTAGTACTTCATTTGTCAAAATAATTCTTTCCTTTTTTTTCTGAGGCAGCTTTAAGAATTTGCTCATTGGGTCTTCACAGGGTCTGTAAATCACTGAACAAATGAACAATTAATGTGTCATTGAATTTGCTGTGAAAGGGTCATCTTACACAATGACCAATTGAAGTTTTCAATTTATTCATGTGTAATGCTGCATTGAATTGCCAATGCCTTGCTCTTAGTAGTAACATAAGCTGTCTAAAAAGGAATAACTAGCAAAAAACAGCTTTGCACAAGTATTTTGACACATGCTTCAACAGCAGATTTTGGCCTAATGCCATAATAGTTTCCATTTTAAATGTTCTTCATTGAGGTTTTTTTGTTTAGCAATATTTACTTAACAGTATTTATTCTTCTACCGCTGCTTGTTCCTGGAAAGCCATGTTAATTTTAACAGCATTATTTATTTATGCAGAGGAGTGAAACAATCTCCAATTAAGTCACTAACTTCATGTTTTATTTCCCTTTTAAATTTACAAGTCAAATCAGTTACACTCAGGGCTCAAGCTAAGCAGTGATTAAGGAAATGAAAGCTTGGTGGGTGAGAAGTGTCCCACCTAAACTGTAGCTTTACAATTTGTGGCTGTACTAATGGTTGGCTGTCCTCTGCTTAATAACAAACTCAAATTAAGTAAATGGTAATTCTGCAGCATCCCACAATGCAGCTGTTGTTCTTTTCCCTCTGGACAAAGTTTCTGTTTTCCTTCTGTTGGATGCCAAAATAAAAAAAAGCAAAATCTACCAGAAGGATTGTGTAGATGGGATTACACCATTTGTCAGGGCTCAGATAGAGTTGGTATTTGTTCTCCAGAAGAATTGTGGAAATAGCCTACCTTTAGACATTTTACCAGGGTTTTAAATGTCAAGTTAAATTTATGCATGTTCTTTAAGAGTAAACCAAGTTGTGTAAATACCATGCTATGTGTTTTTTGTTTTCTTATAGTATTGGAGAAAATAAGCCTTTTGCCTGCCTGTGGTGGAAACAAGCAAACACTCAAGGAAGAGATTTTCTAAAGCCCACATGGACTTAACCAGTTTTGGAAGGGAAAAGCTGCAGGTTTGGTAACATGGAGAATTCAGAGCTCAGGAGGTAGAGAAGCTTTTTGAGTCTGTGTTCACTGACAGTTTTTAAACAACCATTTTTTAAAGGAAATTGGTTGGTTTTACCATCCCTGGGGCTCAGATGCTGTGGTATTGCTTTCCAGTGAAAACTTGTGAGCCTCAAAGGTTGAAGTAAGCAACTTTCTCAAGCCAAAGATAACTGGAAGAGGCCGGATGTGAGGGTAAATTCTTGTTAATATATTTTCTTATTTAAAAATAGAAATAATTGCTGTACTGAACACACGTATGTACAGAACTACAGCAGTGAGGCTGCAGTTCCTCTCTGTGAAAGCACCACAGAACCATGGCCATTTGCTCTATTCCCTCTAACTGACTTTGTTCCTTGAGTAAGTTTTAAATATAATTTGTATAAACCTTTATTTCCCACCCTCAGCAATGTTACCACTTAGAAAAGACAATCATTTCTTCCCTGGTTACAAAAGTGTTTTTAAATTCCTATAATTTATCCAGCTGTAGGCAGCCAATTAAATCATGACTAACAGGCACAGCAACCAGAATGCACAGAGAGTTCCCTATTTCACACCTCAACTCTGGATGTTTTCTGTACAGTGGTTATATATTCTTGACTCTAATAAACTCTTTGTTGTTGCAGTCTTGAGGTGTGATGTTTGGTCTTTTTAATCTTACCTGCTGAGATGTGGCATATTAAAGGGTTAGATTCATAACTTTGGGGTTTTTTGCAAAGATTTTCACTCAGTGATCAGTTGCTCCTTCATCAATGTGTGAATCTCTTCAAAGGATGCTGTTATACACCTGTATTATCTTTATAATAACAGTTTAAGTCAGGAAGAAATCCCTCCAAATTATAAAGATAAGAAGGACTGGTTTTAATCCAAGTCTGGCTGATATTTGTGAGTCAGTCTTGCTTTGTCCTCCTACACTAGCAAACACCAGAAAAGCTTTGATGAAGCTCTCTCATCTGGCTAGGGCTGTGATGGGTGCTTAGCTATTTCAGCATATTACCCAAATTTGTTGGTTTAGTACAACTTGATTCTGCACCTCTTTTCTTCTCTGTGTTTGACTTAGAGGAATTGTATTAAGGCTCGCTACTTCATACTTGTGAAAGGTTGAAAGCATGAAACCAGAGGACCCACAGTAGTACCTCTTACCTTTAGTGGACTCTTCTTTGGAGAAGCAGGAATTAACATTTTATTGTGATTTTTTTTTAGTCTTGCTTTACCTGGTAGAAATACATATTTCTTTATTACCTCCATTTCTCATCAATTCATTCTACATACAGTACTTTATGGTATCTTCCAGTAATACTTCTGAGATAATTTTCAGACATTCAGAGAAAATTCTAAAGAAAAACTTTTTTTTTTTTTTATATTATTTTGAAGGGGCACCCTGTTTACTCACAAAATTTTAAATTGTATCATGTAGCTACACTTTGAATTCTTGACTCCTGATTCCCAGCTCTTTTCACTGTATATATTCTAGGATTTTTCCTTCTTTTCTTTTGAAGGAAACTTACTCTTCCCCCTGCCCAAGAATAATTTTGAAGGAAATGGGCATGAGCTGTGCTGTACCAGTTGGATGGACAGGTCAAGGACATCTCCTTGTTAAAACACAAAAGACATCTTCACCCTTACCCTAAGGCACATTCCATTTTGCAAAGATGTTTATAAAGTGTTAAATGTAATTTTTATAAACACATGACTACTGAATGTAGTACTGAATGTTATTCACTAGGTCTTGTGGTTTAAAATTAATATAGTTTCCTGTTCATATTCTGGACTATGAAACTGCCTTTTAAAACTGTACAGGAAGACAGCTACAAATGTCAGAACATTGTTGTGCTAACTAAGGACCACACAGCAGTTCTGTCATTCTCCCCACTATCTAGTATCACAAAAGTTAACTATACCCAGCCACATGTGAACCCAAAATGGAATCTTCAGTATGATGGGTAAGGCTTATGAAATCACTGACCACTTCATAAATGGATAGCCACAGGCACAGAAATGGAAAGACTTTCCTGAGTCAGTGGAAAGTAATCTAACCCTGTGATCACCTGTGTTTCTGAATGTTGAATGATCCTGCATATATTTTCAGTGTGTTTGAAAAGAAATTTTATAGAACACATGACAGCTGAGTGATGAGAACTTGTCTGGATATGTATCTGATCCAGCTAGTGACTTTTTCCAGGTTGATCTTCATATTTTGCTCCTATCACTTATGAATTCTTGCAACATGAAGAACAGGAAAGCACTGTAACTGCTAAGCTTACTAGTTGTAAGTAAATTAATTATCTTACAAATATTAAATACTGTTAATTTTTTACAAGTCTGTATATCGATAGGTTATTTTAAAATTTTTTTATCTTTTTTTTTTTTAAATCCTAATAAGTTCTGGTCTTATTTTATGAAACCTTAGTGGCTCTCAGCACTTCCTGCAGATCATCTCTTCAAAGTAAAAGAACAAAAAGAATGAAACTGGAAAGAATAAGGTTTTGTTTGTTAGGTTTTTTTTTTAATGAAGGGGATTTTTTCAGTATGAGAATCTCAAGCTTTGAGTTACTGGAGTAAGAACATCCAATAGGTTATCTCTCGTGGCTTCATATATCTGTGTAATCCAGTGCTGTGAGTCTATTACCAGTCTATAATAACTTCTGAGTCAATTGAATAACTACTAGAGTACAAGTCTTAAAATCCTTGTATGTTTCACAAAAGTAGATCCCCAGTAAATGGAAGATCCCAGGGGGAGTAGCCAGCAGCAGTTTCACCTTGCACATCTATTTTTATGTATGCATGTGTGGGGCTGCATGCTAATACAACATTATACCTAGAATGAGGCTGTGAGCTCCATCGTGTGTTTTAAAGCACAACGCAGCATCTGGTAGCAAATCAGGCTGTACCAGTTGTGTTGCAGAATAGTTTGTCAAAAGCCATCTTAAGTCTCTTCAGGAAGCACTGCAGAGACTGCAGAAGCAGTCAAAAAATAATTTTGCCGTGGTCTTGGTTTTGCTAGCAGTGGACTTTTGCGTAACTGGAGATAAAAAGTATTATGAAGCCAGCTTGTTGGTGCTTTATTTGCCTTTCAGAATCTATCTTGTTTTCATCCTGATCTTATTTTCTTCTGGAATGTCTACTGGTCTGTCAAGGTCTAGGGTGAAAGAAGTCAAAGAAGCTGTTCCATCTTTTTCTCCCCTACTTATGGACTGTCCTTGGTTGTTTTCAACTCTCAGGGGCTTCAGGAGCAGGAAGTGACACAGTCATCTTTTTTTTTCTTTGGGGGAAGAAGCAGTAATTGCCACAGTAGAATTCTGGAAGTGTGGCGTAGTGGGATGAGACAGAGGGATAGGCTCTTGGCTTTAGTATATAAAGGCATATATCCTATCAGTAGAAATGTCTCTGTACTTAAGGACAGCTATGTGACTTTGTTCTTTTCTGCAATCTAAAATAAAAAGCACTTTGCAAGGCTTTGGAGGTATAATGGTTTTGGAAGAAGGAAGGAGGAACAGAGAATAGGAAACTTAAAACCTCAGAGAGTGGGGATAGCAGCAAAGGGAAGTAGTATCACTAAATGGCCTGCATTTTGTAGTCAGCAGAGATTTTACTCACAAGACCTGGTGTCATCAGTGGATGGTAAAATACTGTGGTTATTGTGAAGTATCTGAAGCATGTACATTTAAGGAGTCTTAAGGGAGTCATTGAAAACAGATTGCAGGTGGATTGTGTTGAAATGGGTTTTTGCAACCTCTTCAACTGATGTGATGATTCTTTGTACTAGTGAAGCTAATTTAAGTGCAGTATTGCTGTCTTCCTGTCCTTCTAAGCATCTGTGATTTAGAAGAGATTCGGCCAGGGAGAAAAAAATCTTGCTTTCAAGGGTAAAATAGTTAACCCTGGTCGCTTCTAGGCTATTGACTAGTGATGGCAGGACACCTGCATGAATTCAGACCTGGAACAGCAGGAACATTTCTTGGACAGGATTTCATACCTCATCTCCCTAGAGACATGAAACAGTAAAGTTGCATGTGGAATGGTCCTTTCCAACATAGATTATGCTGTTCTACTTAAATTCTTAATAAAATCCAAATAAAACTTAATTCTGTATAAAATCTCTCCACAACTACAAGCTGTGCAAGATTTAACAGAGTCAATGTGAATTCCTTCCCATGGGAGAAATGTTTCTCCTAAATTTTTCCCCATCCCCCTCATCAATCAGATGATGTCAGTTTTACAGATTTGCTCAAGGGAGGATGTTCTGTTCATAGAAGAGATCGTAGGAAGAATCACTGAAAATGAGGGGTTGGAAGGGGCCTTGAAAGATCATCGAGTCCACTCCCGCCTGCCAGAGCAGGGTCACCTGCAGCAGGTCACATAGGAACATGTCCAGGTGGGTTTTGAATGTCTTCAGGGATGAAGACTCCACGTCCTCTCTGGGCAGCTTGTGCCAGTGCTGTCAGCCTCACGCTGAAAAAAAACGTTTCTAATATTTATACAGAAGCGCCTGTGCTCCAGTTTATAACCATTGCCCTTTGTCCCGTTGTTAGAGAAAAGCTTTACTCCATCCTCCTGGCCCTTTACATATTTATAAACACTGATGAGGTCACCCCTCATCTCCAAGCTGAGGAGACCCAGCTCCCTCAGCCTTTCCTCATCAGGTAGGTGTTCCACTCCATCATTTTGGAGCCTCTGCACTGGACTCTTTAAAGCAGTTCCCTCTGAAATAAGGGGCCAAGAACTGGAAACAGTATTCCAAATGGCCTCGCCAGGGGAGAGGAGAAGGAGAACCTCTCTCAACATACTATCCATCCCCCTTCTAATACACCCCAGGATGCCATTGGCCTTGGCCACAAGGGCACATTGTTGGCTCATGGTTATCCTTCCATCCACCAGCACCCCAAGGTCCTTTTCCTCTATGCTGCTGTCCAGTTCATAAAGTACAGTGAATGGAAGGTGATTTGAAGGGAAGGCTGACTTACTGGGGGGACTCTGGGGAGCTCTGGGATCAGTCCTGTGGGTGAGCCATTCAATTTGCTCCAGCCTGTAGTCCTGACAGTGACAGCCAGATACAGCACTCCTCCATCTCACTAGATTTCCTTCCAATTCCCTTCAAACTTTAGGTGGAATAACAAGCTCTACATCTGCTCGCAGGTTGAGAGTATTGCTTACTTAGCCTGTCTAGCTGGTATTGTAACACACTGTG
The DNA here is from genome assembly GCA_023637945.1 of Phaethornis superciliosus. Taxonomy (NCBI): domain Eukaryota; kingdom Metazoa; phylum Chordata; class Aves; order Apodiformes; family Trochilidae; genus Phaethornis; species Phaethornis superciliosus. The sequence continues at coordinate 67,075,315 of JAJQWJ010000004.1, forward strand.
ACATGGACACCTAGTCCCCGGGACTTGGACAGAGCTTTTTTTCACTTCCAATAAATGGTAGATAGTTTTTCTCCCCGTATCTGTTATGTCAACTGCACTCATTCAGTCCAGTCAGACATCTCTTACCTTTCTAATGCTGTATGATCATCAACAGACAGACCAGGGAGAAAGATCTGAAGAAAGCAGAACTAGTCTAGTAGTGATGTCTGTTCCCTGAGGTAGGCAGCTTCCATTCCAGCATAAACTTGGGCTTTTTTTCTCTTTATCTGTCCCTGCTGGGAGCCATTCTTATGTGGATAACTGTTTCACTTCTGATGTTCAGGTCTGATCATGCAGTGACTGACATGGATGCAAAGTTTCCTGACCTAGCAGACGTGCAGAGGAAATGGTGCTGTAATGATGCTCTGATGCATTCACCAACATCATGGGTGAGGACAGCTGCATGTGTGCTAGGAAGCTTTATAAGGGAGTGATTCAGCTGATATCTTTGACCAGATTCTGCCAAGACAGCATTACACTGGAAGATAATTCAGTTTCTTTTCTAAGGGAAAGGACAGAGACAGACCTTGGGATAAGAAATTAGGTTGTTTTAAAAATTAAGTATATCATATAGAGCTGGATACTTTAGGAGCTGTACTTGTTGAAATCCTGAATGGGGGGGAGGAAGTGTGGTTATGTAGGTTGGAAATGTTAAACAACACAATTTACTAAAACGTGTAGGTAGTACATGTTCAGAGATATTGGACCATATTGCATTTGCTTTTCCAGGTTGGAAACATCATGCTAACAACAGGGTGCTGAGTGGCATCTTACTCCACAAACAAGATTACAGGTTTTAGCTCAGATTTTGCTTCTAATCTCACAGACACTACTTTTGAAATAATAGCTGAGAGACTGGTACATTCCTGTCTATGGCTTTCATTGTCAGTTGGCTTTGAAGATTTTTTACTATTTCAACTCCCATTTCCCTCCCAGCTCTGTAAACTTGGTGGGTTTTTTTAACTTGTCTCAGACAAGAAGTACTGTAGCTAAGGGCTTTAATTTCCGATGGATCTGGAAGGTGCCATTATAATCTGCCAAATAGCAATGCTTTTTGATTGAATTTTGCATTCAGCCTTGGCTTGTATTTGATACGATAGAGTTGAAAGTTGCCTGAAGAAATGTACTTGATGGAACTCCTGTTCCTGTCAAACGCTGTTCTGCTGGTTCTCTCCGTCCTTCTGACTTGGAAAGACGTGGTAAAAACAGTGAAAAAGAAAATGTTTCTTTGCTTTTATTAACTAATTCTAAACTTTAGTACACACAAAAAGAAGGCTTAACCATAATACAGCAAAATAAGATGCTCACAAGACATGAGGGTCCATATGTTCTACCTTTACTCATCCAGCTTAATGGGAACTTGATCGCTGTTACGCTACAACATTTTACTCAATGAATAAAATCATTTTATTCAATGAAGAAATGTAGTCAGAAGGATAGCTAGGACTGATACATTTTTTCTAGTTTAGAGCTGTATAGATCGTAAGTGGGTATGTACAAGAGCAACTGAAAACTACAAGCCCCGTGAATTATTTTCTCATTTGCAGTTAGAGCTATATAATAAGCAAGTAATTTAAGACTTGTAAATCAGCATAAATCAGAACATTCACAGTTCAGTCTACATCTCTACTCTGTATGTATGCAAAAGGCTTACTTAGTCTTACTTTGGTTTTCCCCTCTTGTTATTTTGTTGCCTGTCTGAATATCCCTGGTCCTGTACCCACTAATGTTCCTCAGTGGCAGTTTTACTGTTGAATTCTCTGTGCAATCACAGATTGCTCTCTTTATTACTCAGTTTTTTGCATATGGATTTCTATTGCGTTGCTATTGTAACTCTTTCAGCCCAGTTGTTGGTACTAGTGCAAAGGCAACACAGGTGTGAATGGGTTACCAGGTACACTGACTTCTCTAACTGCAAAGTGTTGACCTTGGACTAGAATATCACCAAAGATGTAATCACTGCTCAAATACTTGACTATAGTTTTAAGAATGTACTGTACCGTAATACAAGAGCATGAAAAAGGAATCTAATACCATTTCAGATGGTGCCATACAGAAACAAGTTTCAATCCCTTAATCCACTATATTAAAAATGCCAGGTGTATGCATGTTGTACTTCTGTAGACTACAGTATCTACAGGATCCTGTTCATTTCTTTGCTGACCTTGAATAGTCTCCTCATTGCCCTTTGTCTTGCCAGGTGTCAATTTTAGTTGACTGACCTGCTGTGGCCATTTAAATTGCAATATTGGAATCACATTTTAGGATTTCTAAAGGAAGTTTTTTCAAAGTAGGTTCCAGATTAGCCAGTATTCCTCCTGGACTCCAGATAGTGCTCCAGAAGAGCACAGCTTACCCATATTTTCCATCTTAAATCTGCCATCCTGCCAGGGATGTCTTTGCAACCCCAGGCCACTTCAAATGGCACTGTGTGCTGAGTTTTAAATTGAATCCAGGCTTGTGTGCCTACTTTAAGATGATCTGACTCTGAAAGTTTAGATTTTACTGACTCTGCTGAGTACATTTTCATGGAACATGCTGTCTGGGAACTCAACTGCAGTTACTTACATGAAACTGAAATACAGACGTAGCAGTTCTGTTTTCTAGTACTCATCTGTTCCTTGCAAGGACCAAACAGATCCTTACCTGGATCTGTAATAATGGGAAATTTGAATAATTTGGAGTCTGAGCTCCTCCTAGTTGTCTGGGAAGAGTTTCAAGGCACTCACCCATCTCTTTCTCTAACAAGAGGTCACAGTCATCTGCATGCAGATCTCTGAGCAGTGGAGTTCACTTAGAGACTTAGATTAAGTGTGCATCCAGACCACATACCACAATCAGGCTTTAATTTGTTTTCCAAAAGAAGTCATAGGCACTGGAAGGGTCAGAGAAAGGGTTTATCCTGTCATGTTTTCATCCAGCTGGCTACCTTGAAAAGATTGTTGTTTCCATAAGCCTGTATTCTGCAGAAGTTCCAACCTTCACATGTAGTAAAGCATTAGAAGTGGAGTAGAAAAGAGTATAGTGACTCTGTCACTGAATGCTGAGATTGTTTTTCCACTTTCAGATGCCCTTAAGCTTAACTAGAATGATGTGAATGAGAGGTCTCCCCCCAAAACTAGAAAATGCCCCAAGATGACAAACTGCTTTTGCCTAAATTTACTAGTGTATGATGTTGCAGCAGAGAGTGCCTGCTTTCTGGAAATGCCATCTTCTCAGAAACTGGAGCAGAGTCAAATGTATTTCACACAATTAAGCACATACCCAACTTTAAATCACAGTAGATAATTACATTGCCCTTGGAAATCAACCAGCTCTTCTGTTATGCCCAGCCTTGGGCTCTAAATCTTCATGTGGTTTCCAATTGCCATGGTAGCTAGGCTTCAGACTTGCTGATCTCTGTTCTATATCTGATTTCAGGTGTTTTGTGAAGCTTAAAATAACAAATGTCTTCAGCTTTTCTCGTGGGAAGATGCAAGCTGAGTTATAAACTATGAACTTCTATAAAGTAGAGATTTGCATGAAATATCTGAAGTTAAAAATTAATTTGTACTTATACTGCAGTTTCCAAATGTTTCAAGGATTTTGTTTATTATTCTCATATTTTGTTTAATTCCATAAAATCCATCATGATTGAGAGTGGGATGGAGGCTAGTTTTTTAAATTATTATTATTTATTTTTCAATCTGAAGGAGAAAGAGCTTTACTTGAATTTGAAATCATTACAGTGAATTTCTGCTGGCACAGTAAAAGACAGGCTTGATCCCAGTGCTCCACAGATATAATGCCAGCTGTTTGCCATTTCATATGTATAAACAGTTTATCCAGTCTCCTTGAAATCCTACATATCTGGCATCAGGGATACAAACGGTTCTTATGTCATCTGTTACATCCATCTGTGTTGTCTTCTCTTGGCCTTTAAAATTTGTAAGCTCTTCTGAGGAAAGATCATATAATTACATTTGCTTAGTGATTCTCACCATAGGTCTAGAATATCTCACAATTCCTATAATTCAAATAATTATGGAAGAAACCAGCAATGCAAACCCAAACGAAAAAGCACATGTAAGTAACATAGCTAGGTCCTGATGGTTAAATTAGCTGTAAAATGAGAAGGGACATTAGATGGCTGCATGGAAGAAAGGACAAACCCTCTGAAGAAAATGCATGCCTTCTGCTAGAAATAATTCCCATTTTCACTTTACTGAGCCTGAAAAGATGGGGAAGAAAACTAAGTTTTGTTTTCTAAATCAAAGTGAGAAGAAATCTCAACTATTGTTAAAACAAACTTCCTGTGCCAAATAACTGCTGGTGGAGAAAAAAACCCAATATACTCAGCTTACAGTTATGTAAAATAAAGCTGAAAAAAAGTGTTTTGTCGAAAATGGAAGACAGGAAAATATTACTGTCAAAGTGGCAATAATGCATCCCTGTGAATTTCTGACTCCACGCCAAGTAGCTGGGTGTTGGAATGCAAAATAGGATAGCCAAGCTTTGACTAACAAAAGTTGCACCTTTGGCCATGAGTGTATTTTGAGTGCTTCTCATCCTTTTGGCATGAAATCCTGAAGTACTCCAAGTCCTACCTCATTCATAGGGTGACACACTTCTCTGTCTCTTAACAGACATTTCCCATGGAGTTTTGCATCCACTGATCTACATGTCAGAAGTTAAGAAACACTTTCTTGAGAAGAAAGATGATGCAAAATTTGGCAGTAAGGCTGTCTCTATGCATGCCTGTCTTGCACAAGGAGATCCAACTGTTTCAGACACCTCCAAGTTTCCAGTCATAGGTCATGGCAGCCAATCTGAGTTTGAAAAGCAAGTTACATAGCAGAAGTAGGTGGAGTAGATAGTAAAGGCCCGGCTGTTCTGCTGCCATTTCACAAGCCAGATTCCTTCAGCTCTTGAACTGCTTACAAGTGTCTAAGGTTGTCCCTGCAGTGTTGATAGAGTTGTCTGAATTATTCTGTCGTTGCATAGACCAGCATGTGAGTGTGGGAGGCATTCCCATAAGCTGTGCTTTAACTGTCTCAAAAAGAAAATCACTGGTAGGATCAATACATTACATAAGTTATTTCTTGTTTACACATATATTTCTACCTCTTTTTGCCTTCTCTTTTCTCCTTCACTTTCACCCACTTTCCTGTTTTGACATAGGGAAATAATTGAAGCTGAGGAGGGGACAAAAGTCCTAATGCAAATAAATTCCTTTTTTTCAGTTTTTGTTACAGCAAAGCAAAAACTGAAGGAAGAATACAGTGAACTGTCTGAAAGTTGTTCTGATAATAATGCCATAAGGAAAAACTTGCAACGTGCAACAATGTCTGTTAAAAAATTTATTCAGGTATCTCAGGGTTCTAATACAGCCCTAGCAAAACCATCTTTTAATGAACATCACCAGTCAAAGAGCAATTAAACATTAAGAGCTGTTAGAAAAGGAAAAGAGAATGTGTAGAGAAAAGTTCTCATGCCACTGCATTTCTGCAGGTGCATCCACACACTGAGTGCAAGCAAAGCTGGTTGTCCCATCCCAAAATAGATGCTGTAGATCTAGAGAACATGATGATGAGTGAAAAGGATAAGGAAGGAAAAAAGTATTATCCCAACACAGAATCAATAGCTGGACCAAGAAGCTTCAATCTAGAAAGGGATGGCCGAAGAAGGATGTAACAGTGATCTATAAAATCTGCAGTATAAAGCCCCCCAGTACAGAAGTACAAGAGAGATGCAGATTTAGTGAAGCATGTCTACCAATGGGCTGCAAAAACAATAAAGGGACTTGTTCATCTTTCCTATGGGGAAGGGCTAGGAGACCTGGGCATATTCACCCTGGAGAAAGGTCAGGGGGATCTTAGCAATGTGTATAAATACCTGAGAGCAAGGAATAAAGGAAAGGTTGACAAGTTGTCAAACTCTTGCCAATAGTTCCCAGTGGCAGGCTAAGTGGCAGTGGGCACAAATTGAATCACAGGAAAGTTACTATGAACACAGAACTGCTGGGGTAATTTTGAAGGTTGGATTTTTTTTGTGGTTTTGCTTGTTTGTTTTGTTAGTTTGTTTTTTTTTTTATTATTTTTAATGTGAAAGGAGTCGAATTTAGAAGCAAGGAGCCCCGTGGAGATACACGAAACCAATCTGTACAACACCTGCTCTAGGTGGCCTTACTTGAGCAGGAGGGTTGGTCTCAAAAGGCTTTGTCTGTCCTAAGATATTCTGTGGAAAATCCTGAGTAATACAGAAAAATGTGAACAAGAAAGGATTTTGTTTTCTCTTTGTTAATGAACAGATGGTATCAAAATGAAATTAGCAAGAGGAAGGTTTGAAACAAATGAAGTGCTTTTTACACAGTGCATAATTGAACTATAGAATTCCTTATCATAGTGTTTTGTGGATGCTAAATAGCAATTAGATGAATGCATGGAAGAAACATTCATCACGGTCAGTTAAACACAGCATTACCCACAGTTCTTGAATTTCCAGCATATATAAGCCATTGAAAACAGAAAAAATACAACAGAGAAGTATTACTATATTCTTGCCATTCTCCTCACTCTTCTTTTGACTTTTGTTCCTGGTCACAGTTGAAGATATGGCACCATACGGTTCTCCTTGCATAGCTGGTCATATGTTCAGAAGTATAATATATGCATTTTGTGATCCATTTCATTGCAAATGCTCCATAAAAGCAGCACAGAAGAGAAATGTGTGTCTCAGAAAATACACCTTGAGCAGAGAAATAATTTTTTTTTGCACAGAGGGCAGATTTGTTAAGCGAGGAAGTTCGATTCTCATTACTGCTTTTGATGAATAATGTATTTTAAGACCTTTTTTTAATAGATGTTTCACATATAAATCTGTAAAATTCCCTATTGAAAACTATTCAGCAGAGATGAAAATTTATTATGCTTCTTGGAGTCTTGATATAATTCTGAGGTATGCAAGTGTAAATAAAATTACTTGAATTACTTAGAGTCAAGTGAGAATTAGGAAATCTTCTGCAAACACAGGAGTATAGATGCCTGCTAGAAAACTGAAGAGTTTCCTGTTTTAAAAAGCAAATCATAGCTTTAGAGAAATTGGGAGTATATACTGAAAAAACTGTTCATCATAATTCTCAGGCAAAGCACTGAAGAACTTGATTCGCGTAAGACAGAAAACTGACAATTTCTGTAATGAACTAAAATTGAGAAGTCTGAGCCCGGGGGATTAGTTTTGGTTTTGATTATGACAAATACAGCAAATCAAAAAGCAGCTACAGTCTTGAGTTACAGTGTGGGCAACTAGAAGTCTGCCCAAGAGAGTTTTCTTAGTTTTCTTAGTGTTTTGTTGGTTTTGTTTTTTTTTCTTGGCAAAGACCTGTATATTCAAACTGAGAGGAAAGAAAAAGTGGAAGTGACAGGATTTTGTGCATAGACTCACTACAAGGTTGAAAACGTTGAAAAATTAGCATGGGGATTAATTGAAGTCTGGGCAAGAAAGTTTTCTCTTGAAGATGAGAGCAGCAAAAGCTGCCTTTGAATTGATGTCATTGGGACACTGTGATTAAATATATCTTGTTTTTAAAGCACTGATGGTCCCTGTGGAGCAGTGGTTAGGAACCCAGATCAGTTGTGTGTTGGTATTTGTTTAAAACTGCTTTTCTCTTGCTGTTCCCTGCGTTACAAACCTTTTGAATGAGATGAACTCCAAGTTACTAACTTGGAAAATCGGTTAGGTTTTTTTTGGGTAGGATGAGCCCCATGGAATATAATACATATTTTTTCCTACATGTTCATTCAGATCAGTCCAGCTTTTGGGCCTGGTTGTGTCTTTTCCCGTGTCTGCTATAAGTACTGACTTGCTGTGGCCAGTAACTGTGCCTGATGTTTGCTGTGCTTTCATGTTGTCTCAGAATTTGAGTGTCTGTGGTGCTGATACCACCCCCTGAGTCAGGCAGTGAAACCATAAAGTTTGTGCCTTGGGATGAGCATAATTTTATGCCTGTTCTGCTAGTTTTAAGCAACATGGAAACTTAGATTGAGACTCCGAGGGCAGGTGACACTCAGTTTATGATAGGCTCCATCTGATGGGTTTGCCCCAAGTAAATACAAAATGGTTTCCAGGAAACCTGGAATTGTCTGCTACTGATTAAACTTCCCCAGAAGAAGAAGGGCTGAAGGCACTCCATTTCAAGCCAGGAGATGAAATGCTTCTCCTGAGGCTGTTTCCATAGGCTGTTCTGTGATTTCCCTCAGAGCCCTCTCTACTGGATGACCAAGTGTCAGTCCATTACTCCAGGGGCTAAGTAAGGAGATGACTAGAAACCCTCTGTGTGGCCTGATTGCCACAGTGGTGGACTCACCTGTAATTAAAGTTCGCAAAAGCATCTAGTTTTAGTGACTGATTGATATTCATTACCTTTAGGATATAATCCTTCCTGTTTCTGACCATTCAAATACTTGCCTGAAAAGTCAACAAGAGAAAAAGAGAATAAAATCCCCTCTTGGGAACTGTTAAAATATCCATTTTTCTTAGCCTGTTGGCTGCTAATTATTCACTGTGTGTGAGCACACATTATTGTACCTTGCAGAAAAGGCACCATGCAGAATGTTACAGATAGCATTTATGAACACAAAGAGCTTTGAAAGGCCACTTTCAGTCCATAACAGTCAAGTCAGGCCTATCTTTCAGTGAATCTATTGTCTCTCATATAATTTGGACAGCCTTTTCTAAAACTTACCATATAGTGATTTCGTTCTCTTTAATCATTCTTCCAGGGAGTGACTTGCTGTGAAAGCAAACCCTGGCCATGCTGATAAGTGGAATTGAGGGTGTTGGGGTTTTCTTCCATTCCCAAAAGAAGTAAGAAGTGTAGGTATATTTGTACATGTACATTTAGTTCAGGTTTGTTTTCAGAGCAATTTTTTTCATCTGGTGGAGCTGTTCTGCTCAGCAGATCAACCGTAGGATATGGAAATAGTATGTGCTACAGGGAAAAATCTCCAGCAGAACATGGGAAGCTGCCATGGAAGGAGTAGCTTTCCCCTGAAGGCAGTACAGCTCATTCTGAGTTTCCACTTCAGCCACGTGCTGTGGTCTATCAATATGTAAAGGAGGCCCCAGTCAAGAAGAAATTACTGTCAGCTGGTCCAAGAGACAAGAAAAATGATGCACTGCTTCCAGGGAGGATGATTTACTGCTCAGTACTGGGGCCCACGAAAATGGGCTTATTTAATTCTGTTTCTTCCTGAAGGATGAGTTGAGGAAACCTGTTGTGTTGTGTCTCAGAATATTTTCAGATTTGCTCATAGTGACTTCCCATATGATGTTTTCCCTATCAACAAAACCGGCCTATCCTTTTCTTTGCTCTGTGTGATACTGTGCCACCCCTTCAGCTGTTAGACTATGTGTGATTAAATCATCTGAATTAACACAAAGCAGAATAAAAAATTCAGAACTCTTCCAAACAAAGACATGGTGGCAGGAGAATGGATAAAGAAATGGGATGAAAGAAGACGTTTAACTCAGAGAATTGAGGAACATAGCTGAAGTAGTTTTAGTAAAAAGGAAGATAGGCCTTGTGTAGCATTTAACTGCATATAAATCAATCCCTGTGCATTGCTCAGAGCTCCCCAAAAAGCTGTGACACAAGTGGAGAAAGCTCCCTGTGTGACAAGGAATGCAGGTACCCACTGAGCAATACTATGGCATGGAATGAAATGCCCAGAGCTTTTCTTACACAGCCCTTGAAGTATTTATCTCCACTTTGGAATGTGTAGCTATTCCTGATCACACATTGCTTCTTAGGAATAATAAGGAGGTTTCTACTTGTGCCATAACAGCAGCCTGAAAACATCTGCTCTTCATTTTTCCCACTCCCTAAATATCACCATTGCTTGAGTTCTTCCTGCTAGTGCAAACATAGTTGCATACACCAATGTGGTGCTTCCCTCCTGTCAGGAAAGCTGAGCTCTTCTTTTCCAGACAGGTCCAGCCAGTTCTCCATTATCCTGCTGCTCTCTAAGTTGTGGCTGAAATTCTTTGCAGAAATCTCATTGTGGGCTGAAGGTGGTTTAGAACACTGGTGACCACTCAGCTTGACACTTTATTTTAGAAGTAAAATAATCCAGTGGGACAGCTTAAAGGCAAAGAGTCCTTCAAAGAGGTGGAATAAATTGGAAAAATATGGGTTTAATAGCTGTTAAAAGTCATTAGGCTTCTTTATTTGCCCCAAGTATGCCAGCAAAGTTATAGGAGACTGCTCTGGAGTTCGAATTATATGAACTAAAGCTTCTAGGAGAAATTTCTAGGAGAAATTAGTCACAAATGGAGAAAAAAAAGACAGAAGAAGAGCAACCCAGAGAAGAACCCAAAAATAGAGCTTGATTTAAATTCTGGCTTCAAGAGGCCTGCTTTGCACAAGCAGATCAATTTCTGTTCTGCGGAAGAAGAGACTTGATGTGTGTTTTCTGAATTAGAGGCAGAAAAACAGCCAGGATGGGAGAAAATGGCAAAGGCAAGAAAAATTAACTGTAAATCTGAAGTCTTAGTCTAGCTTCATCCTCTTCTAAGAACAGGAGAAAATATGCCTAGGACACTTAACATGACCTCAAAGTTTGGCTACATCTAAAAGACATCACGATTTAGAAAAGAGGTTGCAGTGTGTATAATGCTGATTCTTGGTGAATCTCTCCCTGAAGTCCTGAGATACATAATTCACTGCAATTCATGTCATGTCCCATAGGTTGGGTAGATGGATAGGCTGGTAGAAAGGTGTTTAATTGAATACAGTTTTTACCCATCACTCCTTTGCCTTCTTACGGTGTTAACTTTGCTTTCACCGACGTGCAAATTCTATCCAAGATGTTTTCTCTTCTACACCCATAATAATACACTCTTCACAACTTCTTTGAACAGTGGAAGTTCTGTAAATCTGAAGAGACTGGCCTTTTGTGGAGCAGTCACTAAGATGAATTTTCTTTTGCTTGCCAAAGTGCAAATAGTGACAGTGTTTGATGTTTTGATTATTTTTTTTTAGTTTTTTTTTCCCCAAAGACAGAGTTCATATAAATTTCCAGTGCAGCGTCTCTGTTATAGGAATCTTCTACAACACTACGCTGTTTTACTCAGTAGAGAAATTATTAAGGTCTTTCTTCTTGGTTAAAGATTAATTTCCATGAAGCATATATTTGTATAATCTCCCGAGTCCAGTTGAATAGAAACAGTATAAACCAGTCAACAGCTTCAGTAGTTACACTGCAAAGAATGGACACAGGTATGAAAAGCCATGACATCAACCTTCAAGCTTCAGCATGACATCACTGAAAATGTTTGGCTTAGCTTTGATCTCTGTCAAATACAACCATACTAATTTATTCCCTAATGTTCCCCAAAACCAAGGCCTATTAGGTCCTTGTCACCTGATATCACCCTGTCTCCATAGCACCAATGCTCCAGTCCTCTGATCAGCCCTCCTCTGAATTCACTGCGACATCTCCATGTCCTTCTCACCTAGACAGAACAAATAACTTTGTTACACCTTTTATTATTGTTAAATTGAAAATAATCTGGAGCTTTCCACTCCAGACAAGGAGTGGAAAGATGTCCTTCCCACTGTCCTTCAATGCCCTTTGGAGAACATGGGATACATTTAGCCACCAGTTCTATGAAAGCAAATGTGAAATATCTGGACCCTATCCCCTGAACATCCTGATCTGCAATTTATTGCAAGAAACTTGAGCAGGCTTCTGAATGTAATCAAGGTTTTAAAGTCCTGTTATGTGGCTTGAGAAGCCCCTCAACTTTATAACCAGCCCAAACAGGGCAAAGAGCTACACTTGGCTGGGATTACAGCAGAGTTCAATCAAGGTGCAATAGCTCTAACAGCTCTACTCAGCTTTGCAATTCTGGCTTCAAGCATTCCAATAAATTGTTATTTCCGAAGCCTTGATGGTTTGTGATTTCACGTCTCTCACTGAGGACCAATTTTTTCCAAGTTTCAACATCTGCAAGGAGGCTGAATGTCTGCATGTGAGACCGGGAGACAGAGAATGATCCCTCTGGATAAGGTAGGAATACAGTTAAGGGCACAATAATCTCTTTCTCTTGGAGAAGTGATGGAAAAGCTCCATAATGGAGCAGACATTCCTTGAACTGTACAGATGTCACATTAATGCTGTACCCAGGTGTACAATGGAAGCTAATCGAGGCAATTGAGCAAAAGATTGGTGTGCTGCACAAGATGTCAGTCCAGCATGCAGAACCCAGGTGTTCTGTGGGAACTAATTAGATCAGGGAGCAGAAGCGAGACGGGGCTTTGACAGGGGGAGCAGGAGGCTGGGGAGGGAGAAAAGGCAAAAGAAATTAATAATTAAGGAGTCTGATACAGCAAGGGGGAGTGGGTGGGGATACACACTCTAGTGCTGAAAAAAATGGACAGCGTGTGGTTTTGGGACAGTCACTAGGATTTTATGAAAATCCCATAGTGATGTGCAGAGATGGCTGCTTCTCAATGAGGACTCCTGATGCTCTTGGTGCCCCAGCAGGTGCTTGGTGGCAGGATTTGCAGGTGAGTTTCTTCCAGCAGAGCCAGTCCGAGAGAGGACTGAAGGACTGTGGAGGCCCAAGAATGCATGCTCTACAATCCCTGTCATCCCCCAGCTGAAATCTTTCATGAGGGTACAAGCAGCAATTAGTCGTGTACCTCTGATAGAGGCAGGTTTCTACAATGTTCCTTATGCTTCATTTTGAGGTTCCTTTTCTCCATGTGCAATCCTGTCTAAAGGCTGCTCTGAGGTGCCTTGAGGTTCTCTGAGGACCTTTGCCCATAGGAGATGTGGAGAGCTGGACACATCAAAGGCTGGGCTCTTCCCACCTCTGGTGCCAATTTAAGGACATGTGGAACAGCTGTCTGCAGCTCTTTCTTTCTCCCGTGGTTACAAAGGGGGACCAAACCCCCTAACTTAGAGATGCCTCAGTTTTAGATTTGCCAATATAAGCTGAGATACATCCTGACCCAGGGTGCATCTGTTTCTAGTCTGGTAAGTTTAGCAACATGAAAGCTTTGATGCATTACAGGACCATCACATTGTAGGGTACCTACATTGTAGGATGTTGTAACACCTGCCTGGAGAATTTTTTGTAGTCTGTGGGGTTAGACACTATAATTTTCAGCGGTTTGCAGGTTGACTGTTTGCTTTGTGAATATTGCTTGTTCTTAGTGACATAACAATGATAAGATAATGGTGTCAGCTCTGTGTTTCCCATGGACTTTGGCTTATTTTGCCACCATCTGTCTGTATTACTGACTTTAAAAACTGTAGGCTGTGAGATAAAGACTGATCATTTTGTCAAACCACCTCTCTGGTGTTTAGCTTTTCTCAGGCAAATTGATGAAACCACAGGTGCTGAATCTTAGTCATATCTTAGAGGCAGAGAATAAGCCCTAAAGTAATCAAGTAATAACTTTTTGGTTATGCCCTGGCAAAATCTAATGAAGTGCTTTAGATCTCTGTGTTCAGATTCTTCTGTGTCTCTATATCTTCTTTAAAGAAGATGATTAACAAAAAACAAAATCCAAAAAGCAAGGAGGAGTGCTTTAGTTCTATGAATTGTCGTTGGTTTAAAACAAAAAAAGAAAGGGGGAGGGGGAGGAACGACGAGTGAGCCCTCTGTAAAGAGTGCTATAGCATCCTTTAAGTGATTTCTGGTACCTAAATATAAAGAAAAACATCTGTCTGCTCAGTCATTGTAGAGATGTGATGGTGCTGGAGTGCTCTGAGCTCAGTATATTTGGTTTATAGAGGACTATCAGACTATCACAAAGGTGAGTTTTGTGCTGTTTTATGCATGAGTGGTCTTTAGAGGGTAGGTTTCTAAACTGCCTTCTACTCTGTTTGATGAGACAATTGTTTTTACTGTTTGCACCATGTAATAAATTGAGTATTAATCTAATTCATTTTCATGACACAGTGTCTTGGGTCTGGAGGTGACTCCTTGGATTTCCATTTTCCCTGTATAATTCCCTCTTATCCTCATTTAGATTCCTTAAAGCCAAAATTAGAGACCCTAGTTCTAAAAAATCGTTTATGTACATTAGCTCAGGAAAACAACCAAACAAACAAACCAAACCAAAACACCACACAACATTTTGGAACTCAGCAAGGTTCTGTCATGCTGTGCAATTACATTGACCTGAATCTGCCCTGAAGTTTGTTCTCCCCAGGCAGCCTGGGCACAGCAAAGCACTGGGATGCATGGCTCTGCCAGGAGCAATAATTTGCAAAGTTCCCAGACCGCCACTTCAGCTGTGAGGATGCAACCGTGTGTGGGGTTGTTATTTAAAACAGGTCTCTAAAATTCTGTGGGTTAAAACAAACAGCACGACCTTGTTGTATAATATATTTTATAAGTTTTGTACAGTTTTTTTTTCTTTGCCAAGTAGCACTCTGGTGATGGTACAGCAAAGAGGTGGGGAGGGGTGCTGGCAGGATTGAATGGCAGGGAAGGAAAGGGAGAACAGGGAAGTCTTTAGAAAAGGAAACTTAAGAATTACATTTCAGCCTTTGGCTGTGCTCTTTTCTTTCTTGACAGGCAAGGCTTTGAGCTGGTTACATCAGTAAACAGGCAGTTCCTTTTGAAAGGGAAAAGCAATGGACTATGACCCCAAGCTAGAAGGAAAGGACCAGCAGAGGAATGCTGTATATCATGTATTTTCCTGGCACATATGATGGATTCCTTTTTAATACCCCCATCACTTTGTAATTTGAACTACCACCTGCTATTTATTTTACTTTAATCTGTGTCATTTCTCTGTTTTTTATCTTCCCACTGGTTCTCAAGTTATATATTTCTATCCAGGCTCTAATAATAGTAGGGGGTCTTTTCAGGAAGGGAGGACCAGGTTTGTGGGGAGGGGAAAGTTCAGTAAATTATCCATGTAATTTGTAACTGTCAGAGTACAAAATATAAACTACTTTTAAAAAAATATATAACAAAGCAAATGTTTGCATTTATATTCCATACTGGAAACTTATATTTTAAGCTGAAGCTAAACCCTTTATCTGCAATGTCAGTGTTATAGATGGTTCCTTTTTATATATATAAAGATTTGTATATTTTTTATCAGAGTGATGCACTTGGCTGATTTAATGTCCAAGCTTTTATTTAGGAATGGAGAAAAGATAATATTTTAGAAGAATATGAAAAATGGGTTGCCTTTATTCAGACCAGTCCATCAATCTGCCTTGCACTGGTTCACTTAGAACACTGGAGCCTTTTCTGATGGTTGTTCACAATATACTATCTGCAAGATGGATTCTTCGTGTGGTTTTTCAAACTCCATCTGTTAAGTATCACTCCTACCATCACTCCTACCATACTCTTTTGGTATGAGAAGTCCTGCACATGGTGGCGAATACCTTGACCAAAACTGGGTATTAATTTAGTAACCACCAATGGGAGGAGTGAGGTGGTATTTGGGTTTGTTTGGTTTTTGGTTGTTTTTTTTTTTTTGCATTGGTTACATCTTCAGATCTCCTTAGACGAGCAGTAACCTAACCAGTGTGTGTTGTGTGACCATGCTCCACAGACCATTCAAATCTACTGTCATTCATAGAATAATAGAATCATAGAATTGGCTGGGTTGGAAGGGACCTCAGAGATCATCAAGTCCAACCCTTGATCCACTACTGCTGCAGTTCCCAGCCCATGGCACTGAGTGCCACATCCAGTCTCTTTTTAAATATCTCCAGGGACGGAGAATCCACTGCTTCCCTGGGCAGCCCATTCCAATGTCTGATCAATATGTGAGATCATCTCCCAATACGTGAGATCATCACAGCTAAGATGAGTCTGTCAGAGCTGCCTTTCCCTGTCCCAGCACTGAGTAAGTCATGTGCCTACCAAGATCAAGGGGAAGGACAATAAAAACCCGATCCATTACCTTTTTTTGTATTGGATTTCTTAGGACTGAACCCACTGAACTGATTTACGCTACTGTGGACAAGAGAAGACTCTGGGGTGACCTTATAGCTGCCTTTCAGTACCTGAAGGGAACCTCCAGGAAGGCTGGAGAGGGACTTTGCATGAGAGTGTCCAGTGACAGGACAAGGTGAAATGGCTTTAAACTGCAGGAGAATAGGTTATACTGGGCATTAGAAAGAAGCTCTTCAGAATGAGAGTGGTGAGACTTTGGAACAGATTGCCCAGAGAAGGTGTGGCTGCTCCCTCTCTGGAGGTGTTCAAGGCATTGGATGAGGCTTTAAGCAACCTTGTCTAGTTGAGAGGCATTCCTGCCCATGGCAGGGAGGTAGGAGTAGATGATCTCTAAAGTCCCTTCCAGCATAAACCATCCCATGATTCATGATTCTATAACTTATTTTGCCCAGGAACATGAAGGCTGGTATAAGTTGGTATCTGTTTGTGGCAGTTCCTGTTTAGCTTATTCTGCCATAAAACAACATTTTTTAACTATCTCAGGTTATTGATATGGAAGATTGTAATGCTGAAAGACCCACTACCAACCCTGGTGTCTGGTGGTTTGTGTAACAATCTTAAGCAGGATTATGGTCTTAAGGGGTATTCAATCCATTATACTTAAATATAATAGAAGTGGATGGCAGGAAGTTTAGGATAAATAAGTTCAAGTGGAAAAGAATGAATTCTGTCAACGTCTTTAAACACAATGGAAGCTTACCAAAGGAGGTGGTAAATTCACAGTGAAGTGTTTACACCACTGGATATCTTGCTTAATGATAAGCTATAGTCCAGCCACCAGCAGATTATTGGGCTTGATAGTGTTCAGTTAGGAAGAAAGAAAGAATAATTCACTCTGCCACAGTGGATGAAATCCTGTGGCCTGTGTTAAACAGAAGGTCATGCTTGCAGAGGACTATGATCAATTCTCTTTCTAGATCTGTGAATCTCTGCTGGTAGATTTTTAAGACTGCTGTTTTCTGTGTGTTTTATTGAATATGTGAAGTCCCAAACCTCTCATATGTGAAATTGATTGCAGTTGTATTCATCTCTCAATTATCTATCCTTTGAAGGCATACACCTCAATTGAAACAGTAACAAACTACAGAGTCACTGAGGCACCCCCAAACTGGTGGAGCTGTGGGATATGTGTTATGGGATTAATGGGATAAATCCTTTCTCGAACAAGGCAGTGGAAATTGGATACAGGCTCTTCCAAATTTAGATCCTCCATCTCCCAGTCAGACTCCACAGCCTTGGTATTAGGAAGCCTGGATCCCAAATGGAAGAATCCAATGACTGAAAAAGTTGAGTGGAGCAGAAAAGAACCCACCATAGGTGCGGTGTGTCTGAAAGCATGGGCATGTGAAGTCCAACTTTTCAATTCTCTAGAGCAGAGGCACTAATTTATTCTCTTTTTTTTCCTTCCCAAAAGCAGCAGTTCCCACCCTTTTGACTGGTACTCCGTGTTACCTTACTCAGGTATGTTTAAACCCCACACAACTGGGTTGGTGGAGTTCATGCTAAGCACACAGCTGAAGCTGATCCAAGCATTTAACACATATTTCTGACTAATGCCTAACTCTCAGCTACAGTGGGGAAAAAATAAATAAAAAACACCAACAAAACAAAACAACCTACTCATGATCTTTTCTATTATAAAATTAACCTCTCGATTGAAGTTGACCCCTTCTTTATTGAAGTCTGTGCTCTACCTGAAGCCTCCCCATACATTCCATATGAAGCTAGAATCAGGATTGAAAAATTCTTTTGTCTGCTAAGTTGATCTGCTGCAATTGTCCCCAGGTTCCACTGGTCTATGAAAAGAAAACTAACCCAGTAAATACACTCCTCCTTCTTGCTATCTAGACCATATTGGCAGCTCACTAAGAACCATCATACCATTGGAGGGCCTTCTAGACAGCGTGCTGTCCACAGAAATTTGTTAGAAGTGCTGTGGAAATCTGATGCTACTTTGTCCAATTTTATATAATGCCCTGACATCTGGGTTTAACTTATTCATGTAATGTCCCAACCTTTGATTTATTTCTTAAAATGAAAATATCTTTGAGCTACAGTGAAGAGTTCAGTCTCCATCTGAGGAGAAGCTGAAGCCTGCAAAACACAACACAAGGATTTTATTTTATTTTTGAATATTCTGATTTTTAAGCTTTTGGGTGGGCAAGGGCAGACTAGCATTGCTATCCTGCTTCACTCAAATGTCTGCACCTGATGCTATTTACTGCTGCTCTGGAGAAAAATGAGCTTTATCACTTGTTGTGATTATATGAATCCAATCAAACGAAATTACAATGTGTTATGGCTGCTCTGGGCTTAGGACTGCAGTTCTAATGTGGACAAAATCCCCCACTGCTCTCTCTTCCTAAGCAACAAATGTCTCATCCATTTTCCTTGTTTCCTATCTTTGCTGTTCTTACTATAATTATCCATATGACTGCATCAAAAGCTTGCTACTGTCCTCCTATGGCTTATCTATCTATCATGGATTCTACTTAATATGTTCTACCAAACCTTGAATTCAAATCTGTTTTGATGTTCCTTTAGGAAGTATTCTTTGTCTTCCTCTACCACCTTTAACCACATAGAACCTAGGGACTGATAAGCACATTTGAAGTGCTTATGGCCATTGTTATTAAACTGAATTTGTCCTGCTCTTTAAGCCAGGTTTCTGCCTTATTATTATATTGTCCTGGATATAGAGAAGAATCTCTTTGACAGCTTGACACAGAGTCTGTAAGACACACCAAGCAATTCTGCTGTGCAATACACATTTTGGTCTGGGCATAGTTTTCCCTTCTGCATGTTTGTTAGGCCATGATCTCTCTGAAACAAAACCCCTGGCACAGACCCAAAGCAAGTCTGGAGTGTAACTTCCCTCTGAAAGGAAGGACTGTTTTCCAGGGAAATAATCAGGGAACTGGGGAGCATATTAACAGCATCAAAAGCCAGGAGTTTAGTCTGAGCTGATCATTCATTGGAGAAACAGATATATAGTCTTGAAACAGTTGTCCCACAAGGAGCCAATTGGCTTGGACCAGCTACTGATGTACCAAAGGTAGGTGAGATGAATTACAGCCTGTATGATCTACTCAGGTTTACACAGTTAGCAGTTTGCTGGAGAAACCTGAAGGTCCTTGCCAATGTCTGACCAAGAAGGTCGTTGTCTCCTTCCCTGGTTCCACAGAAATCAGTGGGATTTTAAACTGCTCTGGTAACTGAACTAGTGAACAGTAAATGGAGAACATCTGTGGATTTGTTTCAAAATCACGATACATCTCCAAAACAAATCACTGCAGCCACTGTCAAACAAAAATTGGCAATCTTGTTTTCTTTTCTTACAGGAATATGGCAAGAGACCATGTGGCTACTAGAGGCAGGCCCAGAACAAAGCATCAAACCAGTGCTCTATAGCATGCAATTGTCAATACTCCCATTTCAGGACTGTAATCTGTCCACTCCATCCAATAGTACTGTGATGCAAACAAGAATATGTGTTTCCTTTCTTTAGTAAATGACTGAAGCTTCTGCAGCTGGTATGGCAGGCAGAAACAAATTGAATTCTTGAATTTTCTTTCATGACACAAAGCCTTAAAATTGATACATATTGGCTGAAGTATTGAATTGTGTTGAATATTGGGTTCATGTACCTGTTGACTCTAATGGCTGTTTCATATTTCCAGTGTCTGAAAGCAGATTCCTTGTTCTCTTTATTTACAGAAGGGCCATACTTATTCATAGGTATTTTAACTACCATTATGTGAGTAGTATTGATAATGCCTCAATAATTCCCTAAACTAAATACAAAACATTTAGTGATTGGGTGACTGCATTGCAGAAGAGCTGTTATCCCAAAGCCACACTTCTACGGGTCAAAATCATAAATTCTGGCCTGAGTCATTAGGGGAATTTTGTTATGCTGCAAAAACGGAGAGTGGTAATGAAGAACAAACACAGCAAAGTATTAATAGTCGTGAGAGTTGAAGACAAGACTGTTAAAATCAGGGAATGGGAGGTTTCAGTTGTTTTTTCCCCATCTAAATCAAGAATCCATTATTGTCTATTAGATTTCTTCCAGGAAAAACTACTAAGAGGGCAGCGGAGACACGTGTAGATATTTGCTTCCCTTACCTGTTGGATCAATGCTACGTTGGTACAACACCAGTGGGATCTTACTGGAAGGAAAACACCTCTGTTAAATTCAGCTAAAGCCAAAGACTGTCATTTAGTAATTTAATCTGCTCTCAGACTGGTAGATTGATTTAATTATATATTGTATTAATACAGAGATTTGATCCATCTGTGTCTATTGATTTACTGATTTAATTTTAATTATAACCTCAGTTTGACCATTGCATTATTCCGTCTTTAATTATCCTAGGAAAAATGTAGTATCTTAGTTCACTAATAGATGCTCTTAAGTGAACATTTGCTTGCTCATCCTTTTAAATAAATCTATTAAAAGTGTACAGAACTGTTTTATTCTGTCTGCCTTCAATGTGGGTCACACATTCTGAAGATACAATTAACCTCAAGTGAGAAATTTGCAAGCCACTAAGTTATTACATTGAAAAGTAAAACCAAGGTCTTTCCACCTTATTATGTAAGACACTATAAAGCCTTCAGTTTCTTGGTGGAGAGAGAATTCCAGAGCAGAGATGAAAAGATAGGATGAAATTAGCAGAAATGCTGAAGTTTGGGGTTTTCTTTTTCTTCTCTTTTCCATTAGGAAATACAGTACCACCAAGAGCCCATCTGGTGGCACTGTGAGATGAAGGCTTTATTTCAGAGGCAGAAGTACAAATCTTACACAAGCCAAAGAGATGGAAAAAAATAATTTTTGCCAATGAAGCTATTCATGTTGCAGTGGTCAGATGATACAGCCAAGCCCTCATTTTATGTGCCTGAACCATCACATTGCCTTCAGTTCCATCCTCAGGATTCCCACAGGGGATGATTTTTTTTTTTTTTCCCCAGCTGCAGCAAATACCAGAGAATGAAAGACTTCCCTTGTTAAATAGCTGCCCAAAAATGTATAATCATCTACAGATACGTGTGTGTGTGTGTGTACTCCTTCTCCTGTAGTATCAGAAATTTCATGACACCAGGCCTGATCAGTTTATCTATAATTCTAAACAAAAATTCAGGAATTTGAAATGCATATAAGCTGAACATGTACATATTTGAAGGAAATATTTTATTTATTAGTTCTTGTTTTACCCTAAAAAGCATTCAGTATGCTCCTGCTCAGAACTGTAGATGTGTAAAGACACTCTTGCTCTTTCACACATCATGCATAAATGAGGAGTTAATATATCCCATTTTATTTAACTAAATATATGCTTTCAAGTAATTTAGATTACCTAAATTTTAGTTGTATCACTTAAGATCACTGACTGAAAAATTCAGGTGCCTAAGCCTAGATGTCCAGGGCCATTTTAGATGCCAGAGGGCACCCAGGAAACCTGTTGCAGGTGAGACACAGGAAATCTGAACGGAAAAGCAGATGGGCACCATGTGGGAAGCCACATGGGATTATCTCTCCCCAGATGTTACAAGACCTTTATAAATTTAGTCTTCTAGGGAATGAATGGAGAGCCTGCTCACATCAGTGCTTACTTGTGGTCCTTCCAACTTCCCCTCCGGGGTGTCTTCTATCACTGGTTTGGTGCCTTTGCTGTTCTTAGGGACTGAGCATGGACTGGTTTACCTCTCTAATATGGCAGCAAATGTTTTGGGGAGGGAAGAGTGGATATTTTTCATCTATCTTATTTAATTAAATTGATAAAGCACAGGACCAGACTCAGTTCAAGAGAGGTAGGGACCTTATGGCAGTGAGACAGACAAGGAAAAAGGATGCAGAGACTCCTCTTCTGGCAAAGGAAGTCAATTATGGCATTTTCCTGCATTTCAATCTGAACCTCTTGTGTATCCCATGGGAGGACTTTGGAGCTCTCTCCACCAGGCCAGCTGGCTCTTTTCAGGCCCCAAGCCAGCAGCAGTCCCACAGATTTGATTTGGGAAGATATTTGGTACCTCCCTCAGCATGTTGAGTATCCCCTGTGGAGCTATCCACCTAACTTTGTGGTGCTGGGTGAGCTGTGCAGGTCTTGGAAATGTCTCTAAGCTGCTCTTGTGAGAAAAGTATTCCACACCTAACAGTGCAAGTATAGACCCTGGGGCATTTCTAAGAGCAACAGCAAACTGGGCACCTAACTCCAGATGAACACTTGGCAAAGTCTTGCTACATACTTAGCCTTCTTAGGTTTCAGGTATTTATCCCCTAAAATACTCCTGGTTAAGTTAGCAGGGATCATCTGTGTCATCTGTGGTTGTTGTGAAAGTTTCACTGAGCTTAGGTCTCTTTCTTAATCTAGCCATTAACTTTTAAAGAAGCAGTAGAAAATAGGAGAATGTAGCAGCAATAAAAATAATTAGGGTTGGAAATGGGTCTTTGTTGCTGTCTGGGAATTTGCAGAGGAAATCTGAGTTTTGACATACACCATTACTGTCATGCTGCATTGATATTCAGACTGATGGTTTCTCAATGAATCTGTATTTTTTTCAGTATAATGTGAGACAAACCTCCACAAGATGACAGTAACTACGTGTTCAAAATGCAGACTTTCAACCTGATACAGTAAGAAGGGAAGTTTGTAATTGAAAATTAATTCATACTGGAAAGTGCAGTCAATAGACAATTACTGAGATACAGCTTGTGTTTATTGCTTGAGGAATTTTACACAAGATTTATAACAACTAAAAGCAATTACCTTTACATGTAAAGAACAGTCTAAAAAGATGAAACTTAATTACTGTAGAAGCCTTCAAACATTCTTTATCTCATGTAAATAATCACCAATCAGGCAGTAATTAAAAATTAGATGTGAAAGTCAGCATGTTAGCCATGTCAAAAAAGATTACAGAAAAATCCCCATGTTGTCCATGAGTCTTGTTCTATTGGTTCCACTAAATTGTATCACTACTATTTCACTCCCATTGTAAGAGGTGCGATTATAATATTTGTGAAACTGAATTCAAACAATACAGATCTTCAAGAAGTTTTCAGGTTCCCCACTGCGTCTTCTGTCATCTATGTCCACTCTTTAGACCCCACTAATAATCCCAGAAATGTGGGAGGTGCATTCTTCACATGGAGACTTCCAGGGGAGCTGTACTGGGTGCACTAATCCCCATTTTTGGGAATGAAAAAAAAAATTTTTGATGCTGACCCAATTGAGAATCAATGTCCTGCTCACAGCGCTGCCTGGTAATGACTTCCTAAAGGCCTCAAAATGAGATTCTCATGTGGGGAGGCAACATTTTAGCCCCTTTTTCCTGACTCAGCGAGTATGTTTGTGTTCATTGAAAATAATTCATTGGAACAAGCTATAGTGGAGACAAAAACCTGATACTGTAAAGCCCATTTGCTCACTTGGAAAGTGAGATACTGATGGCGTGGTGTTATAACATTTTTTAAATGTCACAGATAAAGGATTTGAACAGACACAAAAGAAAAGGAGCCAGATACAACTGGAAGTCCCAAGAGCAAATACAGAAGATGATTTAGCATATGAAGACAACCTGAGCATAGCAGGACACCAAAGACATTGGCCATGTGGGGTTAGTACTCAAGAATAGAAAGGTGAATCTTCTTTCTTTGGATTCTTCACTTGTTTATTGTCCATATATCCAGAAAAAACCTTGCTGAATTCAGGTCTGAAAAAAGGCTTTCCAGAAGCTTTTTTTCTGGGATCACTGGGGTTTGATTTCAAACTTTTGAGTGAGAATGTGTTCTCTCAGTTTTCAGGGTCTTTGGTTTGGGGTTTTTTGTGGGGTATTTTTGTGTTTTGTTTGTTTCTTTTTGGTTGTTTTTATGGTGTGTGTGTGTTTTAGAGTTTTTTTTTGTTGTTTTGTTTAGTGGTGGTGGTGGAGGGGGTTTTTTCTGCTTTTTGTTTTGTTGCTTTTCTTTTTTTCACACATACTGAGCAGATCCCAGTTCTGTAACCAATAGGCTATAGCCATTATTGCTATCTTTGTCTTTTGTCTCTGTGACATAGTCTCATGTTTGTACTCTCAAGAACTGAAATGCCTAAGTAACTGAAGTGTGCAATCAGGATAATATACGGAAGGCATATGTAGAACATGAAAAAGTAGATAGGATACAGTAAGGGCTCCTTTTTTCCCTTTTAGTTCAGTGAAATTCAACCCATATACTCTGGTCTTTTGGTGAATTAGTATTTTTGCGACGTTTTCCTCTTTGTCCCAAAATCCAGGATGAGAGGTGTGAAAACTGCTTTCTCTTTCTAATTGTAGTGACCATAATTAACTTTTAGATGTGCATTCTGTGTTTTTCAGTTTTGTTTTGTTTTGTTTTTTTTAAAGAAAACCATTATGTGCACAAGTGTTTAATACTTCATACTTAAAACAATTAAGACCTCCAGTCTGAAAGCCTGTGAATGTATTTTGGTGATTGCAGGGAATTTTTCACTGTGTGCACAGGTACAGGGAAGAGAAATGATGAGAACTGCAGTACATTTTCACCCTGGAGTGAAAGGAAGCTGCAAATTGGTAATGGAGAGAAGTAAGTGTGTGTGAGTGGAAATTTCCTCTGATCCTTTCTCTGTAAATGACTTCTGAGATTAAAATAATAATTTGAAAAGAAAAAAAAAAAGAGGCACAAGATGATTTATTGGACAACAAACATAGAGCTCCATGCATGCTGTTCTTGTTGGAGATGCAATAATCTTTTGGTTTATTTTAGCTGCTAAGGCATCTTTGGCAGCTGCACTGAGAGAGAAAGTAGTGCTGAAATGACCCAGGAGAAGGAGAAATGTACTGAGGGAACATGCAGGCTTCTGTGATTGCCTTCACAGCTGCATGCCATTGGGCTCCATTGGGTCAGTTTTTCTTTGCAGGACCCAGATGACATCCTCAGGGCTCCACTGCTGAAAAAAAGACATGTTCTCTCTGTCCCTTCCATGCTTGGGCTTCCTGAGTAAGGGCAGTAGTAGCAGTACTTAGCATGAGAAAGACAGAGACAGATAAACATCCTCCTCTTGCAACCCTTGAACTTCAGACTTGAAACCAAAATGTAGGGATATGCAGTTACAGGATCTAGGTTAACACAGAAAGAATTTTATGTTTGACTGATTGCGCATAATTCAGAACCATAGCACAGCTGGAAGGACAGCAGCAGGACCAGACCCCTTGTGAAACTGTATAGTTGTCTTATCATGGTCCATCTGCTCCTTTTTCATGTGCAATGGGGGAATCAGGACTTGATGGAAGAACAGATTTGGTCGTTTGTGGGCCGCTTTGGAGCAAAAGGCAAAACGTATGCATGGGCTATTATACACAGATCTCCTGGGTGACTTCTCAGCACTTGATTACATTTTAATTATTTTTGTAATGTGAAATTGAGCCTACTCTCCTGAGAAGAAAGAACTGTTTCTATTAATCTAACAGGCTACAGCAGAGGATCAGCAATTAGCTGGGTGCTTTTTATTATGCTATAATTATTAATAATGAAGAGCCACCAGAAGCCCCATTTTCCATAGCAAATCCCATTCAACTGAGCAGTTAGGTGATTTGTTTTGTTTTAGGTTTGACAGATGGATCAAAGGTAATGTGATCTGTGTTGAAATACATGGAGACCAGGCTGTTATCTCTGGCGGATGTATACCCTGTAATGTGGTATCACTAATGACACCAGTTCTGGGTACTACACAAATACCTTCAAAGAAAGTTCCCTGCAAAAGGCAACCCACAACTTCATCAGAGAGCTACCTTCCTTCATTTCTGTTGTAATTATAGGAAGCACAAATGGGCTTTACATTAGCTAAAGCCTGCCTTCAACGCCATTTAACTGGAGGCAGATGGAGAGAATTTGGGAATGTATTGACAATGTTGTCCTGTTGTCAGTTGTCATCAGCAAACAGCCAGTCCTGGAGTTGAAAGGGAAGTGTGTACCCCTGTACAGATTACATCAACCTGTTTCGGGTTACCTATGACTCACCTAAGGTTTATTTAACATCATTTTTTTCTAAGCCAAATGTCTACAGCCATGTCTCAGACTAAACTCAGGGAGACCGATCTTTCTAAATATTTCCTTTTCACACAGACATACCCCATTCCTACTACTCTTTTGCTGAAAACCTGCGGTTGCTCAGCTTTTCTCCAAGAGAGTCTGAAGTTCCAGTAAGCAAGTAACTGGTACCAGAAATTGTACATGTTGAGTCTGAAAAATATTGCACATGCAAAAGAGATTTTATGAGCCACATTTCTGAACCCCTCTACCTGCTTAGAGCACTCCCTATGGCTGTTCTCCCTTTGGTGGTGTCCTGAGGTGGGATGGTTCCTGCTCCTTCCCAGGATGGCTGAGGCTGAGAAGTAGTTTTCCCTGCCATGACTGTTACTTAGAGTGAAAATTAAGTTTACAGAAAAGAAAAAAACATATATGACCAGATAACATAAACATACAGAAAAACAATGTAAACAAAGCCTTCAGTTCTAGCTTACCTGAATTTTCCAGACCTTGACAATGCAGCCTAGTTATTCTTTGAGGACTGCCTTTGGTGATTGTTTCAAGAACTGGTAGCTTCCCAGAAAAACTGTGGATTTAACAACTTTAATTTTATTAAGGAGTCCTGCTTCTATTTGATAGCTTCTGCTAGGAAAAAAGCTTTACAAGATTAGTGCCCCTCTGAGCAATTAAACATCAGGGTCCCCTTATCTCTGAAGTCATACACGAAACAAATAGAGTAATAGATGTTGCTTCTCTGGGATCATAACAGTTATTTATTGCTTTTAATAAGTCTGAGTTGGCTTGGATCTGTCACAATATCCTTCTGTAGTAGTGTCAAAGGGAGTAATTCTAAGAGTCAGTGGAGGTGATAAGGTGAAATCAGAATTATGACCAATGTATTTTTTATTTTCTTTCATGATGAAGGAAAAAGAGAGCTTAGAAACTGAGGAACTTCAAACGTGGTGTTCTTCTAGGTCTTTCATTTAAACCTGTTATTTTAATATTTCAGGCTTATAAATCTTTTCTCACTTTTCCACTCTAAGGCATTTTTATAGTGAAATTGCACTTTTCAAGATATTGCAGGACAGAAAACCACTCACATTGATCTTTCATGGTTCTGTTTTGGTTTTCATCACCTGCAAGCCAGGGCAGTCTGCAACTGTGATCAGGAGGGTATGAAGAACATGGAGAGGCTGTTTCACTCTCACATGAGTTAGGCTGAGCACCCCTATCATGGACTGTAGTGCTGTATATCATGAGTTCATCACATACAGGTGCATTTGGACAGGGAGGGTCCTGTTCCAGCATGAGTCACAGTATAGGTTTGGTCACTCCAATAACTGCAGGAAGTGTAAATAGGAAGGCTTGTAGTCTGAGTGATGGAGAGAATCATGAATATGTATTTGGTAAATAATGATCTTCCCTGCATGTTTTCAAGTGGTTGCACCATTATCTCGTTCCAGTTTTACTTGATGAAAATGCTTGAAGATGCCCTCCCCTCTTGGGTCAGGCAGAATCCTTGAAGTTTTTTAAATCTGGTTCTTCTTGCCTCTTGGAACCACTTGATGGCAGTCACTAGCATAACAAAACTGCATTGCACCCATAAGCATTTGCATGTGTTTGTGATATAAAGAGACATTAGAAATTATTTCTTAGGACCAACAATAGCCTATTCTCCGATTCATTGTGCTCAGTGTGGTGACTACCTTTTATACACAATGGTTTTCCATGTCCTTTTCTAGATTTCTGTATCCTTAACAAAGCATTTGCCAGCTTCTCAAAGCTTGTCACCAAAAGCCTCATCAGTTGTCAGTACAATACGGAGGAAGCCAGGCTGCTCCTGAAGAATGGAAATAGAGTTTGAAAGCATATTTTCACAGCCATCATGATATATTATACTCCTGGTACAGCCTTCAAAAGTTGTAAGTTTTATTTGTATGACACTTGGATAATGCATGTGTGTAATAAACACCCACCCATGCAAAATGAGTTGCTTCCATGTGTGCAGCAGCACAGCTATTATGTACCAGCACAGGCCTCAAGGATAATATAATAAATAAAGGGACAGAAACATCAGATTAACAGGGAGAGAAGCTTTCTCACTAAATAACTGCTATAGCCCTGGCCTCTCAGTCCTCAGTATCAGGGTGAGGCAACGCTGTGTACCTCTTTGCCCTGATAAAAACCCAGCCCAAATCCTTTAAAAGATGGGTCTGAGAACTGGAATTAGAAACTGCACTGAATTCTAAAAACCCTGAACTGAGAAGAGGCTTAAAGTGTGTTTAAATTTCCTCCTCTCTTCCCTTACCACCTCCTGCCTTTCCTGAAGATGATAAATCATTGGGCTCTGCTCTCCCTATAGCATGTAATCACCTCATTGCTTTTTTTCCCATGTGAATGCTTATTTTTGCTTCAGCATAATTTTCTCTTGTATGATTTAACTAATTACTATATCAAGTTCAACTCAGAGCAATTGTTCTCAACTTGAATTTAAAGCTCATAGTTGCTGCTTCTCTTTCAGACCAAAAGGAGAATTTTTGTGTAGGGAAGCTTGACTATTCTCCATTTATAGAAGATATTACTATTCCCTAAGCCCTCACTAGCCCTTAGAAACACACAAGAGCTCTGGTCTTCCAATGCCCACGCTTCATGCTCTGAGGATTATAGCAAGCATTTTAAATGCAATTATTTGATACGGTGATTTCAAATGAATAAATTACCTTTCCTTATTCAAGTCCAGACCAAATCTTGATGGAAGGAACAAAGACCTTTGTTCTGAGGTAGCTCTTCAAATCCCATCCAGAGTTCTGAGCTCCAGCACTGTGAGGTTAAACAGTCAAATAATGCCTGAGGGGCAGCAGGCAATGGATGTGACTCACTCCCACCTGAGGACTAGACTGGCCTTTAGTATTGGCTCAGAGAGTAAACTCACTGCCAGTGCTGCAGATATTCTCCTTCAGTTTCAGACTTCCCATGCATTATTTGCAGTGGGAAGGAAATTTTTAGTTTGCTTGGGTTTTGATTTTTGTTTGTTTGTTTGTTTTTTGTTTGGTTTTTTGTTTGGTTTTGGGTTTTTTGTTTTTTATGGAAGACAAGTAGTGATAAACAGAGATAGGTAGAGGGTCAGATCATAGAATCATAGAATCGGCTGGGTTGGAAGGGACCTCAGAGATCATCAGGTCCAACCCTTGATCCACTCCCGCTGCAGTTCCCAGCCCATGGCACTGAGCGCCACATCCAGTCTCTTTTTAAATATCTCCAGGGATGGAGAATCCACTACTTCCCTGGGCAGCCCATTCCAATGTCTGATCACTCTCTACGTAAAGAAATTCTTTCTAATATCCAACCTAAACCTCCCCTGGCACAACTTAAGCCCACGCCCTCTTGTCTTGCTGATAGTTGCCTGGGAAAAGAGCCCAACCCCCCCCCTGGCTCCAGCCTCCTTTCAGGGAGTTGTAGAGAGTGATGAGGTCTCCCCTGAGCCTCCTCTTCTCCAGGCTGAACACCCCCAGCTCCCTCAGCCTCTCCTCACAGGACTTGTGCTGGATCCCTTCACCAGCCTGGTTGCCCTTCTTTGGACCTGCTCCAGGACCTCAATCTCCTTCCTGAACTGATGAAGAAACCCGAGACATCCCAGTAATTGGTGAAAACCTAAGACATTTGAATTGGTTACACCTGAGACCATCAAAGAAGGATTAGCCCATTTTCTCTCCTGTGAACCCTGCAAAGTGGAGAACACCAAATAAATTTTTCTCAAACCCTTTCAGACTATAGGACCCTGTGTTGCCTTGTATTGCGTACAAAATTATAGAACCTATAATATAGGGAGTGTGTGTGGACAAAAGAATTCAGGAACTGAGTAAAATTTATGGTGATATGTTTTAGGGGGAATACAGACAAGATCTACTAATGGGATGTGTAGCGTAAGGCTCTAAGATAGAGAAATGGTTTGAAGGGAGACTGTGAGGAAAAAAAAACATGGGAAAATAAAAGAAAAATGGGATAACAGGGACCACTCAGGTGAAGATGGCCTGAGCAGCACTTTTGCCCCATGCTTGTCCTTTGTCCTTATCAAAGGCTATTTCTGTTTTGTATAGACATGCTCCCAAAGCATTCTTGCTGGACAGTAGCCAACTTCAGGATGGACTGAGTGGCAGGGTAAGTGGTCTGGGTACAGACCTTGATTCAGGACCATTAGTCTCAAGGTCCTAAGGGTCCATGTGTCAATAGCTGGCTGGGGGACTGTGGACCACAGGGAAGCCATCTCTCTGGGGCTGGGGTAGCAAAAACATGCTTGTGTCCCCATAACCCACTGAGTCAGCAGCCTCTAAGCAACTGAGAGGCTTAATTTCTCAGTATTAGTTCTCTCCCTACTTTCCTAAGGAACAGAAATTACAGAGGAGAGACACTTCTGGAAAAATTATGTCTTTCAGGCTGAACAGCTATATTAACTGTGAGACAGCCTCTCTTAAACCATTCTGCTCTGTCCCTCCCATCCTGGAGAGGAATTTGCTTCCAGATTTGAAGTTTACTGAAAGGTTTATGTGAGGATGTGTGCTGTGATTTCTGTCAAGGTTAATGTTGATTAAAATACAACTGTTCTAATACCAAGATGACGCTCAGTGAATTTATACTGGGGGATTCTATTAAATCCTTATAAACAGAAATATCTGCAACCACTGCAGCTGTCATTCTTTCATCAGCTTAAATATCAGCAAGATTAATAGTTCTGTAGAGCTGAGGAACTGAAAAAAAGTCCATGTGGGCTCATTTAACTGTCTAGGCAGAAAGCTGGTCAAAGCTTTATGAAAGGACATGGAAAATTCAGCTCAAGCCCCTCCTAATGTAAAGCTGGGCAAGTTCATACATGTGAGTTGTACAGATTTTTGGTACTGGACCATCATGAATGCTTAACTCTGAAGAAGCCTCATCTCAATGGGAACTAAGTTTTTGTCAGTTGCCCAAAGCCAGAAGTTTTCCTTCTGACCCTGCTCAGGATCTAGTGATGTGGCTGTCTGAGATGTGTTGGGAGTCAGAGGTGGTGTTCTTCCACCAGCACTGCCTGAGGTGGTTGCTGTTTGCAGTTTTTTTATACCTCGGGATACTAGGTAGTATTCTAGGCTCATAAATAGCATTAGGAGAATGGACTTGAACTCATGGGCGTGACTGAGCCTCACAATGGGCCTCAAGATATACCAGCAAATTTCATTTCCTAAAATGAGTATTTCAATCTTTGGACAAAATGTTTTCATAATGACTTCTTAAATTCTTTTTCTGAAAATCAGGAATGTCTATAAGATTCCTAGATGAAAAAGATTTTGCTTTTTTCTTGTGTTTTTAATTAATATTTCTAAGAAAAATAACTCATAACTCTTAGCAAGAGTGCAGGTTTACAAAATACATTATTTAAAGTCTTTTGGAAGTCTGAAAAATTAACTAATTCAGAGGATTCTCTCCTGTTATAACAAGGCGAAGTAACAAGGTTTTTGTGATCCTGATAGTGTGTTCAGAGTTCTTCAGAAAGAGCTGCCCAAAACTAACACCTAGGTATGGATTTGTAGATACACAGCTTTGATTAATTTTAAATGGTAACCTAAGACATGATTCTGATGTCTCCATTTAAACACAAATCCACACATTTTTAAAATGCAGAAGATCATAGAATCACAGAATCAGTTGGGTTGCAAAGGACCTCTGACATCATCCAGTCCAACTCTTGACCCACTTCTTCCATGGTTCCCAGACCATGGTACTGAGTGCCACATCCATCCTTCTCTTAAAAACCTCCAGGGACAGAGAATCCATCACCTCCCTGGGCAGCCCATTCCAATACCTGACCACCCTCTCTCTAAAGAATTTTTTCCTAATATCTAACATAAAGCTCCCCTGACAGAACTTAAGACCATGACCACTTGTCTTACTGAGAGATAAGATAAACCAGTTTGTGTAAAAATCAGCAATTAGCAGCTCTGAAAATCCATCACTTCTCTCTCTATGCTGCCACACTATTCTTTACATCTCTCTGTTTGTTTTTCAGACAAGAAAAGGACACCATCAGATATCTACCTCATGAAAACTTACAAATATTCCAAGCAATTGAACAGTGGGATAGTCTGGAATAATTGCCTGTCTGTCCTTCCTCAAATATATCACTTGCTCACATGCATGTAATGTACAGCACGCTCCAGCACAGCTGAGGTTTATAATAAAGTCTCAGAAACCTTATTCCAGGTACTAGATAAGGCAGTGGGAGAGATGGTATGTAAGGACCCTGTAACACTGTGGAATTTACCAGTTTATGTTCTGAGCTGGCAGCAGGGAGTGGATGGTATCTTTGCATAGGAAGTTAAAATGGGTTTTATCACAGGAAAGGTTTCTGCTGTAAATCTGATGCCTGGTTCAGTTCTGAGAACATGGAGATACCAACCAGACAGCATGAAGATATGAACAGCACAAGTGCCCACACCCATGCTGCCCTGTAACCCAGCAATGTTACTGCTCAGAACAGGCAGGGCTGAGTGTGCATGGCACCAGGATGGAGGTTAGTTTGACCTGACCCACCTGTGGCTTTGTTTTACTTGGTCCAGTTGTAACTGCAATTGTTCTGACTGCTGTTTATGTCCAATGTGTTTTACTTTTGTATATTTTTTTGTGTCGTGCCACTATGTTTTTATGACCGTAATGTATTAGCAAATAGAGGTTGGGACACAAGGTGTGTCACGGGATGGGCTGTCACTAAGGCACTATGTCAATAAGCAACTCACGTATGATTAAATAAATGTTGATCTGTGAATAGCTGGAGATGCTTTTAAGGGTAACCAAGAGAACAAAGAAGTAGTGTGTATAATAAACACAGATGTAATGTGGAGCTGCAAGTCAATGAAACAGGATAAAATTGTAAAAATGTCCTAGGAAACTTAAAATGACCTAAAAGGATGAAAGACTAAGAAGTGTATGTATTACAATTTTTACATTGTTCGTAGAATGTTATTTTTATTATTACTACGATTAGTATTGTAAAACTTTTGCTGTATAAAATATTAATTTTCTGTCTGTAATAGTTAAATTGGGACTAATAATTCTTGTAAAGTTAGGCCTTTAAGATTACAGTTATAATAAAACCAAACTCTTGCCTTGATACATATGTAACATTTGTTTCCTGTTTGCACATAAGCAAGGTTTTGACCTACCACACCCTGTCCAAGCTCTCCTGCTCCTCCATAATCCTAGCAAATTTATGGTGTCTCTGGGAGTACTAAAAAGAGTTATTTGGTGTTTTGGGGTGATTGAAGAAATATACCAAGCATCTACATGGATGTATATTGAGAAAATCCAAGCATCATCTTCTTGACACTAGCAAATGCATTCCTGGTTGAATTGTGTTTCATGTCTGTCTAGCTTTTTTTTCTTTTGCTCTTTGTATTGCCATCTTTGGCTCTCCTCATCACTGATTTTTACAACTGATAACTAAGTGACAGGTATTGAGGATCATTAGACCTAGACATGCATTTTTGTAGTTAAAATGGAGACAAATAACTTAAAGCTTAGAATTCTGAACTTCTAATTACTCAGAATGAAGGCTTTTCTTCCTTGTTTGCATTCCAAGTTGTCACAGCTATGTATCTCCTTTATTGCCCTTTTAGGGCACTCAAAGCACATGAAATGGAGGGTGACTTGTAGCCATGCCATTCATCTCTTCAACCAAGGAAAAAGTTTTCTCTACCAGCAGTACCTAAGTTGTGGTACACAGACAGAATGGATCACCAGGTAGTTCTTAATCAATCTCCAGAGTCATAACAGCCTACAATATTCCTTCTATATGGTTTCCAGACAAAAATTTTGATAGTAAGAATGTGTGATATTACAGAAAAAAAATTGAGCCTTAGCAGTAATACACCGTTTTAGAAGATTTGGTAAAGCTGCCAGGGCCTTGTCATGTCCTGTGTGCTGTTACACAAATGGAAGCTGACTAGTTTCAATCTCTTCTCTGCAGTATAATTCTGAAAACATTTAAGATGATCGATAAATGCTACTTGAAATTATTTCAAAATCTCTTTTAATGAGAAAATGATCAATTTAACAATTTTCCACAACAAGCACTAGGTGTTTAAAAATTCTCATTTTGAATTCTCATTTTTGGCTTCATAGACATTTGTGGGAAGGCACATTTATGTCTGTGCATATTTTTTTTTTCCTCTTCATGCATTTTTTTAGGGGAGAAGATATACTACTGTAAGCATCCACTTGAAAGGGCGTATGAAATAAAAAAGTGTAAAATGAAAGATAAAGTCTTTCATAAAGGACTCAAATAGTTTCTAAAATGTTTATTTTTCTTTTTATCTTCTTTACTTAAAATAATTTCTGATTAAATTTTTTCTGTTTATTCCAAATAGTAAACATGAAGTCATCCCTGTTGAAAAAAATCCAAACCCCAGGTACCTAATCTGATACCTAATCTGATTAGGCCACAGAAGCTTTATCTTAAAAACTCTGTGCCTTCAAAACATGCAGTGATTTCACCATTACTGACAGTCTGGATTAATTTCATCCATTCCTGTTTCTTCTGGGAATTTAACACCGCCCTTTGTAGCAAGACTATTTTCATCTCAGTGATGTTGCTATATACTTATTGGACTCTGATAATTCGGTCTTGTTTCCTGGATGACCTGCATCCATTTGAAGGGGACATTCTGATTTAATTACAGACAGTGACTGTACCTACCCTGGTTAGTTATGTCCTAAACCACAGAGCTCTGAGCTTTCCTCGCATCTCCCAAACTGAAACAGATTGGTTTTTTAAGTTTATGGGTTGAAGTGGAGTTCCCAGTTGTGTGGCTTTATTTATTGTGTGTTTTTGTCAGGAACTAAGTTGTGCCCAGCTCTGAGGAGTGGTGAAGAGAGGCAGCACATTTGCAGCACTCCTGTGAAGGTACAGAAGGCTTCTGCTGGTGTGTGGTAACAACATAAAATGTGCTTCTTTCCCTCTTAAGGAAAGAAGAAGAAAAAAAACAAGAGGGAGAAGAAAAAACATACAAAAAAAAAAAAAAAAAAGAAGGAAAAATCAATATATAGAAATTAATGTGCCTTTGTGGAGATTCAAAACAGATGGGGAAAAGGTCAAGGATTCTTTGTTGCTAAGTGCGTTTCTATGACAACTGCGATGTGTATGTTATGAGTGAGCAATCATTTGTTCCAGCTGCTGGATCATTAAAGGGGCAGCATTTCCCACAGCACTGGTAATGTTATTCATGGCTTATTTACTTTTTTCTATATCCCTGTTTAAACCAAGGTTCAACAGGTAAGACTCAGTGAGTACATGAAAGCTTCAGTCAACAGCAGGATGCTATGCCAGGGGTCTGGATGAATGCAGAGTGCCTATCTTAAAGAATGCTGGTGAAGCTCAGAAAGAAGATTATGGAGATTAAATTAGATCCAATCATGCAATTAAATTTGTACACTCATGATTAGATACTCCGTGATTCTCCCTTGCTGGGCTCTGTTAGATATACTTCTGTAGAACTTATGGCATGACTTGAGAGACACTTGTGACTTATATCTCCACATCTGTGGTTTGAGTATAAAAGACACAAATGTTTGGATATCTCCTTAGAAAAAGTTAACTAGCTAGAAATATGGTAGAAAACTTCTGCTTTTTAGAAAAAAAAACCAAATTGTGAGTGAAATTTGTGAAACCTTTCAGTTTATCTCATTTAACTTTCCTTCCCTAATGGGGAAAAAATAATGACAAACCAACACTGGTTGATATAGAACCAATACCTATTGAAGAACATGCTGGACATTATTTCTGTGCTGTGAATTTTGCATCTGGAAAAAGGGACCACTTCAGTGTCTATGAATGAACCTATCAGTCACTCCTGTTTTCTCTACACTGGAGGGAAGTAGTCCAACTGAGAAGACAGAAAATGTCTCTATGGTTTTCAATATGACGCCTTGGTTGGCTGGCCAAAAACCAAAACAACCCCCCAAAAAATAACCCCACAGATCTTATTTAGGAACTGAAGTATCTTCTACTGGTTATGGCTTTTAAAGATTTGCTTTGTAAAACTCACTGTGCAAACCCTTTATTCCTAAGAAATTAAGTCTAAGGATGATGGATGGAAGGGAAAAGGTTTATGCAAGAAGCATTAATAATCTCTGAGTTTGCATGTTTATAGACATGACAGTCCAGTTGACACCAAAAGACTCACTGTAACAGGAGAGAGAGAAATGATTTTATTGCTGTGACTTGCTTTGGCCAGGTGATAGAGTTATTATTATTTAGTTGGGAATTGGAGGCTGCAATTAAATCAAACACTCAGTATCAGAAAGCCATGACATAAGATTGACTAACAACTATTTTTTCCTGTTTTTTCACACTCTCTTCTGCACAGATTTTTTTTCCTCACACTTTCTTTGTTGCAGCTGGTGGAAAGAGAACAAAGCAAAGAGTCTGCTCTGTTATTTGGATTCCATCCATCTTGCTTCACTACACCATATGGGGTGATAATGGACTCTGCTATGCTGATCTTGTTTTCTTCTTTGATAATTATGAAAAGGCAGTTATTTATTAATTTCACTCAAAAGTGACAGAAACAAGACTTAGCATCTTGGAAACTGAGTGTCTCTCAGTGATGTAACATCTACGTGGTTCACTGTCTTTCTGGAAGATGAGGCTCAGTTGTCCTCTGCACCACAGCTCTTTATCCCTCAGTTTAAGCTTTTCACAGCCAGCCATAACTCAGATTTCTCTGTGCTGCTTCAAATAACTTTGCTTGGTGGAAGAAAAGTTTGTTACACACTTTGCAGCCACAGCCTTGTGATAAGCCACTAATTATATCAGGAGTTTCAGCTTCATGACTGTGCTTGTAGTTACAAAGATCTGGACTCACATCTGGTCCAAAATGTGTGCAGAAAGGTCAGCTTCATAGCACAACATTGGACTAAAATGTTTCAAGGGTCGCTCCAATATTGTGTCACTCACACTTGAAGAATGGGAACTAGGAGGTGTGGGGAAAAAACTGGTTGGGAGACATGGCTGCTAAGAGTATAGCTTAGGGAATAAGTTGTACAGAATTACAGAAATGGGTGGAAAACTGAGACACTGCTATCAGTGAATCTCTGATTACCTACCTGATAGGGATGGCAGGAAAAATTGCTTGTGGAAATCAGTCTAAAACATCAGCCTCATTAAAAAACATCAGAATCTGGAGTGTCTTCCAGACAATGCTGATTTCCAGAAGCTTGAAGGTGAACTCAAGTTGCTGAGTCTTGTCAACTGCTGTCAGAAAAGAAGGTGTTGTTTTCATATGTATATATTAAAGAATATGACAGCTTATTACTACTACCGGTTACTCCTCTACCTAAATCATCTTGCATGACACAGTCCTCTGAAAGAACCCAATCATCCCCTAGGTTGGAATTACTGAATTTGATGACTGAATTCCCTTAAAAGTCTTGGAAGAACTTTTAATTTTCCCTGGATCCTTTTGCAAATATTGATCACACAAAACCTTCATCAGATGATCCAAGTTGCTTACTCTCACTATAATACCCAAATGCCTCACAAGTAGTGATCTCCTTCAGTTCTTTGTGCTTTAGGGTGAAGTCATGAAGTCATATCATATATTATTCCCAGTGTAGCCTAGATACAATTCAGCTAGCTGGGTATGAGTTCTTGAGTTACTCATACTACTGTAGGACAGTTCCCAAGCTCCTAAGCATTAAGCTGTACTCATATGCAGGACCAGACAAGGAATAACCTCTTCTAAAACCTTAATCTTAATGGTAAGAAGTTATGTCTTATGAAATACCTGTTTTAATTCCCTTACTGAATGCCCATTACAACCAGTTCTAAAAAGGCAACTGTTGACCAAGAACTGGTACTCACACACACTCTTCCCATTGCATTTTGATGACAGAGCATCTCCTGTTGTCAGGTAGATCTGACCAAGCCTGAACTGCAAAATTCTTTCCTGAACTGCTGTTCTCACTTCCACAGACTTTACAGGCCCGGATTTACCAAGGGATAGAAAAGACACTGCTGAGTCCATTGCTGTTCTCATGGCTGCCTAGCTTCCTCCTCCTCCTTCCCCAGCCAGTCAGGGATTTAGCCTCTGATCTTCCCATGCATCAGTGGTTCTCCAAGTCTTTTGTGTGAATATATGTGTGTGTTGCACCACACTGCAGATGAAATGTTACTTACAGATTAGTATTTGTGAGAAACTTTAAGAGAAAGTTTCCTTAGTGAAACTTATCTTCATCTAAAAGGCTATTAGCTGTAAGAGACCAGAAAAATTAAACACTAGTTAGAGCAATAATCAACATATCTGAGGATGGAGCTGAGTACTGCAGTATTATGCTCACACATGTGAATATTAATAAGCATTTGCAAGGAAACAGTTATTTTGCAAGGCATATGCTGTAAAATGAAAATTTATTTAAAGAAACATGACCAAAATCAACAGAAATATTAATAAAAACATAGTATAATTCTATAATACTAGGGGTTTTGGGGTTTTTTTGTTTTTTGGTTTTTCTTTTACCAACTGCAAAACCTCAGAGGCTCAGACAAATAGCAAGATCTGCTAAGAGTAACAGCCAAGATTAGCTGAACCTACCAACCTACAAATGAGGCACACTTGCTATTCTCTGCAAGTTCCCTGGATTGTTCCAGGAGTTCCAAAACTTTAATTACAAGAATTAACTGGGACAGAGGAGTTATAAGAGTGAGCTGTAGTAACAGCTAATTAATCCTCAAAGGAGAGCATCCTAGATCACCATTCTTAGGGCTTCCAAGAGTGGCATTGCCACAAGGTGGTGCCTGAAATGCTGGGGATGCCAGGAGGAAGGGCAGCTCTTTTCCAGGCTGATGCCAGAGCATTTACTGCTCCACCAGACCAGGAGGCTGTATCTGCAACATTGGAGAAGAGCTGTGCCAATGAAAAAAGTGCCCAGTGGTGGATTCGGGTTGCTGAGTGCATTGTCAAGCTTCTGAAGGGTTTAGGCAGCTTGTAGATTACTCAGGGCAACTTGCCTAAGGACTGCACCGGCAGGCTGGAAAATTGCAAGCTGACAGCTCAACTAGAAGGTAATCCAAGGCAATGGCATAAATAAATGTCATAAATACTCCTCACGTTATTTGTCTTTAATCAGTTTTTGTTCTAAAAAACAAAACAAAACAAAAAAACCCCAAAAAACTAGTACTGAAAAGATTTACAACGGGTATTTTGTTGATGGCTTAAAATTTGTATTCATATTCAGCTCCAGGGTGTACCTTTTACAAGTTGACCCTCTAAGGGATCAAAATACAAAAAAAATTACTTGCACTGATAGTGCTGTTGATTTCAGTAATATGCTTTCAAGTGTGTTTGTGAGTATTTGCAGAGAAAAAAGCAATGCTTTTGGTACAAATTCAATGACAAAAAGAGGAAAATGTTTGACATTTGGGGACAAAGCGCTGTTCATACTGGAAGAGTTGAGAGATAAAGTACTCTGGGGTAACAATGTGTCTGTGAAGGTCTGAGAAATTACTACTAATGAATAGTAAAAAAAACTGTGATTGAACACAGCTGATCTGGAAGGAAGAAACTAGTAAATCTCTTAAGAAAAGAACCTAAAAAATCTCAGCCACTACCTTTGTTTCCGCAAACTTACATAATAGCTCAAGATTTTAACTGATCTGTATTAAAGAGTTTGGTTTTTTTGAATAATGAAAGGTAAAAATAGCCATTCATGTTACCTCAATACTGGATACCACAGCTACTGATGGAGTAATCTAATGTGAAGAAAATAAAGATTGATTGTAGTAAGTCTCAATAGTAAAGCAAAGCATGATGATTTTGATAGCTGTTATTTTTCTGCATTCTGTATCAGAAAAATGCAATGGATTTGAAATTGCGAAGGTTATATCCCGCACTGAGAATCAGAATGCAAACCTAAATTAATGGTAGTAATGATTTTCACTGCTTAGAAAGCCAATATAATATAATTCTTTCACTAACAAGGTAAAACACATTTTGGAGACATCAGTGATAATAATACACACAGCTCACCATCAGACTGCCAGGAGAACTGACCCTCTATTACCTGCTATTTAAATTTCTTCAATATGTTTAAAATGACAGCTGATTAACCATTCAGCACCCTTTGACTTTTTCTGTAGACCATGAGCTAATGATTTCCCAAGTGTCAGTAGCTGAAGTATTACAAGTTTAATGGAATGCATGCTA
Source organism: Phaethornis superciliosus (assembly GCA_023637945.1). Taxonomy (NCBI): domain Eukaryota; kingdom Metazoa; phylum Chordata; class Aves; order Apodiformes; family Trochilidae; genus Phaethornis; species Phaethornis superciliosus. The sequence continues at coordinate 67,115,584 of JAJQWJ010000004.1, forward strand.
TGTCATTTTTTTCTGCCTTGATAAATTCAGGGAAGTGGCTCTCCCCAGAGACTTGTTGCTACAGTGACTGTGAAGATGCAAGTCATTGCCTAGTAGGCAGGAGGAGGTGGCCTATCACCACTACTAGGACATGGAGTTTTTGCAAGAGGGAAGTAGAGTTAATCTAATAGCTAAAAACCTTCTTGTAGGGTGTAAGAGCAGTAACTGGAGACCTTCAAATGTGAAGAAAACCCTGGGAGAGTATAAGACAGAAGTTATGGGCTTTCAGCAGATAAAGTAGCAAATATTCAGAGGTTTTGCATAAAACGCATGCTCTTGACTCAATGGACAGTTTAATCCCTTGAAAAGCTCACATCATACCTCCTTGCATCATTGTATATGTAAAGGCATCATCCTACCACACGCTGCACTCGGTGTTACCGCTTGTCATCTTCTGAAGCATTCTCAGACTGCAACTACAGCTGAAAGAAGCTGTAAAATAAATCTTAAGAGATACTTTAGAGAACAAATGTCACTTCATGAGCACAAAAGTTACCTGTTAGGATGTCCCCTGTCTCACAATTCAGGGCATATTTTCCATCTTTCACGCTCATAAAGCTTCAGCTTCTTACCTTTCTGAAGCAAATGGGCTCTTCACTTTGATTCTACTCAGCCAGAATTTAACCTCTTTTTTCCCTCTGTTACTTTTTGTGATCTTGGTTTGCTTTCTTTCAGTTCTAACACAGAAAAAGCTGCACATTAAGCTCAGTTACCTAAATTGCATAAAAACAATAGTTTAAGGATTCCAGTTTCACACTATTGCTTTGATGCTATGAATTTCAAGTTGAAGTTTGTACCCCTTTAACAGAGTATAAAATGAAAAGGTAACTAAGCTGGTTGTGCTTTTTTAAGGCTCAACATTCAGAACCAGGCTCTCCTTCATGACAGGTGTTTTGCAGGTGGGTTTGCAAGACAAGAGCTGTTAGTGTGAAGGTACATGACTATTTCTCAGCATAGATTAGATCTTCATTTTGTGCTGACTGGCTTTTCACCGTACTTTGTGAAATCATGCATGTTTTAAATAAGCTTGGGCTTTGTCTCTATCTGCATTTCCTTTGAACAATATTATGGGGATTTCTAGCAATTTAATTGAACTTCTGTTATTTTCTGCATCAGTTTTACAGTTTGATTTGATTTATAACTAAAAAAACACAAGGCTCCTAGAACTGCAAAGCAGAATAAACATTTCTCTTCCAAATGAGCATCTTTTCACTAGTAGCTCAGTAACCCTCATACAAGGTGGCCCAGTATATTGACCTTGCTAAAAATGCTTGCCTGAATAAGGCCTCTTCATACCATACTCAAGCTCTGAACCATGATCTATGTAAATACCTTGTTGCCAGCACTCACTGTCTTATCTTGGATATCAATGCTGGGTTATTTTTAAATGCCCCAGGTTCATGTAAGAAGCTGTAACTTCAGGGTTCTATTTTTTCTTTGAAAATCAAGCACAAAAGTCAGACAGTCACAACACAAAAATATGACCCTTACTTAGGACCTCAGAGGAAACACAGACAGTGGTGAAGGCTTAAGTCAAACCAAGCCCTGGACAGTAAAGAAGCTTGTTGGCTGCCCTAGGAGATTAAAGTGGGCTATCATGTTTTGTTTGTTTTGTTTTTATCTGAAGCATCTGAGTTTTACAATATAACCAGTTTCCGATATACTTGATACCATTTTGATGACTAGTCAAAGAGTCCCACTGTACCACTAACTGGTCATGTTGCTCTTCTTGTTCTCATGATCATCCCTTTTCCTTTCCCTTTCCCTTTCCCTTTCCCTTCCCCTTTCCCTTTCCCTTTCCCTTTCCCTTTCCCTTCCCCTTCCCCTTTCCCCTTTCCCTTTTCCCTTCCCTTCCTTTCCCTTCCCTTCCCTTCCCTTCCCTTCCCTTCCCTTCCCTTCCCTTCCCTTCCCTTCCCTTCCCTTCCCTTCCCTTCCCTTCCCTTCCCTTCCCTTCCCTTCCCTTCCCTTCCCTTCCCTTCCCTTCCCTTCCCTTCCCTTCCCTTCCCTTCCCTTCCCTTCCCTTCCCTTCCCTTCCCTTCCCTTCCCTTCCCTTCCCTTCCCTTCCCTTCCCTTCCCTTCCCTTCCCTTCCCTTCCCTTCCCTTCCCTTCCCTTCCCTTCCCTTCCCTTTTGGAATATTGTATTATTTTTAGACTTTATTCAGCTGAAACAAATGTGAGCCCAGATTTAGTTTACTTTTTCAATACAGGATTCCATTACTGCGTGTTAAGAAGTGTGCAGGGAAATTGTTATGCCCTGCTATTTCATTTCTGCTGTGTGCATAAGCTACTAAAAGCAAAAAAGGCTCTTCTTGTTATTGCTTGCTTTAGGAGGAAACACAGTCAGTTTCCATTAGCCTATTGAAGTGTTTGATAGCTAATTCTGATGTCTGCAGAACTCTTAAAAGAACAACTTGCAGTTCGTTGATGTGTTAACACAAGCAAATAGATAACACCTCCTGTGATATTAGATACAGCTGGAAGGCACGATTAACCAACTGTGTTCTCTTTAAGTGTCTCATGCCCCAAACCTGACTTGGAGGAATATCTTAGGACCTTATTATGCACTGAATGGGATTCAATAACTGAGGCATTACTAACAAAATGAGATGTTAGGTAAATGTGAAAATGCTATAGAATCTTACTGCTCTTTCCTGGTTTTAAGAAATAGTCTTTAGGAGAATTTTCCTATTATAAGCCAACAGGTTAAATAAGAGTTTTCCTTTTCCTCCCATCTCTGGATTCTGTTATTTACAGGTTTCATTACAGCACTGCAGTAGCAAGGTGATGATCGTTCTACATACACCCAAAAATTCAAGGCATTTTGAAATATGGACGTACCTCATTCTACTACATGTTATAGAAACACAGATCTCTGAAAAAACTGATACACAAAGGTGTCTGCCCTTTGAATTTAAATATTGCCAGCAACTTCATGTGGTCAGCTGGCAAGAGTGTACCAAAAAAGGCACAATGAGCAAAAAGATGTGTTTAAAGGGAAAGTCACTGTTGTGGAAATCAGAAGGGAGTTCCAGCTGTAAGTAGACATTTGCTAGACAGAAGATGACTGGCTGGTAAGACCACTCTTTGGCCTGAAGAGAGAGAGCAGTCATCAGTTGTTATGGTCAATGGGGATTTACAGTTCGTTTGTTCACACATAGTTATCAAGAGCCATCTGAGATCTGTCAAATGTTGTCTATCTGACTTTTAAATGCTGCTGAAAACTGGTGGAGCCTCCTGGAAGTCCCATTTGTCAGTGGACACCCCCCACAAATGATTCATATGCCCTGGAGGGCCTGAAATGTCAACAGAATTCTGCATGTATATAACTAAAGCCTGAAAAGAGTGGCTAGTTTGCCAAAGGTCTTAGTGTACTAAGCAGACCTCCACTGAACTCTGAATATTTGCATTTAGGTGTCTTTATCTTGAAATGAATCTCATGCAGATTAAAGTCAGTTTTTGATAACAAATAGGTAATTTGTGAAGTCGCGAGAATGTTAGTGTTAAATAAAAAGGATTTTGAAGTGTGCTTTTTATTGTTTAATAAACCAACCTATATTTAATAACTCAGTTACATTTAAGTCTCTAAGAACCATCTAGAGACTAGCAACATCTTGACAATAATTCTCTCCTATAGGGAACTGCTTTTGTCTTCTTAATAAATTTATGGCATAAGGTTACATCCTCACTGTTTCAAAAGCAGATGTAAGGTCTAATTTGCCATCTGCCTTCAATGTCTACTGCTACTTGGGTGCTAGTGGTTAGCTTTCAGATGACCACCTGGTGCAAGTGCAGGGAAAACCTTTAATTTGTCTGCTGAGTAGGACTGCTCTTTAGTGTACAGTTATCTGCAACATAAATAGAACCTCAGAAACTAAGATGTGGTTTGTTAAAGACCATTACTTCACTAAATCCCCACAGTCTGTTCCCATACTATCTGAGTAGCTGATGGAGAGAAAGGACAAAATTCTTGATCTCAGGCCCATTCCTATTCATTTCTTTGTAACCCAGAGTGGACCCATAAGTGAAATATGGAGTAAAATAAGCAGCTTTTATTATGCATGTTTTATTTTTGTGGGATATTCACTATCACTGCTAGACACAAATGAGTAGTTTGTGTCTGTAAGAGATGACACAAAGCATAAAGCATACTCTGTTTAACAATAATTCTGATCAAAATGTTAAAAGCTTATTCACTGCTCTGTGTCAAACCTTGAAAATAATTGGCATTTATGAAGAGAAGGCCATGCAGCAGCAGTTTCCTGGGTGATTTCAGTGTCAAATATAACCACCTCCATGGAGCTCAAGTATTTTTTTTTATTTTTTAATTTTTTTTAGGCAGGTGGGTATTTGCCATGTTAATCCACTGCTTCAATAAGCTTTGTCCTTGTCGACTCCTTGCCAAGGCACTCCAAAGCAAGGGATGTTTCTGCTTTGCAATGCTGCATGGCTGTCATGTTAACAGCTGTGTCCCCAGGGAAGTGTCACAGGGATCACAGAGAGGAGGAATGCACAGTGCTTCCCAAAGCCGCTGATGTTGGGGAGAAGAAAGAACAGTGAGACTACCTAACTTGGTCCCTCTATTCATGCAAGATTTCTTCCACTGATAAAGCCTCTAATCTAATTGCAAAGGCATGAATGGGGGGGTCTCCACCCCTCCTTTGGGGGGGGGGGCAATGTTGGCACAGACTTAGCTGTTAAGACACTGAGTGAAGTTATAGTTTTGGTTTGGAATGATAGGAAACAATAAAGAAAGGGAAAAAATTCCATCATGTTTTACTGAAATTCCTTGGGGTTATTTATAAGGTGTTTAAAGACAGTAGAAGTTACACCTGTCCTCCATACACCCCATTTGTGCAAACAAATACAAAGTAACATTGGCCTCTTCTTTTCAGCAATTAACTTACAGAGTAATTATCTGTTTCAAAGTCTCAAAGCATCAAGATACAAATGGATATAAAATCCTGAAGGATGCTAAGATGATGATAAGAATTCAAGTTAACACAGGAAGTTCAGACTCTTGTTGGACCACTAGGAGAGAAGAAATGATCAAAAAAAGAACCTTACAGGAGCTCTTTAGAAGAAAAATTAATAGAAAATTCCAAAGAAGGAGAGAAACACTAAATGTCTGAATGTCTTCCAAACTGCAGAAATGAAAAAGAGATTGAGGAAGCAGAATAGTTATAATATTTGTTCAGGAAGGGGTCATTAAAGTAAAGTTTTAGTTCATAAGCAAGACCTTCAGCAATAAGATTAGAAGCTTTCCCTGGTTCAAAGAATCTTCAATGGTCACAAATAGTTTTTTCAATGAGGTTAAAGAGGAAGGAGTATGCTGATAGTCAGAGAAAGAGAACGATTCCTTACTTTTCCTGTGAAGCTGGGGAAAATATGTTGAATGCTATGAAGAAAAAGCAGTTTAAACAGAAAATTAAAGGAGAAAAGTTGAAACTTTAAATTGAATTTAAAGGACTGGAAGAACTGGGCTCAATGAAGCCAATAAAAGTAAAATATCAATGGTGATAGTAAAGGAAAAGAAAAATAAGGTCTTCTGTACCTGTAATAAATAGTACACAGAGAGAAACCCTTCTAACTGCATTTTCAAATTAAAAATTGCATTAAAGAAGAGTATATCAGCTTGCTTTTCAGCAAAAAAGACTGATATTTAAAAACCCAAGTGAAATGAAAACCATAGGAGCCCAACAAAATTTCTTTCACTGGAAGTTTTTAAGAGCACGTTATATAAGTTAAATTTCAGTTGTAGACTTTCATAGTGTCCTGTGCTGCAGCTTCTTTGTATGCACCCCTAGATGAGCATCATGAGGCTTGTGTGGTTACAGGATAGAGACATGCCTATCTAGGTGGGGTTTTGGAGGCTGTGAGTGGTGTTGCTTACTTGTCATGTACGGTGTCCAGACTTCATGACAGGGACTTCAGGAAAAAAAGCCTTCAAGAAGACAGTTCTGATTCATGAGCTTTAAATTATATGTTGGGCAAACCCAGGAATTAATTTGTACAGGAACCTTTTAAGGGCATTTTACTGCAGCACCACATGAGATGAGCAATAACCAAACCTTGTCTTCAGAAAGAAAACTACTTGTGAAGGGGTCAATCCTAATGAAGTAACCAACACATTTGTAAAACTGAAGGAAAGCAACTTCTTGATCCTGATCCCACTTTCAGCCACAGGGCAGAAAAAAAATCAAGTTGCAAACTGTTGTATTAGCTGGTGAAGAACTTCATATGCCTTCATATCCATTTTGGAATAATTCTTCCTATTGTAATTCTGCCTGTCTGTGCAAGGTGAGATAGTTCAATTATTTAATCATACCATCACTTTCAATTTGAAAGGCTAGTGCTAGAACAAGTGTGCTTTCTTTTTAATTTATAGCAATACTTAACCTAATTGTTCTGTTCCTTGTTTGCATGTCTTCAGTAATGTATCTGAATGTAATGGGTATTTCCTCCATTTTTATGTATCTGTTAAATTTCATGGGTTTCACATTCAATATGTGCCTTTGCATATGAAAGCTTTGTTCATCTGTATGTACGTTTCTACAGATGCAAGGAAGCTGGGATGGGTGGGCATGGGTGTTTAGAAAACAGAGATCACACCAAATCTGTCCTCATATTGAGAGGCAAAACTCTGCGATTCCAGTATATATATGCAAGTAAATTAGAAATTCTAATATCAGTTGATTACTTCTGTAGCAATGTTTCATTGTCTTTGGACTTCTTTTGCAAGTATGTAATTTTTCTGTGAGTATTCTGTGGACTGTAATCCTTTCAAATACATGCTTTCTTAGCCAACATTATATAGTATAACAACATTTTCAGCTTTTCTACTGTGGTCTTTCTAAGAATCGTTCTGAAGGTTACTTGAAGTTTGTCTTGCAGGTACTAAAATGTTGAGCAGAAATCAGAATAAGAAAAGGTGGTGTGATTTTTTTTGTTAAATATTATCTTTTACTTAAAACTTACTTAATCAAATATCACTCAAACTGCACAACCAGTGAAAAATTAGAAGAAACCTTTATATGTGAAATTAAAGAAGAATTAGTAGGGTTACAATATGTAGCCATGATGAGTTGATGCAGGCTAGGAAATCATTCTTTTAAATTAATTCCTCTGGAAACTTTTTTATTTAGATTATATTCTACAAAAATAAAATTCACCCATACGTGTTTTTATTTTTTTAAAACCAAAAGATTCTTATTTCTGAAAGAAAATAAAATCTAGTTCCAAAAATCTCCTCCTATATTTTATAAGAATAGCTTAACGAAGCTATTTATCTTTGAAGAAACAAACAAGATATACCTAAAAATAATTAAAAAATAAGAATAGGTGGTGTAGATGGTAAAATATATTCTTTAGCTTTTTGTATTTCTGGAAAAGTTGTATTATTTTACCAGACTAGCTTTGCACAGTCTCAGGAATCACTTTGATCATCCAGCTTCAAAAGATTATTCATTTGGCTGGGATATTAAAGCTTCCTGAAACATTGTTCCCAGTAATTATGGTTAAAAAATTAGTGGAACACTTTTTGCAAAAAAATGCAGTTCCATTGGAATCAAAATGTGTCTTTATATTATGAGAACACTGTTTTGTATATATTATGAGAACACTGAGGAAGGAATTGAATGAAGGGATGAAACTCTGACAGTATTTTGTTATCCATTTTAGACATTTTGGAATGAAATGTTTTGAACATGTTTTTGAAGAAACTGTTCAAAGCTATGCTTCTTCCTCTATAACACAGTTTTAAAGCAAAATTGAAATCTAAACATTTCAAAACATTAAAATACATTATTTTGAAGAGATCTTCCTGCCTCTTCAGATATGCTGTAATTTTAAGAAGTTCTGAAACCAATGTGGTGTTATTATACTTCTGTTTAGTATTACTTCCCTGGTACTTCATGCCTGTGGTTGATCTCCAGCTCCCAGTGTTCCAACAACCACTCTTCAAATGGTTGTGATCTTCCTTCCCATGCTCTTCTCTATGTAAATGGAAGTGACTGGAATTACATGTTTTCAGTTCTATGACATTAATTTACCTGTAACTATACATTTTCTGACTTCATGCTAATGTTGCTCTGTATCTTCACATTCCCCGTCTTCAAACAAAATTGGCCAAACACCACAGGAAATAGACTGGAGATTACTAACTACAGCAAGTCAGGAGAAATGGTGTTTAAAAGGTCTATGTCCATACATTGTTTATTTCTGAGAAAAATAATAATTAAAAAAATAAAGCAGGTGAAGTCTGTGATTGAGGACAAATGATCAACTGTAATACTCCCCAGTGAGGTGACAGACAATTATTAGACCTCTAGTTTTAATGGGTACTGTGTTTTGATTTGGGAGACAAGCATGTACTCTAATTTATAACTGTGAAAATAATATTCAGGCGGTATATTTTCTTATCCTGTGACAACAACTTAGCTGGCTGCCATGGTAGGACCACCAGTGTTATACAGCCTATGGAAGGAGAGAACCACTGAGTTCTTCAGGAAACAGATAGGGTAGGCATATATCAGGAAAACTGTCATGTCAGCTTGTGTATGGACCAGCATCATGAGCTTGGACTAATTATCACATGATGGAAAAGCTGTTGCGAGTGCAGTAGAGTCACACTTATGCAATGTGAGTTCAAAAGAAGTTTGAAATAATATTTGCTAAGGGACAGGGAACAGAGACTGCAACTGTTTGCCCAATAAAACAAAATCAATATGTGAATGAAACTGGAACATATAATCAATATTTGTCTAGAGACAAAAGCAACAGTGATCTTATAGCTCATTGGAAAAGGCCTAGGTTTGTTAACCTCTAGTCATGCTGCAAAACCCTCTGTTTTTATTCCCTTCTGCTCTGCTAAAGATTATGAGAAGGACATAAATTGAGTTTGCTGCCCTCCAGCTCTGACTTGTTATTGTTTGTCTCTGTTTTGATACTATTATCTCATAGTAATTAAATTAAATTATTTGTGGGAATAAGTGTACAGGAAGCACTGCAAGGAACAAGGAATACAGGACACTGGTTTTAGAGAAGTGACCATGTAGAATAGATGTACATAACTAAAAATACAGGCTAGTGAAAATGACAGCTTCAAGATCGAACGCTCAGGAAAGCTGGACACAGATTTACCACATATTTTAAGTAAATGGTTACATTCAGGGAAAGGAGGGAGACTTTTCTCCAGTAAAGGAGTGGAGGGTAACAACTCAACTGAGAGGGCAACACAAATGTCCTATAAACACATATCAGAGAGACATGGTAGTGCAAGATTTTCTGTGGCTAGAAAGGCAAAGTTAGGAGATCTTAGGTAACCCTGGTGATTTGGACATGTTTGCATGTTCAATATGATTTTAGCTTCTTAGTTTTCTGTGAAATTAGACATGTGTTATATTGAAGAATATTTCTATTGCTATTTCTGTCTTGAAGAGAATTCACCTGGGGTTTTTTGAAACATAGGAACCCAGTTAAACAGTACATTTATTCCTGAAATTCACAGTCAAACACAGATTAAAAACTCCTGCTGGACGTTCTTCATCTTCAGGCAGCTCTTGCTTTGCAGAATGCAACAGCTGTAGAAGGGCATGGATGAAAAAAAGCAGGTAGACCATAAGGTGGAGCTTTGAGGAGAGAAACGTTGGTAATAAAGAAAGAAGGTCGTGAGGTGATTGACCCCCATTGACCTGGTGAGGGGGGTCAGGAGGAATAAGGGAACAGGGAGGTGAGGATGTGAAATACCACTGAGAACATGGGAAGGAAAGAGAAAGAGAAATACCAAGACAGGGCAAGGAGGATGAGGAAAAGGAAGGATTATACAGAGTAATACAGATTAAGAGCAACTAAAAACTTGAAACACATATAAAATTATCATGCGTTAATTTAAGGAGACACATTCCAGTTCCCTGTCAGTCCTGTTAGAAACAAGATGCCAAAGATATGCCATATAGTTACTCTGTTCAAGAAGAAGAAAATGAGGATAAACTGCTTTTTAAATTTAATCTCTTTTCAGTATCAAGCCTGAGTGCCACTAAATTAGCTAAAAGAGTAGAGATATTTTAAGATACAGCCATCAAACTTATTATCCACTGCTTTTGGAATAAAAAGGAAAAAAAAATCAGATATGTATACCTTACCTCAGATAAATTTATGTTACAAGCTCTTATTTGGGTATGTAAGATGTTTCTCGTGGTGTGTGAGTGAGAAGTATATTGCCTATCTATTTATGTCCTTTTGTACAGTATCTAACTTTAAATTTTACCACTGTGCCTTTTCAAAAATGGCAGAATCTAAATGGCAATGTGTTAAGTTTTGAGTATTTCTCCCAGTGTATTTTGCATGCTAATAGTGGAACAGACATGATGCATTCTAGTTATGAAGACAGACTGCATAAGAGATTGAAAACACACAAAAAATAAAATAATCAGACTGAATTCATGTTTTCTGAGTGATGACTGCAAACAACAGATGAAAATGTAGAAGAGATTTGTTGGCAATATAGCTTTTCCAGTGCCATGTGAATACAGAAAGTGAAGTCACACAATGAAATTATATACTGATTATTTTTTCAAAATACATTTTTTTAATTCAGGCCCATTATTTTGCCTGTGTACATAGGAAACACCTGATTTTAAAACCAGAAGGTTTTCAGATTTGTTCAGATAAGCTTTACATTCTCTCAACACAAAATTTAGATGCAGTAAACATTCTAAGGTATGTTGAAGGCACCAATAACCACAAATAAACTCTCTGTGTTTTCTGCCCTGCTAGGATTCCAGGCAGTTAAAACCTCTCTGGACATATACCATGCTTCACAATGAAAGTTTCCAAACTGATTCTCAAAGAAATATAAATGTGTCATTTAACATAATTTCTCACCTGATGCTGAGCTACGGCAGGTATCGTGACTGCCTCCCAGTCACTAAATACTAATGTGATCTGCAGTGGTGCCATTTGGAAACTTAACTTGGAGTCAACTTTCAATAAGCTATTCTTCCTGATATGAAGGTTTTCTTTCAAAATGGACCTATTTGCATAAATTGCAGGCAGGCCTGTTTGGAGTCTGACTGTTTCACACAGTTGAGGGGAAGCAGGATAGTGATTTTTATGGAGTGAACTACCAGGTAGATGCACATTTGACAGAGTGCTCTGAGTTATCAACTTTCTCCAAGGGCGATCATATATCTTGTGTATCCAGAGCTAAATTATATTTGACATTTCATTTAAAGCCTGATGCTGAAGCAGAGCATGAGTGGGAAGACTTGGAGGGTGGTTGGTTTGACTGGATGGATGTTTCTGTTCCTTCTCTACTTGTCTGGGTTGCAGATGAGGTCTAATTGCACACCATCACCCTAAATTTCAGCCAGACAGAAATGTCAGATTTCATTCTTTTTCAATGACATTTATTCCTATGTTAGTTGTAGCCTGGCAGTGTTACAGTGGACTAATCTGAGCTGGCTTCAGATTGTATCATAACCAGCATTATTTATGTAGCAGGTTGTGAAAATTTCTTAAGTTATACCCACAGCTTTCACAACAAGTGTGGTAGTTTGCAGATGGAAATACAGTCCCTGCATTTCCTAATCTCAGCCCGTTCAAAATCTTTATCTGTTATTATGGGAGTTCATTGCAGCCAACATTTTCATGCTGCCAATCTGAAGTTAAGACTCAGACTTGTTTGGCTGAGGTGGTGAGTGTGTAAAGGTCAATGGATGGGTATGGCAAAGGTGATATTAACCACTTTTATCCTTTATCATAACCATGGAAATATTCAGTTGCTGGACTGATTTTTGACATTTATTGAAGCGGACTCACAGCTATACAGTATCACCCTGGAGTCACGGGATGTAATCTGTGTCTGTGGAACTAGGTTGAAATTCTGTGTTCATTCCACTTTTATTAAATTATTTTCCAGTGAAAACTGTGTTGACAGTGATGACCCAGTCCTAACAGAAACATCCATAGTGGGAAGAGGTCCAGGATGCAATTTTGTGGGTATTTCATATCAAAATTTTTTCTGTATTTTGATACCTTCTCATGTCATCCTGGGCCTACTGAGAATATAATTCTATGCAGCATGATTATTTTGATGGACTATTTTTTCTGATTAAGAATATTGTTCATGGCAGCAACTGCTATTGCTGAAGATGAGAGGATCCTTTATACATGCTTACATTGTCTCCTTCATTATATTTTTATTTCACGTGTCACTGGCAGACACATCTCATACATCTTAATTATGTGATTATCTTCCAAGGTGGAGGTATTGTTCCTGCTTCTGAGGAAGGGGAAGTTGCAGGGGGAGGGGGATCTTCCATAACTATCAGCAGAAATACAGGGATCTGCACCTTATATCAAATTGTTTTCACATTTCTTTCCATACGGATTTTTCAAAAGATAATTATAGTGGATGTAGTGTGAGCTGCTGTCATTAGGAACCCATTGATTGCTAGACACTATTATTGCTTTAAATGTTGCAACTTGGGGTGAATTGATAAAGGCCAAATTTGGGTCAATATTTTATTACTTTAATGCTTGTTAATTGAACATTTTGGGCACTTCCTTTACAATTTTTTTTTCCTAATAACCCCCCCTGAAAATTAATTATCTTTTTTTTTCACAATGACCTTCTTGCTTTTACTGAGGTCAAAATGGGACTGCATTTTCTTTCATAAGCAGCAACCTTGGACCAATTGAAAAGATGAGATCCTTTATTTATTTGCAACCCTTTATTGCAAAATGGCCAGTCTTTCAATTACATCTGCACTAACCTGTGCTGGAAAGAGCAGAAGCACCATCATGCATTTAGCAGCATCACTCACTACTGTGTAGTCTGTTGGAAAGTGCCTGTTAGTTAGCGAGCTATAGCTTGACGTGGTTTTCTTGAAAGTTCAGGGAAGCCTGAAAAATGCTGCTAAAATTATAGGTTCTCACATTTCTAGCATAAATAAAATTTTTCTATAGCCTCTTTTGGAGTCTAAGAGCTTCAGTATTGACTCACTCTTAAAAAAAAAAACCAAAACCTTCCTGCTTGTTCTGAAGGATGTTTTGCTCATGTTGCTGTCATTTCTGCCTGGCTGTTTTGCTGTCATTGCAAAGGACTTGCAGTTGTTAATGTAATACTATTCCAACAGAATACAGGGGTAAAATAAAGAAATAAACCCCAAAGTCCACATGAGAAGACAAGAAAATCTACTGGGCAAACCCTACAAAGACTCTGAGGAGTTGCATGAGCAGCTTCATGGCCCAGTTCATTACTTGGGTAGGATCTTAATTTTCATGGGGGGTCATGGCAACAGCTGGGCAGCTGCAACTGAGCTTCCTAGAAGCCAGTGCAGATGCTGAAGTCATAAAGAATACCTCAGACATGCCAAATATATATGTGCATTCTACTCCCACTGCTTGATTTAGGGGATAAAGCCTGGAGACTTGAATGAGAGCAAGACAGGCTTTCCTAGTATATCCCATCTCTCCAGTTCCATCCCTGGCTGGGAGCTTTTCATGAGACATTTTTGCACCAGTGCATCTCTACATAAATTTATTCCCCAGCACCTGAAATCTTGGATTCTTTGTCACAAGTGCAAAAAGAGAAGAGCCTCCCTCAAGGACATTGTCTTTTTGCTGTTCCTGAGCTTGCCAAAGGCCTGGCACCCATAGAAAAAATAGGAGTCAGGGGTTCAAAGCCCTTACACACACCCACACACAAGAATGGGCATTGAAGCTCTTTTCACTTCCCTCTGAATGTGCAGAGTGCAGGGCTGTGGTTCAGAGATGGAGGTGGTGCTTGCACTAGCCACCTTAATGGTAAAAGTCACTGTTACTCCTCTTAGCTCAGTCCTGTGTGCATGCTGGAAGCCTGCTCTGAGTCCATATGCAGGGGAAGGTTTTTGTTTTTTTTTTAGTGGATTTAAACATGAAAAGATGAAGAAATTCTATTTCTAATCTCCTGCTGACCTTTTTCCTACCTTGGCTGGTTCTGACAGGGAGAACTGAAATGACCTCAGTGCATGTATGTTCAGGTAATTAAATTCTCTGTTAAGTTGAACCCTGGACACCTATGTGCTTCTGCGGGTCAGGTGCTGATACATCTTTTTGCAGAGATCATCTGCGACGAATCAAGAGATTTCATCCGGAGTTACTCACTCAGCGCCTTGCCACAAAATCTGCCACTTCCTCCCTGCAGATACCCATTGCTCCTACTGCTTGAAGGATGGCATGTCAACATGGCTTTCGAGGGCATGTCTACATTGTCAGCTGCAGACAGACACATGCTGCACTCTGACCTGGAGCTACCTCTCCCTAGGAGCTGTGCAGATGTGTAAATGCAAAACTGCTGCCATACTAATGAGTCCAGCTGAGTGACATTGTGTCCTACTGGGCTCTAGGCACATACATTTTCTTCCAGGGAAAACAGTGATGTAGTGATCAACATCCATCTTAAAACAACATTATTTAGTTTGGTGTCAGGGAGAAAAAGTATTAGAGAGACAAATAGGATTTTAAAATATCAATCAGCAGGAATATATATTTAGTCTTAGACTTCCAATCTGACATGTCACTCTGAGTCAAGTTACATAGGCTTTCATTCCAGGAATGGGACTTTTTAATGTTATAACAAAGCACCAATTTTCCTTCAGAGTGGAGCTTATGTGAGTTCCCTTTATTTTTTGCTAGAGTGAAAGAACCAGTATTGAAATCTAGGATAATAGCATGAAATCTGAGCACATTTCAAAACCATACTGAGCAATATTGAGGAAATATTTGGATAAGAGTTGCTGTAAACCCTGTTCACCATGTTACTGCATCTACAATTTTAGTGCTTAGTTTGAGAACTGAATGTTCTAAAATAAGCATGCCTTACCCACAGGCCCTGCATTCACTACCATGTGATTCTACCCTGATTCAATGGCCTGTAGAAGAATAGATTAGAGCTGCTGGGGCTCCTTACCTGGAGTACTACCCCTTGAGTGACTAATAGAAGAAAGAAGTTTTCAATTTTCACTAGGTAATTCATCTGACTCTTGCCTAAACTGTTCCCTGGAAAGAAACAGTTTTGGGAGAAAAACTGTGAAGTACAGAGCAATGTGCTGACCCTTACCAAAAATGGACTCAATTATAGTGAAACTTGTCACATTGATGAGCTTCCATTCATATCAAGAGACTGACACTCCTAAATTATTAGCTTATTTGGTTGGTCTTTTCTTGTTACTGTTATTTTTCCCAGACTAAGCTCAAGCATACCAGGTCTGCTGATAATGATGAGATATCTGTTTATTAATGCCAGTGCCACTTTTTGGACTGGGCTGAGGAAGTGTCATGTACAAGCATAGCTCAGCTCAGTTTAGCAGGAGCCATGGAACTGCTTGTGAACACAAAAGTCTTTGTACTTGCTCTCTCATCTCTGCTTCTGCTTAACTAACAGCAAACGTGTGGTGTAAATGCCACATCTTATGCCTACACACTCCTGCCTGAGGTTGGCATAATAAACACCCTAAATTGTATTACACTGTGTATCCGTTGCTCAGTATGCAAGGTCTGCTCATCCCTAACCTAATATTATGATTTATTACTGCCTTTGATTTTCTCTATTGACTGCTCGTTGCTTCTGAAAGGTTACTGTGGAAACGGGAAGGGGATCCAAAGATAGCAGTTTGTCTGTAGCATGTCTCTGCATCCATATGTCACATCTATATCGTTTGAAGGTTTTGAGGTGTAAGAACAAGCGCCACAATGGGGAGAGTTTGCAAGTTAGGATACTGCAGCAGTCGCTGTTATGTCAATGTCAAATACGAGGGCTCACAGATGCCAAGAACACAAACATCTTAAATGCCACTTTTCCTGAAGGATGCTCCATGACTCTTATTCTGGACTAAGAAAGAATATTTATTTCTGCAAAGTACTGCAAAATTTTTCTTGATTTTTGTTTCCTCAGAGGCAGAGTTTGAAAACTTGATTCCCCTCTCATAGTAATATTTTGCTTTTGAATCCTCCATCTGTAAATCTCAAAAAATCTCTGTAGCTCTGACTCCACCTTACAAAACAGATGAAAGAGGCTTTGGACATGGAGTGCCCAGCCCACCCCCTGCCTTGGCTGCACAATTCTAATCTTTGAACCAACCCCTGTGTGAGACCCAATCCCAATGCCTTGGCTGGATCCAGCCTTCAGTGCCAGTTCCTCAGTTGCCCATCAGTCAAGAGAAATAGAAATGTTATCATGTCTGTTGGGACTGACAAATACCTTTGTGAGATTAGTAACACCTATTTTTATTTCTTGAAATATTAGCAAATGTGACTCTGAGTGAGGAGCATGATAGCCACATAAAAGTTCGGGATAATTTATCCCAATAGCATTACATATCCCAGGATCAGATGAGTTTCCTTCATCAGTTAAAAATAGTCTAGATAAATCACTTGGACGAGACAGATAAATAAAATTACCTTACCCTCTGAACATGTTTGCCTATATCTTTTTTTTTTTGTACCACAAGTTTCTTTCAACAGTTGATAGTCCCTATATGACTTTTCTGGAAAGATGATTTCAAATCCTGAAGGTGGGAACTGGAACTGAGAGCACAACATTCCTGTAAATCTAAAAATGCAGACATTATCTCCCTGCTGATGCTCTATAATGAAGAGATTTACCTGCTAATGCCTTCAGAGAGAATATTTTCCCGCACAGTGGAAAGAGTAAAATAAACCTTCCCATGGCTAGAAGAAGATTAGGCCTCCCTCTGCTTCAACCTTCTATGAAATTGCTCTGCAATGAGTACCCTCCAAAGCAGATTGGCAGTGTTTCCTTCCTGCCCTGCTGCCTCGCTGCGTCCCTGGTTCTGCAGACGTGTGCAGGGATGTGCAGTGCACCTGGGAGTGTATTTAATTCCCGTACACTTAGCCTAATTAACATTCTTTTTCCTTACCTGCCAGAGACAGGCTTGACCACTTTTTTGCTCGGTTACTGTGTCACATCACAGAGGAAGCAGTGGTACCACTGCCTGGTGTGGGACTCTCTTACCCCAGGGGAAGAGCTGCAGCACTCAGGCCTGGCTTATGTAGCAGGTAAGGGCTTAAAGAGGTCAGCAGAGATGGTAATTTCTTTGTGCAAAGCACTGCAATAAGAGAAGATCTTGCCCAAAGAAGACGAAAGGTGGAAAATAGCAATGAGGGTGAGAATCTGGTAGAAAGCTGCCTGCTGAAAGCAGCCTAAATAACTTGCTGAAGGTCACTCACAGGATTGGTGACAGAGTCCAGGTACCAATTTCACCTCTTAAATATCAATTAGAACTTAAAATTAGTTTCCTCTCAAAAGATGTGTTTCAGTTTCCTATATGGGTAAACTGAGTCACAGGGCAGTAGTATCCCAGCCATCATCCTGCAGTGCATCCAGCAGCAGCAAGGGAAGTCCTGGTGCTTGATTCTTCACCCATAGTCATCCTGCCTTTGAGTAGATTTGGAATTCTGAAAGCACCTCTCATTTGCAGTGACACCACTTAGTTCTAGCTGTGCATTGTACAAGCAATAAGAGATTCAGAAAGAACAAAGCACTGTGGGGAGATCCACAAATATCTGCTCATGTGGCTGTGGGGTTGTCGTGTTTCGTGATTTATTTATAAAGTCAAAAAGAAGACTGAGGAGAAACAACTATCTTAACATCCTCACAGAGGCTCCACAACCTCTCTCTCTGTGTTCATGTCAATGGCCATTGCACTTCAACTAGTGGTGGCGAATTGTGGGGGTTTTTCATTCCCACATGTGTAATGAGCTGGAAAGTCTCTAAACTGTTCATACCTACTTAAGATTAAAGTAAAGTGCCAGAACAATAAATGGGTATAGAGAATGAAGAATGTCCTTTGGAGATACCTCTAGGTTAGGGTCAAGGCCCATTAAAAGTTCCATAGCAGTCAACGTAATTATCATTTTCATTCACAGCTTTGGGCACTATGGTAATACAGATGATTTATAATGAAAAAACCTGATAAAAAGTAATAAAATAACTTACTTTAGAGGCAGAATTCACAAATGAATACTTGGATGAACCAGAATATTATAACCAGACTGATGGTCAGTCAAAAAAAAAAATTATAAGGTATTTTATAATAATAATAAAACAATGTTTAAAATACTCTTAGCTCAGTGTAAACTATTCTGTATTTTGATAAACCAGTATCCATGTTTTCTGGTGAATTCTCCAATATCTGTGCTCAGTAGAAACTTCTACCTTTACGTTCTTATACTTATCACTAGCTATATTAGTTTCTTGAAAGAAGTATGCTGTGCTCCCAAGGTCTCCCAATAGATGCTCTTTTTGTAGCTTTCCAAGCAGCAGCATCAGGGCTTTGCTGAACAGCTTGGGGCCAAGAAGATGAGAATTTACCAAAGTGTTGTATGGTTAAATAGCCAAACACAGTAAATATTGACTTCCTTTGAAAAACAAGCTGTGTTCCCAACCTTTCTGCCCCTGGACCACCAGCAAGCTGGAGGAGCTCTGCAGATCCCATTTGCCACAACCTTTAAGAGAGGCTGAGCACATGGGGCTCCATCCCCTCCTTGGAGCAGTTGTCCCTCTTACTTTGTGGTGGCAGTGGGAGCTGGAACTGTCAATGGGGCAAAAGTATTGGAAGCAAGTAAAAACCAGCAAAAAAACCACCACCACCACCAACAACAACAAAGCAGCAGAAAAGTAATTTCTTAAATTCTTTTTTAAAAATTTCTTTTTTCTTGCAAATTCTTGCTCTAAGTTCAAGACTTACTTATAATAAGGAAAATTATTTGTTCAAAGGAAGCATCCTACACACCTGTGGAATGACTTTAATGTAAATACACAGTAGAACCACACTAACACAACATCAGTGAGAGGGAATACTATGCCTTACTAAAATTGTTGCAATTGTTTCTGTGAATCACACAATTTTTTTTTTTAAATCAGACAAAATGATCACAGAATGATGCACTGTAAAGCACTGACTCCAGCCCTGGGTCAGGATACTACATCAGTATGCAGGAAATGCACAAAAAAGAGAAGGATGACCCCTGTCTCAATGTGTTTGCAAGGCACTTGTGAATGTTTTGGTCCAACTGTAAATACAAAGAAGGACACATTCTACCTGAATGCATGGATATCCCTATGAAATACAGTTATGGTAGATTTAATGATGATTGCAGATATGGAAAGGTGATTTGGGAATCAGGGAGAGAGAAGGAAAAGTTGTGCAAGAGCTGTGGTTAAAGCATCAGTTCAAGACTGCTGAAACATCTGTAATCTGGCCTTGCCCGTGTCTTGTCCTTACTGCTTGTAAAGTGGAAATAATGATACTGACTCCTTCTGCCAGCATTTTGTTTTAACATGGTACAAGATACCACTAATTATAAATTTCCTATAAATGTTTGGAGATGTATGGGATAAAAGGATAATTATGAGGGTTTGACCTTCCTTAAATAGGTGGGATTTTTTTTCTCGTTTGGGAGAGGAATTGACTCAAAGGATGTGAGGCTGGACTTTGGAGTCATGAACTTGTTACTGATTCTGCCTTAGACTAGCAGAAAAACATCTTCACTGTCTCAAGTGAACTCCAGAGGGAAAACTTTTGCTTCCAATTACCAGCAGAAAATCTTCTTCCTGGGAGTATCCCATGATCCCAAGATAATTCAGAGCTTTGTCTTCGGTCAAATTCAATTTATTTATTTATTTTTAATTCCTCTCATGAACATAGCCAAGACACTACTAAAACTGAAGCAGAGGTACAATATAAAAATGAAATGCTGTGTTTTTATAGAAAGTTTCTGTAGTATTACCACAGAAGCAACACTTTACATCATTATTTTCCAGATGACTTCACATAAAGTATGAAATCGGGCAGCCTGGCTTTATTCCATTTTTTTCATGATGCTGTGAATTCTTGTTCTTCCTTAAGTCTTCTTTGATACATTTGTGGGTTTTTTTTCACTCTTCTCCCTACTTACCTGTTCAATGATAGTTGCGTTTCACTCCAGAGGAATTTTTGTTTTCTGTGGTGTTTAAGTAGTATTTGTGTAAGAGGGTCAACTGTGCAGATGCTTACTGTATCTCAGTGAGTTACCTGTGTGCAATTGTTCTGAGAAAACCCTCACATCAGAGCCTGAACTGGTGGTACCACATGTGCTTTCCCAAAGCCTTTAGTGGGAACATTTTCTGTGTAAGATGCATTCACAAACTATAACTTCTCTTGACACTTTTTAAAAGCACATTCTTCAGTCTCTGGATTTCACAAGCTGTCTTTCAGCACAGAAAATACTTAGAAGAGTTCACAGCAAGTCTGGTAGATCTCAGCCTGACATCCCTTGTGTCATACAATGAAGTTGGTATTTTGAATTAAGTATAATGGATATTTAAAGACAGGACTGATCATCACCAGTCACCTCTGTCTTTTCTTTGATAAACAAAAACTACTTATCACTGAATTTTAAAACACTCCTACGAATAGTTAACCTCAATAGACTGATGAGATCTTATGTATTCCAGATTCTTTACACATGCTCTGTAATACTTAAATTTCTTCATCAAGTAAGTCTGTTCACTAATTTTCTAGCAAGGCATTATCATCAGAGAATTAATGTTCTGGGAAATTTAAATTTATATTCTTCTCTGTTTTGAATAATTTCATTATTTATATCTTTTGAATAATTGAAATAATGTATTTTAGGCAGAATGGAAGGAACAAAACATATAAATTTTGTTTAGAAATGATCTCCTATTCTTTTGACTTTAAAAGTTTTTGAGTTATTAAAATAAAAAAAAAATGGACTGTGTCAAAGCCTTAAAAAGGAAACCAAATCCATTCAAATTATCCAAATTAAGTTTGGCAAGTTCAGTCCATGGTTTTAAGCTTTGTACTTTCCTCTTGCAGGCCATGGTAGGGAATTACTGGAAAATGTCAAAGTCAGATTCCTTTATTTCTAGTTCCAATAGGTTTCTCATAAAATAATATTCTTTATCCTGCATTTTAAGTGTATTTTAAGCAAAATGCTAAAAGCAAATTTCTGCCTCACTTGACTAGCTTGTTAAAAAGTTACAGCAAGTAATCAAAATTGATCAAGTATATTGCATCTATTGATGGTACTGAGAGACAGATGCCTCCAGAGGGCAATTCATTGCATGTATTTGAGACCTAGACTAGGAAGAGATTAATTATTCCCAGGAATTTCTATTATCTACATCTGTTACTCTTAATTATAGCGAAAGCCCAGGGTCCTCTATGAGATGCCTCACTTTTGTGTGGCTTCACCCAGGTAACATGTATCCCAGCCTTAGTGCAATAGTGCAAATAGGTGACAAAAGCTTTTTGAGAGATTCCTTGGTTTTGTTTTGCCATAATCATATTTCATGTCATATCTGAGTGGTGAACATAGAAAATTCATCCAAGTGAATGATCCAAGTGTTATGAAGCTCAAAAAATATTCCTCATCAGACATGGTCAAGTTTTAAACTTGCAGGAACTTTTAGCTAGCGTGTTCCCAAGGACTTCAAGAGACACTGATCTGTGCTGGGAGAATCAGCCCCACGTGTTGCTTGGAAGGGAGTAACACCAGCTCTGCAGAAAACACCTAGGGAAAATAATTGGAACAATGTGTGAGTCTGACCTCACTAATTTACAGGTGTCTCAAAGGAGCAACTTTAAAATTAATAGCACTGGATAGGGTGGAGGACCTGGCTGGCCAGAGCTGAGCAGGGGGTGACACCTCGGGATGTGATAAGACCTACTGGGTCCTGCACTTTGGCCACAACCCCATGGGGAGCTCCAGGCTGGGCACAGAGTGGCTGAGAGCAGCCAGGCAGAGAGGGACCTGGGAGTCTGGATTGACAGGAAGCTGAACAGGAGCCAGCAGTGTGCCCAGGTGGCCAAGAAGGCCAATGGCATCCTGGCCTGGATCAGGAACAGCGTGGCCAGCAGGTCCAGGGAAGGGATTCTGCCCCTGTACTCAGCCCTGGGGAGGCCACAGCTCGAGTCCTGTGTCCAGTTCTGGGCCCCTCAGTTCAGGAAGGAGATTGAGGTCCTGGAGCAGGTCCAAAGGAGGGCAACCAGGCTGGTGAAGGGATCCAGCACAAGTCCTGTGAGGAGAGGCTGAGGGAGCTGGGGGTGTTCAGCCTGGAGAAGAGGAGGCTCAGGGGAGACCTCATCGCTCTCTACAACTCCCTGAAAGGAGGCTGGAGCCAGGGGGGGGTTGGGCTCTTCTCCCAGGCAACTTTCAACAAGACAAGAGGGCATGGACTTAAGTTGTGCCAGGGGAAGTTTAGGTTGGATATTGGAAAGAAATTCTTTATGGAGAGGGTGATCAGACATTGGAATGGGCTGCCCAGGGAAGTAGTGGATTCTCCATCCCTGGAGATATTTAAAAAGAGCCTGGATGTGGCACTCAGTGCCATGGGCTGGGAACCGCAGCGGTAGTGGATCAAGGGTTGGACTTGATGATCTCTGAGGTCCCTTCCAACCCAGCCAATTCTATGATTCTATGATTATGATTCTATGATTATCTGAGCTCCAGCCTGCAATGCTGGGTTGTCCCTCCAGGCACGACTCAGCCACATTGATTGTCTTTGGAAAGTACCTGGCTAAGGGGCTGGAACAGAGGAGGAATGGCACCTGAAAGAAGATAAGAACTGATGACTGGGTGGAGGACTACACCCTTCTGCTCCCCTCCAGGCAGCCTGTCTCCCAGAGAACTTGGCTGACTGACAGCTGCCCCTTCGGAACAAAAGAGATTCAAGGATATACCTATGGCTGTCCATGCTTTGGTTTTGTTGTCTCTTGACCCACTGCCATTTCTGCATCGAGCCCCGTCCAGAATCAGCTCCATCCTGAAGAAACTCGCTGGACAGCCGGACCCCTGGTGGTGACTCTCTCTCTCTCTCTCTCTCTCTCTCTCTCTCATTCTTCCCACTTTCTTACCCTTTTTCTCCACTTTTATCTCTCATTCTTTCTTACCACTTTCTTACCACTTTTCCTCTCTCTCTTATATCTTCTTTTCCTCTCCCCCTCTTTTGCCTGGCTCTATATTTTTGCCTGGCTCTATATTTTTGCCTGTGTCAGTTGTCAAATAAAATCTGCTTGCACCCGACCCTTTCGATGGTTGGACTTTGTTTCGCAGATCCAAAACAAAAATAAATTTTAATGCTACCTCGGACCGTTAACAAACTGTTAATTCTTTAAAACTTTATGTGAAGAGGAGACAAAAGTGAATGTAAATCAGGAGGAAACACATTTGCGATGGATTACATATTTACTTTTAAATCCTGAGCTCTATTTAAAAGAGAACAACCTCTGGGTAAGCATTATTCCTTTCACCTCTTCTGTTATATATTTCAAAAGTTGCCTTTGTGTTACCCACCTATTTCTGACCTGCAATGAAAGCCAATACTTTCTGATTCTGTCCCTGCACACAGTGTCTAATAACTATCTCTCTGGTCCAAGTGCTTCTGTTTTTCCCCTGCAGAAAGAAAGAAAAAAGAAATCTTTCCAATCCAATCCTTATAGATCTCTGACATGTTAAATTTAGTAAAGTTATCATACTCTTTTATTATGGAGGTCACTAGTTTCCTGGGGCTTTTTCATTCATCCTCAGAGCTGAAATCTGGCATTTACTAAATCAAGTATTGGTTACAAATTAGAAAAGAAAAAAGTAAAATGAGATGGAGCCTGAAGTCTCTGCTTGAAGGTTGAAAGTTTAAATACCACATCGGGTACAAAGCCATGCTGAACTCCATATGTCATTACCTTTGCACAGTGACCAGGTGTCTTCTTTTCCAGTTTGTATGGGACACTGTTCACAAAGCAGGACGTGGATGTTTCAATTGGAGTCTGATTTAGTAACAAACATCTCCCTGACCTGCTGATAGTTCACATAAGTAAATGGAGGTCCTCAACCAACGGGGAAAGAGAAGAGCTCAGAGGGGATGTAACAAGAAAAAATGGACCTCTTATTACATGAAAGACTTGAAAGCCACCAAGGGCTTTCAAATTCATCTGCAGCTGAATTTCCTCTGCAACGTGCCCCAGGTAGTGAGGTCTGGCCCTCAGGTCAGCTGCTACAAATTGGATCATTGCTGTGGCCTTCATGTCTAACAGCATTTGAATAAAACTGGACAAAAATCTCCAAAAATCTCCAAAATTTCTGTAAGCTGTAATATGTTGTAGAGGCACAACACATTGCCAGTTTTGAACAAGGATGTTTCATGGACTGAAATACTTGCTTCATGCCAGAATGAGCAGATCAAAAATCACAGTAGAGCTGCACCCTCTGGGAGTCCAAGAGACAGCTTTGGAAACCAAACTACTGTTTGGGTAGGAAAATGTGAATTGATACTCTCTTTAGTGAACTGACATGTTGAGGCAGATATGTGCTCTGTTAATATACACAGATAAAACTCACAGGAGGCCATAAAAACTAAACACCAAGGAGCAGAGGCTGCATGAGATCTAAAGGAGCTCAAATTGCAACAGGAGTCTGGGGACCTGGAACCCCAACCCAACCTGCTAGGCAATGTTTAATACATAACATTCCCAAAAACTATTGAAACCATTTTTATTTGAAGAAAGCAGAAAGTTTACACCACTTGCCTCTTGTGCATAGTCATCCAGATGCAGGAGGACTTGACTGCAGTGTGTGAAACAAGGGTCACACACACCTCCGTGGGAGTCATCACATATTTTTCTAATTATTACTCTCCACAGCTCTTTAAATGTTGTTTTCCTTTGCCCTGAGGGGCTCAAAATCAAAATGAGAGGTGGAGTTGCCCTTCCCCAGACTTTCCTGGCCCAATGTAGGAAGGAGCAGTGGAATCAGTCCATGACAGTCCTTAGAGGACTGAAGTGACCTCAGCCACCCTTTTTTCTTGGAAACTCCTGGTTTTCAGCTGGTGACAGAGCTTCCTTCTCTTGAATCACACATCATTACATTGGTTGGTCAGAAAAAGAAACTCTGTGTGGTTTTAGATGTGAGATAAAGACAACTACTCCTTTCTAAATAATAAACAGTAAATCCCGTGCTGTCAGTTCAGTAATGCCTCCAAATCCACTTTTAATTAAATAGAAATGTAACAGTAGCTCTGGTCCTGGTTCCTGCAATTGCAGGGTATTTTGCATTGAAATCCCTGGTCTAATGGCAAGGCACTAAAGAACATAAAAAAATCTCGTAAAAATCTTCAACTTACATTCTTTTGGCAAGTGAGTGTATTCCTCTCTCAGGAGAGTAGTGCACTGAGTAAGATATTTTCTCTAGCCCCTATGGTAAAAGCAGATAACAACCTGCTTTACAGCCCTCTGTGTTCTCAAGGTATGTCGTTTGTGTGAATAAAGGAAAATGACATAGTGACTGTAATTTTTCTTTGTGTCTGTGTGTCTGTGTGTGTGCGTGCACTCAGGAAAGTAAGGAAACTAAAATGTGTTTTAGAGAGAGTCTGCAATTTTGCTTAAGGTCATTGTCCTTTGCCACTGAAATGAGTTTTCCATTTTACACTCTCAATAACAAAAAAGGAAATGGGAACTATCCGTGGATGTTAAAATTAGTTGCTACATTCAAAACAAGCCTGTAAAATCTTAACTGGCCTTTTTCATTACGATTTCTTAAACGAAATGAGAACTGACTTTATTTTCTCAACATTTCTGAGCCAGGTTGATGCATCCCCTGTCAGTTGATGGTGCAATGAGATATGATAGCAGTTGAGCTACAGATTCTTCAGATCCAGTTAACCTCATCCCATTTGTGCTCATCTCTGCCTACTGGAAAATGTATCCCAGTAGGGTCTCTGGACCCAGAATGTTCCTTACATCTGTAATGTTTGGATGCAGTCTTTCAGCTGGTTACAGCACCAGAGCAACACTGTTCAATGCCCTATGCTCAAACACAGCCTAAGAGGATGTGCTGCTAAGAGCTTCATCCTCCAGCTCCTGGGCACATACAGGAACTCCTTGCTGGAGAGAGAAAGTCTTGAGTATGGGCTGTTGATTTTATCTTATCTGCAGAAAGGGAGAAATTTTTTAATTTTTTTTTTTATTTTTTTATTTTTTTTTTTTTAGATAAAAGGATGGAAGAATTTAATTTAGTTGCACACTGGTCTTTGCTGTAAGCAAAGTTCTCATCAAAGCACTATTTCTGACTCATTTAGATTGAGAGGGATGTTTATAATACATAGCTCTAGCATCTTCTGTTTAAGAAAAGAAAATCTCTTTCTATGACAAGACACCATGTGCATATGGATGTGTGTATTTCTCTCTATATGGATAAATCTCAAAATACTCAGCAGACCAGGTACAGGTCAGAGACTGCAAGAAGTAACAGATTCTGCAGAAGCAACAGATGTTAATCATTTGAATGTGTAATCAGTTCATTTTGAGCTTTCCTAACAGTACCATAAAAGATTAAAGCAGAAAAATAGATAATGACTTCCATAACAAAAGGCACATCCAGAATAAAGTTTGTTGAGATGCCCTAATGAAACAGGGTCTAACTGGCATGTACCAGTAGGCTGACCCACAAGTATTCTGCTAAAAATCCATGAAGTTCAAAGCCTTTTTGTTAAAAGCAAGCATCAGTGTTGTTACTGATTAACTCTGCCTGGCATCCTCATTCCTGCTAGCTAAAAACACTAGCCCTGCATTCCCATGCATCAAGGCCTGCTGCCTATCACCCTCGGGCTGTAACTCAGAACAAGGGCTTGGTGTCTAAGTTTAAAGAAGAAAATTAATTACGTTGCATTCTTTAAGCAGACAAGAGGCCTGCACAGTCCACAGGAGACCTCTTGCTGGCAACCTGATGGGCTTTGAGGTGTGATGCCTGCTATCTCCATATCTTTGCAGCTGCACCAGCACAGAGGGACTGCTGTTGCCTGCAGCCATGATAATGAAGCTAATTATTGGTCAGGACAGGGTGTCCACATCCAAGGACACTAACTAGGAATGGTCCTTGGCCATCATGACTCTTGAAAACATGAGCACATACTGCTAGTTTATTAACTCATGTCAAAACAGTGTTGACTCTGTTAAAGAACACCAGAAAATGAGAGAAAGAGAGAGAGAGAACTGTACAGATAATGACATTTTGCTGTCTGGAACTGCTGACTGATTTTGTTCTACTCACTAATGAACATGTCCCTGGAGATGCATGGATCACCACCAAAGAAAACATAATTTAACATACAAGCTTTCTTCTTCAAGGAATCTGTCCAATGTTTACTCATTTACCAATTTTTAAGCGTTATTTTAGCTCCCCTGGGAAGTGGGCATGAACAAAAGGTTGGGGTGGAATTATCCACTCACTCTCACTGTTCTCACAGACACCAGCACCTAGGGAAAAAAAAAAATCACCCCATCACCTCCCAGTTCTGTGGAGGTTGGAGATAACTGACAGGGCAGGAGAGACCTTGAAGCTTTTGTGACTGCTCCTGCTGCTGGCTAATTTTCCAAGCAAGTGACAGTCCCTTTGCCCTCCTTCCTTAACCCCATGTATCTTTTTAATACCTGCAGTTGAATTAACTGCATTCAAACTTGAGGAAAACTTCACATCACAAACACACACAAAAACTTGAAAAATCCCTTCTGGCATGAGGGGCGAGTAAAACATTGATCATTGCAGCTCTGTTGACAGGTGGTGAGTGCCAGAGGCAGCTGTCACTTTGCTGTGTCCTGGGTTCATGGAGAGCCTAGTGAAACCCTGCTAAATGCCACTGCTATAATATGAGCAGAAAAAATAATCTCCTTTATACAACAGGTACCCTTAACCTGTCCATGGCTGCCAGACTGGCATCTGGCAATGCAGAAAGTTCATTAAAAGCTATGGAGAAAAGGTAAATAAAGTTTTTTTTTTTCCCCTGAAAGAGTCAGTAATAGAAATTTTTTCACATCTCAAGGATCCTGTCAGATGTCTCATTTTTCTATATGCTCCATCACAGGTCTGTTTGCTCTCTGTGGAAAAAGAGCAGGTATGCCATAGACAGGATGTTGTGATGTCCATAAAGAAGTCACGAATAGCTGGAAATTTTAAGGGGTAAAATACCCATTAGTGAAGGATCCCACTTTACACACTTTACACAACATTTACAAATCAGTGTAAAACTTTATTCAATTTGTAATTGTAATAAAACTTTATTCAATTGTAAAAATTTGTTCTATTAAATAATATGACCTGTGGGTATAGCCTAGGTTTCTTTTTATTGGTTTGTTACCTTCTGCTGTAGAATGGGAGATGAAAAAGCTGCACAACTCCAAAATCAGACAGGACATTTGGTGTTGCTTTTGGACAGCTGTGATAGCTGAATTCCACAAAAAGTAAATTTTAGGTAAGCAATCTAAGTTTTTACCTGTTTATATAATATTTACATCAACCTCATTTTCCCAGATATAATTACAGTTGTAGCTCCACTATTGCTCAAACTACATACGGAAAGTAAAAAAAAATAGATGTCATGTTAGTCATTAGGTGTAGAAATGTTGTATTTCCATAGGTCATTGTAGTATCTGAATGTCAGAGAAATTAGATATGCTGAGGCTTGGAATAAAAATTAAAACATACAAAACTTAATTTGTGTGAAGGAGTATAATGAAGGCTTGGTTCAGACCAGAGCTGCAGATTCAATAACTTTGTTGTCTTCAAAATCAGAACTGTAATTCATTAGTGTAAGTCTGGATAATAAGGAGGAGGGGGGTGAGGCGGTGGGGAATAATCTATCCTCATTGAAATAAAGTTTGTAGAAAGAGTGAGACAGTGACAAGCCTCATCCCAAAGGGCTTGCAAATAACTTTTTTACTAGATTGATGGCTCTATCTGCCTAGATGAATGTGCATCAACTGGCACTGAAGTTTTAAGGTTAACATACATCTAATTATTTTTTTCATGGTATTACAACTGTAAGTAATAAATGCACAACCATATGTGTGCAGTAATCATTTTCTTAACAGTGGTTAAATTAACATTTGGTTTTGGTTTTTTTTTTAGAATCTTTTACTTCCTGTCCCTCTAACAAGATATGGTTTGAATTAATGTCTCTTGCCGCTCCTTGAGACATGCCTCCCCCCCCTCTTCCTCCCTTCCATCCTCTTCCTTTCCCCTTCCTCTTCCCACATTCCTCTTCCCACATTCCTCTTCCCACATTCCTCTCCCCTTCCTTCCTTCCTTCCTTCCTTCCTTCCTTCCTTCCTTCCTTCCTTCCTTCCTTCCTTCCTTCCTTCCTTCCTTCCTTCCTTCCTTCCTTCCTTCCTTCCTTCCTTCCTTCCTTCCTTCCTTCCTTCCTTCCTTCCTATTCCAGAAGCACATAAGGTTTATGTTTAATTCAATCAATACCTTGAGGCAAACTATTTGATGATTACAATAAAAAAAAGATCCCATTTTGTTGTACTTCCTAGAGGTAGTTTCATTATCACATGTCACTTGGTTACAAGACTTTATGGGACTGTAAGTCCCCAAAGGACATTTTAAACATACACTTTTTATGGCAACTAAACTCCAAGATAAGCAAAAGCCTTAAAATAAAATATTGGAATTGTTTCTTTTTGCCTTTGATTGATATGAATTGGAGTAATAAAAAGTCTTGCTTCACACTTAAATCCCTGCAGCCTCCCCTTCCCTTTTTATTACATTACTCATAGACACGAATATGTTTTCTTTTGTGAGTTTTGAATGAGTAACAGAACAGCTCTGGTACCCAGAATCATAAATGGAACAGTGTCAAAGCTGAAACTTGATCACACAGCACTAACATGGAGCTTGAATGTAAGGTTACCCACCACTGCCAGTAGTGGAGGCCCCATCCCTGGCAGTATTCAGGGCCAGGCTGGATGTGATTTGGAGGAACCTGATCTACTGCTAGTTGTGTGTGTGTGTGATCGTGGCAAGAGGGTTGCATCTAAATGATCTTTAAGGTCCCCTCTAGCCCTAGCCATTCTATGATTTGATACTGTTACCTGTCATGTGATTTGATACTGTATGAGTTCTACTTAAGTTAAAATATTTATTTAATTCCATTTCTTATCTCAGACTTAACTGTGCAATGTGGAATTGTCAAACCCACTTGTGTTTCAACCAAAAAAACTTATTATTTGTGCCACTTATGTTTTATTAATTCTTAATGACTGATGCCCAGATGCTTACCAAGTTTAAACCATAACAAAGAGGATTAGTATTTAATCAAGACAATGGAAGGACTCATCTTATGCCCTTACTGTTGTTCAAGTGCAAAGCTATCTGTACTGGCAGCATATCAGAAACAGTTTAGTTTGAATCATGAAATCACTGAACGTTTAGGTTGTAAGAGAACTCCAAGATCATCCAGTCCAACCTTTTACTAACACCACAGTCAACTACTACACCATGTCCTTAAGGACCAGGTCCAAATGCCTTTTAAATGCTTCCGGGGATAGTGAGTCTACCACCGTCCTGGGCAGGCCATTCCAATGCCTGACAACCCTCTCAGTGAAAAAATATTTCCTAAAATCCAGCCTAAACCTCCCCTGGTGCAGCTCCCATCCATCCCTTCTGGTTCTATCACAGTTCACTAAGGAGAAAAGGCTTTTTCCCTCTTCACTCCAACCTCCCTTTAGGTAGCTGAAGAGAGTGATAAGGGCTCCTCTCAGCCTCCTCTTCTCCAGACTAAACACCCCCAGCTCCCTCAGCCACTCCTCACAGGATTTGTGCTCCAGGCCCTTCATGAGCTTTGTTGCCCTTCTCTGGACACGCTCCAGGACTTCTATGTCCCCCTTATAGTGAGGTGCCCAGAACTGAACACAGTTCTCAAGATGTGGCCTCACCAGAGCTGAGTATAGAAGGATGATCACCTCCCTATTCCTGCTGGCCGCAGTAATACAAGCCAGGATGCCACTGGCCTTCTTGGCCACCTGCACACACCACTGACTCCTGTTGAGTCAACTACCAACCAATACCCCCAGGTACCTCTCCAGCTTACAGCTCTCTAACCACACTTCCCCAGGCTAGTTGCTGTAAGCTCATAGCAGTCTAAGCACCAGGTTGAAACAGAGAGAAAACTGGAATTCAACAAGGAAGGGGTGGCCAAGAGAGAGAAAAGACCATGGGTAAAGAAGTTACAGGATAAACTTGTTGAGCCTGGTGTTTCTAATCAACTGAAATTAAGTCTATAAGTTCATAACGGGTATCACTGAGCCAGGGAAAAAGGTGAAGCAGAAGGAGCAGAGTGACACCCCTGAAGAACAGAACAACCACTTTGTAAGAATCCCCCTCTTCACACAACAAGGTCTTACATTTGGTTTTCTTATCCCTTAGCTCCCTGCAGCATCAGACAGAAATCTTTATGGCTGACTTTTAGCCATAGCACCATCAAGGGAAGCTTTTTTACTTTTGTAATAAACTCAGGTAGAGTTTTAAGTTAGGAGGTTTTTGATTGTTTTCCTTTTTGATTTTATTTCCTTCCTTGTTATTCTCCACACAACAAAAAATGTTCAGTGCTTAAACACTGTAAGAGCATGGGGAAATAAAAGTCTGAAGGGAAGGTAAACACATTTGTAATCTTTCTCACACAGTCAAATAATGAAAAAGGGAAGAAAAACATCAAGGAGACAAACACCTGCAAGCATCTGATGAGGAAAGACAGAGCTTTCACGAAGAAAGTCATTCTGGACACTGCTGTGCTGGGACTGCTTACTTGTCACATGGTACTTAATCATAATAAATTAAGTTTTATTTTGCATTTTGCAACATGCTAACTTGGCTCAGCAGGTGATGGAAGGAGTCCTGGGTCGCCAAATGGTGTTTAACTGAGAATAACAACAATTTCCCCCCTGCAGGCTGGCATAAATAATGAATTCCAAAAGTGCCTCCTTTTAGCAGATTATTCCATCTGCTTCTTGTTCTTAAAGCTCATTGGGAGGTTTAACACCAGAAAGTCAGCCCTCCTGAAGCTCCAATTATCATCCTCAAGCAGCAGTCCTGGGACATAGTGAGTTTAATCAAAGCAGTTTCGTGTTGCCAGAGACGGAGTATTTCAAGAATTTCTTCAAAGTTTAGTGAAGGTCTGAGCAAGGTGACCTGCATCCCATCTGAAGGTCTGCTATGGGATGGTCTTAAATGAGGCTGAAGTACCAATAAATCTGAGAGGTGTTGGTCTTTCTCCCTTCTTTGCACCAGCTTAAACACCAGCATGGGTCTTCGGAGAATGAGGTCCAGAGAAAGGATGTGCCATGCAGGAAAAATTGCAGAGATTTAAATCAGATACTGGGGAATGCAAAAATAAAATCTGAATTTTTCTAAGGGTTAATAATCATGGCATTACCTTGGGAAACAGGGAAACCTCCATATTTGTAGGGGGTTATTAAGACAGGCTAGATAAGCAGCTGTCAGTAGTTGTTTAGGAATAGTTTGCCTACTTTTGAGTAAAGGGATGGACCAGTCAGTCCCTCAAGGTCCCTTGAAGCCCTCTATTCAGTTGCTGATGGAAACTGTGATATGCTTGCAAGCAATTCACTTACAGGTTCAAACAGGCTATATTCAGTACCTCCTCCTGTTCTCTGGAGGTAATATCTGCTTTGCCAGTGTCTTCATTAGGAGCAGGGTCAGATCCTTAATTAAATCTATGTCTGGCTGCAATGTATTTTCCTAGGACTAATGAAGGGTTTGTCACTTGTTAGCAGCAATTTCCTTGTAGTATCTTCCCATTAGAAAAAATACTGAGATCCAGAGACTGCAAAGAAGGCACTGATTGGCCATTAAGTAACAGAAAAATAAATCTGATAATTTTCACTTGCATGAAAAGCTGGGGGTAGGGGTGGTGGTGATGATGATGGTGATGTCCCTTTTGTCCCAATAAACTTCCGGAAATTATTCCCAGGTCCTATCTGTCAGGCACAACAACCAAGCCTTAGGAGAACAGAATACTCAAACAAATATTTTGATCGTTTTTGTCAGCAAACAGACAGGATGTCAACTTTAAATGCAGCTTTGTGCCTGTGCTCTAGAGCTGAAATGAGCTGTCCACTTCACAGCCTGTAGCAGTTTCTGTGGAAAACTACACATGTTTATTTCCCGTCTTATAGAAAGTCTACTGAGATTTGTCCTTAAGCTTGCAGTAGATTAACTGTGCTTTGAGGGCCATCTCCCAAAAAACCTCCTACCATAGGATGAAGCTCCTCTCTCTATATAAAAATGGCTCACCTAAACTCAGTGCCGGCAGAACTTTTTATCAGAGACATTACTTCTGGACTAAATATCTATAATTTCTGCTCTCCATCACTCAGAGTACTGCATATATCTTGAGTTCTTGGGCTAACCCTCATTCCTGATGTGTCTTTGTGCTCATGGGCTTTATTTTTACTTGTGCAGCCACCTGTGAGGAGGAAAGGATATCATATTTGCAAAGTGGGAGCATACTTCCTATGCTGCAACAGAATTGGCAAATGCACCATACCTCAGCTACCCCAGCACAAATTGCTCTGTGTGGGAGAAACAATCCACCCTCTTGTCCCATAAAGTCTATCACTTCTTCACTTCCAAACAGTCTCAGTAAAGACTCAGGGCTCCCAAGGGAAGGATTCACAGAGATTTATTTTCATTTACGGTTTGTTACTGTGGTTGTTCACAGTTTGGACTGAAAATAAGTGGTACTTACTTGGGACCAAAATGTTGAACCCCCTAGTCTTACATTATTGTGTCTCTGTAGGGTAGATCTGTGGTGATTGTCTGATGCCTATCAGCTAAATTGTGTTGAAACTTCTAGCTTCCTTGGGCATGAATGGAATTTTCCTTCTCTTGTCAGGTGTCTATCTTCTTGCTTATTTTTAGATTATATTTTTTGCTTTTTCAATGAAACTTGCCAGCAAGTTTGGTGATACAAATATAATTGAGCTTCCTTAGAAAACAGTCTCATATTCAATAGTGTTATTAATTTTAACAAGACACATTTTTATTAAATTTTTTGCTTATCCTGTTTATTAATTGCATCCTTATGAGATTCCCAAAACCGCATTTCTATCTCTTTTTATGGTTAGGAAGTCCACATCTGTATATACAAAGGACAAACCCAAGAAGGGAATTAATAAATCCAGGAAATGTAAAACTGAGGAAGAGCTTATGGAGTCTGCAGGAGGGGCAGAGGGCTGAATGTCTGCATTCTCCTTTGGAGGGCACATCCACACAGAGTAGTGTCTCATTCAGTATTTTACCCCAGATTAAGGCTGAGACCTAGAGTTGTGTCCTTCTGGACTTGTCAGACCTTCCCAACTTAAGCAGCTCCATAGTGAGTCACAGCACACTAGAGTTTATTTCCATATAAAATTTCATTTCCATAGGTCAGCATACTCCAAGAATGATTATGGAACATTTAGCTCTGTTCTTCTACTAGGATGTGTATTGTGTCAGGCAATGCAACTTGAAGATCACTGGGGAATGTCAGTGGCTGACACTTCTGCATGATGGATGCTGCCACATCTGAGTTGGAAAAGTCAGGTGTTCCCTGGCCTCCCACATCCTCTCCTCTCTCTACATTTTTGCACTAGGTTTTCAGATTCTTAGATACATGTTAATTAGTTGAATCCTTCTTAGTGGCAACAGACCATGTCTATGGACACCTTCTGTTGTAAGGTTACTTAAGTCATTCCAAAAACAAAAAATGCCCTGCAGCATAAAAGGCAAGCATACTGAAAAGCCTTTAGAAATATCATTATTCTTAGGTATGTGAAATGTGAAATTACATCAAATCTTGGAATAATACTCTATGCATGATGACAGTACAAAATATGTTTAGAAAACAGGAAAAACAAATAGTGAACTGAGGCCACTTAGTCTGATTTTAATAGAGTGTAAGGCTTTCTTGGAGGAGAGAATCATTTGTGCTCTGGAAGTAAGTAGAAAATATCAAAAAGAAGTTCCACAAGAGTCTGTAATAATAATACAAAAAAAATTAAAAATAGCATTTGCTTAATCAAGCAATTAGGACTGATGGGAATACTGTATAGGAAAGCTGAAAAGTAAGTGAGCACAGAAGGGATGGAAATGCAATTGTAAAGTTGATGTGCTAGTGCAAAGAATAAGACTGTGAGATGAGAGATTTATAACAAGGGTTTCTGCCTCAACCTAGTGACTCAGCTGGAGACAATCAGGGAGAACAAAGGGGAAGATTATTAGCCAGAAATGTGGAAGGACCATGAAAAATGTTGGTATGATCTGTCAGGGTAAGTGGAGATAGGGAAATATTAAAGACATTGTACAAGCCACCGAGACATCTCAATGGGAGTTATGTGTATAGTTTGGTCATCTGTAATGAAGAAAGATGAAATAAATCTGAAACAAATGGAGGGAGAGAAATACAGAATGTACTTGTGAAGTCAAGGGGGTGAATAATAAGGGTTTCTGCTGAGAACATGGGGATATCAGTTGGGAAAAACTCAGTTCTGGGTGTTCCAACCTATCACAGAATGACGGTGGGCCACAGGTATGATAACATAATGAAAAAGCTGAATTGCATTTCAGGATGTGTGACACAGAGCATTTTTATTAGAGATGGAGAAATGGTAATGTTGTTATGCAAAATACAGGTTAGATTGTGTACTTAATACAGAAACAGGGTGTGGGTGGGGAAGCAGAAACAACCCCAAAAGCAGCAATAAAAAACCTCATTTATCTAGCTGTATGATATAACTGCTGTTATGGTTGGGACTGGACATTAAGAAGGGAAAAGATCTAATCACACTGGAAGAAATTGTTGGCCCAGGAATAGATGGATTTGACTGAAAGATGAGGAAATATATGAGCCTAACATCTGAGGAGACTCTGTAGCTGCTGGAGTAAGAGGGCTCATAGAGAATTTCTTGGTGAGCAGAAGGAGAAAAGAAGGGAAATCTTGCTGAAGGTAAAACAGAGTTAGAAAAAGTTGTAGCTGAAACTTTTAGCTGGAGAAACTTGCAGTGTTACGGAGTTCATGGTAGGAAGTCAGAGAAAGGTTCTGGGGAGCTATGAAGCAATTCCTGGGGGAAGGAACTCTGCAATCCCAAATAATTCTGGTGGCATGGATTCACAGAGGCTGATCATCATATAGTAAATATTTTGTCATGATTTCCAATTAATTCAGAGATACCTTTAACCTACTGCAGCCGTATTTTCAATCCACATCAAAATACTCTGATATTTATAGTGTCAGGTTTTTAGATCTATTCCTTTTTTTTTTTTTTTTTTTCTTTTTTTTTTAATTCTGGAAGGGTTCTTGAGAGGCGAATAGTTACAATAGATCAATCTGTTCAAATTTAACCTCAGTAGTAATGACATTTTGGGGGGAAAGAGAGGGGAGTGGAGAAAAGAGAGAGAGAGAATGAATGGATATTATTTGGCTCAAAATCTAATTTAGATTTTTAATGAAATTATCATAGAAGTCTAAAGAAATAAATCAGCATATTACTTGATTGACATTAATATTTTTATAAAGGTCTGGAAACTGGTATTTCAATATGCAATAATCACAAAACCACAGCCTTGATAGCTTTCGTTCTGAAGCATAACCTTGTTGCATTAACAGTTTAGTTTTAGAAAAATATTTCAAAATCATGTCTCTTCTGATTGGATTTAAAAGAACATCTCTGTTGCTCTTCTCTCTAAAAACAGAAAACAATAAATAATAGAAATAATTAACAATAATGATCATTATTATCTGAAAGATAGATGGTTATTTTAGTGAAGCAAACAAGTAAATGCCCCTAACCTGTCACTATATGGTTGCACAGTGAAAAGGATGACATGATTACTATTATTATCTGAAAATTTCTGCTTCATGTGTCTGCTTCGTTGCATACTTTCTCAAAAAAGTCACTTTATATTTCATAGCCACCACTTTCCTTGTGTTTAAAAGAAACAATATAGTTCCTTGTCTTGCCAGGGATCTTAAGAGATGTTTTAGAAACTGAAAGGCTTCCTTTAACTGTGGTGTAGGAGCAGGGATACAAAAAAAAAAAAAATCTAGTCTTGTAGGCTCAGGTTGGTGGCTGTGTAAAATAAAAGATTTCATCTATTGAGAATACATGTGGCTGGTGGGAAGTGAAGTGAGGGAAGATGATGTGATGGTAGAATTAGGGTGATAGATACCTGTAACCAAGCACACTATCTCCATCTCTGGTAAAGACAAAACCCAAAATGTCTTAAACCCAGACAACTGTCTAACTATAATGATGATATTATGTATTGTGCAGCCACTGACAAATGCAAGCCTCTGTAGAAGAGTAAAGAACTGCAAGTAAATGGTAAAATGATTTCATCAGGGGTTAAAAAGTTAACTCTAACTCCTGTCTTCATTCAGTTTTTTTTTTTTTTTTTTTTTGAGTTGGTTATTAGGGTTGTTATACAATACTCTTCAATTTGTCCTGGGTATATCACTTGACAATGGGATTCTTGAGTGGTGAAAAGGCCTTGTAGTTTGGATTAATATTTTACAGCATATAAAGCAAAAATTCTTCCTGTAATACAGCCACCTCCACAGTCTACTAAAGACAGAGGTTTCTCTTGGTTTCTGACCTCTGGCCTTTGCTTTAGGGGCTTGTCAATGTCAAAGTAAAAGTCAAACTACAAATACAACCTGGAGAGCAACAGAAAGGGAATTGATTTTCTTTAATTTCTTTATAGATTCCATTTGTTCTAAATTAATCAGATATTGATACATATGCACTTGAGTTTTTGTGCAGGATTGCATGAAAATAGAAAAAAGTTCCCTAGATAATATATATTTAAGATCCAGTAAATCCTAAAAAACCCTCACCAAGCAAGTAAAAAAAACAGGATACCAAACAAAAACAAAATTTTCCCAAAACTCAAAAAAAAAAAAAAATCAACAATAAAATTTAGAGAAGACTTGACAAAAATCTGAGAAACCACAGAAAGAAAATATAAGCAATATTTTAGAGCAATCGATTCACAAGGCACTAGAGGCTGTATGTGGAGGCTGCTGGTTATTTCTTTTATTTTTGGTTATATATGGGCTTGAGCAAAGAGAAGATGCTACCACTCGCAGATCCAGAAGCCACATGATGATTCTGTATTTCTCTTCTTCTAGTTTGAAGTGTCTTATTCAGTAATCGTTTACTTCAATAAAAATTCTGCAGTCTTGTAGATAACATCTGAGATGTTCCTTTGTCATTGTCATCTCAAGGAGAAAAAAATCCTGGCATTCAGTCTGAATTAAAAAGCAATAAATGTTTCATGAGATGAGGATTAATAAATAATCTTTTCTTTCTTTCCATGTAGTAATTATTCACTCGGGGGATGATCTAAATACTAGTTGATGTTTTCTTCCCAAGCCTTCTAAGCAATGTAGACAAATGTAGACTTTGGTTCCTCTGACAAAGCCTTTAATCTTGGATGATGAGCCTCAAGATCTGGTCTTGCTCACCTCACTCTACCCTTGCAGAGGAGAAAAGACTGGGGGATCCAAAATGATCCACATGCACACAGTCCTTCTCACTGCAGTGGGAAGAGGCAAAAGTCAGTGTCTGACCAGGCAGGTGAGAGAAAATCACTTTCCAAATTGGTGTCTGTGAGCACTGTCATTTCAGCTATTTGCCATTGGATGGCCTGAGCATCTCAGCCTGTATATAAAATTTCCTGAATTTCTCCCTTTCTAGTAGCCAGATCTCATTTTTCACCTTCCTACCTTCTCCCCCTCAAAGGGCTGGTCATTGGTGGAAGAGGAGAGAACTATATAGAGAAAAAGAAAGGAAAATCAGCCAAAAGAGATGAATTGCCAAACACACACAAAAAGCTCCAAACCCCAGAATTATGCCGTTTTTTTTTATACGCTGTGTGTTCTTTTGTTAGAAAATACCTAGTGGAACTAAGTGGGAATTGGTTTAATAGAAGAGATGCTGCCTTAAGGTTAAGAGTGTAATACTTTGTAGTGTAGTGTATGTTTATTTGTATGAAAGAAGAGAGCAGTAATACCCAGGGTGGGCAGTCCTGTGTTGAAATGAAACACATTGTATTGAACAATGCCAACATAGTGGTGGCATTCCCCAGCTCACTTTCTGTGAATATTTTTTTGTTGTTGTTGTTTTCCTAGGTACAAAGAGTGATTTCCCCACTCAAGACCTGGCCTTCTGACCATGGCTACCCTGTAGTAGATGACTGCCAACTTTTCCACCTGGTTTAGCGGCAAATGGGTAATTCTATACATGGTGAAGCACGGGTGTTTCTTCATCTGCTTGGAGGTGAAAGGGGAATAAAATTGCCACTAAAATTTGTAGCGAAGTTGCAGGTGAGCAGCAGGTAACCTGACTTAGTAGTACAACAATAGGATTTTTCAAGCTGAGTTTTAGCTGTCTCAAATACTATTTAAACAAGGCACAATTGTTCGCTTAGCTGTGAATGGGTGGACAAGGAAAATCTTCAGAAATTCCTGCTAGTAACTGTCATTGAGCTCAAATTGGGAAGCATCTCTCCCTGGAGTCATCTATTTATTTGCAATTATGAGAGAGCTTAGAGCATGTTTCTAATTTTTAAATAGTTAAACTCAGACAAGGTCAGTGTAATCAGTGTCTATTCTACTGGGGCTTCTAATGTTATATGTGCCTATCTGAAACAACACCAGCAGTAACAGCTTGTGAAGACAAAGTCCACCATTATATATACAGCAGGCAGAGAGAAAAAGAGAAGCCCTAGGGTAGAGGACATTTTCAACTAGCTGCCAGCAGCAGAATAACTTGTAGCCATAAGAAAGGCATGTTTCATCCCTCCTGCCTTCAGGTGCCAAAACTATTTCAGAGGAGAGCTTGAACAAATGGAGTTTTGTAGGCTCCCTCCACAAAAAGATGGACAGGCAGATCTTGGGGTGCCCTTCACAAGAAGTGCAAAAAACCTCTGTGTGATTCTGCCTTGATAAATGTCAAAAGAGCTTCAAAGGCTTTTTTAAACTTTCATTTTAATGTATCCTATTCTCAGTTTACTGAGGAGGAAACATAACTAATAACGTATCTTGTATGGCTGGTGCTGGCAGCTGTGGACTACTTCTTACCAAGTGTTTTTTGCATTGTTCTGCACATGAACTGCAGCTGCTACTGTCACACTGATGGTCATACTGATGCTGCCGAGAGAATATGTTTTTTTCAGGGGATTTCTTAGTTCTTGCCAACTGTGTGTTACACAGGAAAGAATTAGGTGAAGACAAGATTTTTTTCCTGCCTATCCAAGCCCTGCATAAGCAATTCCTTCAGAAAGCAAAAGTCTCTGGGTCTTCTCTGTGCTTTTCTCTTTGTATTCTCTTTATTAGCTTGGCCTTGACCTCTGATACTATGAAGTGTATGAAGCTTTTTTTTTTTTTCCTTTGCCTTATGATGCAATCTAGGTCATTGCAGCTTGCAGAATTAAAATATCGGTGTCTTGTTAAAGAGGTTTAACTCTATTTTATTTTCTTTCCTTCCTCAGTCACAGAGAATAGATTAATATGGTAACACTTTTCAGTAGGTGGACATTAATTAATGCTAAATTACACCAGAATCCCTATCAAATCACATATTAACAGTCCCACTAAGTCCAAAAGAGCTTGCCATGATTAATGTTTTGTAAGGAATATCAAAGAAATTAATAACCATTTGTCACTTATAATAAAATGTTACCAATTAATTTCCTGCCATTTTCGGTCCTAGGTTTAGTGTGAAAACGAGGTGCTGGAACTTTAAAGTCTAGTCTATTACAGACATGTGAGCTTCCACTCTCTGACCTAGTCAGAACTTTTCAGCATAATTTATCTTGCTTCTACTCTTGGCATAGGAAACAGTCTCTTGGTTTGTGATGCAGAATCTGGAAAAGAGGAAGAGTTATTTTAATTCGTGTGACATAATTTACTCCTCAGTATTGGAAATTCTAATCCTCAGACTATTCATTAACTTGACAAACACCATAATGAGTGCAGAAAATGGCAGCACATAAATCCATTCTCTTGACAAAGAACATAATGAGAATGGGAAGTGACACAAACTAAATAGTGATGGCTTTACAGTTTGGAAAATGCATATTTTTGTTTCTTGTGTCACAGCAGCTCTTCTTTCTTGTTTCCCTTTCTCTTTGTTGGTTGATGAGTGAAGTCTAGACAGGGAAATGTTGTGCCTTTCCAGTCTCAAGGGTCCTCATGAACTCCACCACCTCTTTTGTTCACTGAGTAGCTTGTTACCTTTACAAGTCCCAAATGTAGTAACCAGTTACGAGATATTTAACTTCTGTCACTACACTTCTTTGTTCTTCTTCTCATAGGTGCATATCATACATCCATAGTCATCAACTTTTTATTCAAAGGAATTTCAAAGATGGTTTCAGAGGTTAGTGTTGACTTCAGCAGTAATGGAACAGGTATGAACCAATGTGGAAAACTTACTCAAACGTGTAGCATCCCCAGATTCTGTCCAATTTTACCCAAAATATTAAGTACATGCTGGCAAATCACCCAGACACCTAACGCTTTTGATAGTGGCCTTATATACAAGGAGCCCAAAGGTCAAGTTCCTGTTGTCTGATGTGGACCAGAGAACAAAGTTCACGTTGTTCACAACACAATTGGATACTGAGGTCACTGGCATATGGCATGATGAATGAATGACTGTGTCAGAGATATTACATTTTATATGAAACAGAATAATCAAACACATTTAATTGTTTTTGAGGGAGAGATTTCACAGTTCATTTTTTCAGTTTTCTGAAGGATTTTTCTAGTGGTCAGTGGTGGGATCTGTGATATCCTGTAACTCCTTCAGGCACCAGCAATTCGCAGACATCAATTCCACATATATGCCTTTCAAGAAAAATGGTCCTTTCTGAAGCACATCCCATACGGGACTACCCACAAAGATGGAATTTTAGAAAGATCAGTAATTAGTGCTTTTCCTTAATGGCACCACTGAGGTGTTAGTGTTTTATAAGCACTTTGAGAATTTAATACAAAAAATATTAATGCCAAATATTGTTATTGGTAAAATCAATTGCATGGTCTTTTTTCATACAATATTATTCAGGTGCCAAATAATGCAATAATTTTATTCAAAACTTAGCTTGTTTTCTTGGCATCAGCAGTGCAGATCATTTAATATAATATAAAATTCCTTCTTGCTGCTGTACAAAGAGGCCTAAGCATTTATTTGAGCCTTTCTTCTTCCTTTTTATTTCTGAGGAAAATGCTCACAGGGAATAACATACCTTGCTTAGCTGCATAACACTTTATCTTGTCTATGCTTTAATTTTCTGACACTGAAACCTAAAGAAATCTGATGTGTGAAACAAAGTCTTTTTCTAAGTACTCAGCATCAGAAGATATCAAAGTTTAGGGAAACTGGGAAATAAATAAACTATGCACAGACAAGGAAATATTAAAGATGAATCCTAATTTTGTACCAGCGCTAGGTAAAACAGCCTTCCAGCTCCTCTGTATTC
Source organism: Phaethornis superciliosus (assembly GCA_023637945.1). Lineage (NCBI taxonomy): Eukaryota > Metazoa > Chordata > Aves > Apodiformes > Trochilidae > Phaethornis > Phaethornis superciliosus. Next base: position 67,158,001 of record JAJQWJ010000004.1, read on the forward strand.
ACTCTCAAGTACTAGATGACCTTCAGTTCTAAAGATGAGAGTCATATATTTAACTACAGTATTTTTTATTTACAATGGAAGCTGAGATGCAAAATGCTTAATCTACATCATAAAATGGAAAGTGGCTGAGTTTGCAGTGACCTTGACCATTCCTACTCCAGAAGCTGATCATTTCAAACAAGTGCAACCCTTCAACTGTGCTAAATTGGACTCAGGCTTATGGCATGTGTTATTTTTCAAAATCTGATTTTTTATTAATTTTTTTTCTTTGGTATTGAATCAGAGAACACAAACCTACCAGCTGTTTTGCATGTATTTATTTATGAGTGCATAGATTGTCTGTTTAAAAGGCAGTGAGGAGGATGGGAGGTTTTCAAGGAGTTATCAGTCCCCTGATCAGTAATCCCTACTGACCTTCTGCAGGAACTATACATGGAGCTACATTTTTGGTAATAGTAAAGCACAGAAAACTGTAGCCAAAAGCATCATCAGCAATTAAACATGTTGGTGAAAGTGTTGATTACAATCAGTGGAAAAGCTCCTCTTGCTCCTTCCGCTCTTGCATTTTGGGTGGAAACTTGACATTTGCCACTTCCTTGAGTAAAACAGTGAATTTCTGCACAGTTTGTTCCTTCAGGTAAAACCACATATCCACAGCTGCTCTTCGTACCCCTTATTTCACAGAATGCTGCCCCTTGATTGCAGTATATGGCTGTGGGTTTGTTTTTGTTTCGTCTTTTAAACATCAGCCAACCAAAATCCTTCTGTTATATTGTTTGACTTATGTTTTGACTAGAATAAACACAGGCTCTTGGCTAAAGAAGCCAAATATCACAATCTTGTGTTATTGTCAAGCTTTCCCACTCAGCATCTCTTGGACTGTCTAATGTCTTTTTTACTACTCATAATCCTTCTTTTTTTTTTTTTTTTTTTTTTTTTTTTCCTCAGCTTATTTTTTTTGTTGTTGGTTTGGCTTGGATTTTTTTGTTTGTTTCTTTTGTGACATTGACATGATTTCCACTATAGAGGTGGAAAATGTCTTAACTCAGGCTGTCACCTAGTTTGTCAACTGGCAGACTGTTGTACTCACCAAAAACTGGAAAAATAGCCCTAGAGGACCCCAGAAGGACATAAATTAAAATAAGCCTCTGGGAAGACTGTAGAGAACCTCTCAGTACTTGAAGGAGACCTACAGGAAAGCTGGCAAGGGACTTTTTGCAGGGGTATATAGCGGTAGGGCAAAAGGTAATGGCTTTAAAACAGAAGAGGGCAGATTTAAATTAGACATGAGGAAGAAATTCTTTCCTGTGAGGGAGGTGAGACACTGAAACAGGTTGTCCCGATAAGCTGTGGCTGCCCCCTTGCTGGGAGTGTTGAAAAGTAGGTTGGATGGAGTTTGGAGAAAACGGGTCTAGAGGAAGGTGTCCCTGGCCATGGCACGGGGCCTGGAACTTAGGTGACCTTTAAGATCCCTTCCAACACAAACCATTCTATGATTCTGTGTGTCTCTCATTTTTTCAGAGGCATTGGCAAACCTGAATGCCTCTGATGCTTCACCACCAGTGGCAGAGAAAGGTTTGCAAGCTTTTGGAGATTTGCTCCACTGTGTCATTCAGTCCAGGTTATTTATTCAAAGTATTGCATAGTATTAACATTTTAAAATGGTTCAGGTGTGACAGGGCAATGTAATAGCTTTCCTGTACTACCAAAACATGGGACAATGAATGTGGTAATGAGAGACATCAGGACATTTTAGACAATGATTACAGACTATTCAATTGAGTGTGATAAATTGTTATAGATTTGTAAAATAATATCAGTTCCAGAGACTATGGACCATTTTTTCGGGTTGTGCTATATAACTATGTCTCCTTCCCACTATTATATGATCTTTACCAGAGACTTGGAGCAAAACACAGTAGCAAATGGATTCTAAATATCAGTAAAGGAAGAAGGAGAAAATAAATAAATAATCAGGAAAAAAAAAAAGAAAATCCAGAGGGGAGCATTTCACTCATTCTCTTTCTGTTACTGTTATTTTGCCAGTTAAACTGCTATAAAAATATAAAAAGAAAGCATCTGTGGAAAATGAAGGTATACATTCATGAAGAGAAATATTGTGAGTTCTAAAAGCCTTTAAAATTATATTTTCTAATAAATAAATAAATTAATCAACAAGTTGTACAAAGCCTCATAAAATCCACTGCACATCTCATTAATCTTCGAGATATTTTGGGGTTTTTTTTAGGGGAAATAAATCCTTGCTGCAGTAATATTTATGTGCAAAATTTGTAAGCCATGCTGAGGAAAGAGAATTTACCTTAAGGCTGGGATTCTGTCTACTTATGTCAAAATGATTAGAAGCACGAAGAAACAAAAATAAAACATAAGAAAACTCACAAAAAGAAGAGTGATTAGAAAGACTGAGTTTGCTTATTTAAAAGAAAAAGAAAAAAAAGAATACGAATAACTGAGGTGTGAAAATGCAAACCAGGGGGAACTCCAGGAGGAATCACTTCTAAAATTTTTTTTCCCCCTGTATTTATGTAGTCATTTTGTGACATATTTTGGTCATTTTTTTTTGCTACCACAGATGTTCTTTTCAGTGTTATAACCTGAGGGATACAGGAGGTGTGTGGCTGAGATCTTGTCCATTTTTCCACTTATAACTGCTAGCCTAGTAAAAAATATTTGTAAAAAAAACTTATATTCTTTTTAGAAGAAGGAGACAAGAGTAGTCTTTTCTTTGCGTACGGAGAGAAGTTTAGAGAAAAAGAAGTTACAGGAAGTCTTAAGATGGATATTGGGGTGAGTGTTCATTAGAAAGGGATGCTCTGTTTGATAAATTAAATAAATTATTTTCCTCTGGAATTTTCTTGAAAGTGTTGATACCTTTGAAAGAAGGACTGAGAAAGGGCTAAAAATTCTCAGGGATTAATAGGGGTTTCATTAGGAAGAAACCACATCCATAGGAGAGACAAAAAATGATCAGGGGGCTGGAACACCTCTTGTATGAATCCAGGCTGAGGGAGCTGGGATTGTTCAGCCTAGAGAAGAGAAGGCTCTGGAGAGACCTAACAGTGATCTTCATTATCTGGAATGGGCATACAGGAAGGCTGGAGAGGGACTTTTTGAAGGGCCTGGAGTGATAGGATAATGCACAATGGTTTTAAATTAGAAAGGAGCAGATTTAGACTTGATAGGAAAAAATTCTTTACCTGGAGGGTAGTGGAAAAATGAACATGTTGCCCAGAGATGTAGTTGAGACCTCATCCCTGGACATATTCAAGAGGAGGCTTGATGAGGCTCTGAGCAACCTGATCTGGTTGAGGTTGTCCCTGCTTACTGCAGGGGTGTTGGACTAGATGACCTCCAGAGATCCTTTCCAATCCAAATGGTTCTATGATTCTACAAAATGAAGCTGTGTAGGACTAGAGATAGTCACTGATGGGAAATTCCTGATAGAATCAAGGAGCCCTCCTGAGGAAATCTGGGCTGAGGAGTCATATGCATCTCCCCCTCCACATAGGGTACCTACATCCCCACATCCCTCACTCATACTTGATCCAACAGATTTCCTCTAGTCAATGAAAAACACATTATCAAAAAATATTCTGGGCAGTTCTTGTCCACAATACAAAGGAGTGAAACTCAGGTCTGCGTGTAAGTCATTCATAAGTCCTCTGTGAAATGAAATCCCACTTCAGACCTCAGTGCACATGCCAGGTACTCCCTACATTTCTGGCATAATCTACACAGATAATGTAAACTCAGAAAGAACATCCTGAATGCTCACGCTATTTATATCGTTTTTAGAAATAAATTAACAAGCAAATCAGCCTCCCAAAAGGTGGGATGTAAACATCAAGAGAGATCTCAGCTGGAACAAGAAATGGAGTATCTGCCATCTCGTAATTGGAATCTGAATTTAATTAGGATGGAGAGAAAAATATTCATCACCCTTTCAGTAAAATGCAGGAGCCCTTGGTGCAGTTATCTAAACACAAGAAAGGAGCCTTTCTAAAACTTCAGTTAAACAAACAATTTTTTGTGAAAAATGGCCTGTAAACTTAATTCTCAAATATATATTTTAGTGACATCAAACTTTGTGTCTAATTGTTGCTCTGGGCTTCTTTTATGCTTCTGACTCCTGAATCACAACATGGGTTTGAAATCCAGCATTTTAGGACTGAGAGCCTGATTTTACAGAATTAAACTTGTGTACTATGATCAGGTGTATGAAGACAGGTGGGTAGGTAGTCTCTGGCCCTCAGGGAGCCCCTGGCTACCACTTTTGGGCAAACCAAAAGAAGCAGTAGGAAGGGCTCCTCTGCCTGCATAAGCTGCTGTGTTACGCTATGCTACCTTGCTTCACACATGTCACTTACTTGTGGGAAGGAACATTTCAGGATAGATAAACTTTCTGGCAACAGGCTTCCTGGCACAATCTCTCCCAAGAGCCCTGTAATCCTTCCCCATTTACCTCAGGGACTCCTCTTTGGGTGTGTGAGCTGAGTCTGGTTGTGTATCTTTGAATTCCAACCACATCTTCTCCATCCTTGTATCTGCAACTATATCTGCTACAAAAGCCAAGCAGGAAATCTGTGTGAGGGTCTTGGTGCTTACTAAAGCACATTTATAATACTAATAAGTAAAACTAAAGTAAACTAATGTGACGACACTGTGCAACTTCCCACATCGCACAAACAAAGTGATTTCTCCTCATTATTACTTTGTGAAGTATATAACATTTGGTTAAGCTGTGAGATATCTATTTATAAAAGCATTTAGTCTTGATTTAAGACTTCAAGCAAAAGCGAATCCATCATGCTCTAAAATAAAATGTCCCAGTGGTTTATAACTTTCAGTGTTAAAGAAGTGAAGCAATTTGTAGTTTGAATTTATCTTCTACAGTGAACCTTGGGAACTCATTATGTTTTCTCTTTCCTATATTAAAGAGCTGACAGCTATCTTCTCTTTTGCAGATTCTTTCAGATTGATCAAATCAAATGTTAACCTTTTCTTGGGTAAGGCTAAGAAGAGAAATTTCCTTGGTCTCACCAAAAGGCATTTTTTTTCCACAGCTTCAGGTCTATCTTACATGTACATGTTATGTAGAGGGATGGACACAGTATCTCTCTTATGGCACTAGTGATTTGTGGGTACGCAAGAAGCAAATTTAGCATGTGCCGTTAGCACAGAACAATTAGTCACAATAAATTGGTTATCACCTAAGCCATGGCAAAGTTCTGTGTAAACACCGCTTTAGTTCAAAGAGTGCCATCTACCTAAACATTGCTTTGAAAAGTCTCCAAAGACACAACCATGAGGTATTATGGAGACATAACTCCCTGCTAAATAAGGAATAGCATAAGATAACCTAAGAAAGTGCTGAGAAGCAAGGTTAACGTTAATAATAACAAAACTTGTTAAGCATTAGGTAATTACCGGACCTCCTTATTAGGTCAGGATCGTTAATTAACCAATCAAGTAACATTAGGTAATGCCATGTTAGCAGTAACTGACCAATCGAGTAATTTTCAACATCTTTGTAGTGATAAGAAATAAGGTATATAATTGTACGCAAAAGTGCCAATAAATCGGAGTCTTGTTTGCATCAAACTATCTCCCCGTCCTTCGTTGCGACAAATGGTGACCCCGACATTCGGGAAGGATTCTGCCGGAGAAGCTCTGCCGGAGAACCTCTGCTAAAGGAGCAGCCGGTCGCAAAGCCTCTGAGAACTCAGTGACAGGCTTAAAGGAGCCTGGGGAAGGGTGGCCACCCGTCTGCACCTCCTCGCGTTTGGCAGGTGAGCTCAGAGGAACCGGGAACCATGGGAAATCAAAATTCCCATGAGGAAAAGGACGTTTTTAAAGTTCTTAAAGAACTGTTGCTTAGAAAGCAGAAAGAAATATCGGGCCATGAACTTAACCTCATTTTGAGCTTAAGGGTCCATGATAAATTTTCTTCCTGGCGGACAGTATTTGAAGGGGCGAAGGCGCAAGAGTCAGGGAAAGGAGAGACGTTTCCTGTTAACCCCGGTGCTCCCCGATTACTCGAGAGAGAGGAACAGAAACAGACCTCAGTAATGGATATAGCCTTATTTAAGACACTTAAAATACCCCCACAAGCACCTGAGGGGGCTGTACTGATTCAAGCTCAGCTGACTCTGCCATTCGACCCTGGGGTCCAGCTGAAAAGTAAAAATTGGGCTGAGAAGCAAAGCCAAAAGCGACTGAACACACCACCACTACCAGGAGTGCCGGAGGACCCAGAGAGAGACAAACTGGAGAACGTGAGTGAGGAATCTCGGAAAGCAGACCCCCCCCCTTCTCCTGCCCGTCTGCAGCGGCTCCTGGCCACTCCACTGCCTCCGCTGACCTCTTCTCCCACCTCCGCCGCACGATTTATCTTCTCGATCAGCGTTACCATCAATCTATCCTCCACTTCCTCTGTCAACACCGACAATGCCTGCTCAACTAAGGGAACTGCTGAAAAAACTGAAAGAACTGGAGACCAAGGATGAGTATACCCCCTAGAAAATCCCCTAGTTTTTGCTCCAGGGAGCACCCTGAACAGCCCAGGGGCATTAATCCATTTTTACCTCCTGATCTGTTCCCTGTTCCTGCTCCTACTTCCCTTAACCCTTTAACAGCCACTGCTCCACCTCCTCCAGATCCAACATGGGGAGGGGAGGGGGATGGGGGGCGGTAGGGGGGGTGGGAGTGTGGATCCTGTAACTAGATGGAAGGGAATTATTATAAATGCTATAGTTGAAAGAGTAAGACAAAAACACAGTCATGAGAATGCGTGTACCTTTTCGGAGGCTGAGAGTTGCTTTTCGGTGAGTGAGAGCTGTGCCTGGTACAGAGCACCCCCACTCCCCCACGTCTGCCTCCGCAGCCATTTCTTGCCCCCCCCCTTGCACGGGAGCACGGCTCAGATATGGTGACCATAACAGCAGCTGCAGCCTCTGCCCCCATAGACACTGCTGCTGCTGCCCAGAAAGTGAAAAAATTAACTGTTGCATATACTGGGTTAGATGAATAGTTAAACCACTTAGGAATATGGAGATGGCATAGAGATTCAATTAGACAAGGCTTATCAATTATATTAGTTATTATTGCTTTTGTATTAGTATGTTGTAAGCTTTCACACAGTCTAAAAAGAAAAAGGGGGAGACTGGGCCTGCTGATATTCATGTGTTAAGGTATATGACAAGGACCAGCAAAAGTCAGGTATTTAGGCAGAGGTCACATGTGTATTTCCACCCTAAAGGTACCCTGTGTTTGCCCAGCAAGTGGACCCGACCAGTACCCGCTCCACTGAATCCGGAAGCATAAGCTCGAGAGCAGAGATGGTTATATTAAGTGTTTAACATGTAGACATTACTGTAGTTTAAGGTTTTGATTGTTTCGTTTAGTATTATTTCCTTTTGTGCCAAGTTAATGACATCGCAATCACCTTTTTATATATTTAGTTGGTGCACATGAAGTACATAAAGATGTTATAAAATGTAAGAAGTTTAACCCTGGTAAGAACCCTCAGAGACATGTACCTAAAAGAACAATTCTGCGCAGATTTCACTCACACTTCACCGTTATGAATTTGTAGCTACATTACGAATACTGCAGTTATATCTTAGGCCTAAGTCCTTTGTATATCAATTCGGCAACCATGAAGGAATTCGGACTCCATCGTGACGTGAGCCGGTGGGGTTCGGGAACGCCTGTAAGGGGCCCCCCGACTTAATTTCTGTCGGACAGGTCTTCCCTCTCCATCCTTTGGCCTTATGCACTGATGGACGCCATACCTTCCTAATACTAAAACATTTACTGTTGCATTCATAGGTTCGATTAGGTAAAATTCATTGCTCATATTATTAGTGTGTTGTTTATGATAAGTTAGTTAAATAAGATTATGTTGATAAGTTGTTTAAGAAGATATTTCATTGTTGTTTGTATTTGTAAGTTTTGCATGTTTTGTCATTTATATTTTGTTGGTTTATAAGCTAGTGTAGCAGAGAATGCTAAGCATCATAAAACTGAAGCAACACACCCAGAAGATTCAACAGCAAGTTAACCCTTTCGTCGATGCCTTCACAACCGAGCTTCATGATATGGGACTTACAGGATGGCTTTTAGCTTTAGTTAAAACTATATGTTATGTTGGTATTGTTATTTTAATTTTGCTTTTATTTTTACCTTGCTTCTTTAGTACATGTTACAACAAACTATTCCTCAGCTTTTTCTTGTGCAACAGAAGGGGGGAGATGTGGGTATGCAAGAAGCAAATTTAGCATGTGCCGTTAGCACAGAACAATTAGTCACAATAAATTGGTTATCACCTAAGCCATGGCAAAGTTCTGTGTAAACACCGCTTTAGTTCAAAGAGTGCCATCTACCTAAACATTGCTTTGAAAAGTCTCCAAAGACACAACCATGAGGTATTATGGAGACATAACTCCCTGCTAAATAAGGAATAGCATAAGATAACCTAAGAAAGTGCTGAGAAGCAAGGTTAACGTTAATAATAACAAAACTTGTTAAGCATTAGGTAATTACCGGACCTCCTTATTAGGTCAGGATCGTTAATTAACCAATCAAGTAACATTAGGTAATGTCATGTTAGCAGTAACTGACCAATCGAGTAATTTTCAACATCTTTGTAGTGATAAGAAATAAGGTATATAATTGTACGCAAAAGTGCCAATAAATCGGAGTCTTGTTTGCATCAAACTATCTCCCCGTCCTTCGTTGCAACAGTGATTATTTGAAGGGTTACATGGGATGGAGTTGTCTCTGTGGCCTAACTTAAATGAGACTATTATCTCCCTTTTATTTACATCCTCCCAGTAGTTTCTGACCTGACCTCTGAGGGCTGGGTTTCCCTTAGAGGGTAGCTGAACAATGATGACCCCTTCAGAGACATGCAGAAAAACCAGCCAGGCAAGGCTATCAGTGCAAACCCATCCAGGTTTCCCAAGCTTTTGTCCCAAATCTGGGGATAATCACCCACTGTGCTTTAAGTCAATAAAACACACAGAGATGAGATACTGTTTTTTCCATCACTGAGCAAGGTTAATTACTACTACTAGGTAGTAATTACACAAATCTAGCATTTCAACTTCTGTAACAGCAGATGTTAGGGGACAATGAAAGTAGTCATTACACATAAGGACATAGTGTCAGTTTACTAAATATAGATGCTGTTCTTTCTCTAGTAAAGAAACAAAATAGGCTTAACAAAATCAGCCAAACAAAACAATGGCAAGAGGAATGGCCTGGGAATATGTAAATTCCCATCCCAGAGCAAGACTGATTAAGGGGATGGGATTAGGTGCATCTGTCCTAGACTCTGAGGCACAACCCCTGGAGGTGCTCATGCAATTTTTGTATGTGGCTATCATAAAACACCCTTGTACAGTCCATGTGCAGGATGTGTTCTAAGGCATCCCTCCTGCTGTTCTGCAACTAAGCAGCTAAGGTCTTGGCACTGTAGCAGAAGGTTAACACCATTGATGTCCAAGAAGGCAGACTTGGTATCCTAGAAAAGAAACCCATTCAAAAGCTGATACTGCTAAAAGAATCGAACAAAGATTGAGCACTATTTTTCCTTTCCTTTCCTTTCCTTTCCTTTCCTTTCCTTTCCTTTCCTTTCCTTTCCTTTCCTTTCCTTTCCTTTCCTTTCCTTTCCTTTCCTTTCCTTTCCTTTCCTTTCCTTTCCTTTCCTTTCCTTTCCTTTCCTTTCCTTTCCTTTCCTTTCCTTTCCTTTCCTTTCCTTTCCTTTCCTTTCCTTTCCTTTCCTTTCCTTTCCTTTCCTTTCCTTTCCTTTCCTTTCCTTTCCTTTCCTTTCCTTTCCTTTCCTTTCCTTTCCTTTCCTTTCCTTTCCTTTCCTTTCCTTTCCTTTCCTTTCCTTTCCTTTCCTTTCCTTTCCTTTCCTTTCCTTTCCTTTCCTTTCCTTTCCTTTCCTTTCCTTTCCTTTCCTTTCCTTTCCTTTCCTTTCCTTTCCTTTCCTTTCCTTTCCTTTCCTTTCCTTTCCTTTCCTTTCCTTTCCTTTCCTTTCCTTTCCTTTCCTTTCCTTTCCTTTCCTTTCCTTTCCTTTCCTTTCCTTTCCCTTTCCTTTCCCTTTCCTTTCCCTTTCCTTTCCCTTTCCTTTCCCTTTCCTTTCCCTTTCCTTTTTCTAAAGGGCTAAATGCACTGCGTCCACTGTATTGGAATGGAGTGGGTTCACAATGTCCTTAGTTCCTTTTCCTGGGGAGTATCAACAAAGATTTGGGACAAAAAGTAGTTAGTCATGGATATCCATTAATTCTACAGATAACTACTAAAGGTGCTACTAAGGTGCAGTATAATATAATGTAATGTCAGTAACACTGAGTTACCAACCATCAGTACAAAGCACACTAAAGAGATAGCTATGAACAGAGAGTATCTCATGCAATTTGCAGGAGTAAATATAACCCATAATACACACATCAAATAAGCTGTGTCAGAAAAGACCAATCTGCAAGGGAAGCATGAAAATGATATTAGAATTTCATCACACCCCTGGAGTGGAATCATAAAAAGCATGTTTTTTAAATCTAGGGTTGCCATGCATGAGTGGAATGTTCCCTGATTTTGCCCTAAGACATTAGGCACTGTGGTGGTTAAAGGTTTTGTGTTGGCCTTCAGGGACCTGTAATCAGTTTGACTCTTTAGCCAGCCAGCCAGGACAGGCACAAGGAAAGTGCACACAAGTGATAATACATTTTTCCTCTACGTCTGCTACAACCCTGTGGATGTCAAAGCCTGAAACTTGCAGATAATATCTGCCTGACAGCAGATAACATTGGTTATGGAAAGGAGGGGGGCAGGTGGGATTTAGGGCATAGATTTCTTTAGCAAACAGTCATTTTCACTGTGGGGTAATCGTTTATACTGCCCTTTTTCTTGCAATTACCAACATTTTCACCCTATTTTTATGAGAAAAGCTGCACAGACTTTGTTTGGGATGCTAATGAATTCCTTTGACCTGTGAGCCACAGGAAACCTTAACTTGGGGAGACTCATACCTTGTCTTGCTCCAGATGCCTGGAATACTTTTCTTGTAATTTTGTAATTTTGGTGGGAGACCAAGGGATAGATTGCAGAGTAGTTCATACATAGATCTCTCCTCCATTTCAGATTCTAGTTTAAATCAGCAGTCAGATAGGTAGAGGTTGTGGGGCACAGCCACAACTGGAGTCTTTTACTCATTCATTGTCGATGTCCTCATTTCAGAGGCCTCCCATTTCTGAGTGGCAGGATCCAAAGAGCTATTTAGTTGCAGATTTTTTGAGGCAAGATTGAGAACATTGAGATGTGTCCCAAATTTCTCTCTTTTCACATGTCAATGACATATTAAGTACTCCATTTCCTGCTTACAAAGCAGTATGTTCCACATTACTTTTTTTTTTTTTTTTTTTTTTTTTTTTTTGAGGTGTGTGGAAGTCAAGTGCTTAATTTCTTTTGCATGCAAGCTAAGCAAGCCCCCAACATGGCACAAACAATGCCTTTTCCTTTTGCTAATCAACAGCCTTTATAATCTTTCCAGTTGTTTTTGACCCTTGCCATTCCTGGTGGGGAAGAGCATTTTATATTCCTTCAGTTCTCCAGCAACAGGGGAGCATTTTTGCAGCATCTGCTTGAGCCTCTCCCAGATTACAACTGAGAGGTTATTTCCTGGCTCTCCCTGTCCGCTATTATGCGTAGAGAGTTGGTGCCCCTTAAATTTGATGGAAAACAGTAGAGAACAGGCATTTCTAGGGCAGCCATGGCTCACCACTGTTTGGATCCCTCCTAGTGCAAGCTAAGTGATCACCTCATAGCCTCCCTTCCTGTGCAGTCAAGGAGAAGGTCTACTACCCCTTACAGATGTTCTGATCCACAGGGGTATCCTGCTGACTGTGCCCATAAAATGTCAACCCCATGACCCAGCTTCTCAGACCTGGGTTTCCCTTTGAGGATATCTAAATGATGATGGCCCTCTTGGACTATATGATGCCCCCTGACTGGATTAAGGTGAAGTGACAGTCAAGGTCTGTATTTGAATATAAGAAGAAGGAGCTATAGAAGTAATAAAAGCCGATATTTCTATTACTATGTATGGTCAGTCTGTGCAATCATAAAGGCTGATTATTTGGATCACAAAAGACACAGTACATGGATGTTAAAGCTGTGTAACCTGGGAAAATGGTGGTTACTTGATGATTTTAAGAAGGGAAAGAGAAAGTGAGAGAGTGAGAGAGTAAGAGAAATTAAGACAGATAGACAACAGAAAATCACTGGTCCTGGATCCAGCATTGGGTCAGACAGCTGGGGAGGTTTGGTGTCAGTGAAACTCCCCAAGCCCACCAATGCAGCCCCTCATTTTATGGGCTTGTTTCACTTTGTAAGCTTTTGTCATTGAAACTTATCAGATTGAACAACCAGAGCAAACCTGAACTCACCTTGCTCCCCAGTCCTTATCTCTGGATTGTCCCCCAGGACAATATAATGACCTTCATCTGTCTCCCTTCTCTCCAGCAATCCCTATGGAAATGCCAATGAGGATTTGTTCCTGGGTCTTTGAAGGTGGCTTAACACCCATTCCTCCAGACCAGTTCTATTGCATTGCTAAGAAGGTTTGATGGAGGGGGATTACAATGCTTTCTCCATCTGTCCTTCTCTTACATGTGGTCTCGCAGCTACAGAGTCACTCTTGGTGCTGATGTTCCCTAGTTTTATGTCCTCAAACTCATTGCAGTTACAGTGTTCTGAGAGTCCACCCTTAGGCCTCTAAGTGTGACCTAAACACTTTGCTCCTGTATACTTGGCTGGAATTTAACTGTAATATTTGCTGAAGTTAATGCTCATTAAAGATGAATAAAAATTATCTGGATGCAAATCATTGTGGTTAAAGACCTGAATCTGGAGTTTTTCGAATTTTACTGTAAACTGCCTATGTAAATCTTAACAATCTTGAGGATTTAATTTTCTCCTGCTCTAGTTCCACTATATAAAATGGAGTAGCAATTTTTACACACCATTTTTACTGTCTAGGCAACCAGTAAGCTAAAAAAAATCAAAAGCTTGTATAACAGAGATAAAGGCTAGAGAGGAAGCAAGGAAGAAAAAGCACACAAGCAGACCAAGATGCTTAGAAGCACAGACTTGAAAAAACAGCCTCCTGGGCCATATAATTCAGATTTTTCTATTATATGTATCATGATCTAAATTTTCAGTTATCAAGCTCGATTTTACATTCATTAGGCTTCCCCACACTTAAAATCCTTCTTCTGAAAATGTCAAGTCTCTGGCCTGAGTGTCCTGTTTGCCCTTCAGCTCTTTAGCCTCTAATACTCCTGGGTCTGCATTTTTACACCATCTGTTTACAAATACAGAGATGAAGTGCTGTTTTTCCAGTTCTTTATGCTATAAACACAGTACTTCCATCAAAGAGAATCATACGCATATATCAGTCTGCCATGTCCCATGAACGCTTGGATAAGTACTTTTCAGACTGAAAAGCAATATAGCAATGGCTAGCATTGCCAGGGCTGCATGTTCACAGATTTATGCTAATCCAGACTCAAATCAAACCCGTTGATGGGGGGGTGGGGAAGGTGTGTGTTTGGTCAGGGCTGGTCCATAGATGTAAGATCACGGAGATGGGCTGGTGAACCCAGATGGGAACTGGTGTTGTAAACTGATCATTTCAGTCACACAGCAAAAGCTGACATCTATATTTTTAAAATATTTATCCCAGCATTTATCCCAGCTACATACAGCGCATAGTGATTAGGACGCAAATGAGATCAATTCCTTCTCTCTGGAGATAAATGGAGATTAATTTGCTCTCCTGCTCTCTCCAGCGCTTTTTTTTTTTTTTTTTTTTTTTTTTTTCCTTCAAAACATTCTCTTTTTATTATTATTACATTCCTTCCTCTTCCCTTCTACATGTTCCATTAAAAAATTAAATTTTATTAATGTATTATTGTAAATCCATTGTCAGAACACTGATTTGCCTCAGGGGCAGTAATGAAGTGTGGTAAATATTAAATTTTTATGGGAAGTGCAAATGATTTTAAAAACTGCCCTGAGTGTGTGTATGTATTTGAGATATATAAAATTTGCAAAGAAAAAAAAAAGTCATTCAGACTTTTCTATGGAGAATTTTAGAGACCAAACAAGATTCAATAATGAGCTTTATTTTTCCACTCCAAATAAATGTTATCAGTTGATTTAAAATCCTTTTAAAATAAATGATGGGAGGAAGCAAGGCAACATACTGCAAAAATAAGCGTGTTCTCAGTTCTGCTCCCTCCATTTTCTTGTCAGGGTGGCACAAAGGGGGGGCATTTCCATGCATTAGACATGCCAGCTGCAGAACAAATGAGAAAAAGAATCAGAGAATATCTTAGGTTGGAAGGGGCCTTAGAGATCATCTACTCCAGCCTCCCTGCCATGGGCAGGAACATCTCTGATCCAGACAAGGTTGCTCAAGGCCTCATCAACCTGGCCTTGAACACATCCAGGGAGGGCACAGCCAGAGATTGCAACTTGTAGTGGTTTTTGACTGCAAACACTTAACTCCTCAGTCTCCTGGACTAAAAAGTGAGCAGTGCTTTATGCACTCCCAGATCAATACCTGAAAGTTCAATTAGGTGTTTGGCCACGTGCTGGTAACCAATTCATCCCAGCAAGCCCCATGCATTCGGCTGATTACACTTATTGCCCTCCAAGGAGCTGCACATAAAAGCAGCCATCTATGGTATTTCAGTGATGAGAGCTCCAAGGGAGGGATTATTATTTTAGTGAAACAATGATTTTTCATGGAGTTTGCAGCAAAAGAAATTGGATAGATGTAGCTGCCACAGGAGGAAAGGAAAAAAAATTTCTGCCCAAGTTGTTGCTGTGGAGGTAGCTTTGCTGTTGGGAAGTGAAGGGGGCTGGAGAGCAGGAAGCACATCCCATGATCCACAGGTTGTCCATCACAAACGTGGCTCTTTCCCTTCAGAAAGCTCGGGTTCTGCCTTGTCAGTAGCATGAATAGTAGCTGAGCCAAGGAGAAAATCTTGGAATATCAAACTGCTCTTACCTGTCAGCCCCATGAGGATTTTTTTTGTGCATCCTTGATTGTCCTATCCAGTCATATCATTCTAGCCCAGGTTTACACTGTGATAATTAAAAAACCAAATAACAATCACAATGTGAACTCTCATATGCTTAAAAAGTCAAGGCAGACAAGAAATTAATTAGCATGCAGTTCATAAACATGACATTGATGAATTACAGCATAGCTATTGATTAATCATATATCAATTAAACTGGTATAAACACTGTAACTACAAATCTATTTAGACCCAATTGTACCTTGATACTCAGTGTAAGAAATTAAATCAAAGTCTTGGAATGGTACAAAAGTGCCAGCTAAGTTTGAATCCCAGTTGATGCACAAGTAACGTACTTGATTAACACTAATGGAAGCTAACTAGATATGCCTGCAGTGTACTGATATGAGAACAAACTTCAGCTGATTGAAGACTCCCTCACTATTTATCCTGTTTTGAGCCCTGTTTTAGGCACCTCATTAATGAGAAAGTATGACCCAACGTGGTGTAATAGAGCTGCCACTGAGGTAAGTATGCCATTTATTCAGCCATAATAAAGTAGGAGTTAATTTTCTAATGTTTTTTCTGTAGTATACCTATTTTTTGTAAACTCAATAAGAGAGGGGGATTAATTTTTGCAAATAATTCCTGTAGTTTCAGTGGAGTGTTTGACAGAATATATTTTGCCATACCTGTCCATAATTCAGGAGAGTAGAAAACAGGCTCTTGTGACTTAGTCACAGACAACACTGAAGAGCAATTATTTTGAAAACAGCTGTTGAGTACTTTTCATAGAATATTTAAAGATGAGTGGTTTGTTTCTCTTCCACATATAATTGTCAGAAATTTTTTCATTCCTGACACACATACAGTATTAATAATAATATAATAATAATAATAATAATAATAATAATAATAATAATAATAATTTAAAAATAACTTAGACACAGCCTTGGCTGTTTTTTTCAATGGATCTTAAAATTTTCATGTTAAAAAGGAAAAACAACTTCTTGCAAATTATCTCATTTTTCTTCTTCATTATTAAAAAAACCCACAAAACCAACATATTAGTTTTGCTGAAATAAATGGTTTAGTTTGGAGGGGATTCTCTCTGTGATACCAAGACACATAACTTGTGAGTAATCTGCTATTAAACCCTTTTGAGGAAGTGTGTCCTTTTTTTGAGGAAGAAAAAGCTTCCAAAATCTTAGACTACAATGCTGTCATCTTAAGTTTCTCAAGGTGTCTACAGATACTTTCAGATGCAGTTTCCTCTCTTCACCACGTAGGAGGGGTCCAGCATCCTTCTCTGTTGCAGCAAATTCAGGGAACAGAGGCATGCTGCCTTGGGATGCTGCTCTAGGAAGTCTCACTTTCCCCTGCCCCCCATGTCAGACCTGTGGCACCATGAGGCTTGCACCTGATGTGGAAGTGGGAACGTGCACAAGGGTGACTATAGAAACCCCTGAACATCTTTCTGGTTTGTTTGCATCCTGCAAAGATGAAAATTACAAAGTAGCTGTGCTTATGATCTGGATTGTTTCTACTCTACTTACATTACCCAAAGAGTGGTGGGATATTAGGAAGCAGAAACTCTGATTTCCTGTTGTTTGCAGACAGCTAGGTCTGTTTGTGACCCCAAGAAAGAATTTTTGCAATAAAAATACACCATCTATGCTACATCCTTTCCGTTTCCGGAAGTAATAAAAGCCTTGTGGAACATCATGACACACTGTTGTCAACATAATGATAGTGTTTGTAAAATAAACTCCCACCAAACACTCCAATAATTAGAATGTTTTTTTCCCCCTCCCATCCTTATGTTCCTCAGAAAATGATGACATCAATGTTCATTAATTCTATATTCAAATGTTTGTCTTCTGTGTCAGCTCTACCAAACAAACAAAGAAAAACTATTTAACGATGAGAAAATATAAAATATTTTCATGGGAAGGGAATAAAACCAGAGAAGGCAACGAAACTCTTAATCAAATTCAATTACACAGACCAGGCACAATCTGCCACAGCTGACAGTTTGCTGACTTCAGTTATAGTACTGGGGAAGGAGAAATGTTTAATTTACAACCCTACAGAAAAGGTTACTGGTTAAGCATCATAGAGGAATATCTCAGAGTGGGTGAATTGTTAGCAAAAAAAGATTGATCATAGTGATAAACAAGAAACCATGGGTATAAACAGAATGTGGTCAATCCTCCTACAACACCAGAGGGTATCAGTTGCGTCAGTGCATTTATCTGCTGAAAACTATGTGAACCTTTACTCACAAGGTATATTTTGACAGGAAAAAACAAAACAATCTCCTCCCGAAAAAAATCTTCTTGGCAACTGGAGGTTTGTGCTTAGCAAATCCATTTAACTGGACATCAGTGAATATTAGCTAAATAGTGATATAGAAAATAGTAATACTTGCTAAACTCCTGTGTTGAAGAAACATCTTCTGTAAGAAGAAAAGGCAAAGAGGATAGGAAGAATGAATTATTTAAGGTTTATGTACCTGAGACTGTGGAGCAGAGGATTTATGTTGGAGCAGAGGATCAGTAGAATTTTTTGAGGTTCACTGGGAGTGTGACCTCCATAGACTAGGCTAGGCTAAAAACCACAAATCTTAGAAACTAACTTTACTTACAGCTCGTAGGTTTTTCTATTCCAGTTTGGGGGAGTGGGATGCTTTTTAACAAAACATTCTAGCATCCTGCCTGCATCCTACTCTTTAGATATGAATGTTGGTTTTTTTTCTCTAGGAAAGTGGTGATTGTTCTCACTTTCAAAGAGGCAATTTAGACAAATAATTTGCCTCCTACCATGGGGAGATTGTGTGCTATTTTGCAACAGGAAGTGAAGGATAGCTAAAATGTAGAAAATTATTTTAAAGTGTGCCGACTGCAGTACACATAAACAAGAAGAAAATATCAAAAAGAGGGACAGCTAACTACAATGTCACTTACATGACTTTCATATGAGAAACTTCTACGAATATAGAGGATGACCCTATAAAGCTGCTCAGTCATCTTCTGGTTTAGGAATAGATCCACCTCCAGTTATATACTTTTTTTGAGGAATCTTAAAACTATCTCAATTGTGAATGCCTTTAAATGTCCATCTAAATGTCCAGGCTAAGTGCCAAGAGGAAATCAATCTATGCTGACTCTCTGAAATCTTCCAAGTGTGATAAGCCTAATAGGAACATTTGTCCATTTAATGTTACCTTCAGGAGCTTTTACAGTGAAAGTCTCACCTCTTTTCTACCGCTTTGCATGCAATGGTGATTAATCTTCAGTTGAACACACTCATTCAAAGCAAAATTAGGTTCTTGATAGAACTGTGTGAGAGCAAACTCGTTTCTGCCATGTTTTGATAGAAGAATATATTTTCTTCTAGAAAATGCCTGGGAAAAAAATGCCTGTGAAAACATGCATATTTTTATAAGGGCAATAAAACTAAATATTGTGGGGATGCACAGTCATGATACTTCAGTTTATTTTCAGTTTCCATAGAAAACCCTCCAAGAGCCCTTGCTCTATTGCCTCTCTTCTTCAAAAGAGGGTCCTGAGAGCTTCCCAGCTGTTCCTGCACCCCTTTAATTTTTTTTTCCTTTAATTTTTACTTTATTTAGGGATTCTTTATTTACTTGATTTTACTAGGGCTCATAGGTCAGCCCTGAGCTGCTCTGACAGGGTTGCATGGTGACTCCTCTGCATTTCAAATGGGGGCTGCAATACACAGGTAGATAGGTGCAGCAACCTCCTATGCTCTTGGCATTTCTCAAATGATCTGCAATGACACCAGCTAACAGCCAGCACATCTTTACTTCCTGCTCAAGATAAAAGTGTCTTCCAGATGGTTTCTTTTTACTCATTTAGAGAGTTAAGCTTCATCTCCGAGCTGCAGACAGTTGAGTGATTGATGCTTCTGGAAAATCTGCTGATTGGAAAGACTGTATATCACATTAGCTGTTCCAGAGTTACTTTGGTAATTGGTTCCAAAGGAGAGGAGGGAAAAAAAAGATTTGTGCCAGCCTAGGTGTAACTGATTTACCTCATTATTTCTGATTCAGAATTGACAAGACATAGATCAGCCATCGACAACTTCATGCTCCTAAGAGTGGATGTTTCAAGCACACTCGAAGCACCAGAAAATCACAGATTGAAATGTTTTAAGACATTGGCTTTTATGTTGCCAATATTAATGGGACCTGGGTCAGCAATATATGTGTGTTATTACCTTTTCCTCTATCTTTTTTTGGTGATTTTACTGAAGCAAATGAATGCTTTCAGTTCCAGTTTTCAGTAGACCAGAGTTTACAATGTAAAAGTTATGGCCCAAATCTAACCTTGGGTTCCTCCTCCTGAGGATATGTCTATCCTGCAGGCAGTTCATCGCCTCCAGACAGACCCCTGCTAGTTTTTGAAATGGTTAGCACCAGTAGCTGGCAGTGTGGCTCAGGCTGACCTTCAAAGTACTGCACTTTGAAATTGAACCCAGTATAAAACACTGTTTTTTTACAGAGATTTTCCACTGGGATTTCTCAGGTTTAGAGTAAAGCGCATGGTATTGCAGTTGGACTCAGCAAACCCTGATTTAGCACACCTCCCTCAGGTGCAAATTATCTTTCTTGCACTATCTTTTCAAAACTTTGTGGAGTGTGCAGCTGATTTTCTATACCCTGCCTTCCATATTAAACCCCACAGTCATGTGGTTGTTACTGGCATCTCTGTGATAGGGTTGCTAAACTGTAACTGGTTTATTGCTGCAGCTGTGGTTTGCACCTATTTAATGTGGACATTGTGGGTATTTAAGTTTTTCATGTATTTATATTTTGGGGGGGTATTTGTTAATTGAAAACAAATGAGTCCAGAACTGTGAGATGAAAGACAGCATTTTCATCTCAGGAAGTGACAGAGAAGTAGCTCACAGGGAGATCATTCTGAGGAAGAAAAGGCTTCAATTTTATTTTACATTCCCTATCCATCTACTTTTGTATGCTGTCAGAGACCAGATAGCAAGTTAAATAGGCACTTGGCCTGAGCTAATGTGTCTCTTTTTAGGTCTACAGTGATTATTAAGTTATTGTTTAATAACCATTTGAAGAGAACCTAGCATCTTCAGCACTCACTCTTTTCAAGGACAGTTGACTGAAAATTAAACTGCACTTGTTCCCTTGCTCCTTATTAGGAAAATAAGAAAGCAAGTCATAAAATGCTTCCTGGCATCTCTACTGTTCAAACCTCTGTTGCCAGTAGTTTGGCATCTCATCTTCTTTATGGGGTTACTCATTCCCAATGTTACACCTCTCATTTCCCCTCTTCAAACTGATAGAAATCTCTACCCTTCCAGTTCTGCTGACCCATCTGTTTGTGGGTATAAACTGGGGAGATGAAAGAAAAAACTCTTCAAAATATTTTTTCCTCCAAACAGTTGCTTCTTATAAAATTTAATAAGGAAGTAACACTGAGACCGGGGTCAAGAACTTCCACCTGACACCATTACCATCATAATTTCTCCCAAAAACTCCACCAACTTCGCTAATAATTTTCCATTGAACTATCAACATCCATGGGATAAATTCTGCTTTTACTTATACCATAGCTTAGTTATTAAAGTAAAAGAAAGGAGCTTTAATTAAGGGGAGAACTTTATTCTATTTTACACCACAGACTACTGAATTTAATTAATCACTGCAATGGAGTGAAAAAAGATTTACTCAGACATAATCAAGAGGTGAATCTGGCCATATAGATATATTATATGTGTAATCCCCACATTTTGTGAAGACTTCACATACCTGTTTATCCCAAATACCACTATGGTTGTAGAGCATGCTTAAAAGCCTGCTTGCAGTAAGAACACATCATCAAATTTTAATTAATCCCCAAGACAAAGCTACAATGAGCATCTAGAGAAATCTTCTCTATTGAACTGACAAACTGGTTAAAAAGTAGAGCAATAAAATTCCAATTCTTTGAAGGACCATTTGGATTGTAAAAAAACTGCAAGTACATTTAAATATTTAATGTAGTTGATATGGGAATTCTTACACATAATTTTTATGGGGATTTTGTTTCTGCTGTTATTTGATTATTTGAGCCTTAGTCCTATCTGAAAGCATATTGGATATTTAAAGTGGAAACTTACCAAGTCTCTAAAATCCTGTGAGAGAATTCCTTCAGATTACTTTGAATCCTTATTCATCATTAAAATATAATATTTTTAATTTTGGAAATGCAATTCTATGGCAAATTCAGTGTCCAGTTCTAGGCCAATAATAACTGGGACTTGGACTTTTTGCTTTATTCTCTAAAATGAGCTGTGCACATTAATCAATGCAGGTTCAATCTTGAAGGTTTTTGCCTTGAGTGCCTCAGTGTCTGAGATGGACACAGGGGCCATAACGTAAACATCTGAATCTCAGCTAGCCACTCCATCTGTAGTACAGAAAACCAAATCAACATTTCCAGAAAGTGATTCAGGACACTGTAAGGTGGAGGTCTAGGGCAGTCTAGATGACTCAACCTCCAGAGGTACCTCTTTTTCCCACTGACTGTTACAAGCCTAGTGTGAAGTTTTACTGAGGTGTGTAATTGGTAAATACTTGCTGTTTGAGCAGATTACAGCATCATTTGTATTAGAAGAAGCTGGGCATCTCAGTCAACTCTGGCATTCAAGTAGGGGAAAAGATGGGAATGGTCTAGTGGTGTGAAACTCCCTACAACCATGGCTTTTGTAAGGACATAACTTGTACTAGTTTGGGTTTTTCTGGGGGGTGAAGAGCTAGAGGAGAGGGTTTGTTCTTGGGAATTTGGCTAATACTGAGGTGGAGGAAAAGACATGAGCAATTTGCAGCATTTTCATTCCATTTTTGAATCTACCTGAATTTTCAGTCAAGATGTTCTTCCTTTGATTTGTTTGTTGCCCCTGTAGTGGAGGGTATCTCAGCTGCCAAGGACAGTACTGTTGGAATAATTCATTCTAGCTGACAACATGTTTTAGAAAGTTACAAAGACAAGCCTGTGTCTGCATATTACACTCTTCCAAACAGGATTTCCAACAGACAAGGCAAAACCAATGAAAACAGATTAGGTCCATATGTTACACAAATCTTTCCCTCTTCAGTCCCTACTGCATTTCTCAGGATTATAGAGTATTCTAATTGTCCCTTGCCCCATCTCAAATGTCAGGGCTTACAGGAAGAGGTCAGTAAATGTAACACATCAGTGACTTGGTATGGTTAATCAAATCAGATTGATAAAGTTTGAATCTTGTGTTTCATTAATATCTATTTTTTTCCTTCTTCTCTTTTGTTCATAATCCAAAGTATCAATTCCTACACTGAAAATGTTCAATCTGAGACTTTGTTTCCATTCAGAGTTCTCAGCTCATTGTCAGCTAACTCCTGTTTCATAAACTGTTTTGCTTTACGGTGATTGCTCTGGAGTATTTTGTGAACCCTAACAAGATACAGTTATTACTTTCAGTATATTTGTGCTTCAGTTAAGGATAGGTGTATCTTTCAGAGAAGGAAATGTGGGTTTTTTTTTCCTTGGAGAAATCAAATCAAATGTTGCTAGAAGGGACATCAAGAGGTCATGTAGTCCACTGCCTACCATAAAGACATGGTCAGGTATGTCACTTGTGACAAATGCTAGTCAATGTTTCTTAAAAATCTTCAGTAATGAAAACATTTCTTGATGTTAGATTTTAATCTTCCTTGCTTTATTGATTCATCACCTAACAGAAGCTGACACAGGAAAGCGTTTATTCCTCTCCTTTAAATATTCCTCTCCTTTAGCTACCTTTTACAATTTAAGACCATTTTCACATTTTCCCTCATTTTATCTTTTCTCTAAATTGTGTCATTTTAACGTCTATATTTTTTTACCCTAGGCTATGTTTTCTACATCTCACCATATTGGCCTCCTTCTCTTTGGAGGACCCTTTAATAGTGGTCTCATCCTTGCAGATCATTGTGACTTCCATGCACAAACACAAGGTTTTTGCCTTGAATTCTTCTGTGACTCTTGTTCAGCTGTTACCTGATATAAGACCCCATTGTGCAATACTTCAGCCAGGCCAAAAATCTACTTTGATATGTATGCAGTTCTGTATTTCCAAGAGTTTGACTTTACATTTGTCCTTCCTGAACAGCACTGTACTTTTTCTCCACTTATCTCCAATTGCTTTAAATTCTGCTCCTCTTGGCCATTGTGTTTGCAGACACCCACCTCAGTGCTTTTTGTGGCTGTAATAAACATGTTTTCTCTTCCTCTATCTCACTTATTTATGAAATTATGAACAGTATCAGACATCAGACAGAATCCTAAATAGACAAGTTTATTGAGTGAGAGTAACTATCTAACTCTGATGGCTTTGGCAGTAGCTATGAAATCCCACACTTTAGAGCTTCACGTAAATGTTGTCAAAGTATATGACATTTCATGTTTCTTCCTTATTCACAAAGCCAGGTACCTTGTCATAGTAGGAATTAGATTACTTTGACATGATTTATTTTTGTTGAATATAAATTCACTATTGCTCTTCTCTTATTAACCTCTAGGTGCTTACGAACTTTTGAGTTATTTATTCAAGTAACTTTGTGGGAATGAGACTTTATCTAAATCTGCACATCTGCTACAATATCCTTGATCTTTTAAAGACAAAGCTTTTCTTAAAGATAAGTATTTTCCTTTTCAAGAAATAATTTCAAAGTAGCACAAAAAAAAAAAACCCTGAACTTTTCCTTTTCTAGAACTTGGCCAGGTTTTTTACAAAAAACTTACAAAACCCCAAAAGCTGTTTTATAGGTGTTAAGAATTTATGCAGGATCTGTCTCTGCATTCAGTTATTGAGTGAGATTATTAATTCATATGCAGGCTTGTGGTTCAGACACCATTATACCCACAAAATTACAATTCTGTTGCAATAGTGCTATCTACCACCACTCTTCAAAGCAGCTCAATGGCATCACAGCTAGAATTGCAATTTTGCTTCTTTAGGTACTTATGACACAGGGAAAAAATTCCCTCTTCTCTTAGCAACTGTATTGAAATGACAGAGGTGATCTGTTCCTAGACAGGAAGGAGAAATTGATGATACGTAAAATATTGCATCCTTTTGACCTCTGCTCCTCACCTTCTGCAGTGTTTAGAATTCTTTGAGGGCTATCGGGTAGAAATACACAGCTCAAAGGTAATAAAACTGCCCAAGTTTCAAAGCCCTGTGCTCAGACCTCTTTTAAAAGTTTATTCTGAAGTTTGTACCTACAAAGAAATAAGTAAGTAAGTAAAAAGGAGCTGGAATACAGGAACAGTCAAAAAACCCTACAATCTGTTTGATTTAAGCACAAGTGAAATATCAGAACTCTGACAATACATGGACTTGGGGAAAATGTGCCCCAAATGCCTTGTTTCTTATACAAAGACTACAAAGGAAGCATGTTACAAGTAACTAATTGTCTCATCTGCAGATCAACTATAAGCCGATTAGTTTAAATCCCCCTAAGCTCCATATTATATATTTCTTTTATAAATGTTCATTTGGTCATAAGAGTTTCTTCTCCTTTTGGCTCACTTAGGGCTGCACTCTCTCCCTGTGTCTGCTCAGTCTGAAGATTATTATGGAAAAACTTTGGTCCTTCTGTACTCTGTTAAACTACAGAGTGAGCTGCATACATCTTGGTGTTTCTTGGAAACGGGACACTTATTTGTATATATATCTCTGCTGTTTAGCCTTCTTTGTCAGTATGTTGCAGTACTCTGCCAGAATGCCTACTGAATATTAGGCAGCTTCACTAGCAACTGAAATCTTAATTTAGGACTAAAATAGGGGATATGCTTGCAGAAATTGCACTGAAGATTTGGCATGGATAGTAATTTGGTGAGCATCTGATAGGATATGATATCCTGTGTTGACATCCTCTTTTGATATATGGCTATCCAGCCCTAGTATTTGACAGGAGAACGCATGTGACTTGGTTCTGCTTGACAGAAATAAATGACAGAGAAATGGTGCTTTTGACTTTGATAGCCTTATGGTTGATGCATTTTCTGTGGGCAAGACCAAGCTAGTTTAGGAGACTAAGTAATTTCAAGAGAATCATTACCAAAGTCTTTTCTAATGGGCCATCTTAGTCTGGAGAAATCTGCACTCAACACTTGATTTTTTTAAATTAAAAAGAAAGAGTAATAATTCACCCCAAACAAAAAATTCCCACTCAAAACCCACTTGGTCAGTAGGATTTTGATTTTGGTTAAACTATCCACAATTAGGTGCCTCTATATATGTGTCTGGAAGGTAAAGTTCTCTTTATAGTCAATGCACAGATTGACAGGGCAGTCAGTCCTGCTAAATTGTTCTCTGCCACAAATCTTCATCATGAACTGCTTACTCAGCTAAATTGTACCTTAAAAACCATTGGAATCATGTTGTCTCCTTCTACAGACTGAAAAAATACCTTAGAAATCTACCCTACATAAAGACATCTACATCTGATTGAATCAGATGTTCATTTACAAATTTAACTCAGAAAAGATTCAGTTCACATCCTGAGTTACCTGGACAACTGTACCTGACAGCTTGAACAGACTGAGTGAGCAGGTGCTGAGGTCCAACCTCAGATTCCATTATTTCAGATTTCAAAGTCTTTTTATTGTGGTTTATGAATTTCTATATATTATTTTACTCTATGGTTTGCACCTGCACCCATTTTTAACGTTTTTGCAGCTATGCCCATTTTCAAGCCCATTTTTAAGAAGGGTAGAAAGGAGGACCCTAGGAACTACCAACCTGTCGCCTCACCTCTGTGCCTGGGAAGTTCATGGAACAGATCCTCCTAGAAGACATGCTAAGGCACATGGAGGACAGGGAGGTGATTGAAGACAGACAGCACGGCTTTACCAGGGGCAAACCCTGCTGACCCACACAGTGGCTTTCTACAGTGGAGTGACTACATCAGTTGACAAGGGAAAAGCAGGGGATGTCAGCTATCTGGAAATTGTGTGCAAGGCCTTAGACACTGTTCCCCACAGCATCCAACTCACCAAGCTGGCTGAGAAACAGATTTGATGGGGGGGCTGCTCAGTGGATAAGGAACTGGCTGGATGGTTGCATCCAGAGGGCTGTGGTCAATGAAGTCCAGATGGGAGACCAGTGACAAGTGGTGTCTCTCAAGGGTTCCATACTGGGACTTGTACTGTTTAATATTATTTTTATCAACAAAATAGACAACAAGATTGAGTGTACCACCAGCAGGTTTTCAGATGACACCAAGCTGAGTGGTGCTGTTGATAAGCCAGATGGACTGGATGTTACCCAGAAGGACCTGGACAAATGGGAGAAGTGGTCCCAGCTGAACCTCATCAGGTTCAACAAGACCAAGTGCAGGGTCCTGCACCTGGGTTGGAGCAACCCCTGTTATCCTTAGAGGCTTGTGGATGAAGTTTTAGAAAGTAGCCCTGCAGAAAAGGACTTGGGGGTGCTGGTGTATGAAAAACTGGACATGAGCCAGCAGTGCATGCTTGTAGCCCAGAAGGACAATGGAATCCTGGGCTGCATCAAAAGAAGTGTGGCCAGCAGATCAAGAGAGGTGATTCCGTCACTTTGCTCTGGTGAGACAACACCTGGAATACTGCATCCAGCTCTGGATCCTCTCAACACATGGAGGACATGGACCTGATGGAGCAGGTCCAGAGGATGGCTGCAAAATTGATCAGGGGGCTGGAACACCTCCCGTACAAAGACAGGCTGAGGGAGCTGGGATTGTTCAGCCTGGAGAAGGGTTCAGGGAAACCTAATAGTGACCTAGTACCTGAAGGAGTCCTACAGGAAGGCTGGAGATGGACTTTTGGCAAGGGCCTGGACTGATAGGGGCAATGGTTTTAAATTAGAGAAAAAAAACATTCTTTACCATGAGGGTAGTGGAAAAACACAACAGGTTTCAAAGGGAGGTAGCTGAATTGAGTTGAGGTTGAGTTGAGTATCTCCTTGTCCCTGGGCATGAGGCTCTGAACAATCTGATCTAGTTGAGGGTGTCCTTGTTTCCTGCAGGAGGGTTGGAACAGATGATCTTCAGAGGTCCCTTCAAAGCCAAATTATTCTATGAGTCTATGATTCTACCTCTCACACATGGGGTTTCATGACCCTAGGATAATTCAGCCTGTTTCTAAGACTAAAACTGCTGCTTTTTGATGGGATCCTTTCTAGTCTGAACTTGCAGAATCTTGTTCACTCTTTCAGCATTTTGAGTGCCTAGCCACAGGAGATGGATTTTAACACACAGCTGTCTCCCTCAAGTGCATCATTTCATCTGCTACACGGTTTCACCATGTGTTACTTGATTCTGCTCTGTGAGGCTGTTTGCTTTTCCTGTATACAGAACACGTATTTGCACACAGAGGTACTTAAGCAACCCCCCAGGTTAGTGTAAAGTATATTTTAGTCATGAAATAAAATCAGCAAATTCTCACAATCCAAAATTAGCGAGGAGTTGAAGCAGAAATGCAAAGCAGCTGTTTGATTCATCTGACTGAAGACAGGGGTTCTCCCCTTTGGAGACAGTATTGTAGTTGTCCTGCACATGCTTTTTACTTACTCTTATGGGACATCATGACATTTTGATATTCTTTGTAATAAACTGTGCCTGATTGCTCAGCAAAGGTGAGTGTTCCATTGCAGCAGGCATACCAGTAACTTGTGAAAGAGTCTTTCTTTATATTAAAGGTACTATGAATAGATAAAGACAAAACATGGTGGAAATGAAGCATGGTTTTTCTAAACTGACAGGTGGAAATTGACTCACAAATACAAAGTTTTAAGGCTCAGTGAACTGGGGAACAAATAGTGAATTATGGGTTTTATAGTAGAATCACAAGAAAAGTGGTAAAAACTGACTTGTATCAGAATCTCCTAAATCCAGTGTAGAACATTGATTTTTTTTTTTTATTTTATTTTTTATTTTACAATAGATATATATACATCCATGTTATGGTGCTGGTGTCATTTCTGCCACTGCTCTGGCACTATTTTATTCTTTAAGCCATTTCAGATACAATATGACATCCCAGTTCCTGAAAAATTATTGTTTTCAGATGAAGATGTGCTTCAGATGAACAAGGTTCAGAGGTGGCATTCCTATGTCTTCTCCTCTGATACAAAGATCACATGATCAGTAAGATGGTTGGTAAGACAGGTCTTTGTAGACAAGCAAATATGATTTTAAGCTTCAATCCAGAAGAGTTCCTTCTGCATGGGCTGTGTTTTGAATTCATCTGTTTTTAAAAAAGCTAAACTTATCCAAAGCTAGAAAACTGTGTCAGCAGTTATTTGGTTTTGTTTCAGAATCAACAAAATATGAATTATAATGATTTTCCAAGGATTCTTGATTTATTATGACAGCTTCTCTACAGCTTTAAACTTGGCATCATACATTATCTGTAGTGAAGCAATGCTTAATAATTCTATTAATTTAATTTTTTTTTAATTTATTTTTTTTTACAGATGGAAGATCTGCCAATAGTGCAATCTCAAGTGAATCCCTTGAACTTTTAGTAGCTTTACTAGCTGATCTAGTTGCAGATGTCCCTGCTCATTGTAGAGTAGTGGACTGAAGTACCTTTAAAAGCCCCTTCCTAACCAATCTTTTAAATTGTTTCAGATTCTCTATTTCACCTTCTATAAAACACCATTTACAAAGTAGTCCAATCTCCATGAGTTCATGAAGGGAGAAGATTTCTATATTGCTGTGCTGCTACTACTAAGAATAAGATGCTAATTCTTGCTTTTTGTTATCACAATGCTATTTTCATTGCCAGTGTAGGATGAGAACTGCATTTGTAGACAGTGTCTACTCTTAATATATGTAGGAGGGACACCAGATGGATATAACAAATATATGGAGGAAGCTCAGTGTACCTGTAGCATGATTATGATTTGTGTAGTAAGTGGTAGTCACAGAACACCCACTGTCTAGCTATTGTCAGGCATTTTGTAGTCATTATGGCACAGCAGGTAAACATTAGTGGGAAAAGATTACATACTGTGAGACAGAGCATTAGCTTGTGTAAATCACCAAAGCTCAGCAGAAGTCAATGGAGATGTAAAGTTTTGGACCAGCTAAGTGTATGGTCTTTAACTCTTCCTTTTAAAAAAAAGAAAAGAAAAATCTTGAGTCTCATCCACCATATGCTTCAGACTCTTTTCTCTATATAGCTAGTACATTTATCTAGACTTAGGGAGTTATTATTATAATTTTGGAGAAGGAAGCACAAAGTACATTATGTACCTAGGGAAAGGTTTGTATCTGTAAATGTCAGCAGCTCCTGTAATCACACCCACTGTCAATATCAGCTCCTGGCATTCCCCTTTCATACAATCTACTTTTGTCCTCCTTCAACAATTGAGCTGAGTGTGACATCCTCTAACAAGGTTGGTAGAATGGTTACTCGACTCAATTATTAACTCAAATGCAACTCACATACTATAGCAAATAGAATTTCTTCTGACAGGCTGGTTGTCATATTATGGCCTTATTTGATTAACTCACCCCTTGGAGGTGTTCATGATCTCATTATATCTTTAATGATAAAATTCCCTTCTGCTATGTGCTATTTTATATCACGTTAAAAGGGATTCATTCATTTTTTGCTTGTCACTTGCATAATTGGATAAATATTTAACAGGGGCAAGTTGATTAAATTTCTGCTAAAACTATATTCGCTACCAAAATATATTCTGAACACCTTAAAAGTTAGTTTCTTGGCTATCAGTGGAGCAGGTGGTAACTCCAATGAGACTTTCCATCCTGAAGGTCATTTAAGTGCTTCTTCTTTTTAACTCTGCAGATTCCCCAAGATTAATAACATCAAAAGATTTTACTCCAGCAGAAAATAATGGTTTTAGTAGATTACACTGAAAAGAGTACAAATTGGAAGATAGAAGCCATAACTGAGGTGACATGTTACTGAATAAATCAAATGTGAGAGGTAGTGTGTCTTCTGGTGAAAATGTGAGGGTCAATGTTCTGAGTTTTTCTATTGAATCAAAAAAGGTCAGGAACAGACTTTTAAGATGTCTTAGAAATTAATTTAGTTTATGCTATCAAATGAGAACTATGTTTCCCTCAGACCTACAGGCCTCATTCTCCCACTATGACATTTGCATGTCCAATTATTTTGCTTTTTATACATTCATGGAACACAGGACTCTGCAGGTTGTCAAAACTGGTTTTAAAATTTGTGTTCTAAATAATTTACTGACTCTAGTTATTGACATCAAGCACAAATTAGAACTTGAAAACATGGACAAAATCATGTCTTTACGGGATTCACAGGGTTTTCAAAACTAGTTGTTTAGATTTTTTCCTGTTGCCTCTGTTTTCTTATCTTTAAAAAATTATCACGTTACAACCTGCAGATAAAATGTTTTTCATTCATTTTTAGATCTTAGCAAAATCAATGGAGAAGAAAATACAATTATTAAACAGTTCTGTTGGAAAGGATTACATTATGCAAAATGGGTATAATAATATTTTTTAAAAATAAGGTATTGTATACCTTTATCAGAATTGAAGGCTTTAATTTGTTTATCTATACTTTCGCCTAATGGTCTATCATTCATGAGGGTGACATCAAATTCTAGTCGTAGGATTTTTAAAAACTTTATACAGCTTTAGGCTTCTAAATGATTATATACTCAATTGGTCTTATGATTCATTCATTTGCCCCAGAAAATTACCAGGTCAGACATCGTCTTCCAGATAGAAGTTTGTATAGTCTGTTCTTAAAATCTTCCCATGCTTGAGCTTTCACAGCTTCCTCAGGTCAACAGCATCAGTGGTTTTCTATCCTTGCCATGAGATTCGGCCTGATGTCTTCATTATGTATTTGTTCTCAAATCACTTCAGGTGCCATTTTAAAGCTTTTCAAATTCATTTTATTATATGAAATTGGGAATTTGAAATAGATTGATAGGTTTGAGAAAAAAAAAATAAAAGGAGAACAAGAAAACATAAATGAGAGTTATTTTAGTCTATTAGAGGAAAGGTAAAAGTTTCCAAGTCTCATACGA
Organism: Phaethornis superciliosus; assembly: GCA_023637945.1. NCBI lineage: Eukaryota > Metazoa > Chordata > Aves > Apodiformes > Trochilidae > Phaethornis > Phaethornis superciliosus. The sequence goes on from JAJQWJ010000004.1 coordinate 67,189,194, forward strand.
TCAAATTATTCATGGCTTTCAACTATGTAAAAGCACCAAACCTCTTCACATGATGCAGTTGCTGCAGAGGAGTATCTAGAAGGACTCGGTTTTCTTCATCAACTTTAAACAGAGAGGGTTGAGACTGAAAATAGTGTTAAATGACCAAATCACATGCCTGAAGCTGCAGGGAGCCACTCCCCCATTCTGATCCTTGGTTAAACTGTTTATTACTCTCAAGGCATGTCTGCTCACCTCAGAGGTGAAGATTGTCAGAGAATATTCCCAGATTCTTGGTCTGATCTTTTAAGTTGTTTGTCTGCAAAAGGTTCACCTTGTGTCATTTTGGCCTGGGCTGACTCCCACCCTTACAAATAAGTCACAGAATAGCCTGGAAGGGCCCTGGCAGGGCAAGAAACCAGTCTCAGATAGCACTCTGCATACAGCAACCCTGCTCTGGAGAGTAAGAAAAGTTATCTGTGTGAATTTGGGCTGATCCTTTCCTGTCAGCCATACTGTGGGAAAACAGTACCAGAGATATCTAGTTTACCAGGACGGGCATGGACAGCCTACAGTCCATTTCCAAATTCCAACAGTTCCACAAAAGGCCACAGAGAAAGGTCATATTTGGACATTTGACATAGTAATTATGTAAATTAAATTAAAATGTAATTAAATACATGTAAATTAGAGTTATCTAATAATATGCACACCAGTCTGAAAACTTTTAGAGGATTCATCAGTTAGAAAAAAAAAATGTAAAGAGAAAAAATAAAATCAAAATATAGCCCAATTCATTATTCTTCTCTTTCATTCCACGAAGCAGATTAAAACCCTTGCCATATAATTCAGACGGGCAATCACAGAACAACATTCTGGGAAATAAGCATGAAATAATTTTGCTGGGAATTTGCCAAGGGTTGAAAATTATAGAATGAAAAATGAATGATGAATAAATGAATAAACAAATCTGTTTTCAGAAATTAGAGCTGATTGCTAAATGATCTGCTGCCTCACAAATGGGGCTAAATTAATGGTGAGATTTGTTCCTTAATAGAATGATTTGGCCTTTATAGCACCTGATTGAATGCATGTTGAATTTGGCTGCAAGATTCTCAGCTACTTCAGTGGACTCTGAATTAGACTCATGCAACATTATTCATTGTCATATCGACCTATGCCCTTGGAAAGAAAGTTGTCATTATTTTCACTGCACAAGTGGAGAAATTGCAGTACAAACAGAGGAGTAGCCATGGTCATAGAAAAGGTCACTGGTACAGCTCATTCACACAGGACACAGATGGGAAATGAGAAGACAAGTCATGCCCATATGGTTTTATTGCTATATACACAGAAGTAATAATAATCCATAATAGTCTGGGATTTATCCCTTTGCTATTTGGCTGTGAATAGCAGGCTTTCAAAGGACAGAAAGTGAACTTTGGATTACCTATAATATCCCATAAAAGTTATTATTTTTTCTTAAAAATAATTTTTTTTCTTACCACAAATTAATTTTTGATCTGCAGTATGAGAAAAAAGTAATCTGCCATCTGAAGTTCTGGGTAATCCTTTCCCAGACTCTCATTTCAAACCAGCAGGTGACAGTTGTACTATTTCACCCAAATTCATCTGTTCTTTTAACCTGCAGGGTTCAAGTAGGAAGCAAAATAGCATTTGCTCTTAACAGATCAAACCAAAGAAAAACAATGGTGAGGAATGGATTGTGTGCTGAGCTCACTCACTCATTTGAGGGAGGGGAGATTTATTGACTGCAGGAGTCAATAAAATTGCAATGCAATCTGAGTTTTCACTCTGAGTCTAGAAGTAACTCTCTAAACTTTGGCAGGAACTTGCTGCAATCAAGTTAGATTCCAAAGTGTTTGCTAGTTTAAGTCATGGCCAAGACAAAGCAGACACAAAGGGACCAAGAGGTATTAAATATCCCAGCCCTTTATGAAAAATATCTGCCTCATTCAGCTGCTAGTATAGAGGCCATACAGCCCTAGCCAGTTGGTGCATCCTTCTGAGAGCATGGTGTGGGGATCTAGCTCAGTCCTTAATTTTCCAGTGTTCAAGACAAAAGGAAGCATGGTCAAACCAAGACTGTCACTACAACTGGATGCATCATTTTTCTTTGTGTTTAATCTTTTTGATATTAAGGTCAGAGTAATAAATGAAGACATGGGTCCTAAATTACCATAAATAAGATGACACAAATAAGAGTCAGTGCCTCATGAGGTTCAGTCTCATAATGGACACAATGGACACTTCCACCAAATCACTTAAAATTAGAAAGCTAGAAAGAGCTGTTTGATTAAGTTAGGTGTTGTCATGTATGACAACTGCAAAGAATAGACACGATACCTATATTTAACTAAAGGAAAGTAAATTATTCACTAGATTTTAGTTTCATCAATTTGATCTCAATGGCATGCACTACTTCAGGAGTCATCAAGGAATGGAACATTAAAATTATGAAAATAGAGGAGAAATGGCATGAAGAGAAATGTTCTCTATAGTGAAACTATGTCTATTTCCAAAATCAAATAAATATTTTTATTAAAAAAATAGGTCAATCCACTAGAGCTAAATCTTAATAAAATATTTAGTTGTTGCCACATAAGATATTTGCTATTAAAGAGCGGGAAATGAAAATTTCTTCAAGAGCTTTAAAGAAATAAGAAACTGTACTGAAAGAGGTAATGGGAGGCTAGAAATAGCTTACTGATGGAGGCTAGGTTCATGCATTATTTTTTTAAACAGTAATCCTGGCATGAAGCATAGGAGATTACTTATGAAATGTGCTGATGGTGTGTAGCAGAAGGAATCATCAGTGCAGAGGAAAAATTAGATACCACATAGGAAGAAATGGATAATGCAGTGCACCAAGGCAAAGATGGTTACATTTCTTACTATAGTGTGGAAACTCATAAGCTGAGGGAGTAATAGCAAGAATTTAATGTATAAAGTCTTAGGTAATCACTTATTCAGATCTTAAGGGAAGAAAGATCAGGATATTCTTGTCAATCATAGGAGAATTCAACAGCATGCAGCTATGGGAAAAGCAGCAGTGATTGCTCAGTGAGGTATTTTCAGTAGAGGTAAGGATTCAAGGATTCATTAATTTCTTGACACGAAGTCATGATGAGAAATCACCTGAAATTCCATGGACAGTTTGGACATGCAGATTTGTGGAAGCAGTAATAACACTGGAAGAAGTTTACTGATGAACCTTTAGAGAAGGAAGATAAAATAACTTGTAAATGAGGAAGCTGACACTATGCCTGCACTGTATTCCCAGGCAGATCTGAGGGTATGCTATACCTAGATCCAAACCAATCATAAGCTGATAATGAGGCAGTGACGCTAAGATTATACATCCTGCAGCAAGTCATATTATTTTAGCAGTGATTTGATGCCTCACTAATATAATTCAATGACTTGAAGCATCAGCAGAGAAACCTAGAATCTCCAGAAAGGGAGGGCAAAGGGGTGGTTGGGCTATAAAATCCTGAGCGAAGAGGTTGTGTTGTTTACATGAGGGCATAAGAAGACAAAGTTACTCTAACTGTTTAGGTTATTGTGGGTAAAAGGGGATAAGCATGCTATTTAAGCTAAGTAACAACTCTGCCAGAAGTGTGTCCAGTGAGTATATAAAAGGACTGTATGTTACCACTTGAATGTCAACAATCTTTTCTGGTCCTGTGCTCATTTTAACCTTGATTTTTCCCTACACTACACATATCTACTGCAAGATGTAGGAACTTGTCTTAGTAGTAAATGACTTTAGCAGTAGATGTGTTTTGTAAAATGTTATGCTTCTGTTATTTCTGTCACTTATGCAATTTTGGCTGCTACTGCTGCTTTGGCAGCTCTCACTGCATTTGCTGAGCTTTCTTCCCTGACCTGGCTGTCAGCTCTGCTGTCACTCTTTCCAATCTTGCTGCCATCACCAACATGCTTTGGTGGCCATGCTGGGATAGGATAGTGGGACACTACTTTAGAGCTCAGAGGATTGAAGTAGGAACCTCCCCAGGGGTACATACATGCAAAGTTTGATGCAGCTGCATAATCAGAGACAGCAAGAGGTATTTAGGCTGCTCAGCAGGTGCCTGTACAGAAGGCAGAGCTGTCCTGCAGGCTCTGTGTCATCTCTGCCTGTCCTGCATGAATGCCTCATGCTCCCATGACCACCTTAAACAGTGTCAGAGACCTGTGGAGCTCACTGATTCAGTCAACCCATCAGTGTCTCTGGTAGCCAATAGACCATAATTATACTTCTGCTTATGTTCAACTTAGATTAAATTTTTTAGAGTTGTTCTGAAGCAAAAATCATCATCAACTTACATGCAGAATGGTACAGAGTTTGAATGTCCTGCTTGAAAAATCAAGTAATTTTTTAAGATGCTCACACTTTAGAGGAGGGTAGGGAGTGAAAAAGAGCCCCAGCACTAGACTTAGAAGTAGGACTGAAAAGGCCAAAAGGATCTGAATAATGGAATAGGTCAAAGGCTTCAAACTTGTAAGCCTAAGGTTAAATATGACAGCAGTTTAAATTCTCAGAAAATCAAACCTGTTATGTTGCTAGTGCGAGGAAGCCAGATTTTTGACAACTGAGCTGTGCAGGACTGGAGTTAGAATCAGGTCTACGGAATCATCTTGACACGGTGCTACCATTATTTACCATCTGACAGCTGTGAAAGTAGTCCATCTTAGATATTTAAATTCACACCAAAATCAGTCCTTTTCTCTTAAGCTTTCAGGAAAGTCACATAAGTGTTATTCACTCTTTTTTACACACTCTTCAAAAATTCATTATTTAGATTTCAGAAGTAAGACAATGCTAAAAGAAAAGCCCATATTCTCTCTACATTAGGGCAGCTTTTTCAGTCAATACATCTATCAGCTTATACTTGGCCTATACTCCTATCTTTCTAAGACTGTACAATTTAATTATGAGCAAGCCAAATAGAAAAATATCAAACGATGGAAAGAACATCGGATGAGAATAAAAATCATTCAGTAGTGCAGCTGCTTAGATTTGTTATCTTCACGCCTTAGAGATTCCATTAGGCTTCCAACACAGACTGCCTGGCTGCTTTTTTCGTAGTCTACTAGTGTACTAAATATCCATAGACATAAAATGTACAAAAAAAATTCTTCTAAGCCAGAGGGAATAGACTGTAAATGTGTAAAACTCTGTGTCTGTGTATATAGGTCACATCAGTTAAAAAGGAAAGTATAGTTCCTTGATTTCCTGTACAAGCTCCATTTACTAAACAGCAAAAATACCAGACATATATTTTTCAGGGAGCATTACATTGGCCAAAGGTCACAAAAACAATTTCAGAGGCAGCCTGCCCACATTAGTTTCTTGAGATCTTGATTACAAATTTATAAGAGACATACCCTAGACTTTGAGAGATGGTCTCAAAGATTACCGTCCTTCCTGCCATCTGCACACTCCACTGGGAACATTAGAAACCCTGTCCATCAACCAAAATAAACAGCTCTTCTTGTGAACAGGCCCAAAGAATGCCCTATAAATCATAGCTGTCAAAAATGCTAGTAGCATTGCAGAAGACAGAAATCAATCCAAAACTCATTAGTTCACCTGACAAGTGCTTAATCTTATATTGTTTAATGCCAACCTGAACAACTCAGAGAGAATAAACCATGCAAAGCAGTGGCTGAATTTTCTATTATAGAAACTTTTGCAGTGATTATAGCTTAATCTTTCTCTCAAATCTTCTTTCTTTTTATCCTCCTTTTCTCTAAGCTACCTGCCAAAAGATATTGACTCCAACAGAGGTTTCTTACTTCTGAAGGGATAGATTCATCATGATTGCTTCATTCAATAGCTTGCAAGACTGTACATCTACATTTTGCAAATGTCTTCTGCTAAGCAGGATAAATAAGTATGGATCAGATTGTATACAGTATTGTTTGAAGAAGCTGCCACGAAGAATTGGTATACTACTAACTTTTGTTGGATTTTTACTAAATCTATTAATCTGCCATCATGGAATAAAGTATGAAGTAATTCGTAGGCCGTGTGGGATGACAGGAAAATGAAAGTACAGAAAATAAATGTTGTAAATCAAGTTGTTCTTCATCTTCAGATTTAAGTCCCATGTGAAACTCATGTTTTGTAAATACCTAAAAGCACTGCGGGAATGTGCTGTTTAATTTCATTGGCTTTATTCAAGTGATTTAAATGTGACAAGACACTACTCTTTTCCCCTCATTCCTGTTGTTGTGGAATGGCTTATGTCCTATTGGACTCCCTGACTCTCCAAGAAAGGCTGTATGCCTATCACTAATTCCTCATGGGATGGTTAGGAGACCTTTAAAAGGCGGTGACCAAAAGCATGCCCAGGATGATACCAAGAATTTTAACAAAATGGAGTTCCAGCCTAGAACTGAGTTTACTATATATCCTTAGTCTTACTGTTTCTGTAAAATTTACCAGCTTGTGCAGATACATAGTATCTAAGATTGCAAAAATAAAAATGCTTTGTCCCAGTATAAGAAAGAATGAAACTTTAAGTAGAAAGACATGACCTATGGACATCACAGAAGAAGCAGAAATTCAAATCTGAAACAGGGAATGAAGACAGGCAGTCATGAGCAAAGCTTACAGGACTTCACTGTATTTTCCCATATAAATGCAGTGAGGAACAAACTTGCAATGGAGATGCACACAGAACACAAAGCTGATCTGTCTTGGTGCAGTCACTCAGGACTTGGAATGTCAGAGCATCTGTTGTGGAAGGAAGACATAGCTCTGTTTTTACGGTGTGCTTGTATACAGCTGTAATTGCAAACTGGAGTTGCAGCAGGGATGCAATAAGGTTTTTCTTCTGATTTTTTTTCACATTAAAGAGTCAGTTCAATTTGTAAAGCAAGAGGATACCTTGTTCATGCTGTGCATTTTTGCACAGGTTTCCTTCCCTGCATCGCAGGGACTCAGGCACTAGATACAAACTTGGAATTGTAACTACTAATGAATATCTCCTGTTCTAAATGATCCAAAAATACATGTAAAGAAATTGGCTGTTATCTGGGCTGATTATCTAGGACCTTGTTTTAGGATGATGGGAATACAAGTGAAAAATTTTCTGGAAGAGAACATGGTTTGAAAACTGGCATGTAGAAATTTCAGGTTTGGAACTGGGAAAAAAAAAAAAAAAAGGCTTTAGGATAGATTCATGAGACACTGAAGGGAAAACAGCTGAAAGGAGATGAAGATACAAAGAAGGAGAGTGGTGCTAGTGCTGGACCAGAACAGGGTGAGAAAGCATATTCAATTTTGACTTCACAGAGATTGTATCAAACAGCTAAGGGTATCCATCAGAATCTGATGGCAGATGCTCAGGAATAATTTACAGCCTGTGTTAGTTTAGGAACAACAAGTTCTGTAAATATATCCTCTGTCTGCTTTTTACAGAATATCAGAATGAGAGAAAAGCAGAATAATACAATAGGATTATAAAATGTTATAGCAGTAGGAGTTAAGGAAATGGAAGCAGTGGGTGGTTCCTGTGATGGGCCCAGGAGAGCATGAAAACCCTGCTAGATGGTGTAGCTTCTGGACCAGTGAGTGATTTTTACTTCACTATGATTGCCCTTTTGAAAATGACGTATTTTAAGGGGGGTGGGGTGGGGTGGAATGGGACACCAATGTAATAATCTGTATAATAATCTTTATAGATTTTACAGGTCCTCTCACTCCTTTACTCCCACCTCCATTCCTAAGTCAACTTCTCCCAGTATATCATAGAATCATAGAATCATAGAATTAGCCGGGTTGGAAGGGACCTCAGAGATCATCAAGTCCAACCCTTGACCCACCGGAGCACAGTTGCTAGACCATGGCACTGAGTGCCACATCCAGTCTTTTTTTAAATGTCTCCAGGGACGGAGAATCTACCACCTCACTGGGCAGACCATTCCATTGCCTGATCACCCTCTCCGTGAAGAAATTCTTTCTAATATCCAACCTAAATCTCCCCTGACACAACTTAAGACTGTGTCCTCTTGTTTTGTTGAAAGTCATCTGGGAAAATAGTCCAACTCCCACCTCACTACAGCCTCCTTTCAGGTAGTTGTAGAGAGCGATGAGGTCTCCCCTGAGCCTCCTCTTCTTCAGGCTGAACAGCCCCAGCTCTCTCAGTCTCTCTTCATAGGGCCTGTGCTCGAGTCCCTTCACCAGCCTGGTTGCCCTCCTTTGGACCTGTTCCAGGACCTCGACATCCTTCTTAAACTGAGGGGCCCAGAACTGGACACAGGACTCGAGCTGTGGCCTCACCAGGGCTGAGTACAGGGGCAGAATCCCTTCCCTGGACCTGCTGGCCACGCTGTTCCTGATCCAGGCCAGGATGCCATTGGCCTTCTTGGCCACCTGGGCACACTGCTGGCTCCTGTTCAGCTTCCTGTCAATCCAGACTCCCAGGTCCCTCTCTGCCTGGCTGCTCTCAGCCACTCTGTGCCCAGCCTGGAGCTCCCCATGGGGTTGTTGTGGCCAAAGTGCAGGACCCGGCACTTGGCCGTGTTGAACCTCACCCCGTTGGAATCCGCCCATCTCTCCAGCCTGTCCAGGTCCCTTTGCAGAGCCCTCCTGCCTTCCAGTTGGTCCACACTTCCTCCCAGCTTGCTGTCATCTGCGAATTTGCTGATGATGGACTCAATCCCTTCATCTAGGTCATCGATAAAGATATTGAACAGAACTGGGCCCAACACCGATCCCTGGGGGACACCACTAGTGACCAGCCGCCAACTGGATGCAGCCCCGTTCACCACCACTCTCTGGGCCCGGCCCTCCAGCCAGTTCCTAACCCAGCACAGGGTGCTCCTGTCCAAGCTGTGGGCCGACAACTTTTTCAGAAGAATGCTGTGGGGGACGGTGTCAAAGGCCTTGCTGAAGTCCAGGTAGATCACATCCACCGCCTTCCCCTCATCCACCAGACGGGTCACCTGATCATAAAAGGAGATCAGGTTGGTCAGACAGGACCTTCCCTTTCTAAACCCGTGCTGGCTGGGTCTGATCCCTTGCCCATCCTGCAGGTGCTGTGCGATTGCCCCCAGGATGATCTGCTCCATAATCCTACCAGGCACTGAGGTCAGGCTGACGGGCCTGTAGTTTCCCGGATCCTCCTTCCGGCCCTTTTTGTGGATCGGCGTGACATTCGCCAACTTCCAATCATCCGGGATGTCCCCAGTGAGCCAGGACTGTTGGTAGATGATAGAGAGGGGCTGGGCAACCACTTCTGCCAGCTCCCTCATCACTCTTGGGTGGATCCCATCCGGTCCCATAGACTTATATCAGCTTTCATTTGGGACCTATTTTCCCAAGAGGGTCTGACCACTGGTGTTGCTAATTTCTGAGTTATTATTTGCCCAGGCTTCTGTCCAACCACTCAAAATGTCCATCAGTCAGTATGGCAGTCAGCTTCCCCCTCCTGCACATTTTCTTCTGAGTTGCTTTGTCCTCTTCTCCTTCCCCTTCTACTGGAGTCTCACCTGTACCAGCCTCTTACTGATGATGGTTCATCCCTGTTCTTCACTTCTCACTCCTTAGAAAATATCTACAGTCATAAAGCTGCTACCATTAACTGTGTCTTCAAGATGTGTTTTATTTTTAATGGATTGCCATTCCAGTCAGGAGTTTGCACAAGTTTCCTTTCCTCTCTTCTTCCCTTCCTAGGATACCTTACAGCTTAGTTTTTCTTCCCCCAGTACACCCACTACTCTTGTCCCTTTTAACAGGGAAGTTTTCCCTCAGTTTTGGGAACATAGCTACTCAGAAAGAAATAGGAAGGGCAAAGATGCAAAATTATGTTAGGTTTGGCATCCTTTGGTCAGTTCCAGATGATGCAATGCCTTTTTTTTCCTTTTTCTTCAGTTGTAGTGATTTAAATAACAAATTTTCATTGTATCTTTGGGGAGAAGATCCTAATTAAGGCTGTGTTAAAAGTTTTAGGGTGGCACTGATGTTAAAACTGGGAGTTTTTAGAAAATCTAGGAAATCTGGTCACAATTTTTGTTTCCTTCCTTTAATGTTTTTTTCCCCAACATATAATTTTAATAACAACAACAGCAAAAATGAAAGTAATAATAGGTCCTCCATCCTTGGAGATATTCACAACTCTACTGGACAGAGTCCTATGCAACCTGATTTAAGATTTTAAGATTGCATTTAGCATCAAGCTAGATTAGATATTATCTAGAGGTCTGACCTCAATTATTCTATACATTCATGATTATTAGCTGTTAATAGCAACAGTCCTGAAAATAAAGGTTTGAAAGATGAACAGGGAATGAGATGATTATTTACTATACATTTTTTGGGTTTTGAACTTAAACAAATTATTTACCAGTATGGAGGCATGATGTACTTTAGATCAGGGGATATTTTTTTTTCCCCAAGGGGGAGAAAGAATGATAATTTTACTTTAGCATGTTCCTGAATGCCATGGAACTCAATGGGATTTGAAAATGTGCCTAGCGCTAGGCAGGTTTTATGTATTTTCTAGAATTGTAGCCCTATGGTGGCTTCCCAATATTAATAACAGAAAAGAGATCTTCTAGAGATTAGAAAGAGATTACAGAAAGAAATTACATCTCTGAGTACTTCACCTTTGAAAGTCTTTTACTATTCCTCAGAACACAAGACCATTACAATGAAAAGTCTTCCTTTGGTGACCCTTGAAATCTTATTAGTAAATGGAATATTTTACTCCCCCAGGGCCTGATTGACTAACAGCAATGGAACTGCAATGTTCACCCTTGTGGGCAAGAGGAAAAAAAAAAAAAAGTCTTAAAAGCTTGTTGGTTTATGTCCCATGTTTCTCTTTATGCTCCTGCATTTCCAATCAGATTCAAGAGATGCTTCTCTAAAGCTGGAAAGTGCAAGCATTGCTTTGTAATTGAAAGAGAAAACTCACATCTACTGCCATTAAACAATAATTATTTTGTTTTTCTAGGGAGGTTTCAGTAAGATAAACACTTGACAGATAAATAAAGTTTCAGGGCTTCAGGCCAAGATATTTATTGACGTAAAAGGTACTTATCTCTTAGTTCACTCCCTTGTAAAAAAATATAATGATAGTAATTATGTTAAAAAACAGATCACTCTAAATTATTTAAAAGTGCTCTTCCAGAATTTAACAGGATGATAATTGCTCAGCAGCTTTTATGACTTGTGTGGAAAAAATTAGCCACAGGGAGAAGGAGGATCCCAAGCTTCTCTTTTTATTTAATTATTATTTATTTATTTAATTATTGTGAGGATGGCATCTTCATTTCAAATACACATGGCATTTGGGGAAATAGTCTGAATTCTGAGGACAGGAAAAGATTCAAACTCCTGCAAAAACACAGTTACTCTAAAAGCTCCAGAAGAGAGAAAGATGAGTGGATTTATCAGATAGATTATCTAGATAAAGTTTAAACATACCTAATCCTTTTAGCTAAGAATTTGAATATCTAAGAGACATGATTTTTCTCATTCCAAACCAGAACCAAATATAAAGATTTCCACTTTTTAAATAAATAATTAAAATATTTTCTATGATGATTTTGATTATAGCTGTTGCATATGATCAATAATACTTTAAAGTAAATCTTGTAACAAAGATCATGTTGTTCTTTGAGCTTGCCTTCTCAAATCCAGCACTAAAATTCCCTGGGAAATATGAAACAAAGAGGTTTGCTTTTATTATTATATACATGTTGAAAAAATAATAATCCAGATGGAACATGTATAGATAGAGATTAGATGATCAAGCTGATAGAAATTTCTTCAGAGGGAATAGAAAGACTGTAAACTACTGCTTTCCCAGGATATCCTTCTCATCTCCCTCCCAGTTTTCTGAATTCCACCTGTCCTTTTATTAAACAGGTTCTAAAAGGAATTTTATGAGATTATCCTTGGTTGATGTACATACTCAGCCCAAACTAAATTGTTCCAATTTGCTGAACATTGTAAATAAATAAATAAAATTGCTGATCCTAAGTGATGTTTGCTATTACGATTTGATTTCATTCCTGACCTGAAAAAATCAATTACTTCCACAGTCAAGTTTTATGCCCACTTCTCTAACTTCATACTTAACTTAATGGACTGTTGTGTCAGAAGGGACCACTGTGTTAATGCAATCTGACCGCCTGTGTAGCACAAGATGCAGGATTTCCTCGCACTAATTCCTGCCTGGACTGAAATGATTCTTCTTTAAAAAAGACAAAAAGTAAATCCAGAAGGTATCTAGTCTTAGTTAAATATTATTTGTTTTTGTCATCAGGTGCTCATTATTACTATGGGCAATTAATTCCAGCCAAGACTATCTGTGCATGTAAACAGGTGCAAGAATTTAAAAATACATGCATATTTACTAATAAAAATTATAATGGGTTTGATTTTGGGGGTTGGTAGATTGTTTAGGGTTTGGTCTTTTTTGAGAGGCTTTAGAGGGGTGTAGCATTTTTTTCTGCAGTGAACACAGGTTCATTTAGACTGCTCTCAGTAAATATTAGCTTACTTTGAAAATTAAACTCACAGTGGAATAAAAGAGTATTTGGCCCCTAAATTCTCTCCTGATTCTGACAGTTTTAACCAGTGGCTGTTATTTTTCCTATTCTGTTTATGTAGCAAATTTAAAGAACAGTCTGCACAGTAAAATGAAGCTTAAGAGATAACTAAACTTAAAGAGATAACTAAACAGTGCTGTAGCTGTCAGTTTATACATTATTAACAGCAAATTTAACCTAGATATAGGTCTGTAGTGATGTAACAATACTGCTTCCAAACAGAGAGTATCTCTGCATGGCATTATACTGCGCTATATAAATGTATCATCTCATTTAGAGAAAAACCTGGCATCTTTGCATGGGGTGCTGTTGTACCAGGTAGGTAGATCTATACTGGGCTCTTCAGGGTGAGAACTGCCTTTTCATTTTATGCATGTATGTGTAACTGACTTTCCCTGGGGCCTCTAGGTATTTCTGTGCTAGAAATAAATTATAATAATGAATAACTGACCTGGACACATACAGTCCAGGAATCTCTGATGTATGCAAATGGTGTTCAGTGCAGAGGGCTAACACTAAATCCAGATGATAAAGTTAACTTACAGTTCTATCCTGTGCATTTTAAATTTTATGTGAAATTGTTATTCAGAACATTTTGCCCCACGAGGAAAAAAAACCAAACAAAACCCAAATAAACAAACAAAAAAACCAACCTGAAATGATAGGTTCCACTTGTTTACTATTCTCAAGGGCACAAGAAAATTCTTGAATGCTCCCAGTAAGATGTGATGGAGGAATACTCTCACTGTTAACCCCATTGACAGAGACTGAGTAAATTATTCTGTTCCAAACAGTCAGCTGCATATTTGCAAAGGATCTGCTCGTGAATTTTACAGCATGCACAGCTCAGAGACATTGGCATACAATTATGCAGCAGCTGAGCACATGTAAGGTCTGGGATAAAGAGAGAGCTGGGGCCCAGCACAGACTCAGATGCACTTAAGTGGGGATGTGTTATTGTAGGGATGTAGTTGTAGTAGGGCATGAGGGGATACCAGGCACATTAGTTGGCCAAAGTCCTGCCTATAAGTGGGATCCTACTCCATCTTTTTGGTCTTGACACTGGGTTGAAACATAAACCTCCTTTAAAGTAGAGTTTACAGTCACAGCACTAGTGATCTGGTGTTTGGAAGATGTAACTGAATTTCATGTAGTTACTGAAAATGCTGGCTGTCTTTCACCTGATATTATAAATTACTACCCCATAGTTTCTGTTGGATGTATGGTTGTTGAAAGCCCTGTGATTTATAAGATCCATGAGTTTCAACAGTGTGCTGGCCTCCTCTCTATTTATTTCTTAAAAAAAACAAACAAACAAACAAAACCCCAAATAAGCAAAATCTCCTATTTTTCAGGTGAACAGAACAAGTACAAAGGAAGAAGCAATAATGATCTGCAGGAATAAGTGCCTGCTAGAGCTCTCCTTGGCAGAAATGATTTTTTTTGGGGGGTTTGAATTTATATATATCAAAATGTATGGCAAAGCATTAAGAGATGTTCCTTCTTATTCAGTAAACACCCAGGTCAGACCTTCACCTACCAGTCAGCATTGAAGCTGCCTCTGTCCAAAGATCATCTAAGAGCATCTTTTCCTCATTCCTTTTGAATAAGGAACAGCTTAAGCTTGATATTATAGAAGTGGTAAATCATTCCAGTCTTTGTACTTTGCATTTCACATCAAGGTTCCCACTGTGATATGAATAATTATGGGTAGTAAAAACCCAGTGTTTAGTAAAGAGCTCCCTACATGAGTTTACAAAGAGTTCTGCAGAAGGGAAAGAGGAAACAAAGATGAAGTACAATAAAAGTAATCTTTTTTTGCCACATCAGAGCTATTTGCTGGTCACAAATCACTGGCTGGTAAGTTTTGTCGGGCTTAAAGTTTGCCATCTCAAAAAAGCACTGTCAGGCATTTTCTCCATGATAGTAATACCTTCACTGTACTCAAGTATTTAGTTTGTAGTGGCAGGGACCAGTGACACATTCAGCAGTGCTCTAGCAGATTTAAAAAAAAAAAAAAAAAAAAAAATTAAAAAAAAAAGATTACTAAGAAAACTGTTGTTATTTGTGTTTTACTTCTTGAAGTTTAATTTTAACAATAAACACATGAGGGGAGGTAGTTTAAGGCACTAAAATCTAGTAGTTAAAATTGCATAAAGGTTGAACATGCACTGGAACACAGGGACTGTGTTAAACACTTAACTTATTTGGAGCTGTTCTTAAATGCAGTTCTTATCTGCAGCAGACGGATGATATTATAGCGTAGGAGATACTATTTACACTATTTTCTGGATAATTGCCAGTTCCCTGAGTTAAGATTCACAATTTTGGCTTCGACTATCAAAGTAATTTTAAAATCTATGGTTTACTAATTAACTAGGCAGAGGGAGAATCCTAATTTGTCAGCATTAAAATTTTGGAGCCAGAAAGAAGTCTGTCCTCCTAACAAATCATAAGGTAGACTTTGGTGAATTAAAAAATTTCAAAATATTTGAATCTCTGTATTATGCTTGTCTTAGATTGTGTACATTTGTTTGCATATATGTATATTTTACAAGAAATGCAAAGAGATAAAACAATTCTGAAATTCTGACAGTTCTTAGAAATCACCTTAATAATAAATATTGAGGAAACATTCATCTTAAAGTAATGATTAAAGTTATTTAGTATCTGAAATAGGAATCAGAGTTTTTTAAAACAATTCATTGTTGGCTTTTTGCATTATTATCTAAAACATATTATTCAGTGCACAAAGTGTCTGTTCCTTCTGTGCTGTGGAAACACATTCTTTAGCCCACAGATGTGGTATTTGATTTCTTTTACAACAGAAGCTGCTCTACCACAGATACCACGGGAATCACTAAAGGGAAAGAGATAAGCCCAGTTCCTCTGTCACTCTAAGAGTGGATCTCACTATCTTCAGTGAGACCCAGCATGATTCAGGGTGAAATTTTCCATTAGAAGAAAAGTGCACGGGATTGCTGTGGTGTGAGAATGAGGAATGATACCAGACAACCAATAGATTAAGGGAGTGCCAAATAGGAATTTGGGGTGCTATGGGGAAAGTGGCAATATTTGCATCTCTGGTAATATTTGCATCTCCTTGACACAACATCCTCCTTTCTCTCTAGCAGCTATGACTTTATGCTAGAGCTCATCAAAATCTTTAGTGTTGTCTGATATTAAAAAAAAAAAAAAAAGTTTCTTTTTTAACAAATTATTCTGGGTGTTTGAAGCCTTTCTGTAGGTTGTATGGTGACTAAAATGCAGCAAAATGCTAAAAAGAAACCTTTGAAGTGAGAAAGTGAGCAAATCAGCATTTCTATGGACACCCAAGATTAATTGGCTTTGGCACCTCGTGGGCTCTGTTGAGGAGTCAGCAAGCAGAGCAGGGTGGTGGCAGACAAGAAGGAGGTGTGATGAGGGAGGGAGAAATCTTGGTGTTTGCATTATCTCAGCTAGCCTAGCATGGAGTTCCCTTGACTCAGCAACCAGCCATCAGGGATTTACTTAACCCCAGGAAGCTCTTGAAACTCAGTAGAGTTGTGTATGATGAGACCCTCACCCAGGCTGAGATGGAGATGTGGTTCTCCTGACCAGTGCCCTCTGAAAACAGGACTTGTCTGCTTATTTTCTACCTGAGGCCACGCTGTAAATTAGTTGAAACAAGGATAACCATACCTAGAATGCCCTCCTAAGTGGAGAGCTCTAATGTTGCCTGTGAAGTCCTGTATTTTGAAGAACTCTCATCTTCCAGAACATTCCAGTCCACAGTGTTGTTACTGGTGAACGGGGCTGCATCCAGTTGGCGGCCGGTCACCAGTGGTGTCCCCCAGGGATCGGTGTTGGGCCCAGTTCTGTTCAATATCTTTATCGACGACCTAGATGAAGGGATTGAGTCCATCATCAGCAAATTCGCAGATGACACCAAGCTGGGAGGAAGTGTGGATCAGCTGGAAGGCAGGAGGGCTCTGCAGAGGGACCTGGACAGACTGGAGAGTTGGGCTGATTCCAATGGGATGAGGTTCAACACGGCCAAGTGCCGGGTCCTGCACTTTGGCCACAACAACCCCATGGGGAGCTCCAGGCTGGGCACAGAGTGGCTGAGAGCAGCCAGGCAGAGAGGGACCTGGGAGTCTGGATTGACAGGAAGCTGAACAGGAGCCAGCAGTGTGCCCAGGTGGCCAAGAAGGCCAATGGCATCCTGGCCTGGATCAGGAACAGCGTGGCCAGCAGGTCCAGGGAAGGGATTCTGCCCCTGTACTCAGCCCTGGTGAGGCCACAGCTCGAGTCCTGTGTCCAGTTCTGGGCCCCTCAGTTCAGGAAAGAGATTGAGGTCCTGGAGCAGGTCCAAAGGAGGGCAACCAGGCTGGTGAAGGGATCCAGCACAAGTCCTGTGAGGAGAGGCTGAGGGAGCTGGGGGTGTTCAGCCTGGAGAAGAGAAGGCTCAGGGGAGACCTCATCGCTCTCTACAACTCCCTGAAAGGAGGCTGTAGTGAGGTGGGAGTTGGACTCTTTTCCCAGACGACTTTCAACAAGACAAGAGGACACAGTCTTAAGTTGTGTCAGGGGAGATTTAGGTTAGATATTAGAAAGAATTTTTTCACGGAGAGGGTGATCAGGCAATGGAATGGTCTGCCTGGTGAGGTGGTAGATTCTCCGTCCCTGGAGACATTTAAAAAAAGACTGGATGTGGCACTCAGTGCCATGGTCTAGCAACTGCTCCGGTGGGTCATGGGTTGGACTTGATGATCTCTGAGGTCCCTTCCAACCCAGCTAATTCTATGATTCTATGATTCTATGATTCTATGACTACATCTGGTCTGCATGGGAAGGATAGGTCCAGCCCCGACTGCAGAGGCTCTTGGTGCTAGGTCACAGCTGGGGAAAGGAGATTTATTTCTGTGTGCCAACCCTCCACAAAGACACTGCAGGGGGTCCTACAGCAGGGGACCATCTGGGATGTTCACTGGCAGAGAGCAAGGCAGATATCATGAAGGACATGATATAGTATCTATCTAAGTGTCTGACATTCTCAGGCCTGAATCAAGACTGTGACACTAGGAGACAAGGGTCATTATAGATACTCCTTTAGACTCTGTAAGATGATGTGCTAAAAGCAGGAATCGGTCCTTATTACCACTTAGTTCCTTTCCTTAAAGGTATTGCAGCTTAATAAAAGGCAAAACAGTGAGTGAACAGTGGGCACTTACCTAACAGTGAAATAATGGTGATCAGTGTGATAAGTACTGGTGAAATTACTCCTCCTTTACCACCCTATTTAAAGATAAAGACCTCATGATAAGAAGGCAGCTAGGAAAACTAAATTTATTTCCCTGACTAGAAATGCCTGTAATTTATTCCTGAAAAGTATAGAGATCATGCTGATATAGCACAGAGTAAGGAGCTGAAAAAACGTGCTAAGAGCCCTGCACTTTTCCTACATCCTCCCACAGTTTTTCTGACAGAGGCTGAAATAACAGCCTTGGTGTGGAAGGTGTACAGGAGCAGTTTAAACCATTACTTTGTTCAAGCCAGATTTCCACTTCCCACAGCAAAACTGAGGGCTTTTTTAAAGCGGTTTTTATTGATTTCAACCCCTCTTATTAATACTTTTCCTGGTTTACACAGAACAATAACCCTAATGACTTCTCTGTTAACACCTTGCACATCCTCCCTGCCCTCACCTTTGCTCATAATTCTTCTGAGAAGACTTGTCTGGTCAGATCCATGAATCCTACATTGAACAGTCAGTCAGAAGGAAGATATGTATGGGAAAAGGGTAGACTTTCTATCAAGAGATGCAGCTGTTAAAATTACGTGGATAAAACACTTGCTCTTGATCTTACACAGTTTTCTGTATTCCTCTTCCTGCCCGGAACAATGAGCCTGAGCTGGTGTGGTCCTTCCTAGCAAAAATAGTGCAAAATTGGACTTCTAGCACAGGCATAATGCTAAGAGTGTCTGATCTCACCTTTTTGGGTAAGGTGAATAAGAAAAGGCTTTGTTCGTTTTTAAATTTAGAAGCAAACTTGTTACAAGCATCAAAACTTCAAAAGAGGCAAAATGCTGCCTTTTTACAGATCTTTCATTCTAGTCCAAGCATCTTTGCAGTGCCTGGTGGGCAACACAGTTGCTGGGAAGGGGAGAATCAGCTAAAAGGAACATTTAAGGCTTTCCTACCGCATATGCACAAACCCTGACTTTCTGCAAACAGAGAGGAAATGGGGGGCCTCACATCTAAGGAAAGGAGCAGGAAGACGCATCAGTAAAACACAGACTTTGGCAACCAAAACAGAGAAATCCCTGCAAATAAATCCCAACAGCGAGAGGAGGAGGGAAGGGACCGTGCCGGAAAGGTGGGTGCACCGAGAAGATGCTAAACCCTCCCTGCAGCCCAGCAGCTTGCTGTAAAGGCATCTCAGGGAGGAAAGTTAGCAGAGCAGACGAGATTTTGTCTTGCAGAACGCGTCAGCTTTGGAAATTTCCACTATGCGGGTGTCGGGGCCAGCAGGTGGCACTGCGAGGTAGCCCAAAAACCACCCCGGGAGCCCGCGGCTTCCTCGCCCTGAGCTGAGTATGCTGGCACGACACAAGAGTTTTTAATTATTATTACCATTGTCTCCCCGCTAACTCCCACTCCGCCACGGAGGGCAATCAGCACAGGGAGAAATGAAAAACATAAATACCCGAAAAAATGGGGGTTTTCCCCTCTTTGAGATGCTTGCCCGGTGAGGGGAACATTTCCCTAACTCCCTCAGAATGCCTTCAGGTCTGCTGTTGTTAGAGGTTAGTCCTGAGAGAGTTACTTTTCTTTTAATGATTTCGTTTAGGGGGTGTATTTTGTTTGTTTTGTTGGTGGTTGGTATGCGGGGTTTTTTGGTTTGTTCATTTGTTTATTTTATTTATTTATTTATTTTCGGTTGGTTTGGTTTTGTTTGATTGTTTTGGATAGTAGAATTTGTGTTTTATTTTGGGAGGAGGGGTTTTTTGTTTGTTTTTTTGGATTGGGTTTTTTTATTATTATTTTTCATTCTTTCTGTTTTGTTTTGCTCTTTCCCCATCCCCATTTAATTTGCTTTTGTACCAGCTCTCTCTTTGCTTACTTCACTCCAACAGTCCAGCACATAAAGTTTGCTTCCCCCATGTCAATCAGTATGTTATTTCTCCCCTGCAAATCTGACATGCTTCTGGATGCTTGGAAGATGGGAGACCTGAGCTTTACTCTCTGGTTTTGGCTCTGAGAGCCACAAGTTCCTTTTTGAGACAAGCTGTAGCCCTGGCACTGCCACTAGTTTGTTGTGTGCCTTTGTACCCTTCATTTTCCTCTTTATCCTTGGTGAAAGTTTCCCTCTTTCATCAGCCCAAAGGTGAGGCAGTCCCTCACAAGCCACACAGCCTAGCACCGTGGACATGTGATCTTATTTTGCCTGGAGATATAACCACTATAGTAGTACTTATGATCCAGGTTAATAATCAACTTTCTTTCTATGTATAAAGCTTATATTTACTTTGGTATGCTGCAAGGGGAAATGAGACTTCAGATAGACATTTTTTTGTTTAAAAACCATCTAACATGCTGCACATTTTTTTTTATTATTATTATTTTTACATTACTATGTACACAAAGAAAGTCATCATCTTGCTAAACAAGCTTTGAAAAAAGCTTCCTTGCAGCATGTCTCAAGGCAAAAAAAGCCCTGCCATTATACAATGAGATCTGCATTTGCAGACTTGTTTGGAGGTACAGCCCTCCAGCAGAACACACCATCAGAGAGAGTAGCCCTAGTTTGGATTGTTCTTTGTGCATGGCTTCATCTCCATTCCTATGTGAAGCCTGAAGCTCCAAAACAAAGACCTATCCTAGATTTATGTGGGATCCCCACATTGCCTTGGCACTGTTACATTGCAGGATTTGAATGGGCTTCAAAGCCATCAAGGTTGTTTTGGCCCCACAGATACTGTGCAATACATCACCATGACTTGAGGCTGTTGGAGGCTCTGGTACAGTGGTACAACTCCATCTCCTAACAAATAATGAAAGACCCAGAGGCTCATTCATGGTAAATATATTATATAAGGGAAATGGTAGAGATTAGCATTAGCTTGCCAAGTTTGCACATTCAGTGTTTATGAGCAACAGAGGAAACATAACAGAAAGGGAATTTCTAGAGAAAGAATAGGAGGTGTCTATAGTGCTATGGAAGATCACTCCTCCCTGCATTAGCCTTGTTGGGTATTGAGCTATGTTTATGGGACTGATTAATGAATGTATTATCCTAGTTTTATGCAGCAATTAACCCAATAGAGAAATCAGCCCTGGAGTGAACAGGAAAAGTTAAACTGGGGGTGACCAGCAGCGAGTAGGAAATCAGCACTATGACCCACTGACTTCATGGCTCAATGAAAGACCTTGAGAGTAGCAGGAAATGCCTGTTTGCATGAAGAAGGAAACTTTCAGGCTACATTTATCCAGTCTCATTGTCCTTTGATATTTTGTGGCATTTCTACAGGTCTTGCTCTGGTTAACATGTTTAAGCACACACATTTTCAAGGTTAGTTTGGCATTAGCACCTTTACTGCTAAAGGCATACGATAGCCTGAGGTAATCATTCGGCTTAACCTGCCTGTTTTTCCCCACATGTTGCACAGTTCACTGGGATAATCCTCCTGGCAGTATGAGCTATGGAGCGTGTTATTGCTGATAGAGTAATATTTGCACCTTCCCTGGGGAACCTGAAATCCTCAGTCTGCCAAGTGCCAACGTGTGTGGCCTGAATGATACAACACGTCAATCAAGGCCCTTTCAGTAACTTCAGCAGAGTTAAGGAGCAATTTTTTGTCTTCTGGGCACCTGACACCCTGTCCCCAGTCTTATCAGTGTAGTTTACTTCATCCATGTTTTTCTGTAATGTTGTTAGCATTCAAAAAGTTTATTAAAGTTAAAACAGGCAAGCAACTCCACTCCTTTGCTATTCTGACTGGTTTAAATGTCTCATAGAAAGTGAAGGCAATTTTGTGGGAATTCCATCTTATATCTGTGTTGATAACCACACTGGGATTTGATGGGAATCCATTATCCTTATATTTAATACATACAGCCTCATGGTTTCTGCCTGGTATAATTTCACAGTTGGGGAAACTGAGCCTTAATAAGATTAAAGCATATTTTTCAAAGGAATGAATTAATATTACCAGTAAGAACAGAACAGACAATAAAAACCTTGTCCTTGTTTCCTGCTGTACCCAATTAGCAATTTCCTCTTATAGTAGGAGTGGTTGTAATTAGCAAAATGGTTGGCTTTGCACAAACAAGTTATTTACATTCACTATTGAAATTATTGCCTAGCAGTTCAGTATTCAGCACTATCTCAGTATGGGTAGGAAAATAATAATTTAGATAAATGTATGCCTACACTTACCAGTACTCTGTTTTTAATGGAACATTAAGATAATGCCATGTTAAGTTACAATACACTTCTTATGGAAGCAAAAGCAGCATCTATATAAATACCAGATAGATGTATAATGATCTACACAATTGCAGTAAGTAGCAGATGGCTATACAGTAATGGGACACTAAAAAATGTTTATCACATCTTCCTAGAGTACCTTTGTTCCTATTTCTTGCCATGGTGAATGGCTAAGTTTGATGTGTATCCTTTGGTACATCACCTTTCCAAACATGGGGTGACATCGCAAACCAGGCAGGGGCTTGACTGAAAACAGCCTGATCCTGGTGCAATTACTAATGTTCCCCAGAGTAGTACTGGTCTGAATCTAGAACAAGTATGTGAGGACACTATGATATGGCTTTTGCATCCACTCAACAGGAGTGTGCATGAACTGCATGATTCTATCCCTAAACCCTACATAAATTCCCTCTGTTCTGGTTGGGCTCTTCTTCTGGAAGAATTTCCGTGTGTAAAATCTCTCAGATCTGGCAGCTCTCCCCTCTGCGTCTGCACCTGTCTCACCTCACAGACTGTCCATGCGGTGTCTGATTTATACTTCAAATTCAGACATCTGAAGAAAAAGAGGAGCTCAAAGTTCACTCACATAAAGACTATTTTTTTTTGTTTTTTCAATTAGAATTAGTCTGAAACTGCAAGGCTTCTTTCTTACATAAGTATTTTCTCTCCTAAAGTACAGTGACTCATCTTTTTCTCCCTCTGCATTCACTCTTTCTTTTCATTGTTTGTCTCATTGTTTTGTCCTCATATTCTGCCTGTCTCTCTCCTTCCCATTTCTTTTTTGTCTCATGACCTACTTGACTTCTTTTGTCACTTTAGCATCCTCACATGTCATCAGCAGGCTTACAGACTTCTGACTGTTTGGAGACCTGTGTCATTTTAGTGCTTTAGTTTTTCTCTACAGGATATCCAGGTGCTTTTGCACTTCACGTGCGAATGTATTTCTTCTCTACATTCTTCCAGAGATGAAGTGTGATAATACTGCCCTCCGCCTGGGAAGACTGTGGCTCTTTACACTGATGAAACAATCCTTGATCTCCATTTTAGTCTATTATGCATGAGACACTAGGCAAAATTAGACTGAAACTTTGCTGAATCTGTCTATTCAGGCTGTGAGCACTGTATACAAGAATATGTTTCTAAGGAGAGACAGACGGGGATATACACCAGATGTACTTATTCATTAATCTGTATTATTTATATTCTGTCTAGTAAAGTACACTTGAGAAAAAGAAGATTGATTCAGGTCATGCCTATAGGTCTCAGTTCTAAAGCAAATACCTCCCTGTGACTTTCTCACTCCCCAGCCCGCATCATTCTCATGCTATCATCTTCTCCTTAACTGCTAATAAAACCAAGTTCCCAAACATATGGGCAGGGAAATGAACCTGAGCTGAAGTTCAGCACTACATAAAGTCAGAAACGAAGAATAACCTTGGCAGAAGGTCTTTCCAGATATTCTGTAGAAATACCTGGCAGCAAACTTCTCTGGTTCACATTTCAGCTTTGTTTTTATCTGTTCTGTGAGTCTCTGGTACCATGTATCAAAATCCAAAGCTTATCATATAAATGGAGAGCAGAGGCAAAAACCACCTCATAGGAAGACAGGGATAAACCCAGCTTTTCTTATTGTTCCACCCACTCACCTTTTATGTGACCTTAGGCAACTTGCTTTTCCCATCTACAGCAGTGTTACCATCCATAACACCAACAAAGATATTTCCCCATCATAAAATACCATTTGAGACTTTTGCATGAAAGCATCCATGTAAAGAACATTTTGGACATGTACTGAATACAGGAAAACCCTGCATAAAGGGGCCTTTTGGCACCTGAGCTGTAGTATTTTGTTTCATGTTATCTTACAGAAGAGGCTGGTAGGTACAACCAGCATGTGTGAGGGTGACACTCAGCTAAAAATGACAGCCATGAAAAATATCACACCTCTGATGAGTCTTCCAAGTCTCCCTCATGCAAACCTTTAATTTTCAACATTTACAAGTTATAATTGTAGTGAGTCTATATGACTGTGAATGTTTGTATTTTAAACAAGACAAGATATTGCCAGTGTGCAGCCCTCCCATCTCCTGCCTGAATGCACAAGCTGGAAAGAAAAAAGTAAAAAAAAAGATCTCTCTAACTACACTAATGGTGGATTTGTAGCTGCATAACTTTCAATTCAACAAGGCTCAAAATGGAGCTTTCTTCCAGCTGTAGCAAAGACTCTTGGGTTTCTAATGGAGTAGACAGCATTTGTTTCTTTCTGAGAGCCGTGTGCTATCACAGCAATAGAGCACCATTAGCACTCATTGCTACAGGGAAGAGAGAACTATTCTACATTCATTGATCTCTGTCTGATAGTCTTAATGCAAAAATACATCGAATATGATAACACTGCCCTAAGGAACAGAAATATTTATTCAACTTCTGTGCATTTAGAATAACTTGCTTTCCTTTTTTGATGTACACCAGAAAAATAGAAAAGGAACAAACTGTAAGCACACTTACTCTTTCTTTCTTTTTCTTTTTTTTCCCCCTCCCCTTCCTCTTCCCTCCCTTCAGATTTAAATATCTTAAGCATATTCTTCTGGTGTTCTGTGACCAGGTCTTATACAACTGTGATTTATGAAACATGGGAACTATGAGCAGTAACTAATCAGTGAAGCACTCTGGGCTCCTTGTCAGCTCTGCACACACAGTGAGGTTGTGGTGCCAGCATCCTGCTACAAGGAAGCAACAGACTTTCACCCTTCTCTCCCCAGGCACACGGTTTCCACCACGCTTCTTCAAGAAGCTTTTGGTTGGTGTTCATACCTTCTTTCCTATTTCAGCATTACCTCTCAGAATTAATTTTTAGCCAGTAAAACTTTTACAAAAAGAAAATAAATCAAATTTACTTAATCAAATCTCAGTGGTAGAAGTTATTCTAAAAATAAAGGCTTTACCACAGATATGGGTACATTTGCAATTTTTGCTTCAGTCGATATAGAACAAAATGGATATTTCTGCTGCAGTTTATCTGAGCTTTTTGTCTACATTTTTTCCGTGTGAAAGCCAGCCAGCAAGGTTTAACAATGAGAATCTCTCTGAAAGAGCACAAACTCATACATGCGTGAGCCTTCTAACTGACCAATTGAAAAATTACCTTCTGGTGCTGGAAAAAATTCAGGATTCATAAAGATGAAAGAGATGTTGGATTTAATTCATCCGTATCACTAAATATGGTAAAATTTACATCTGCTATAAAAAGTCCCAACAACAGAAACATGAAAAAAAGTGTGTGTCTTTTCATTAGTGTTACTTGCAGGGCTTAGGTTAATAACTAGATTAAGGAGGTCATGGATCCAGTGACTTCAACAGAATAATTATAGTTTCTATAAACAGAGGAATTCCTGGGGTTTATTAAATAAATATCGTATCAAAAAGACAGCAAGGTGAAACTTTGTTGTTTGGCACCAGATATTCCCAAGAGACTCCCACTGAAATATGCAGAGGAAGGAGGAAATATTACACAGAAGCAGTTTTCCCTTGAAATGTAAACTGTCACCCTGAAGCACATTGGCATTTGTAACCAATCCTGAGTTATGAAGTATTGTTGGGATTATTTAGCCATCATGTTCAAGTAACTGGGCTACCATTTTGTACTTAGAAGGAGAACAAATGATGCAATTTCCTGGTTTGTCAAACTTAACTTTGCTTTTGCTTTGGCTGAGGCATCCCTCATGAAAACACAGTGTAGTTTATTTGTGCTGAATTTGTCAAGGAAATAGGCTTGGGTAAGTAGACGAAATTAAAAGTAAATTAATGTGGAAGCTGTAGTACATATTCTATTCTATCTAAATTACAGGTAACCTCTAACTTCAACACTTCAGTGTCCTGCAAGCCCTCTGCTGGCACTCTGCAGCTAATTTTTATGCCCTGAAAAAAACCCCACATATTTGTGGGTATTTATTCTATCTGGACAATATCTGTGTCCAGGTTTTCTCTGTCATGACATTGTACCTTCATCTGCCTTCCTCTTTTCTGCCACTGCCTTCTTCTTACAAGATACAACACACCTGGTTCCATGCAAACTAAAAGGCTAAAAAGTAAAAGTTGTTTAGATGTCTCTGTTACCTTGTGTAGTAAAAATTTTTCATAGTAACTGAAGGCAGTTTTGCTTGATGTGGTCAGGAATCTGAAACCAAAGAAAATTAAACAAGGTTTTAAAGCCCCTGCCTACCAAAAATCCTGCTGAATACTGAAAAACATTAATGTTTTTAGCACTATTGAAGGCGCTCTGTGAAATGGAAAAAGTTGGGCTTTTGAAACAATGGCCAGTACAGATGTGAATTAAACATCCGTCGAGAATATTAAAAAAAAAAAAAAAAAAAAATTTGTTTAGGGGGAAATAAATCCGCTATAGAAAGTGTACTAGTCATGACAGAATGTAGTCTGTAACTCACACTGAGGAAGGGATACATTAGGATATTAATTTTAAGAGTCTCAATTTCGCTTTTATTTATATATAAGCTTCTAATCCTCAAATAATTAATCATTACTAGTATTTAATGACTGGTTTGCTAATTGGGAATCCCTAGATGGAACTAAAGACAGTTAAACTCTAACAAACTGATCATTAACTACAGTAATGGTCAAATTCTCTGGGATTATTGCTATTATAAACCATAATTAACACTTTATAACAGCTATATTTTAT
This sequence comes from Phaethornis superciliosus, assembly GCA_023637945.1. NCBI lineage: Eukaryota > Metazoa > Chordata > Aves > Apodiformes > Trochilidae > Phaethornis > Phaethornis superciliosus. The sequence continues at coordinate 67,215,936 of JAJQWJ010000004.1, forward strand.
TTTGTATTTTGTTTCCTCTAATGAAAACATCCTGGAGTACTGCTGTGAGACTGTGTTAAAATTGTTGCTCTTAGAAATATCATGGTGAAAGCACCTAATTCTTCAGTTACATGGGGAAACATTTAAATATTTGCCTAAAATTAAATATTACAGTAGGTGGTTTCTTATCACATGCTGGCAGGAGAAGACACGTGTTGCATTCTTGCCCACAACCACATTTCAAAATAAAAGAAGGGAATGAATGTCTAGCTCAGATTCTGTAAATTCACACAACCTTTCAAATGGGTCAAGTACCAAACTCCTTCTTTTTTGTCCTATTTTCTATCACAAACAACTCTTTTTGAAGTTTTCCTCTGGAGCACTGAAACTTCTTACAGAGCCAAACTATCAGACCTCAGGAGCAGAACTGACTTGAGTCCTTTGGCAGTAGCTGAGGTGAACTTTCTTATTCATAGATGGGATAAGTGAGGTCAGTCAGCTCACCTCACCTGCTAGCAAGATAAGTTTTAGTTATAGAATCATAGTTATGAACTGAGATGGGTGCCTTTTGTAGTAAGAAATCCTCAGTAAGAGTCTGTACTTTCAGAAATACCTGAGTAAATCCAGTATTCTGTACAGAAACCCAAAGCAGACATGTACACTCAAACAGATGAGTGCTCTCCTATATTTAATTTTATATGTTGACTTGATCTCCATTGATGATCATAGGAATTTTGACACCTAATTCATATGTAGACAGATTTTTTTGTGGATAGGTGTCTACTTCTAGATCCGTGTATGTGAGAAATTAATTTCACTATCATTGAGTAATCTGCAGATCTTCCAGGAACTGACTGACAGTTGATCAACATCTTCCATATTCATGTACATCATCATATTCACAACTTCATGCCATGTGTATGATTTTTAGTCTATCTTCCTGAAGGTAAATTAACCAGACTATGCATCTTTAAATACTCCATCTTGCTGCAATTGTTATTCCCTAGACTAATCCACAATGCTTTGACTCCAGCATCTGCACTCTTAGAGGTCTATCAACTCCCTAACATATTGTTTTCACATTTTCTCCAGGAAAAAAACCAAAATATTTGCTGACAGAATGCCAGAATCTTTTTGTGCCTCTCTTCTCATGTCCTAGACACTGTGTTTTCAGACTTTGTCAACATAAACTGGACCTGAAAGCAAAACTTTATTATTTTTATTTTTTCTTGATTTTACTTTTTCATTTAAAAGGACTTGTATCAGCTTTCCACTTCTGAGGTGTAACCACACTAATCAGCACAGATTCAATTCCTCTGTCTTATATGAGAATGTGGATTAAGAAGTCAAGTATTGCTCCATGATTCACCTTTCCTATTGCTCTTCTACCTCTCACATTTTCCTATGTACTGCTGCTACCTACGAGCTATGTGGACTTTTTTTGAAGGTCCCTGGGCACTTAATTTGTCCATTTTGTCCACAGCTGTCTAGTTTACCCAGGACTTATCTCTCTGCTAGCTTAGAGGTCTAACCTTAACCTGAATCAAACTATAATTCACTTGCTTTTTCCTTGACAGTCATGTCTAAGTGTAGTGGACTCTGGACTATGACAAATGTTCCCAGGCAGTACAGAAAAAGCTGAGCCATGAATTGTCTTGTCACAGAAATAAAAAACCACCAGTTTTAATCATTAACAGAAATCTTGAACAGGAAGAAGGGAAAACAGAGAGAACAAGGTGGGGATTGTTTTTCTCTTGCTTTTTCATGGTAACGATTGTGCTTGGCTCCTTAGATGATTTAAGATGATGAAATAGTTTAAAGGGAGATAGGCTGGGAAACAAAATAGGGGTAATTGAGAGAGGACTAGAGAGTACTGGAAACAGGGATAGGAAAATAATTTGTTGAAGAAGCAAGCTTAAGTTATATGGATGTCCAGGATGATTCCAAGGATGTACCCTAAGAGGTCACATTACTGGTACAACGTGGATTTCAACAGGAGAACTGAATAGATGGATCTCCAGGAAACAGTACTAAGAAACAGAAGTGCCAAAAAATGACCCATGAGAGACCTGCAGGTCTGTGGGTTCCTCTAAATTGGGAGATTTAATCCTCATTACATCAGAGAGGAATAACATAATCCAACCTACTAGGTCGATTTTCCTAAACAAAGGTTATACAAACAGGTAGGTAATGATTAAATCCAAGCCCAGGTTTTGAGGTATGTAGGAGTTGTAAAAAGCAGAGAAGGAGTATTTGTGACCAGAGCCCTAATTTTGCAAAACAGAGTTATAAAAATAACAATAAATGAGTGAGTGTGGCAACCACTGGTGTAGCAACCAGAAAAACATCGTTCAAGCAGGCAGGGTAGTGGTAGTAATCATACTGTAAACCTTACTGTAGCCTTCAGGTTACTGAGCCACTCATGTTCAAAAAATGGCTCAGCAACCACAGAACAACCCACAGGGAGAAATAACTGATCTATTAATGGGGTTTACAACTGAAAATCAATAGATTTATTTGAGAATTATTCATGGCTAAAGCAAAGAAGAGGAAAAACCACAATTCTAGGGTTTAGTCTGGTTCCTGTCTCTGACCTCAGTTCACCAGATGATTGTGTCTCACTGCTCAGCAGGTGCCAATAGCAATTTCAGAAGCTTTGTGGGAGAACTGATGAAGTACTTCAGAGGAGTTAACCCCTGCCAGAAGGTCATAACTGTCCAAGGACAGATTTAACTTGAAACATCAGGATCCAACTACAAACTCTAAGTACCTCACTAGATTTCATAAATGTATCAACTTGCTCATCATAAGGTGATACACTTAATTCAGGTAGGGTGACACAGTGCAGCATTGCTGTCCTGTATGCTACAAGACCCCACACCAACTATGGGGCAGCAGTGGTGGTGGAGGTAACTCATCTATCTTCACCCTTCAGTCAGGATGCTGTGGCTCTTTGGGACAGCACAAAATCTATGGTGAAGAGCTAACTATCAGCAGAGAAGAATCTGCCTAACTGTCCAAACACAGAAGGCAAGTTTTGTTGCACTTTATTTACTGTGGGATTATGTTGATGCAAATAGTCCATCTGCAACCATTGACTTTTTTTGGAAGTGTTTCTGATTTTGTAAGTGTTAACAGCAGATACTCTGTGTTTAGAGCATAAAAAGAGATTAGAAGCGTGGTGTTTTCCTCAAAGTTGTAAGATAGCCCAGTGATAATCAGGAGAGTTTCTTAACCTAACTTTACACAAAATTGTAGGTACACAAACTGCCAGTAGCTCGGTCTAACATACTTACCTTAGCTAAAATAATTCTTTCCATTGAAACTAGTATGTGCAGCAATATCAGACAGGAAAATTAGCCCAGTGCTCTAACTTCTACCATTATTAAGCAGTTTGTTGAAATTCCCCAGGGAATCCTTGTGCTTCTCATTGTGTTCCATTATAGCGAATGCTAGCATTGTAACTCTCAGTTCTTAGCTAATTCATAAATGAAGTATGCATGTGTGAAATGCAGCTGTTTAAGTGATACATATTGGTTAGTTCTGAGGTTTTATTAAAGACAAGTTGATGCTTGACAATAGACTTGCATTTACATAATTAAGACAGATGTTAACATTGCAATAGGCTCTCTGGTACATTATTATTTTTTTGTTGGTTTACAATTATATCAGTTTGGCAAGTCTAGAGCTGAAATTTATTTAAATCTGTGTACACAATCATGGCAAAATATAGGATTGCTTCCTTCCCTTTTATTTTAAACCATGTCCTAGATCCTGTGAAGTTCAAGAAGAGGAAAACTATTTAAATTTGGAAGGAAGCAATTAATTTACAAGTTAAAAGTTCAAGGAACAACAGCTGACTACTGGAGTACAATCCCAAGTGGATCATCTTTTGTCATTAAATGAGCAGTTTGTTTTCAGTCAAACTGACTAAACATCATTACCAGCATTAAGACTGGTTAACAGCTTTGGTAGAAAGCTCCCTCTTCTCTGTAAGTTTATGTTGGCATGAAAGCAATCTGCTCCCCTAATATCTAAGGGTCATACACTCAGAGACTCATTACTAGCAAAGTTTTATCATATCTAAATCCACATCAGATTCAGCAGTGAGAAATTAACAGGGTCTAGCAAATGGCCTTGCTTTTGCTGATGGAAATGGTCTTTTGGGAACTAATAAGCTGCTGGTAAAAGATATATTTTCTCTGTGCAGGTTGTGTTTGCTTGCAAGTTGAGTAGGTTGGACTGTTTTTTGACAGAAGTTGGTAATAAATTTGTTTAGTTTTGCAGCAGCAAGAGTTTGTGCCTAGGGTCTTTGTCCCGGAGACTGCTTATTTATAGTGTCACATCAAAATTAAAATTATGTAGGAGCTAAAAGCCACTCTGAAATGCACAAACAAAACCCTCCAGGTTTGCTTCTCTAACTGTTTGCATTTCCACCTCCACAGTGCCCCAGAATGAAGAAGTCTAGATGAAGAGCTGACAGTGGATCTCATTGAAGCTCTGACAGCACATCCAGTGCAGAAGGCTGAAATATTTAGCATGTGGGGTGAGACTGTATGTGGAGATCATTGTGACCTCCTGAACAGTGATCTCTGTATTTAATAAGAGTGCCTTTTGCTCCAGGAACCTGCAGACCTGTGTAGAACACCTTTTTGCCTAGCAGGATTTCTCATGAGAGATAATAATTTTAAATCTTGTTAAACTATTAAATATCTACAAGGTGAGTGTGTTGTTGTAACCACAAGTGTTTTCTGGATAGAGGTGACTGATATCTAGCTGCCCCAGCTTATGTATGCTAGGATGTCTCATAAATGCTATTTAAGGACCTGGTGAGGATCAGAGGAGCACTTTTAGGTGAAGAAGCCCTGTATCTTTGGCTATGAACAGGGAACATCCAGAAACCCACTCCCTGAGACCAGTTGTCTCTGGTGCGAAACCCACCAAGTAGAGTCAGTGGGAAAGGTCTCTCCCTGAGTGTACTGGAAAAAGACCAAACAAATTCATTGGGCACGGGTAGGTCAACAGCTACAAAACATAGAAGTATACAAACATATGGCAGCTCAGAAAATTACTGGAATTTCTGATTACCCCTTTATTCATTCTCCTAAGCAGCTGCAATTGCCAAAGTAACCAGATGAGTTACCAGTATAGTAACATTGTAGACATCAAATCTGATGACTTTCTCAATGTAGTCTAATATATAGGATAAAAACAAGTGTGAGAAGGTGCTGTTTATGAAAACTGGAGATGGATAGCAGTTCTAGATTAAAACAACTGTATGCCACGTTCTTCACCTGTACTTTCTTTCCTATCTGATATTAAAGTCACCAAAATGACCTAGGACTTGATATCAGATGTATTTACTTAAGGCAAATAGCCCTACATAAGTCCTACACTTTCAGAAGGGCAGCAATGATAACATCAAAAGTAACACTAGGAATCTGTTTTGGTCAATACTTGAGTCTCCAGTCCATGAAAGCTTGAACTGAAAACAGTCTCTACAGAAAACCCTTTATGGCACCTTCCCCCACCCCCAAAACATTTCTGTGCCTGTTGTGTCAGTGGGAAGTGTTTTACTGCCCAAACATTTCCATTTAAAGCAAAGGTTAAGGTGTTAGCATGGCCTAGTTATTATGTCACCTGCCTCCAGCCACTCCACCAGAGTAGTGCTGCTCCTTCATGGTTGACAGGGCTTGTTTACGAGTCATGCAAATATGTGGGATACCTCAGTTACATGAAGTGACACTCTGGTGTTACATGATGTCAACAATTCAGGCTTAGACTTTAAGTCTCCATGTAATCTTGGGGCAGACAAGCACATGATGTCCTAATCTTGTATTTAATCCCATCCAAACTTGCTGTTCTATCAAGTCAGTGCCTGATATATTGGACCAACAACCAGAAAAATAAGTATTTTTGTATTCTATATGCATCACATGGAATGGAAATCACTGCACGTTTGGATAAATAATAGCGCTTCAGCAAGATTTCCAAGCTCAGGCCAGGTCATGCTGTTTTTTTTTTAAATTTATACACCTTCCATGGTTATGTCAGCTGCTATATCCTTCTGGTTTTTGGCTACAGGGAGAGTCCTCTTCTGATTTTAAGAAGCAGTAAAAATAAAATGGAGCAATGAAGAGCACAGTAAGCAGTATGGAACCACAGACCTCAGGGATTCAATGATAACTTGGGAGAATGGATGCAGTGATGTCAAGTAAATTGTCCCAGTAAATCTAATCCATAAATACTGGAAATTGTGGAAATTTTTTTCACATGCTCTCAATGTGCAGCCAGGGTCATATTGGTTGTCACTGCTTTGAAACTTTGTGAACCTGTGATTCAAAGCAAAACTAAGAACTGTGAGCTGACGAGCACCAAATCTCAGAAAGACTTTGCATTACATTTGTAAAAACATTGAAGCCTGACCTTATTTTTGTTATCTAGATATATTTCTCTCACATATAAAGTCTGAATTAATCCATTTATGTAAAGCTTTTCTGTGAAGATTGAAAAACTAATTATTTTTACTGTTGTTTTTCATTTTGAGGTACATTATTTCTTGCTTCAATACTACATCGTATGTAGTATTGTTCAATCTTGAATCCCTATTATTTAGAAAACAAGCAATTTCACACTTAAAGCCTTTAGTAAATGAGTTTTACAGGAGATGAGAACGAGGACTGGGTAAAATCTATTAGATCCTTCTGATGATGTGAACATTTCCATGAATTCTTTATCATCATTAGCTATTAGAGCCATGTTCACAGCACCCTTTTGATCCATCACTCAAGTATAAATTACATTCTCTCTGGTTTTGTCCATTTACAAGGCTTGCAAATCAAAGCAGTTCTAGTATTTTCCAGTGGCTGAAGTCATTTATATTTGGCCTTTGTCTTTATAAATCCTCACAAGGGACATCTTTTAGTACAATACATAGTGTATCTTAGGCCATCGTGCAGCCTTTAGAATAATATTAAAATCAACTGAAATCATAATCATATGTAAGAAAGTGTGATGAAATTTGACAGCATTTAATTCTAAGCACCTAATCTATGTGTTTGTGTTAGCTATCTAGTAACCATAGGCTTCAGATATATAAGATGGGTAGCAAAAGTCTAGTTTAAGGGCTCTGAATTGTATTGTGAATTTTTTTTCTTTATTGAATACACATTAAGTCTATGGGGGTCAGTCTCCAAATATATATAAATAAAATTTTCAAAATTAGACAGAGATAGTAGCCATGTTTTTCTCTCTCCATCTAACCAGAATTCCAGTAACAAATCACCATTACAGAGAGGATTGCAATGTTTTGGGCATGTGTAGATACATGTCTCATTTACTGAAATACAATTACTTACAGAGGAAATATTCCATATATGAGTATCCCTTTCAGTCAATATGAGAAGAAAAATTATCATATTTATTTTCTCCCTATTCAAAAAACAGTTGTATAAATAATTCTGGAGGTTTTTTTGGTCCAACCTTGGACATTTTACCTAGGCAATAAAGAGAAAAGAACCAAAATATAATAAAAATTTGATACAACTCAAGCCTCTTTTCAAATAGTAGGCTTTCTTTTTGTTTGTTTGTTTGGTTGGTTTGGTTATTGTTTGGTTTGGTTTGGTTTTTTGGTATTGGTTTTGATTTTGTTTTTTTGGTTTGGGTTTTGTTTGTTTGTTTGTTTTTTCCATCTCAGCTCTCATCTGTACTGTTCAAAACAGAGTAAAAATTAACAAATCAGACATACTGCGTTTTAATTGGTTGCCAGAGACAAACTGTATGCACAGCAGTAGTGAGTATGAAAAAAAAGAAAACAACTTCAAGATCAGCTAAGTCTGTTTAACACACATCATGCATTTATAACAGAAGCAACTGAGTAAGCAAGGAAAACAGAGAGAAATCAATACTGCTCACCACTGAATAACCACAGATCATTTTATACGAAATGGTATTCCTTTTTATAAAACAGTAGCATTTGAAACTATTAGCTGCTCAGATCTTTTGTTTAGGAAGAAACTGTCTGATGTCTGGAAGAAAACCCATATTAAGTAGGACTCTGTAGATGGAGGAGTGGAAATTCCCAGCATCATATCTGAAATGTAAAAAGGGCTGAAGAAAGGGCACTGTGTATGCAAAATGAGTTCCTTGGTAAAGAATTGCTAGAAGCCCTGTGAAGATGACTAGCAAGTCTGCAGGTTCAGAGCCTACAGGCTGCATCTGTAGTAACTGGAACCCCACTTTATGGATATCCCAATAAGATATTATATTCCTAATTCAAATGCTCTGCCTTTGGTAGAGAGAACTCCAACTGGAGGTCTTCTGTAGACATGTTTCTCTTCCAATTCACGGAGCAGAGATACCCCATGCCAAAAAAATGAGCACATCTTACGTGCTGAAATTAAATTAATTAAATTTATTGAGCATACAAGCCTATAATTACGTGTGTATATATATATATGTGAATATCTAAAAGCAATAAAAGCTGGTGAATGGAAAAGAAAATCTGTTCCTTTCAGACAAGGGTTGTGACTTTTTCTGTGCTGAAAGCTTTGAGTTTGTGACTGCAGAAAATCATCTCAGTAGCAAAGTGGGGCTGCAGCTTCCTTGAAGGAGCTCTCCTTTGAGGCACTCAGACAGGAGGGTTGACCCTGGCACCATACTGACAGAGTTTTGTCTTTACCACAGAATCCAGACAGCTGAATGTCTTCCTCTCCACAGGTACACCAGTGTGGATATCTCTGAGACATTTCTAGTACATAAACGAGTCATGAAATTGAGCTAAAATAAGTTATCTCTTAAATGGCTGAATACGCAGCTTTTAGACTAGAACTTGATCCAATCTGAGTGGTTCAGAGACTAAATAAAATAACTACTTACAGTTAAGACTGTCAGTGTTGATCTATCTATTGATCTTTCTATTGATATATGTATACCTGTTGAGATAACTAATGACAATAAAGTATACTAAGATTTCAAACTCCTGCAAGTCTAATTATTGAACAGTTAGCAACAGGCTAGTTTTGTTAAAAGCCCTCTGCAACAAGTAATTTGATATAAAATTTGAAAAAAATTCAGATATCCAACTAGCCATTTTAATGTTTTTTTTTCATAAAAAATTAGTATGTGCATTTGCAGAAAGAATACGTATAAAATCTGTTGGGTTTGGGATTTTTGTTTGTTGTTTTATGTTGTTTTGGTTTGATTTTTTTTTGTTTGATTTTTTTTTTCATGGTGTGAAGTGCTGTTTAATGAAGAACAGTGGAGATTTGGAAAAGAAAGTGCTTGGAATTGAAATAGGTCTATGCAAGATACGTTGTTAATTCAACAGTCAAAGAGCATTCCAAAAGCTGCACAAAAAATCCTCCTTTATAGAAGAATTATTCAATTTTATTTGTTTGTTTGTTTGTTTGTGTTTTCCACTATTGTTTCTAAAATCCTCTATTGAGGAGTAGGGAATCGAAGCAGCAGTGTTCCTGGATCAGTCCAATGACTGCTTCATGTTAAAATTATGACCTAAATTTTAGTGGTGGTGTGGCTCGTTTCAAACATCCCAAAGCCATTTAGGGAAGTCCAGTGTCATTTCATTAACTTGAATTACTTTCTTTTAACTTCCTTTAATTTACTGGAGTACTCAGAAATACAGTTATCACAGTGGCACAACATTACCTTCCCTCTGTGAGGGATACACTGCACTAGTCTGTTAAATAAAAGTAATTCAGGCAGTGCATTGATGAGGATTATAAATTCCATGGTAGAAAATATGAATTTAGCTTAGTAAAAAGTAATCCCCAATCCCTAGAGTGTTGATACTTAATTGATGTGAATCAATATATGTTGAAGTTTTTGCAAGATAATCCCAACCAAGATCTGTGCCTTTGAGAGTCTGACATAAACAGATACACATCTGTAGAAAAATAGATTTCATTGTTGCCAAGAGAACATAATGTGTGGTAGACCAAAAATTAAAAAAACAAACAAAACACACACACACACACACACACACACGAACAAAACAAAACAACAAAAAACCCACAAACACGATGCTGTAATTTCAGTTGCAGGGATGGAATAAAAAATAGTCCTCCTGTAATACAAACAGCTTAGAAATCTTCCCAGGTAAAATTGACTTTGAAATTAGCATTATGAATCAGTAGTCTAACAAATTCCAGCTTGTATAAGCCACTGGAAGATAAGAGATAGCTAATTATAGTTGATGGGATGGAGCACCTTAGCAGCTTTCTTAAGAAGCTCATGGAGCAACCTGGCTGTAAGACATATTTTTTCTAGTAATTGCTGTAATCAGATCTAGAAAAGTAGATGAGCTGTGAGCAAGCAAGCTCCTACTCTAGCAGCAGGAGACTGCATTTTACCCTAATACACATGCCATGTGGTGTTGATTGCACATATCCCTGTCTTAAAGAAGTACAGCCGAAGAGCTGCAAATTAAATTATGTGGGGGATCTACGCCACGTTGTCCATGCACAAGAGGTTTTGAAAGCAGCACCCTTCCTCAGCTTGCTGCTGAGCCTGGGGTTTGCTGAATGTCCTGGTGTGGAATTGTCAATGTTAAATCTGTCCCAGAAATGGGTTGCAGGTCTTTAGAAACATCAAAATTGCGTGAATAGGATGTTTTAAGGCTGTGCTTTTTTGTGTGCAGAAACTGTGATCTCTGCAGCCCTCCCCTACTGCCCACGTATCACTTAGATGACAGCCACTTCTGCAACTTAAACTTGTTCCCAGTCTTTCCCAGGAAATGGATGAACAGAACAGATATTAAACAAGGATAGCAGGTTTTCTTGTCCTCAAGAAACTTTCAGGATGCTTGTGAAATTCACCTACTTTCATGCCCTACTGACACATTCAACACATTTTTTACCCTGTTAATAAAGTTATGAGTGAAGCATAGGAAAAATCATGATTAATTTAAAAAAAAAACATGGCTTTGAAATGTACTGTTACTTTATGAGGTCCAGAATTAACTTCCTTAATTAGTACAGCTTTATGAGATGCTTTAGGACCTGTATGCATGGAAGGAGTCCAGAACTGTTCTTCCTTATATGTTACGTCTTCATAAAATCCTTAAAAGCAGTGAAAGCATCCTCACATTTGGGATTCTGGAGATCCTGTACTACCACTATTCCTGGACAATTCAGTCTGTTAGTCAGCTTAAAATGAACAGGAATTAACACTGGAACTTTCCTTATGTAAATTTAGTCATCCCTGAAGCTGAAGTTTTCCATCCGCATCAATAAAGATAGAGGAGTACATTCATAATTTTCTAAGGTAGACCTGTATATTCAATTAACTGCATTCTCAGGTCCGTTGAATTTATTGAGATTTTTTCAGGGTGTGATGTCAACATTTTTTAAATTTTGAACTTCAATTTCATCCTGAATTTTTGGACTAGGCGAAATTTGGGAAATCAGTCATGGTAGAAAATACTTATTTTTCCACTCCAATTAGATCTATTTTCATTAAGCAAAAATCAAAGTAGGAATGGACCCAATATTAGTGACAAGACATTTTTTGACTAAAATTACAGAAGAAAACATTGCAACTTTCCTATTTGCTACAGGCTCATTGATGTTTTTGAATCCTTTCAAAAAGGTTTGCTTTTGATGCTGCTATTCTGTTCTTAATATTTCTTGCCTTATCTTTTTTTTTGTTTGTTTGGTTGGTTTTTTTCTGTGTGGAAGGGTGTTTGGTTTTAAATTGTTGGGGTGGAATTTTTTGTTTGTTCTTTGCCTTCTTTTTGTTTGTTTGTTTTCCGTTTTCTCTTTGACTCTTACAAGAGTGGACAAAATGTTAGCAAATGAACCTAAGGAAGCAGTCCTGCACCAGGAATTGTGCCAGATGAGCTATCTTGTGTTCTCCATCTGTTTATCCCTCATAATGTGCTTCTCACTCACTGGTTCCATTGACTGTCAATATAAACTGAAGGAGTGGCATGGATATAGGAGTATTTGTAGAAATGTTTCTGTCTTTCATCATGGACTATTTGTCTTCTCCAGTGCTCTTTTTCTGTTTCATTCTGTGATGAAATGGTATGTTAATGAAAGCTTTTTCAATTTAGAATCAGCAATGAGAAAGAAAAGGTGGCATCTGGGGTACATTGCTAAGCCCTTCCACACCACATCAGAGCTGAAGCAATGCTGGTGCACATCACCATGAAGGCATGACTTAGGAAGAAGGCATTTTCTAGCTAGCACTGAATCAGCATGGTGGCTTCACCACCTTTTCCTTGAAACCAGAGGTGTTATGGGAAGTATTCCTTCAGGCTGCCATTAATCCATTCAAATTACAAATAGTTAAACAAATAGGAATTTGCTTCAACAAATACCCTAGAGCCTTGTGATCACTCGATCCGTGCTATCTCAGGACTAATTTGTGTTGAAAGATCTCCAAAACCCTCTCTGTTGATGCCTCAGATTTCTGAGGATTTGGTACAGTGCTGTTAAAATTAGAAAAATGATTTGTTTATATAAATTTCCACCACCTTTTAAAAACTTAAGTTTATTATTTGGTGAAGATACTGCAAAAGAAAAATGTAAAACATTCGTGCAAACATCTAAAGCCTTGTAGGTAGGAAATTTTTTCTCTGTGCCTTTGTCACACTCTACTTTTCTCTCTTAACCAAGAAAGGCAGCTACTGAAGGGGCTATGGGAATTTTTTCTCCCCTTGTATTTTCCTCTTCCCTCTCAATATTGCCAGATAATTAGTGTTTGGGAAGCTATTTGAATAGTGACAGAGAAGGTGATGAGCTTTTATCAAATTAATGCCAGATATCTTTATATCACATAGACCTGCACAGGAGGAGGATGTTTCTGGCTATCACTTGTACTGAGCTTGTAATGTTCATTTCTCAGCAGGAACAAAGAAGTGATTACATAGCTGAGCATCAACCTCCCATCCAAACCATCTGTGTGACCACTGCTACGGTTCAGCTGTACTGCAAAAGAAAACCTGCTCTCTTCTTTATTTTGACTTCCATACAGCACAACTGTCTTCTGATAAAACACCCTCGTACTGAGGGCAAGTGCTCCTCTGTGCTCTCTGTGTGGTAATGGTGCTTCAGCAGTAGTAAGAAAAAAAAGGAAACACTTCTTCCATGCCCCCAGGATTTGGTCGGTTTTCACTACTGCAGTCTTTTAATTCTGTCTTATTGCATGCTCCCTAAATCTCAAACTTAACTTTGCCCAGTAGAAATGTTCAGAACATATTTATCATTACATCAGCTTGATGTAATCCTTGATTTATGCGCTTATGTTCAGGCCTCTCACAATTCTGTCTCTGCTAGCTCCCATCTGTCATGGTGCAGCTCTGCTCTGGGTTCCCCAAGAAGTTACAATGTTAGCATTTTCTGTCTCAAAGTAAAATGCATTCTTCTTCCTTCCCCCCCGCCCCCCTTTTTTTTTTTTCCCATTAATCTGAAAGCTGATAGCTATCTTATGGAAGCATCACCCTCTCTTATCTGATTGTGCTAGTCAGCAGTTAGAGATTTCCTTCTCACTTTCTATCTGGTATAAAATGTTCTCCTAAATTATTATTCTTTTCAATTCAATATGGATAGATACCTTGGCTTTGCTTTGCACTGTAGAGCTTTCTAGGAGTTTATTCAGAGCAGTAACTTCCCATTGTGCCCTCCTGATGTCTTCCCTAAAGAAAAAGTGTGTGGCATGCTCATATTTTTCAGGGTTGGATTAAATGCATGGGCTACTGTTTTGGGTTTTTTTCACTCCTAGATTAAAGGAGCAAAAGCTTTGAGATGATCCTTGAGTCCAATGTTTGTCTTCACATCTAGTTTTCATCACCATTTTGCACTAATACTGTCTCCAAAACACTACTGATCTGTCAGTCCAGTGCTTCCCCTGAGCTAATCATCCCTGATCTCCCACACTACGTAATGCACTACACAATTACAATACATTATCTGACATGCAGTGTGTTAACCTCATGTACAAGGTTTTCTAGTTTGTGTAGGTATCTCTGCATCTTTTTCCACTTTGCAGCATGGACTTGATCCAGCATATCTGCCAATCTTGCTCAGTGCTGTAAGTGCCCCTGAGACAGGCAGACTCCTGGCTGAGCTAAAGCTGGAAGGCTGTGCTGTAGCAGCTTATGCTGAAGGACCACAAGTATATAGCAATGAATTTTAACACCTTTTTGACAGAGGGTAGCAATTAAATGCTAACTTCTGTCCCTTACTTTGATCCTTCCAAGAATATAGGGCAAGCTTGGATAAGAAGGGAAAAGGAGAAGAAAAGAAAAAAAGAAAATAAAAAGGAAGAATTAAAAAAAAAATAAATCAATGCTTGAAAAACCTACATAGCCTGGAAACAAGGTTTTGGAAGCAAAACATTGCCATCGGGAAATGAAATAATTAAAACTTGCACTAGGAAGTCAGAAAGTTATTGCACAATATTGCAAAGCCCTGATGCACCCTCCATCCATTTGTTGATGGTTATTACTTAGGCACATATGTGATGACCTGAAAACTAAAAAGGAAAGGGACAAGTTGAACAAACTTAATCTGTCAGCTAGATGCATAATCTACAGCTTCCAGTGTATAACAACTTCAACTTGGGTCACAACAACCTCAGACAGAGCTCCAGGCCTGGGGAAGAGTGGCTGAAAAGTACCCAAAGGAAAAGGATCCAGAGGTGTTGGTCAATAGCAGCTGAAAATGAGCCAGCCTATTCCCAGATGGCCAAGAAGGCCTCTAGCATCCAGGTTTGAATCATCAATATTGTGGCCAGAAGGACCATGGCAAGGATCATCCTCCCATGCTCATCACAGGTGAGGCTGCACCTCAAATTCTGGGGTCAGTTCTGGGCCCCTCAGGACCAGAAGGACATTGAGGGGTTGGAGTGTGTTCAGAGAAGGGCAAGGGAGCTGGGGAAGGGTCTGGAGCAGAAGTCTGCTCAGGAGCAGCTGTTGGAAGTGGGGTGTTTATCCTGGAAGAAAGGAGGCTGGAGGGAGATCTTCTCACTCTCTAAAACTTTCTGAAAGGATGTTGTAGCGATGTGGGAGTCAGTCTCTTCTCCCAAGTAATAAGCATTAGAACAAGAGGAAATGGCCCAAAGTTGTACCAGAAGAGGCTTAGATTGGATATCAGGAAAAGTTTCTTCACCAAAATGGTTATCAGGCATTGGAACAGGTTACTTGAGAAGCGGATGCATCACCATCCCTGGAGGTATTTAGAAGACATGTAGATGTCATTCTTAAGGCATTGGCTTAGTGGTGGATTTGGCAGTGTGCTAGGTTGACAGTTGGACCTGAAGATCTCAAAGATCTTTTCCAATCTAAACAACATTATGATTGTCTTATTCTATAACTACCATACAGAATAACAATGGATGGAAACATAGACTTGAAGCCAACCATAAACACCATAGTGTCAACAAGACATCCTACCCTCTCTTTTTCTCTCTCTCATCTCTGCAAATCATAAGGGCATGCCTATATGGAAAATATCTCACTTTTCATGCTATTTCAGTGATCGACCTGTCTGTTGTGGCTGGTGACTGATGCCAGCCATGAATGTCAGTGGAAGTTGTGCATCTGTGCAAGAAAGAGGTCTGGCACCACTGTCTTTTTACACAGGGTGGCTGCCAGATGGCAGACATGGCTGCTATCCATCCTAGTTTATATCTGGATGCTTGTTGGGTTAAAAATGCCTGTGTAGAAATAGTGCTGAGTGAATATTTTTGTTTAGATTCAGGTCCTGGTTAAGGTGGTGACCACATTTTATGCTGGGGAAGAAATATATGTAAATAAATCCTTCTTTTTTTTTTTCTTTTTTTTTTTTTTTTTTCAAATACCAAAGAATACATGTATTTACATTTATAAGTACATATACATGTATTTGTACAGTCATATGGAAGAATATGTGTGTTTATATATATAAGCATATAGGTATATACATATGTGTGCTTACACAACATATATACACTTTAGACATTAAATAGGGGCAAAGATTTTATATAATTCATACCTATTTTTCCTACTTCACGTCTTTCAATGTTCGTAATATTGCAGAATTTTTGCACATAACTGTGTATGAGGAATGGAAATATTTTCTGCAGATATATATAAAAAAATTACTCCAATTACTCTTATTAATTAGGCACAAACATCAGTAAAGGTTTGTTTCAAATACATGTCCAAACATTCAAGTGCCTATTGGAATTTTGTCCAAAAATCCTATCTGGAAGAGAGAGCTTAGTTTTATTTTCTTTACAACTTTGGCACCTTTTTGCACGTCATGTGTATTAATCTGTTCCTAGTGTGGGAATAGATTGGGAATCACTTTCATGCCATAGTAATAAAGATAAGTAATAAAGCTGAGTTTCCATAAAGAATGTGGAACTTGTAGAATTTGTTTAACTCACTGAATGGAATTTTTCCCCCAAATTATCTTCAGATAGTTGATAAGCTTTCCAGAAATTCCTTCATGTATGAAAAAAAATATTTAAACACTCACATTTTTGTGGGTATTATTATTTTCCATATCGATAGTACACAAAATAACACATGAAAGGTAAGCACTGGTGGAACAAGTTCACACATTGTTTGCAATTAATTCAATTAAGAGAGAGCCTCCTACCCAAAGAGACCATAAGAAAAACAGAGAAGGTAATAAAAATGAAAGTAGGAAGAAACTGTTATTATTACCCTGCTCACAAACCTGAATTTACCTGCTATGAAAAATCCCAGAAGCCAGGATAGAGGCTAAAATATTAATGTCCATTGTGGCAAGAAAAATAGGAAAAGAGCTGACATAACACTGAAACTTCTTGGAGTGATGTTATCATCTGAAACTGTTTCCAGCATTTCTAAAGCCAGGTGCTTTTTGCACCATGTTGAATCAAATAGAAGGGTTCAACTTTGATATTAAGCATCATCTTAGGCTGGAAAGGACAATTTGGATTTTAGAGACACTAAAATGCTAATAAAGAACTTAATTGCTTCTATACCAACAAACATTGATGCATACTCTAAGGTTTCAAGATAGCAATGGCCTTCATATATATGCAAAAGGCCTCTGCAAACTAACCAGGGATGAGACAAAAAGTCATGGGCCATGTAGTAAGACAAAGGGGGCTGAACAACTTCTGAAAACTCGTCCAGGATATTTCTGGGTTGTTTTTAATCCTAGTTGATTTCCATTGCAAAAACTATAAATAAAATCTTTTGAATTTCCTGGTAAAGATGGAAGCAGAAAAAAAATAGCTTAAAAACTTTAAAAGTAAAGCATTAAAAAAGTCTTTTATTTAACAGTATTTCTGTTCCCTTTTGAAATGTCAAAACCTTTCGAAAAAGAAGTCTGTCCTTTAAGAGACTTTTAGATAGCAGGAAAATAACAATGAAAGTAACTTTATTGGAAAAGAAAGGGTAAGTTATTGAGATGGGCTAAAATTTTTTTTCACCTGATATTATTAGATCATGTTTTCTTAAAGGTAATTTCAGGAATAAAGAAAAGATTAAGGAATAACAAAAAGAAGTGTAAATATGCCTTTTACACTGATATTTTTGGGTTTGTGGGCACTGAGGCATAGATCCATGGCTTTACACTCAGCCAGCCTCAACCAACCTGTCATCTCCCTACATGTGTTTTGATGTTCATGGGCTTCTAAACACAAGGTCTGAACCGTGAGCACTTCAGTCCCAATGAAGGAGTGGCTGAGTCTGAGCTGTGCAGATGCTTCCCTTGTTGGGCTGGATTACTGAGGTTTTAGATCTGTCTGGTTATGAGCTTTGAGCTAACCTGAAGGGTGACTGCAGGCATAAAGTTTCTCAAGAACTCATCTAAGCTAAAATGTAGCTCATGCACAGGCTTTCCCTGAGACACACAGAACTGGAGTATCAGCATCAATGTTGGATTCACAGGTCATGGCTTAAGCTACACTTCTTCTGGGCCTCATAGAATTATGGCAAAAGATTCACTCCTAGATGCAGTTTTGAATTAAAAGCAAATTAATTTTAAAACCTCAAACAAACAAAAAAACCTAACAACAACAAGAACCAACATAAAACCAACAAACCACACAAAATAAACAATGTAAAAAACCCACAAACAAGCAAAATGAAAACCAAACCAAACAAAACAAAAACAAAAAAAAAAATGAGAGTGTCAATCAAAGAAGAGAAGCTAACTGTTTTCTAAGGTGACAATAAACTTCTGTTATGCTTGAGATAAATTAACATAAGTAGGTACTGGTGGCAATATCTCTGGCTCTTCTTTGGCCTGATCTGATCTTAATGTTTCAGAATGGTGAAACTGCAGTGGTGATGTCACATAGTCCAGGTAGGGAAAATTTGTACTTTTACATTTATATTTAACCTCTCTGATAAATCAAAGAGCTTTCCACCAAGTGAATGTGGAGGAAAGAGAAGTTCTCCAGAGCCTTAATTTAGATACACAGAATCCTCCTGTGGAGGCATTTACACACACGTGTATAAATAGTTATCTCACCATGAGGAACACCAAGAAAATTTTTGAAAAAAAAATAGCCTTAATGAGTTGAAAAAGATGGGGAGGAAGGTTGTTGACAGCTTTGGACCACAGCTCTGAAGTTTAAATGCATTGCCCAAACATTTAAAACATCTCAACTATTCCAGAAAAATCTTATTTTCTATATTTGGGTGTAATTTTCTTTCTCTAGAGTAATAAAGAAAAAATAATGTTTCATTGACATAAAAACTAGGAGGCTGTGCTCATTACTGTCTTCCTAGATGAGCCTGTGGAAATCATGATTTGTTCTTAAAATCCAGTATTTTACAAAAAACAAGTAAGCCAAATTTAATCAGGAAATTCTCAACGTGCAAGCAATCTAGTTTCTAAAGGAGAAAAAAAGGGAAGGTGTGTTTTTTTCAAACCTGAGTCGAGTGAGCACTATGCCACCAGGGGCTTCCTTACACTAGGGTACCTGGAAAATAAGTTCACAAATGAAGATATGTAAAAAGAAAATAAAATTCAACACATTAGCGCATAACAAATATTTGAACAATGAAGTGAATAAAATGCCAGATGTAGGATTTACAACACTATAAAAGATACCCTCTGGGAACCAGTAATCCTTTATAATAAAAAAAAATATGGTCTGTGTTCCTGTCTACTAATAAAAGTCCAGGCTGACCTCTCAGTTTATTTATATGGGGGTTTTTGTCTAACATCTGGTTACTCCTATATGAGCAGGAAGGAAATTCACACTCATAAAGCTGTTAACATTAAACTCTGATGCAAAGTTAAAGACATGTAAAGTAAATTAACTAATCTGCTATATTTTCTGGTTCACTGCACAGTCTGATATATGATGCAAATCTGCCATAGCTTCTCTTGTTGCCAGGCTTCTATGCCTGCTGCTGCCAAGGAGAGATTTTTGTTGGTGATATCATCTCTAGTAGAAGTATTTGGGGCAAGAGCAGGTGTTAGGAGCATATTCACTTTGTGCTGTCAGACTTTGGGAAAAGAGAGGCAGAATAAATCCCATATAGGAAATACGGAGTAAGACATGGATGAACAAGCTTCAGCTTTGCTTTATAAGAAACAGTGAACTCATTCTACAGGAAAAAAAACAAACAGGAAAACACACACACACACACACACACACAAAGGAAAATTCTGTCCCTTCTGTTTAAAATATTTTTAAAAGGAGATGCAAAAGCTTACACTAGTCTTTCCCAGGATAGTACTTTGTGTTGTAAAATGTGTCATTCCTTAGAGGAAGACTCTACAACCCTCAAAATTACTCAAGATATAATAAATACTCATGTTATTTAGTTTAATTTTCTAGACATTCCTGTGAGCATTGAGTCCAGTCTGTATCCCTCCCCTAAAAAACCTCAGTCTTTATCTCTTTGAGGAAAAGGAGAGCAACTCAGGTCCCTTCCAGGTACCATTTATAGAGTATCCTGCCCAGGCTTCAGTTGCTGGTTTCAAAGCCAGAAGTCCAGCAGGTCCTGTGTCGTGGCTGTTGGTCTCACAGGGGCATCAGATAATGGTCTTATATGTCTAGAATATGTCAGAGACTGTCACTCCTGAGATCTCTCCTACTGACATTAACAAGACAAAGAAGGGCTTTCTTTCCCCAAAAGAGGAATAGTGTGGCAAAGCTACATTTCTTTTGTCAGAGCAGCTCTCTTCCTGTCCTTGAGAACAGCCATTTGAGGATCTGTGTGCTGCTGCTTTTTCTCTCATCGGTTCCCCCATATGGAACAACACTGAGCTTCCAAAGACTTTCCAGAAACATTCTTTGTACAAAATCACATTATCTTAGGGCAAAAATACTGTGTGTTATATATTACTGTTGCTTAACCTAAATAAATTAACTGATTATATTCTTCCCTCAGCTAAGTAAACCTTGTAAGTCTTTATAATCAAAATAAATCTGTGTTTTTTCAGTTCTGTCTGTTGACTTTCCAGGTGTTTGCTGATGGATAACATTTATCTCAGAATCTGATTTTCTGATAAGCTGTGCTTTTTAATGCCAAGACTAAATAGGGTATACCACCTTCTGTGTGATTGCAGAGGTCTGATGACATGCACAGCAAATAGTACCTTATTATTATTTCTGATTGTCATGAAGCTGAAAACTGCGTGATTTTAGTTATTTGGTAATACATTGGCTGTTTCCTTTTGGAATGGATAAAACAAATACATCAAAACTGTATTTGAATTATTTTGGATAGCGAAGCAAAACAGAAACATTTTTGTTTGAAAATGAGACAGTCATACTGCAGAATATGAGTAAAATAGGGACAACTGAGCTCTGAGTCTCAGCCTTAATCACTTGCTAGAGTTAGCAAAATGACAATTATTTGGAATAGGAAATAAAACTGCATAATAAACAGTTTGTCACATTTCAGTGAAAATCAAAGCAAAAACCAATTTCTGAAAACATTGTGCAAGTCCATAAAGCTGTATTTATGTACCTTAGGAAAATATACATGTGCCTGGATGCGTCATGGTTTAACAATAAATCACAGTAAAAGGATTTTTTTTATTCCATGGGTGTTTTTTTCCTTTTCCTATGAAAATCTGAGCATATTGTTATTTTATCTTAAGCACATTCTGGCTGAGCTTGCATGTCGAAACTTCCAAACAGTTTACCACACTGTCCAGTGTTTGCTCACTGAGTAGACCAGCAATAGCCAAAGGTCTCAATACATGTTTATGGGCTCATGGTCTATAGTAGTTGGTTAGACCTGCTGTCTATCAGGTCTAGATAGACAGATGATGCAACATTTTATATCTTTTGTTTAGTAAAATCTGAGTAGAATCTAGATAGCAGGTTTTATAAATCACAAGGGGAACATTTAAAATGCTTTATCACTAGACATTAAAAAGACCAATCTTTCTTAATCCTGGGCTGTGTTTCAAGTTTTGTTTGTTTTTGGTTTTGTTTTTTCTTTTATAATAATGATCTTCATCTCTGGTGAATTATTTCAAGATTAATGCAGAGAGGTTATTTAGCTTCAGTTTAGCATTATTGACTATGTCACTGTATGAAGCATTGCTGGTTGACCATTCTGTCTTGTTTGCAGTTTATAAAGATGCTGAGCAGGATGCGAAACTCAATAATGCACCAGCAGCAAATGCAAATTTCCTGTATTTACCATAGGGAAGGAAGGAACCTACTACCAACAAAACAAAACAAAGAAAAAACAAACAAACAAACAAACAAAAACAAAACCAACCCAAAACCATAAAACTCCAAACCAAACTAAAACAACAAAAAACATTTGACCATACTCTAATAGGTTACTTTTGCAGCGTCCATCGTTTTGCTTTTCCAAATCTGCCAAGCTGACAGGAAGCTCCACAGCAATGTGCCTCTCTCCCAGTTTCCCTGTGCCCCACCACTGCTGGCTGCTGTTGGTGTCAGTGACATGCTCTGACTTCTCTATGAAAGCCAAAAAGCCAACTCATATCTCCAAACCTTCCTTTTCCAGGTCACAGCTTCTTTCAGGAATATAAATCCTCCACTGGGATGTGATAGTTGATATTTCTGACAAGATTGCTATTGCTGGGAATATAAGACCACACTTTTTAGCAGTTTTGTAAGAACAGACTTTCAGAGCACTCTAGTCTTCTCATTAACTTTGCAGATAGCAGGAGTTCTCATCTCTTTAATCTTCCTTTGCTAGAAGCTTCAGTCGCCATAATGATGGAATGGTTATGCCTATGTATATCACAGTACCACTTATTTTTGAGTGAATTTCTTACGTTTTCTGGGGTTTAGCCCTTCTTTCCTGTAATTTGTTAGAATTTTTCCAGAATTATGAGAATTTTAAATAGCCAATGAAGATCTATAAAATAAGAAGACTAGTGTTTTATAGACCCTGGTGCTGGGAAATACTTTGAATTCTTGAATGAGCAGCAAAATGTACATTAACACCCATTTATATAATTTATAGTTTGACATTTGACATATCTGGTTCATTTATTTCTAAAGAAATTTCCTAACTGAACCCAAATTCAGTAAAATTTCAGATCAAGCACAAAGGGATCACAGGTCATGGCTTTGAGAAGTGCCTATGCTTTCTTGTGTCTACAGCCGCACAAACATTGTCTCACTCTGCTCATACATAGGCATACTGATTTGTCATAATTCCTTTCTAACATTAGATCAGTTGTTAATTTGCTGAATCCCCCTATTAATTGCTATATAAGTAGTCAATGTCATGATTGTATTGCTGGTATTATCTGGAGAACATCAGGGGAATGTTAATTTGTACTTAGACTGGTTTTCCATCATGCAGTTTTATGCCATTGTTGCAGGTTTGCCTAAAGCTCCTGAATTTGAAATGCATCTCAGCAGACTCTCAGTCTCCTACTGTTTATTGTTAACTTCAGGGAATCAGCCAATGGTTTGGAAAACAAACTTTAAAAATGTCATCTGCATAAGTCATGTGAAATTTGTGTGGAAAGTTGGGTAGAAACAGGCAGTGGAAGATCTCTCTCACATTACAATGTGAAATCTCTCTCACATTGTATCTACCCTCTCTAGGTATTCTTGGGCTAACATTAGGTCTAAAAATGTGGGCACCGGGAATTAACCACAGGAAAAGCAAGCTCTGCCTAAAATATCTGTTCAGGCATTCAAACAATTTTTCAGATGGATATAATTTTTTTGGTTGCTTGTTTGTTTGGTTATTATCTCAGTAAATTACACATGCTGGAAAATCAAGATAAAAAAACCTTACATTTCACACTCCAAGATATTTCAATCAGTGATACTTTTAAGATTACATTAAAAATTCTATCTCAGTTAGTCAAAGATTTATTTCCTGAAGAATTTTATGTGTTTGTCATCTTCTGACAGGAACAGCATCAGATTTTCTGCTGTCCCCACTGAACAGACTTGCTCTGATGTAAGTGAAAATTAATGATGAGGGAAAAAAATCATTATTTTTAACACTGAATTTTGCAGACTAGGTTTCAATTTCAGTTGATGGTATTTGCCATTTTTGACTATAATAGATTTTGTTACTTGTTTTATACAAATGGGAAGTGGTAAAGAAAGGGGGTAAGCTCCACTGAAGTCACAAGTCACCCAATGATCCAGTTCAGACAGCACTGGAAGGGAAAATAATTGTACTTAGAAGATGAGGTAGGTATGGGGGTGGAGGAGGAAAACCTCTTTTTTTTTAATGGGTCAAATTAGACAAAGTCCTTTGCCAGCTTCCATGAAGTGGGAAGTGTTTTAGGATATTATCATGTCAAACTATTTTCTTCTCAAAGGTAGAACATTTTCCAAGTGAAAATACAAAACAAAGCTATACTGTTAACCCTTTTTTCCCCCATAGAAATTCTCAAATTCTAAGCTAAGAATAGCCCTGTGAGAAATTGTGTGAAGTTTTTTATCTAGTTCAATTATTTTTTAGGGTAGGTATTCACCTGCATTCTTTTCCATGTAGCTGTAAGTTCTTGTAAAGTAGGGTGAAAGAAATATTTTATTTCTGTAACACAGTAGTCCTGTATTAAAGAATTCAATGGGGAAAATAGCATTGTTATGACTAAGTGATAAAGCAAGGAATAATGAAACATCTACAACTATTTCTTCCTTCCTCTTTTCTCACTCAAGTAAAAAGCAAGAAAATATGAGAAACAACTGCATTATTATTATTATTATTTATTATTAATAATAATAATAATCTCCCAAGGACACCAACGTGAAAGTAGGAAAGTTATTTTGTAATGAAAAAGAATGAAAACTTACAAGGGTAGTACTTATTATGGAAGAAATAAAAACATATAATCAGCATTTTCCAACCTTGGGTCGCTATAATGAGAAATTTAACCTCATTATCAGGTAAATCTACTGGTAAGACACAGAAGCATTATTAAGTGCATCCATCTGAGTGCATACTTTGACACATCCTAACTCAGTCAAAGGAAAACTTGGGAGCACAGTCTAGAAGAACAATAAATCAGGGTGCTACCATTCCTTCATACAGCACTGGTGAGGGGCAGGACTCTGAGGAGTGCTGCAGCACATGAATGCACTGCATGGGGGGACACAAATGAAGTTTGATGAAGTTTCCTGGGCTTTCCTTGCCCCAAGTGCTGGGCCAGTTTGCGAGGTTAGGATTCATGGGGGAAAAACAGAAGAAGAAAATTTGTGAAAACATTTATTTGGCATAGCAATGCCCTGACAGTTCAACAGGTGAAACAAACTCAAAATCAAGCAGAGTAATGCATTTTGATCAGTGTGGGCGATTGTGGATAAACCCTTTCAAACTAGAAGCAGCATAGATTGCCCCCATAATCACAATTTCATTTGAGAATTCTACAGATATCTTTTCACGTTCTTGATCCTGTTATAATGAAGGCTCAAGGTATATTCCTGACTAAGAGAAATATAAGAAAATATGCAAGGAGAGAGGTTTGGACTCTGCCTAGGGGAACTGAGAACCATGTAGTATGGGAATTGCAAGGAGAAGGTTTATCAAGAAAAGAGGTGTTCTAGGTATTTCTCACATTAGCACATTCTGTATGTTTTTGTGCAGCACAAACCATCACCATGGGCCCTGTTTCTGGAGTAGAAATGATGAATTTGATTCAAAGCCACTTTGTGAAATTCGTTAGCCAGTTTTATGCCTCAGGTCAAACTAGATAACAATTATGGTCTCAAAATTATGAGTTTATAGTCTCAATTATTATATTGTGGCCTCATTATACTCTCAAAATTATCCAAGCTTCTTAAGAGTTAGCACAAAGGTTAGAGAGGCTTGAAAAATACATGTTAATCACAAAGCCAGAAACTGTACTTTTAAGAAGATGATCTCCTCACTTCCCATGGGGAGGGAAATTGGGCTGCTGCAAAGAAATCTTGAAAGACTGCACAGAGTATCATTCACTGGGTGAACTGAATCTTTCAGTGATGGAAAGAGGTGAACAACAGGCCTGTGAAAGGTTCACATCTCTAAGAGCCCAGTTGGAATGGGGTGATAATTTGATAGGAAAATATCAAGTATGGTTGTAAATGTTTTCTCCTATATTCTTACTTTATATGTGTACATATAAGGTTATTTTACTTTAGTTTATTTAATTACCCTGAGCTCAAAATTCTAAGTTTTAACACAGAGAAAAATTTCACGAGAAGAAAGAGACAAACCCTAATCTGAGCTATCATGATTTATTTTCATTGCCATGGTGCTAGATCTATTAAAGAACCACCACCCATTATAATTGGGCAGACCTCAGTCATCCAAGATGGATCTGGCTTTCAAAACTTCTTAATATCGAAACAAATTCTATCAAAGGTGTGACAAAGCTGACAAAATGAATTATGAGGCTATTCCAAAATGAACAAAATTCTGAGAAATGTTAACCTTGACCTGTTCCAAAAGCCTCTTGAAGCATGCCATCCCTTCACACCTTGCCTGGAGGTAGTCTCTGTTCCTGACTGCAAAGTTTTCATCAAACGATCAGTGTCATGCAAACAGATAAAGAAATAAAAAAACCTCCATGTTATGTCTCTACCAAGAAAAGAGACTGAGTCTCTGGATAGCTTAGCAAGTGTTATTGTAAGCTTTTGATTGTTTCCCTGTCTGACATGATTGTCAATAACATATCCGAAAATACTGCAGCTTCTGGACTCTGGCTGGCATTGCTTTTGGCCCACTAAAACTTGAGGTGTTTTTATTCACTGCCCTGTCAGTGAGCCCTTGAGTGCAGAGAGATTTCCAATTTCTCCCTTGAAATGTATCATGATGTATAGAAGCTGACTGTAGGCATTCAGATTGAAAAAATATGAATGTGGAATCCCCCTTTTGTCAATCAACTAAACTTAGGAAAAATGGGTTTGTACAGAAACAGACCTGTGGTCCCCCATCTCTGAGGAGCTTCCTTCAGCACCAACACTGCTGTTCCCAGGCAAGGCTGCTGGTCCTCTTGGAGGAACTATGGCATGGTTGTACCTGAGGGGACAAGGGTTTTGCAAAATTTATTTAATCCTTTAACAAAATTCGATTCCCCCAGAAAACTTATTTTCTGTAAGTGAATTAGTCCACATGAGGCAGCTGGTGGCCATGGATGCTACATTTGTATCTTTCAGTTTGACAATACCAGAAAATTCTTCTCTGAAACTCACCATCCCAATTCAGAATGTTGGAATAGTCTCTGGAACATTTTTTGCCTGGTACAGATAACATATTTCCAAAAGGTTTCTGAGCAGGGTGCAGAAGTTATCATATGCAAGAGACCATGCACAATAGGATATCTGAATGTAATCACACTCATTTAGAGGTTAAGAAGGTTTCATACTATGAATAGTGATATTTCTGTGTTAAATGGCTTCCATTCCTGAGAAATGCTGTGGAAACATCTTATTAATATGGTTGTAGACTTAGCTAATGGCTGACATAGTTTTTTCTAATAGTCTTAAATAAGGAGTGCAATTGTAATACCTTTACTAAAGTTAGAAAGGTACAAGTTCTAAAAGTAGGAAATACTAGCAACAGAAGAATCTGTGTTGTTCCATTGCAGCCTCCTCCTATACAGCTATTGGACAGTCTTTTTTGGACAGGTTGATCACATAATTCTGTTTGCCCAGGAGATAACCCTTCCTGGTGCACAGATAAGAACTGGTGCTCATTTAAAGTTTATTCAGATAGTTCAAACTGTGAAGAACTGTATTTCCTTTAAAACTCATATCTGTATGTGCCCTCATTCCAATCTATTTTCTTGTCATCTTTATAAAGGTTCCGTTGTCATGACTGATGAGTTAAATAAAAATACCTCCAGATGCTCCAGAAACTCACCCAGAAGACCCATTGTGTGTAAATGCACTCTAAAAAGTAAAAATAAAAAAAACATTGAAGAAAGTTTATCACAGGGAGGTTATTGGGCCCTCTTAACAATGCATACTGACAGAGGAATATCTAAAAATATGTCAAATGTAGTTTGACCTTATTTAGTATGAGTCTAAGGACTTGTCTCTCAGCTACTATTAACTGAATTCACACAGGTGAGGGGTTTTTTAATCCTCTCTTTTAAGTCAAAGACAGATTTTTTACACCCAGCATGTATCATACACTTGGAAATTATGGGGTTTGGTCATCTAAGGAGGCTTTATATTTGTCATGATGG
This sequence comes from Phaethornis superciliosus, assembly GCA_023637945.1. Classification (NCBI taxonomy): domain Eukaryota; kingdom Metazoa; phylum Chordata; class Aves; order Apodiformes; family Trochilidae; genus Phaethornis; species Phaethornis superciliosus. Next base: position 67,243,514 of record JAJQWJ010000004.1, read on the forward strand.
ATTATTTGCATGAATACTTGCACAGATCATTTCTTGTGAGGCTTTACCTGCAGCATTCTGTCCAGTTCTGGAGCCCTCAACACAGGAATGACATGGAGCTGTTGGAGTGAGTCCAGAGGAAGGCTGTGAAGATGATCAAGGGGCATACTTGTTTCATACTGCTATGAAGACAGCCTGAGAGAATCAGGGTTGTTCAGGCCGGAGAAGAGTAAGTTCCAGGGAGACCTTAGAGCATCATCTGGTACCTGCAGAGGCACTGAGAAGCTGGAAAGGAATTTTTCATAAGGACATGGAGTGATAGGATGTGAGAGACCAGTTTTAAGTTGAAAGAGGTTAGATTTAGGTTAGATATTAGGAAGAAAATCCTTACTGTGAAGGTGGTGAGACACTGGTCCACATTGCCTAGAGAAGCTGTGGCTGCCTTCTCCCTGGAAGTGTTCAAGGCCAGGCTGGATGCTACTTGAAACAATCTGATTTAGAATTGTGGAATAATAGAGAGGTTTGGGTTGGGAGGGACCTTAAAGATCATCTAGTTCCAAACCCCGTGCCATGGGCAGAGACACCTCCCACTTGATGATGTTGACCAAGGCCCTATCCAACCTGGCTTTGAACCTGGGCCAGCATCTCACCACTCTCAAATTAAATAATTTTTTCTTACTGTCTGCCCTCTTTAAGTTTTAAAACATTTCCCCTTTCCTTGACACTGATTAACAGCTGGGGCAGTTGGAATTAGGGGATCTTTAAGGTCCTTTCCCACAAAAATCATTTTATAATTCCGTGATCTTTCTTCATTTCAGATGTTCTTCAGAAACCTCTCTGAATTGCTTTAAATTTTTCGTACATTCTAGATGATCTGAAACAGTATCTTGTTTTTCAGATGCAGCCTATTTCCTGTCCTTTTGCCTTTGCTATCTGTTCATATTATGTGAATTTCAGGAGGAAGCCACATTCAAAATATCTTACATTAATTTTTAGAGAACTGAATTTCAAACTCACTTTTCTGAATTAGAAATGGCTTGAATGCTATGGTTTTAAGAGTATAACTGATATTGTGACAGTACATGACAAAGATAGTTGAGAACATTTATTTATTGTTTATTTTGTTGATGTTGCATAATAGTAGGAGGCTACACATAGTAGACACAGATGCAAAGATGTATGTCATACTGCCACCTGATTCATCAAATGAAATAAGAGAATTTAATGACACAGAAAATGCAGAAATGTGTAGTTTATTTCATGGTTCAATCCCTCAAAATTGAAGATTAGGCTTTTTAAACTACCATAAAGGAGTCAGAAACTTTCAATTAGATGCACTAACTTCTTCAGTAATATTTGAATGAAATATAAGTCTCACTTAATAATGCTATAGAGGAAAGATTGTGACTGGTGTAATACAGGATAAGCATGAAATATAGGGAAGATAATGACAAGTGTAGTCATTAACTGAACACATTAAATAGCTAAGACAGTGTAGAGAATGGCAATAAGTAGTGTCTTACCTTTCTGCAGGGCTTTCCATCATGTGATCTCAGAATATCTTACAAAATAATAATAGTGATTCCCATCACTTCTGGAAGGCATTCTGCAATAAAAGCAATACCTGATTATCTCGTTCAGCATTTAGAGCTCTCATGACCTGAGACACTGAACAACCTATTCACTGAATATTCCTAATAATATCTTTATCTACCATGCTTGCTTGGTTCCTGTCAGGATACATATAGCTACTTTTCCACAACTTATTCTTGAGAAACATGGAAACTATAAGCTTATTTTTCAAGGAAGAAAATTCAAGTCCTCCTTTTAAAATATGCCGTGTAGAAAAAGCTGAAACAGCAACAAAAGTTAACTATAATAAAACTTGAAATGGAACAGGAAGGGGAATCACTGAGCAAAAATAAAGTAAGTTTGGCTGTAGTATGCAATTCTGAGCACCCAAAAAAGATGAATGTTTCTGCTGGGTTTTTTTACCTGTGATGCAAAATTCTGGTGTCTGGATCAATTTTTTTGTCTGTATGGGGAAATTATGTAGCTGCTTGGCTAAAAAAAATATGTGATCTACAAATCTTAAGTGAGCTCAAACTCAAAGTTTTATATGAAAACACAGGTACAGAGAAAGCTGCTCATTGGAAGGTTGCATTAAAATTGTACAGTGCAACACTTCAGCTTCCTAAGTGATATAGACAGTATCTACCCCAAAAGAATAGTTCAGACCATGTTTTATCCTGGAGGTATCTGAAACTGGTTGGCATCCCCTTGTTGGACTGCTGATTTTCCCCAGAACTGAAATGCGTATGGTCATATATATTCAGAAGCAACCCAGTGTAACCTGAGTGACATTTCATATGCGTAATTCTTTAATCTAGACATATTCAAAACGAAAAAATACAACAACTTTGAAGCCAAATTAAGCACCAGGTCTCAAGAATTTTTTTTTGCCCTAAAAAACCCAGATCCTAACATGATTAAGAATTAAAAAAAAAAAAAATATTCCTAATATTAAATGTTTGTGGTAGATATTTGTGTAAGGATCTTATTCCATCAAGAGGAGAAGATACAGTTTTCTGTTTAGTTAACCTTATTTTTTTTTCTATCTGGGTAGCATACCGTGTGCATTCCTACAGGATGACTAAATGACTAAGCACTTCCCATTAATGGTCTTACGTTCTTGTTATTTCTGTAAGAGTATGTATACAGTTACCCTTGCTAACACACAGCTTTGAAGAGATGAATATGACAGACAATGCAGCTTGTTCACAGTTAATGTGTACAACTTACCAAAACCAAATTAATTAATTCACAGTGCACATGGAAAATGAGGTCCAGTTTTTGTCTTTAATCAATGGTGTATTAATTAAGAAAATGGTAAACAAAGGTTACATCTAATATATCACTGGGCTTATGTAAGGAAGGGGCTACAGCATAGACTGGCTCACAGCTATTGCAATTCTTCATGACTGAGTCATTACCAAGATGTGGGCAAATGTGTTTCTTGGATTTCCAGTTCACAGTCATGTTTAAATGTGAAAGGGTAAAGGGTAGAAGGAGACTGCATTGACTTTGAGTATGAGCAGTGTTGGAATACATTCTGAATGCCTTAATATTAGAGAGTGCCTATGTTTTAAACACATATATAAAATCCCAGAGACCTTTAATATTACATTCTAGCACTAGAGCACTACCATTGAATTATCCTGACGGGAACTTTTTTATATTTTATACCTCCCAAAGAAGAAGATCGTCTTTCATATACTCCACACAATTCCCAATCAATCGTTAAATTTCCCAGGAAGAATACTTTTTTCTTTTGAATTTGCTACGTGACAAGGTAGCCAAGAGTCATTAACACAAGTTCTTCTAGTAAGGAGAAGGCTGATACAAATGTTCTGAGATCCACAACAGAAATAAGATGCTGAAGAAATCAATACTTAGTGTTTAATTCAAACCCTTCTAGTTAACCATGAAAAAATCAATTAGAATAAGATAGGACGGGAAGATTCCTCTCAAGGGTTTTTTCTCCCATAGAAACCACTTCAGGCATCAGAATTGTCTCTCACTTGTAACATTGGCTCTTTTGTCTCTCACTTGTAACATTGTTTTTCTTGGGATGAGTTTTCCTGAGGGTTTTTTGAGGTGGTTTGGTTTTTGTTTTTTTTTTTAAGGGTTGTTTGTTTATTTTGTGTCCTTGGGCAATTCAACTGATCTGTATCCCAGTTTCATCTTTGTTCATGTTCTGGAGAAAAGAGAATTCACTTTCCCACCTCCTCTCCCAAAACTAATAGTTGGTTCCTTTTCAGTTCATCCTCTCTCCTAGACAAAGAGTATGAAAAAGATATTAATAATATTGGTTAAACCCACAAGACTATCTGAAGTCAAAATGATGCCCACAGCACCTTTTAGGATCCTTTAAAAGCCAGGATTTTTCTAAAAGAATCAGAAATTTTTAGTTGTGATTAAATGATGACAAGCAGAATTTGGTAGGAGCAGCACCTTACTAAATGCAGGGGTGAAATTCCCTGCCAGCACTTGAAGCAACTACAGAATCTGTTGAATTTTAGCAGTTTCCAACATTGTCCTGCCAGCTTCTGCACTGTGAAGGAAGCACACTCTGATGACTGTGAGACTATTCAATCTCTGAGAAAGCTTTCTTGATTTTAGGCCAAAGCAAGAGATTCCCCTCATGGAATCTCATGGAAATGTAGCTTTTTCTCCTGCTTTGAAAACTTACTCCAAAAGTGGCTTTCATAAGTAATTTTTTTGGTTTCCTCTATTTTCCTAATTATATCATAAAACTAAATGTTTGAAGTGAGATAGAATAAATGTGTTTTGAAGCTTTTGCAGTATTTTTTCTGATATAGAGTTAAAAGTGAGAACTGACAGCCACCATATGCTGTTCTGCTCCCACTCCTGAGCTCCAGCCCAAGGGTTTGCCATGGCCTGAAGAAGATAAAATACCTTTCAATGGAAAAGAAATCACACAACTCTGCTCTGGAAAGGTGAAATGCCCAGACCTTGGTGTAATGATCAGGAAGAAAGAGATAAAAACTTATACTCTTTTCCTTAGCTGGACATAGAATGGATTGTATTGTAAGAAACCTTAAAGACCACCTAGTTCAAACCCCTCCACCATGGGCAGGGACATGTACCACTAGACCAGGCTGCTTCAAGCCCCATCCAACCTGGTCTTCAACTCTTCCAGGGCTGGGGCAGCCACAGCCTCCCTGGGTAACCTGAGCCAGTGTCTCAACACCCTCAAACTAAAGAATTTCTTCCTAATGCCTTAGCTAAATCTCTGTTCATTCAGCTTGAAACAGTTACCTCTTTTCCCATGATTCTGCCCTTGTGAAAAATCCCTCTCCAGCTTATTTTGTAAGTCCTTCAGGCAGTGGAACATGCTCTAAGGTCTCCCCAAAGACATGTCTTCCCCAGGCTTAACAACCCCAACTCTCTCAATCTGTCTCCACAACAGAAGTGCTCTGGCTCTCCGACCAGATCTGTGTCCCTCTGCTATGCTATTTGTTCCCTCCTCTTTCACATGTGTTTAAAGTGCATTGATTATTCCCAGCTCAGTGGCAGCACCCTTGGCAGTGGTCCAGTAAAGGCATTTTGCCAAAGGCAGCTGAAAACTCTCGTGTTCCTAGCTCTGTAGTGTCAGTGAAACTTCTAAATTTAATAAGCTCCATTCCTCCATTCCCACCTAAACTGGCTGCATTTGTGGCATCTACTCACTCCATGTCCTTCAAGACATTTGGTGAGAAGCACTTCTGAGGCTGTGGAAGCAACTGAGGCTTTTCAAGCTTGCTACTCCATCACTCTTTTCATTTGTGTACACCTTCTCTAAGGCAAAAGTAAGTAACCAATCTTCCACCATAAACAGTCTGGGAACTGTTCAGCATAGTTCAACATAGTCTTGAGATAAACATATTAGCTCTTGGCAACCTACAGTAGTAGTTTTGTTACAAAATATGCTACCATCACAATGGGAAAAAGAAATTTTGTTGGGAGGATGGGGGACCCACAGTGCAATGTGGACAAAAATGCAAGAAATATATGGGGGATGGTGTTAACAGTGTTGCTCTGGAAAAAAAAAAAAAAAAGCCACATTCAGAGAAATAAAACATTCTGTCAGTGTGATTGTGCTAAAGTAATACTTTGAAGAAACAAATGGACAAGGAAAAATCTATTTAAGGTGTAATGTCTTGAAAATCTCAAAACTCTGTGCAGCGTTACCCAGGTTCTCACCTCACTTTAGACAGCTATAGGACAGACATCTAAAATTTAGCTATTAACTTAAAATTCCATTATAGCAGATGTTGCAGTTCTGGTACCCCAGAACATGATTATTCTCATTTATCTTAAGCTTCTGGTTTAGATAAATCACTATCTGAAGGTGCCTATATCTCTGAGCCTAGCGTGTCCAGGCTGGAGTCTGGTTTCAAATTTGAAAATCTAGTAAAGGTGGGCAAGATTAATTTCAACCTTACTTCATACTTCAGTTGATTATATTTAGGCATCTGTTCACTTTTTTTAAATTTTTTTTTTGTTTTGTTCCCTTGATAAGGTAATATCCCCTCCAGAAAGCTAGAAAAATATGACAGGATCTACAGAAAACCTGTTGTCCACCGAAGCATTTTCTAAAGGCCAGGCAGGGTGACAGTCATCATCTCACTAGACATCTTTGTGTGGTAACTGAATTGGGCATCAGGTGTCACTGTGTTTGAAAGTTTATTCAGTGCGATCATTACACTTTCCAACACCACAGCAATCTAGTTTGTTGCCAGACAAAATGACATGTTCTTTGCAGCTGTTTTTAGCACATTTCCAAGCTTGCAAGATGGCAGGAGATTAAGGCTAGACTTTGAAGATCTGCTTTTACACTTAGATGAAAGTCCTTTGCCCTTAGCAATGTGGTAGAAAGAGGGAGGCAAATAAGCTGGTCAATTCTTCAGAGGTCAATGCTTTGCTCAGGTTGGATTTATGTAGAGGGATTTAGTAGTTCTGTTAGGTGGACTGGATAGTCCTCTTAAGGCCAAAAACTCATAGAACTGGTGATGTGGCATCTAAATTAAGCAGACAGAGTTTTCTCTTTCCATTTTTAGGGGCAAAGGATACAAAGCTTAGTATCAATTTCAGTATTAAACTCTCTGTTACGGTCGAGGTAACATTAACATTTATTTTCTGTTTTGGATATGTGAAACAAAGTCCAACTGTAGAAATGGTCGGGTGCAAGCAGATTTTATTTGACAATTGACACAGGCAAAAATATAGAGCCAGGCAAAAGAGGGGGAGAGGAAAAGAAGATATAAGAGAGAAGAAAAAAATATAAGAAAGTGGTAAGAAAGAATGAGAGAGAAAAGTGTAGAAATAAAGGGTAAGAAAGTAGGAAGAATGAGAGAGAGAGAAAGTCACCACCAGGGGTCCGGCTGTCCAGCGAGTTTCCTCAGGATGGAGCTGATTCTGGACAGGGCCCGATGCAGAAATGGCAGTGGGTCAAGAGACAACAAAACCATAGCATACGAACAGCAATAGATATACCCCTGAGTCCCTTTTGTTCTGAAGGGGCAGCTGTCAGTCAGCCAAGTTCTCTGGGAGACAGGCTGCCTGGAGGGGAGCAGAAGGGTGTAGTCCTCCACCCAGTCATCAGTTCTTATCTTCTTTCAGGTGCCATTCCTCCTCTGTTCCAGCCACTGTACCCAGGCACTGAATTGTGCCTCCAGGGGCATCCCAGAATTGAAGGTTGGCCCTCAGGAAAGGGGAGTAATCTCCACCCAGTCTTCCTTCTGGTGCCATCCTTACTCTGTTCCAGCCCCCTCAGCCAGGTACTTCACAAGTACAACCAAGGTGGCTCAGTTGTGCCTGGAGGGACCACCCAGCATTGCAGGCTGGAGCTCAGAGAAGAGGAGCAGTCTCCACCCAGGAGATCTTATCACATCCCGAGGTGTCACCCCTTGCTCAGCTCTGGCCAGCCAAGTTCTCCACCCTAGCCAGGGCTATTCGTTTTAAAATTGTTCCTTTGAGACAACTGCAAATCAGTGGTCAGAACCACACACTCTCAAAGAACAGAGATGACTTAATGGGTTATAGTCCTACTTCGGCTATAGATTCAGTTTCTTATTTAGATTCTCTGTTCTTGCACTTGCCTGTGACATGAATGTAGATAAAAAATCATTTAATATTTTCCAGGTTGGTTTTGAAACTTAATTACTAGATCTTTGTTAAATGTTTTGAGACAATTGTGAACAAAAACTGAAAATTCACTCTCTCCTATACAGCTGCTTATTAAGAGTTTTTATTTTATTATGGGTATTTTATCTTGTTTGGTTTTCAGAATATTGAATAATCTCCTATTAATGGCATTATAAACGAAAGGCTGACTATAAACATTCTTCTGTGACATTTACAAAGAAACTGTAATTCATGCTGTTTGAGAAAAAAAATTGTTCTTTCTTCATCAAAGATAAAAGCCACGTTCTGCCTCAAGGCTTGGTCTTTCTGTGATAGCAAGTCTGCTTTTGTCCCTCAAAGAAAGATCTTATTTTTCATACAGAGTCTCTCTTTCACTCCCTCTTTCTTCCTTCCCACTAATACCCTCCTCTCCTTCTCCTCCACACATGCACAGACACAGCTATGCAAAGACATGGTCTTAGGAAATAAAGCCATATTTCAAGTTTAAAATAAACTTGGAGAGAGGTCCTCTTTTGGGTTTGACACAATCCTTCCATCTGTCTCACTGAAGGACATAAAAGGTAGCAAGAAAATATGGAATTCCTGTTTTAGGACTTAGAGACCAGGTAGCTCATAGTGGAAAAAATGATAGGTTTGGCACTAAGTTAACTGTAGTTATGTCAGTGTGCTGTAGAAGAAGTAAAGTTTGCTTTCATCATCAGCAGGGATCAAGTTGAAAGATAGCTAAATAGAAATAGGTAGCTTTACAGGACAAAATGTCTGCTCTCTTGGCTGCTTAGTTATTTACAAGGGAAGCATATTAGTACACTCCAGGGATTCCTCACAGAGAACGCTGAATCCTGATGTGAGTCCTTTGCTTGTTAGTAATGCTGTTGAATCAAATACAGAGCTGACTTCCCTTGCCCTACTAGGATGAAATTGTTGGGTTGTGAGATGGATTGGAGTATTTACAGAAGACAGGTCGGTATCAACCTCTGCAGTGTGATATTTAGCTATATTAGAGAAAAAGAAATCTATTGTTTAATCACTCTATTGTGTGATGGATGGCAAGTGGCATGAAGGAGGTCTGGAGCTTCATGAACATAAGTACAGCTTTGTTATGTGAGGGAGTGTGCCTTGGAGTGCCCTGGACTTTTCCTGCACTGACAATTGTCTAGAGTAGCAAATTGACCATGTCAAGGAATGTTTCCACGAAATTCACTTGTCTCCATACTAAATTTGTACGACAGTCCCTAAGACATTGTTTACTTGCACCAACCTCCCAAACAATTTCTGGACGTAGAAGACCAGAGGTCTCCTACAGAGCCACCTCCAATTGACAGTCTGAATACTATCACCTGTCTGATTCTGAGAGAGCTCAATAATATAGATGCAGGTTCTTCTCAAAGCCAGCAAGTAGTCTGGGAACACATGGAATTTTTAACATAGGTACATGTTTACTGACCTATTTAGAACTTGCTCTTTTCTAGTCACTGCTCCTGAGAATCACTTTCATTTAAAAGAGGCCATGTGAGGAAGAGGGAGACCTCTGCCTTCCTGTAATTCTGTCCTTAATTGGTGCAGGTTGATCTGCCAGTGTGTTTAGGGAAGATTGCACCAGCTAAAGGGTCATTATTTCAAGTTCTAAATATTCGAGGTGGCAGATAGGTTGGATACCAAAAGGAGGAGAAGGCTTTTCCAAACCTGAGCCTTATTTCTAAATGCTGGTTAACATAGGCTGATGTGTTGGGTGACTGATGGCAAGAAGTGTCCAGTAACATTTGACCATCAGTAAGAGAAAATGGACTTGAGAGTGATGGTAGTGTTCCTGGAGAGACAGTTTGCTCAAAAACTATCTGTTCAACTTAAGCAAGACTGCCTGCTGTGAAAAAACGTTTAGTGCATAGTTTGAACTTAGGCATGATTAGGACAAATCTGTTGTTCATGCCTAGCTGCCCTATTTTTTTTTCCTTTTTAAAACTTGACTTGCAGCTCAGCATGAGCAGATAGATTCTTCCAGCTGAAGTTTCTGCAGCTGAATGATCATCCACTCTTCAACTCAGTTGTCTGCACCTATAACACTGCTTCTATCTAAGGCAGTGGAGGGACACAGGATGGCTTAATTTCTAATATCTGAAAACCTAAAGTACTTGGGTGAAGCAAAAACAACACATCAGTAATAAAACATAACTACATTCTTTTATTACCTCTCCCAGGAGGCTGCTGTAGGTAGCAGGCATGATAGCCCATAAGTAGATCTAGATTTAAAAAAAAAAATAAAAGAAAATGAGAAAGTAATTTCTTTTCCTCAAGGGCAGGAGACAAACTGATATACACTTAATTCCTCACTTTTGGAGGGCTATAAAGTCAAAGCTGGCAGCTAAAAAACCACAGGTTTTCTTTATTTAGCAATTTTAGAGTTCGTGGACCATAATAAAGTGGCGGTTTTGAGTCTTCTCTATGTTCTTTAGTATCAATAAAACATACCTCTAGTCTCCCATAAGGCTGACACTGGGAATTCCTTTGCTCTCTAGACAGTCCAGAATGTAACATGCTGTAACATCTTTGCAGTAATAAAATACACCTTTATCAATACTCTGTGTGTCAACAGAGGACATATATACCAGGCTGCCTTTTAAGCAGATGATGTTCAGTGTTTGCTGCACATAATAATCTGAGCTGGGGGCTGATACCAGCACAGATATACAGTACTCATAAACACTGGCTGGACCTCTGAGTTTCCTGACATTGCTCATATGATGCTAACAAGGGTGTGTTCTAATCAGTAATTAAATCTTCTTTGACTTTTGTAGATCCTAAATAATTTCAATAATTATAGTGTATCCTAGATGGAGTATTTATTTTACTTCTTTCTAAAATATATCTTACCTTTTTTTTTTTGTGCCTGGTTTGTCTGGGCCTGTCAGCAGGGATACAATCCCACTTAGTGTTTGCACATTTTTTTTATTCAAGGAACATCTTGGAAACTGAACATACATCACTGAGGTGAGTGAAGCTGAAACAGACCCAAGATAATACATTACTTAGAAGGATTTTTCCATGAGGCTGACTAAAGAGGACGCTGGCATAGTTTAAATAGCAGTCCTTGGAGCAACTAAGGGCTTTCAACAAGATGAATAGTGTGAGAGCTTCATTACAGCATTTTAGACTTCTATATAGGACACATAAAGCCTAACTTAGGCATGGCTTATGGTGGTCATCAAGACACCTTTCCATATGAATCATTATTAACAATGACATCAAAAATATTGTATAATGTTATGACCAAAATTGGAGGCTTCCAATATTATCATCTAAATATTTGCATTTTAATTGCATAGACAACAAGCAAATCAGATTTGGTATGCAATTGAATATACTGCCTATTAGTAACAATAATGTCTCAATTTCATGCTATTTACCATGGTAAATCACTGTCTCTTTTCAAGTCTCATTCATCCAGTTATTTCCTAAACCAAATGGCCTGTTAATATTATTTAAAAATTTATTTTTCCTGCTTATGTTATTTAGTTATTAATACTAATTTAAAAAATATTTGAGATTATGCATCTGAAGTTTTATCTACTTTAATATTTTAACAGTATTTTATATGCCTTCTAGCTGATCTAGAGTTGATCTATAAAGGATGAACATTATACAATGGCCAAGCAGTAAAAGCAAAAATGTGTAAAATATCTTTCCAGTCAGCCTCTTCCTGTAGAACCTCCTGAGTAATTCCTTTATCATTTTACTCATATACTCATATGTACTATTAGTAGAAATATGTAAATTAATATTTTAAAGGTTTGTCATTAATCTTATAAGGAAGACACTCCTATGAAGCAGTTTCTAACATGTCAGCTTCCTCATGTTCAACTCTCAAAAACTAAAAAACACAACAAGTTATGGAACACTAATAAAAATATCATTGTCCTTACAGTTAGTAGACAGCTGAAATAGATAATATAGTTGTTATCTTTGCAGAGTAGGGAATACAGTGTGTTCTGCAGAGAACACCATTAAGTAATCTTTCTGTTATATCCCTCTAAATGAATGTGTATTTTAATATAAAAAGCTCAAATAGAGAAATATCTTAATTATATTATATATATTAGTTATTAATAATATATTATTAATTATTTTTGACAATACCTGTAGTATTGAGGTTCAGAACAACCAATAAACTGAAAGTGCATATATTTTAAATATGGCAATGAGGTAATAAATAATTCATTAAGATCTTAATGAATTCAATACTTTAAATCTTAATATAGGACCATCAAGATATTTTCAGAAAGAGATCCTATAATTCTTGCAAGATATATGTTCATGATGCAACATTTACCAGGTGATGCTCCCAGCTCTGTGTTACCTGATCATATGAACCAGGTTACTGAAACAGACTTTTCTGGCTTGGAAATATATTAATCTATAAATATTCTTCAACAGTGAAGGTCAGCTGCTGCTCAGTGTATAGAGTTCAGTTGCAAATATTAGATAAAGGCCCTCCCCAAAAACTATGTCATGCTCTACTTATCTAATGTCATAGATTTCTATCCAGTAATGAAGTTTTCTCCCATAATAGTGAACTATAAAATTATTTCAAAAATTTCTAAAAAATAGAACGTCAGCCTTAAAAACTAGGATGGCAGATTTGTCCAAAGTTTTATCCTCTATAACTAATATTGTCTAAGAATATCAGAAGGAAAATTTTGCTGCCACCTTTTAAAGTCAAAGTCTCCAGTCTAAGAAATTGAAAAAAACAACCACCTCAACTCTTTCAAAAATTACTTGTACAAAAACAAAATGAAAGGGTCAATATGTTGTTGCCCTTAGTCACTGAGTAGTAGTCTAGTCTTTTCATATTTCCTAATGCATATCCAGACTATCTTTACTGTGTGCGCAACTCACTGCATGGGGTAAAGAGCACCATCACCTTTTCATATGGATTCATGCACATATTGATGCACAGGTGGCTTAACCTTGCTATGTCCAGTCACTACAGTGCAGTCCCCCTGTCCTTGAAACACTTTCATGTGTCCACAGTTAAGAAGAAACATTTCTGAGACGTTTCACGTTGCCCATTGGAGGAGTAATTGGGAATTTATTCTCAGAGCTCATGTTGCTTTACTTTGAGAAAAGTAATTCAAGCCATTCATCCTGTCAGTATTGAACAGAAAAAAAAGCACTGCTGTGTTGGGATTAAAAGCAGGGGTTGTATCTGCCTAGATACATATTTCAGTGGTTCACTTCAAGTGCCATAGAGTTTGCATCCAAACTGTATATACCATCATGCAGAACAAACAATTGTCCCCTCTCATGAAGGAGGACTGGAACTAGATGATCTTGAAGGTCCTTTCCAACCCAAGCCATTCTATGATTTTATGTCTAGCTAACCTTCTACTTCTTCTGTGATCCCTTTCTCTACAATTAATTGCTGGTTAGTCTTTTCCACTGTCTTTAAAAGAGGGTGAGATCAAATAAAGAAGAGAAAGAGAGAGAAGGATGAAAGAAAGCTCTAGATAAATTGGCTAAATCATGTAAGTCAACTCAAGGTACACTTTGGGTGTCATCTATTTCCATCTTAAAACAGAGAACCTGTGACATGGAAGATTGTTGTGCAAAATCATAATAATCCTGTAGCAGGATCAGGAAGAACCACAGAGGAATTCTCGCTTACCTGGAGAAGTTATTTACTCCAGTACAAAATCAAAAAAGACCAGATCAAGTTGCATTTTGCACAAATTGTACACTGGCACAAATAGCTATGTAGGAACAAGTAAAAACTCCCTGAAGTGTCATCAATTCACATGGGATTACTACACAGATATATGGAAGTGTCAGTGAAGTCATAATTACAGCTGTGGAAAGGAATACATTATAATTAGCAAAATCATGTGTGGCCTTCACAGTTCTGCCTCTGTTTCTGGAACTACACGTTCATAAGCAGCCACATAGCTCATTAACTACACACGCATGAGGAATTTGCATCCTTGATTTGCAAAAATTAGATTCCCTGATTTATGTCCACAATGCTTTTATACTTCTTTCTTAATATTTTCATCAAATTTCACAACTTTTACTCTGAACCTGGAATTTGATTGATCCCAGTGGTGAAGTAATACGTTATCCTGTTGCAGCAATATCTGACAGGCATTTATTATGGATTTTAAAAAAATAAGGAGTTTCACACAATAGCTCAAAAGTCTGTGAAATCCCTAGAGGTCATATCCAGAGAAGAACTCTGAACAGAAAAAGTACTTCTATTATTAAAAAATAATGATCTGTTTCAGAACAGAAAACACCACATATGGTCTGATCCAAACCTCACTAAATGGGATGGGAGTCAGATGATTATGAATTTATATTAAAAACATAAGGATAGCAGCCAATGGATTCAATTATTATGCTTAATCGGTTAGGGAATATCAGAAAGTGCTGTATAATATTGTACCAGGGATAGCTTTAAATAAATATTAAGAAAAATGTATTTAGATGAAAGCATAAGCAAAAGAGCATATCTAGTGAAGTGGAAGACAGTGATAAGTTATTCATGTGAGTTGCTAGGGGCTATTAGCTTGAGTGACTGGTTAGCCTTCAGTTTCAGATGGTTACATTTTGCTTAGTGGAAGTGTTAACATATTTATCAATTAATTATGACATTTCTTCCACTTCTTCTTCTACGATGTTGTATAGTTTTAATCTCTTTTATAACAACAAAAGAAGAAGTAAAGTAACTAGGGCATATAAATATATAAGTAATTGTTTTGTCATCGGTACAGAACCCAGACAAATTTAGATTACTGAAATTTAGCCTGAACACTCTTTGGGTTTGTTTTTGTTTGCTTGCTTGCTGTTCTCTGAGTTTCTAGATTCTTAAATGGTAGCTGTATTCCAGCTACAAGTGAAATTATTAGTAGATGAGTGCCACTTAGTCACTGTAGGTCTTGTAATAATAAGCTTTGAACTGTGAGTTAACTAGTATTTTGAATAAATGAGGAATTTTCATTTTGTTCACATTGGAACAGGTTCCCCAAGGAAGCTGTGGCTGCATCCTCCCTGGAAGTGTTCAAAGTTAGGTTGGATGGGGACTTGAGCAACCTGGTCTAGTGGGAGGTTTCCCTGCCCATGCAGGACTTAGGAACTGGGGGATCTTCAAGGTCCCTTCCAACCCTACCCATTCTATGAATCTATAATTCCTTCTTATCTTGCCTGAAATAAGTAAGGTGCCAAAAGCTTTTTAATACTGATCTGAGTCAAAGTGTCTTTTGAGTACAATTAGAACATAAGTAAACTAACATCATCTTTGCTAACTTGGTTCTTTGATGTAATAAACAAATCACCCCCCAAAAAAAAAAAAAGGCTAAGGGATATCTCTTTAGGCTAGCAAAAAAACCCCCATAATTACATAATTTTCATGGCTGAAAAAGACTTTTAAGGACACTTCATCAAACCATCAACACAGGAAAAAAAAAAAAAAAAAAAAATCACGATGCCCACTAGAGCATGTCTGAAAGTACATGTTTTTTTAATACCTCCAGTGCTGATGACTCCACCTCCTCCTTGGGCAACCTTTTCCAATGCCTGAATACTCTCTTAGTGAATTCTTCTTTAAAGTAATCTAAAACTCCCCTTTGTGTAACTTCAAGCCATTTCCTGTTATTGTTACTTACTTGAGAGAAGAGGCCAACACCCACTACACTCTCTATTCAGGTAGTTGTAGTTCTAATGACTAGGTCCTAAATGGTTAGGACTTTTTTTTTTTTTGTAAAATTGTTTCCTCCTGTACAAGTACATCCCTTAAAAATCAATAGCACTGCTCAATGACTGAGATGTAGTCCAGCCCAAAACCACACAAAGAGAGCAGCAGGTGACAGTTGTATGAAAGTTCACTAGATTCATCAGCAGACATAAAAATCTAAAAAAGATACCCAAACAGGTAAACAGGTGCTGGGGCAAAGGCTTCATCCAATAACTAATAGAAGAAGTCACACTGACAGGTTATTGAATTTTATTATTGCAAAAGGTCTTATTGTTTGCATGATGTTTTGAATGGTCAGAACCATGTGAAGAAAAATGCTTCTGTTGGTTTACTGAGCTGGCCACCACGCTGCCAAAACCTCTAATGTATTCAAGCTTACTTTTAAAGTAGGTGAGGAAAAGTCCTGCATATTGTGAAACAAAACACAACAGCTACATTTCAGTTTTAGTGATGTCTGACACCCAGCCCAGATTGGCACCCATTCTTCACAGCTGGAACACAGCTGGTCTAGAAGGAGATGCGGGGTGGGTTATACTTAGGCTGATGTAACACTACCTATCCCACTGGGATGCCAAGATGTGCTCAGTGATTGCTGTCAGGCACAATCTCATTCAAAACAATGCTAGACAAGTCTGAAAAATGAGACCATAGAGACTAAGCTAAACTCTAATGTTTAGCAAAAAGCTAAGGCCAGCTCAATAGTATTCTCACTGTACACATCACCAGTTCTCTAGGAGATAGAAGGTTTCATTAAGCTGTGGTTTGAACTGATTCATATAAGCTGTTGAAGCCAATTAGCACAATGTAAGTACAGTAAAAGTAGTAGTACTCTACCTGCAGAAATATGTGCTGACAGCTTGCTAAAGGGTCAGAGGAAGGAAGGAAAGCTAGGTTTAAATTTGGGTCAACTTCTTACCACCTTTTTCTGTGCTCCTGCAGGGTGCAGAGACGAGGTAAGCATTTGTCTGCTTTGATGTCAGTGATGCAGACACATACACAGAGGAACTGTTAAAGAAAGAAAGAAAAATTTAAAAATGTAATAATTTATTGGGATCTTTGCACAGGATAAAGCTCACCTGAGGAGTCCAGTCTCTCAGACAGGCTATTCAGCTACTCTGGTTGATGAAATGAGATTCCTCTGCAAGGGACCTTGCAATGGGATCTTCAGCTGTATTGGGGGTACACTTCTCAACCCCCTGCTTTTCACAATTCTTTCATCCAGCTGGTCCTCCGTCCTGTGTGGTGGTACTTACTCATGTATGTTACACGACTATATATAATCTTATGCTGTTTTTAAAATATCTCTTAACTATCTTAGCCATGTACAAACCACTGTCCTATGTGGCCATTCCTGAATCTGCAGAAAAAGTTGATGCTGCTTACTTAGAAATGTCTTAACTAAGAACACTTTGGACAATTCTTCATCATTAAAAAATCTCATCGGGCTGTTCATTCTTATTCACATGACTGTGAACCAGTGCCCAAAGATGATCATCTCCCCTATTTCTCATTTAATTAGTAAGTGTTGCACCATGCTGACATGTGTATGAACAGCTACAACTTCCAATGACAAAGAGACTCAAACATCCCAACAAAATGTGGTGGCTTCATCCCTCCATTAAGATGAACTAGTCTTTGCTCTATCTGCCCTTTTTCCTTCAATATTGACCACATGTTAACTGCTCTGCTCTGAACCTTTTTCATTCTGCTGCCCAACTCTTCATCCACCTACCTATGAACCTCCGGGAAGATACTCTTTGAATACAGCAAATTTATAAAATTATACATTGGTTCCGTAGAGTTTCACTTTCTGTCTTTTGTTAATCTATGCTAGTTAAGGAAATCCAGTCCCTTTAGTATCAGCAGACAATTAACCCTGGCTTCCTTAGAAAGTAGGGTTAGTATTCCCCTGAAGGACTAAAGAATAACTTAATTAGAAGCTCAGCCTAGGAAGTGGCTGCCTAATGAAAACAATGTTAATTCTTTTCTATGGTATTTCATACAAAGTCTCTCCCAAAATAGTTTACAGGGTTAAAATATATCTATATATCCCAGGGGAAAGAGAAGTTAATAGGTTTAAGTAATGATGAAAAGACATACTGAAATGAGGTTTAAAAATAGATGAGCAAGCTGATGTGAAAAGAAATAAGATATACATAAGGAATATTTTCACATGTCAAGGACCGCAGAAAAAGGATCTTATGAAATTAATCTTTTTCTTTTTACTATTAGAGCCCAAACTTAGGGAACTGTGAGCAAAATTTTTGCAAATATTTGCTCTAATAGCTAATCAATTAGTTTGGTTACATCTGTGTTCTTTAGCATGAATTTTCTTTAAATATGAATTCCCTCCACATTTATTTGTTTAGAAATGTTCTTTGAAAATGCTTTCAGCATCATAAAATATTTAAGACTTTTCTTGAAAGACACATACTCATTCCACTTAAATTTAGTATATCAGAATACTCATTCACCTTGTATTTCTTGTACTGGAACAGTAAGGAAAACCTGGAGGCTGATTAAGGTCTTAATCAGGCTAAATATCCCTTAAAGATGACAAAAATCTTACTATACAGGGCGACTGGAAGTTTACTATACAGGTACCTGAAATTAATTGAGTATGAGTAAATGTGGTCAAATATTTTTCCCAACAAATAAACCTGTATCCTGACACCTTAAAGGAAAGCTCCAAATACTTCTAGGAAAAGGGGATTAGTGAGTCATGGTGAAATTTTTTTAGTTCATCATTATCTTGTAACAGGCAGTTAAAATCAGGCCAGTAGTGGTCTGATTAATTAAAGCCATTAAAAATGCAGCCTAAAAAACTGTGTTTGACAGTAGCCAGGAACAGACATTTAGGAAAATGAGGCAAACTGTGTATCCTGGCAGCTTCTAGAAATCTGCTGTGCAGTGAGTTCCTGTCCTTTGGGTTTTACCTATTGATTTTTTATTTAATAGAACTTTTCTTTATTAATTTGCTTAATTGCAGTAAAAGTTATGCTGTCTCCCAAATAAAGAGAATATAAATGAAGTTTTCAGCTTGTCTTAATGTGCTAGTCAATATCTCCAATTTAAAAAAGCAAAAAATACAATGACAAAGAATTACAAAACAACTGCAACAAGGGAGGAGTATTTTGAAGGAAAATGTTTTCAGAAAATGAAAAGATGTAGATGATATGCTGCTGTGAAGTGTGCTATATCCTTCTCTTAGAATTATTGAATAGAATAAATGGGACTGGAAGAGACCTCTAGAGGTCATCTAATCCAAACCCTCCACAGTAAGGTCAGGTTTCTCAGAGCCTCATCAAGCCTAACCTTGAATACCTCTAGGAATAAGTCCTCAAATACCTCCCTGAGCAGCCTGTTCCATTTTTAAACCACCCCCATTTAAATATTTTTTTCCTAATATCCAATCTAAATCTACTTTTCTGTAATTTAAAACCATTGTCCCTCATCCTGTCACTCCAGGCCCTTTCATACAGTCCATCTCCAGCCTTCCTGTAGGCCCCCTCCAGGTACTGGAAGGTCACTACTAGGTCTCCCCTGAGCCTTCTCTTTTCCACCGTGAACAACCCCAGCTCCTTCAGCCTGTATTCAGAGCTTCAGAGCTGGATGCACTATTCCAGGTGAGGTCTCACCCGAGCAGAGTGGCAGAATCACCTCTCTTGATCTGCTGGTCACACTGGTTTTGATGCAGCCCAGGATTCCATTGTCCTTCTGGGCTTCATGCACCAGCACCCCCGGGTCCTTTTCTGCAGGGCTACTTTCTAAAACCTCATCCAGAAGCCTGTAAAGATAACAGGGGTTGCTCCAACCCAGGTGCAGGACCCTGCACTTGGTCTTGTTGAACCTCATGAGGTTCAGCTGGGACCACTTCTCCCATTTGTCCAGGTCCTTCTGGGTAACATCCAGTCCATCTGGCTTATCAACAGCACCATTCAGCTTGGTGTCATCTGAAAACCTGCTGGTGGTACACTCAATCTTGTTGTCTATATTGTTGATAAAAATAATATTAAACAGTACAAGTCCCAGTATGGAACCCTTGAGAGACACCACTTGTCACTGGTCTCCCATCTGGACTTCATTGACCACAGCCCTCTGGATGCAACCATCCAGCCAGTTCCTTATCCACTGAGCAGCCCCCCCATCAAATCTGTTTCTCAGCCAGCTTGGTGAGTCGGATGCTGTGGGGAACAGTGTCTAAGGCCTTGCACACAATTCCAGATAGCTGACATCCCCTGCTTTTCCCTTGTCAACTGATGTAGTCACTCCACTGTAGAAAGCCACTGTGTGGGTCAGCAGGGTTTGCCCCTGGTAAAGCCATGCTGTCTGTCTTCAATCACCTGCCTGTCCTCCATGTGCCTTAGCATGTCTTCTAGGAGGATCTGTTCCATGAACTTTCCAGGCACACAGGTGAGGCTGACAGGTTGGTAGTTCCTAGGATCCTCATTTCTCTTCTTTTTAAAAATGGATGTGCTGTTTCCTTTCTTCTAATTACTAGGTACTTCAAATATCACAGTGAGTGGCTTCACAAGTACGTCTGACAATTCCCTCAGGACTCTGGGACCCATCTTGTGAGGTCCCATGGACTTGTATATCTACAGGTTCCTTGGATGGCCACAAACCCTATCTTCAATTACAGTGTGGGGAACTTTGTTCTTGTTGGTCACCGTCTTGTAGGTCAGCGAGATGAGAACCATGAGGAGAGGGATTGCCAGTGAAGACTGAGGCAAAGAAGTTGAGAATCCCAGCCTTCTCTTTATCTGTTGTTACCAGTTAATTACTGTGGCTCATTTTGGGGGGGGCATGCTTTCTTTAACCTTCCTTTTCTGGTCAATGTACCTAGAGAAGCTCTTTTGGTTTTCCTCACATCTTTTGCCTAGTTCTGTTCTAGTGCGTTGGCCTTCCTCACCTCTTCCCTACACAACTGGGCAATATCCCTGTACATTTCCCAGGATACCTGTCCCCCCTTCCACTGCCTGTGTAGATCTGTCATGCCTTTTAGTTTGACCACCAGGTTTTGAATCAGCCATGACTGTTTCTTTCCTTCCTTGCCTGATTTTAGACACCTGGGGATTGAGACCTCTTGCACCCTCTTCTGTAGGGTCTGTGATCATGAAGCACTATACCAGTTACTTAGCAGATCTCACCTCCCTTTGCAAAGAATAGAAGAATATTAAGAATATATCATGAAGATATGATCTAATATCTCTTTCTGGATCACAGAAAAGAGTGAGAGCAACTGAGAAAATAAAAGAATTCCTAGAGCTCATTATATTTTTTTTTAATGTATTTTGGTTTGATTCAAATGTATTCTTTCATAGAAAAGATTTTTTTTTCCCTGAGGATGAAAAAAAAAAAACAAACCCAAACATTTCCAGGTGGTTTTATGTCTCACAGTACATACATTTTTGTAAAGATGCTTTTTCTGGAATTTAGCTGCCATATTTTACGACCTCAAAGCAAGCTTGCTCTGCAAGAGTTACAAATATCAGATCAACTGCTCTGTTATTTCTGCTTTAGTGTAGTCTATATTTTAATTTTCTTAGCTTCAGTATCTGCTAATGCATTAATTATGATATGTTACAGTTATAATTGGGCCTGTGCACAACAGATGAGATCAGACACTCATACAAGCATATTGGGAGTGCCCAAATGAGAAAAAATTGCTTCAAAGGAGAAAACCTGGCCAATAGTACAGCTAGAAAGTCAGAGAAAAAACTGGAATAAAATTGTGTCCACTAAACTAACATACACAGGAAACAACCTTTCTTACTCCTTGTTGTGATTTTATGGAATTTTTAACTGCAGGTGTTTGATCAAGATTTTTTAAAAAACATTTATTATTATTATTATTACTGTTGTTGTTGTTATAGACAATGTTGTTATTGTTTAATATAGACTGAGAGTCTAAGATATCATCACAGTCAAAGGAGATCTGTGATGTATAATTCCAGCTGTCACTAGAACTATGCTCAAAAATATGTCCCTAATTTAATGTGGAGTGAATCTCCCTCCCTACGTTCTACAGGATGCATTAACTTGGTATGCATTGTCTTCAATGTGAAATTAGAACCTAACTGGATCCAGATAATAATTAACGTGTCTTAATCTGCAGCTGAATCCCACTATCTGGTCTTGGTTTATTTGTCTAATTATCAAACCCTTTGATATGGCTCAGTTCACCTTTGTCTCCTGACCAGCTGGGGAGATGGAGAGACATAAGTCCTAATATCAAATCTGCAAGGCTGCTGTGGATATCTCAAACACCTTTGTGTATATCAGAAACCACTAGATGTTTAACCAGCTGTTCTGAGTCCTAAATGACCTTATATCACATGAGAAAGCATCCTGGAGACAGTAGTTAATACACTGTTCCATGGTAGGATGTCACAGGCTATAGGGCCAGAAGAGGTTTATGTCAGAAGACTTATTCATAGTGTCACTTTCTGAGGTCACCATGCTTCCCCCATCCCTCTGTCATTATGCAACACAATAGAAAAAGGGGTTGAGAAAGTCTGGGAGCAGGTGATAAAGAAAAACCAGTTTACTTGGAAGAATGTCCATGTAGATCTTCCAGAGACTGGAACAGGAGAGGACATATAATTTACATGGTGACTCCATTTTTATTATCTCTAGGGTGTCAAACCAGACTGTGTAGGTTAAGCAATACAACTTTCCATGCTTTGCAAAAACCCCTTCCTTTATATGCATTTTAATGATTACTATTCCTTTGCTTTCCTCCCCACCCCTTCCTAGGGATTGTTCTACCTAATAAATTTTATGTAGTCATAGCAATGTTTGCAATTTAAAAATTTTACAGTTTTGAGCCACAGCTGCAGTATCCTGGCAAACCAGACCAGCTTTGGGTAACAAGATTTATTTTCCCTATGTGCTGCCAAGTCAACCTGAAGACAATGTTAATAGAAAAGGTCACAGACAGATAAGCTGACATGTCTCTAATTCCTTAGGACAAATCCGTGGATGGCGAATTGAAATGCTACTCTGCAGCTCCTTGGGGGCAGAGGCATTAAAGTTAAATGTTACAGATGTGAAGGAATGGTAGCAAGCATGTTTGGTTTGCAAAAGAGCTTGTGGCTCTGGTGGTAGAAATGCAGCAGACACCAGCAGAATTTATTTTCTGGGCTAAAGGATATTTTAAGGACATGCCAAAGCCACCTCCACATAGAGCAGATATGTCTGCCAGAGTAAAATTGGTGGTGGGGTAAGAAGGGTAAAAGTAAAGCAGGTCACTCTAAAAGAAATATCCAATTTCCCTGTGTTATCATTTGCTCTTCACTGAAAGAGGATTACATAATATGGGATTTTATTCTGCTGCTCTCACGATAAAGAGAGAAAAAGTCTAAGGCTTCAGACTTTTTATCTGGAGGCAAGTTGCTTTTATAATGTTCCAAAATTCACTGGTTTGGATTAAAAACCTCCCTTTACTCTCAGTGGTGACACACTAGTGAATTGAAGCAGGACAGGGATGTATCCAGGACCAGAGCACTATAATCTCTGTTGTTAAATGGCTGAAAGAACCTTTGGTATAATCCATCCTAAACACTTTGTGGATACACTTGGCAAGTTGGACAAACCACTGACCATTCTCAGCAAAAATTTTAGATCTGTTTGGAGAGTAAAGGAGATGCTTCTATACCAGCTGCCCTCAGTAAGAGAACATCTTGGACTTCTTTAATTTACAAATATAGATACAGAAAGTGTATCTATTTCCTATGAAACCTCCCTCTTCAGCTTGCTCATCTGTAATGAAGAGTTTGCAGCTAAAGCCTGCAGAAACAGCTAAAGAAACAGCCTATGTTTGGTCTTTCTTTAAGCTGATGGGTAACAAAGGAGAAGGTAGGCTTTTGTTTTCATCCCATCAAGTACCTGTGGAGCTGAACAGAAATCTGCTACGTCCACCCCTTTGGTATTGTCTACTGCATCGTCTGGAATCTCAGTGGCTCTAGTGCAGTATAATCCTAGGGACTGTAAAAATTCAACATTAGCAAGAACAGCCATGTCTTTTTGTCCATCAATTGAGCAGGTTAAAGAAACGTGAGAAATTATTAGCAGAATGGCATGACTCATTCATGTGAATATGAAGGCTGTTCATGATAATTCAGGAATTGTGACTCAGGGGAAAGTAATAGGATAAATGTGTTCTCTTTTTTTTTTTTCTTTTTTTTTTTCCCCTCTGCTCTCAGTCTGAAATACTGTCACATTATAAGCAGAGGATAATGAAAAGGTTCTGCATTAATTCCTTCTGTTGTTTGCAGGCTAAAACATCCTAGCAAAGACCAAAGTCCCACTGTGCTCCATGCTGTATGAACACATTGTAAGGGACAGATATAGCTATGAAGGATTTACAGTTTTAGAATACCCATATGGAAAGAGAAATACATGCTAATATCTCATTTCCAGCATGAGCTTTCAGGGGGATAATCTATTATGTTATACTTGCAGATATTTGGGGAATTTATGCTCATTTCTATGAATACCAGCAGATATTTGAGAAACACTGATACAATAGCACCTCTAAACCATTATGAATTAAGCTTGGCATTTTGATTAATAAGAATATTCCTTGCTGTCAGCTTGTTCTCTCTCTCTCCCCGGTCACTGTGGTGGCTATTTACAATTTCCTTATGCACGGGACTTTCTAGGGGTGGGCAAGAGGTGTGTCACTTGGCTGTGAAATAGGGATGTTGCAGGCAGAATTGTTTTTCTTCATCCCAAGCCTGTTGTAACAGATTAACTGAGAAAAAAAGCCTAATTTATAGGAGGCAACTCATACCATATTCATCTCAGCTGGATGGCACAGCTTGTGCTGCTGCCATACTTACTCAATAGATTCAGAATTTAACAAGCATTAGATAAAAGAAAATAAACAAACAAAAATCCAAAATACAGATAATAAAATCACCTAAAGCAAATGATTTGCCTGAAATAAGTGAAGGAGCCATCTAGCTTTACATCTCTTGTTTTTCATGTTCTTTATTTATTATCATCTCGGGTATCTGTTTTCTGTTTTCCATGAATCGTGATAGCTGCGATCTAGCTAAAGGTTTCTTTAAAATCTGAAAATTACTCATGCTGTGGATAACATCTTTTATGACAAAAACTTTAAAGCCTCAGATGAGAAAATGAAAAAAAACCCACCACAATCTAACAGTCATTTCAAAAGACAGTTTGTAACTATCCACCTATGTTACATAGTATTTAGATGAAATTCTGTTTGGATATAGGCAAACCAAATAAACAAACAGGACTAGTATTTATTTGCAAAAGTTTATTAGACCAAAATCTCACCCCAAGCTTTCAGTTGCAAGGACAGGTTAAAGAAGGATGTAATATTAATTCTGTGAAACTGATAGAGCCTTTCATGATTACTTTTAACCTAAACCTAATATGTGGTAGCTGTTAAGCAGAGCAATCAGAATTAAAAAAACAATAATAATTAAAAATTAATAATAATAATAGTAACAAAACCCATTGGTTGTATGTGATTCTTTGATTTTCAAAAGTGATAGCTGCAAATTGTATTATACTTATCAGTCCATTACCTGTTTTGTTATAGGCCATTTGCCAGGATCTTTAATGTACACATGCTGTTAGGGCATCATGATGAGCTACATTTGATATAAGACACCTTTGTCTTCAAGAGACCCCTAGATGCATGCAATTAAAAACTGACTGCTGATGTTCAGTGTGTTTTCTTCATTGCTTCTCAGATTTTGTCTAGAACTTGCTGGAAAGATAAAAATCTGTTGCAGGCAACTACTGCCTTAATAAATAAATAAAAAAAAAGTAATGAAAATATGTGGTCATCAGCTGCAGCTATGACTCAGTTCCCATAGCTGCACCAGTGTTAGTAATTTCCTCTACTCATTTATTAATTACACTTGCCAGGTTTTATCAAGAAAGCATTTATTTTTAGTTTATATACAGAAAGAAGGGAAGAATCTCAGTGAAGCAAAAGAGGTTTTATTTGGAGCATGTCACTGCATATGTGTATGAAATAGGGTAGGGTTTGATCTTTGATGAAATCTTGCTATAGTTGCAGTTCCCATACTTTTAAGCTATCAAGAATGACAACTGTTAGTACTGCATAGCCTATCAGCACAGACAGCAAAACATAACTCTTTGGCAAAAACCCTCTTAATTAGGTGACTGACTGACCTATATTCATTCAACTTCATCTGCTTTGCAGCTGACTTGTGTGCTGTTTTGCTAATTTACAGCTAACGGCGCTTAATTCTACCTAGAAACTGTAGACCTGCACTCTGAGAAACAGCAGGCTTTCTCTGGCTTTTTCAGCCAGTTCTTGTAATCTGATGAACATCATTGTTTTTATGTGCCACAGTTTCTCACTGAATACAAATTGGTTGCTATTTTACATTGATCGACATCATAAAGAATTCCTGTGGGACTGATAATTTGCTCTGTGTTACTTAATATCTTTATTAATAAATATATATGTATATTTAAAAACACTGAGTGAATTTGTATCTGACAAAAAAGAATGAAAGTGGATGAACAGAAGAAAACAGAAAGGATACAGCATTTCAACATTCCTACAGATAATAAAGAAAAAAATTGTGTTCTAACAAGATAGAACTCATATCTGCACACTTAGAAAATTGTAAACTCTATTTAATGGTTGCAAGATCTTTCCTATTGACTCTAAGCATCACTTGTAATTGTGATGATTCGTTGTATCATGAAGAGCTTCAGAGTGTGATTTGGGGCTATTTCATTAGATTATAAAGTATTATGAAACAAACAAGGATATTCCATTCTGTCTGTGTTTGGTAGTGGTATTTGCTTGATTCCATTATAGCCAATATTCATTAGCACATTGGATATTCTTCTTTTAATAGACTATTTTATATCAGTGGAGACCTAAAGAAGGGTAATGTGCATGGAAGAATCTGAAAAGTCACATTTTTTTCTGAAAAGTCATCTGACTAATCATCTCAGATCAAGACTGTATGCTTCATCATCATGAAACACAAGCCTAGCACAATTCTCTTTCCATTGGACTTATTTATATCTGCTCATGGAAGTTATGTTTTGTAAGTTGTGGCTCTCAAAGCATCCCTGACCCACACTTTTCCCTTTCCCTTTCTGACTTCTGGTTGAAGAAGGTAATTCCTTCCCAGAGGAACTAGTGAAAGCCATACCTATCTCAAGGAAAAGGGAAAACTCAGGGTTTGGCTTGGTTTGTTTTTCTGTTTTCCTAGCATATTCACATACAATAAAAATAACAAATACACACAGAATGTGCACAAGAATGGACTTGCACAGGCATGAAATGGGACTGGGCTGTCTATTATGGAATTAATCCCCAGTCATCTTCAACTTCCAGAAAAAAATTCAGCAAAAGCAAAGACTAAAATGCAGTTTAGGTGAAGTAGCACAAACATCATCCTCTTCTTTGATAAACTACATATCCAGAATGTTTTGAAATTATCTGCTCACTGATTGTTATCAGAAGAAGTAAAATACAGTGTTTGCTGCTTTCCACCACTCCAGACATTTCTGATTTGACGGTGATATTTGAGCCCACAGAGTGGTTATTATAGGAGCTCTGGGAGATTCAGGCTTGCAAATCCTGCTTCTGCTGGAGTCCCTAATTTTATCCCTCAGCTGGGGAAACACTGCCCAAGTTCTTGAGGCTTTCTACAGCACTCCTAATGGGGGCACTGTAAAAAGTGGCAAACAAAATTCATTTGAACTTCAGGCTTCATATCTCCTTGTTTAACAGAAATGCAAAATAGGGTTGTGTTCTTAGTTTACTTCCCAAAGCATATATTAATTACTAAGGTCATAAATGCTGCCAACTGAAAATGCAGTTCGGCAAACTGCTGCTTTAAGAGTTTGAAGTGAGTCTCACAAGAAGCCACTGCAGAAACAGCAGGCTTGAAACCATAGAAAGCCTGAGGCATCAGTTTCTCTTTAATCCCATTCTTATGTGGTCATGAACCCTGGAAGTGACCTCCAGTGGCCTGGGACTGTCATCTAGAAACGTGAATGATACTCTGGTTTGTCCAGGCTTATTTTCTCAAGAATGATGGTGTGTCTAAAAGCTGGGAACATATAATGTCTCATTTGTTCTGCACGATTGTGCTGGCAACCATCTTTGACACCCACTCTGCCTCTGTAAACTGTACATATGTCAGCGGAGATATATAGGCACTGAATAAAGGTATACATTCATTTATATGTGTGCGTATATATGTATGTACATACAGAAAAAAGAGCCCTTACGTATGATTCATCCAATAGGCAGATCCCTCAAAATGATGAGTGCTTCTTATTATTACATACAGGCACTAATTTCAAACTAATGAGAGACAAGGGTATCAGAAAACATCTTGGCACAGCCACTGAACCACTGCTGGAAACCATCTCTGTGCTCTTTTAAGATTTTCTCATTGACATACTGCCCAGTTTTCGTTTGTGAGATTCAACATGAGATCACTGATTGGATGGGTTTGCTGGCTGATGATAAATAGCATGTGTGTTGAGTGTCTGAGCAACTCCTTTCAAGCGCACAGTGGAGACATTAAGGGTGTAGTTGAATATGAACAGATTTACCCAGGAACATCCTTAACACTAGGCAGTAATGTCCACTAATGGTTTGCAGGCAACATTTTATTATAAATGGCAAATTGTTATTACCTCCTTTGGTATTCAGTGTAATAACATTTATCATGTTGAGTTATTTTGGTGTTCATGGGGATGTCAGATGTAATTCTATAGGAATTACTTTTAGAATGAATGCCCCCTAAATTACAATGGAATTAATATGAAATCAGATATTACAGTAATATTATTACCAGAAGAGGTCATCATGACTGATGTGCTGTTCGAGAGACAATACCAAAAAGAATTACAGCCAGACCTAATTAATCCAGATCAGTTTGCAGACTCCATTTTTATGCAGATTACAACACATTTTCAAACTGACAAATCAGCCAAAAGTACTAGTAAGGAGGTGCAGACTGACAAGTTTGCCAAAGAAACCAAATTACTCTTTACATTAAATCAGTCAGTGGAAAATAATTATTTTAGCCTTTATTTGGATAATGAAGATTGTTTTGTGACTTTTATCTTCTGCTTTCATCTCTGAAATAAACAGAATTTTGTTAGTTTCTGCTACGAGCTCTGACTCAGGACACTTCTTCCAGTCCAATTACTAATTCCTCCCTAAATGAAATTATGAAAAATATAAAAATCTTCTGTTTTGTTCTGTAGAGAGACCAGGTGTCATGAGCCACCAGTCCACTGCCAGACAGCTGGGATTAACAGGTTGGACATAGACCTCCAATGATATTCACACTTCTAATTCCTATTTCACTTCCCAGAGAGCAGAGCAACTAACCATTTTACACTTATCTGTTTGTTTGGGCTCACCCCTTTGCTCCTGACATGTCAAAAGTGATTTTCTTTTATCAGGTGTCAATAACACAAAACCCTCTGACTGTGTCCAGCCCTGGATGAAAGAAATCTTCATCTCAGAATGGAACAAGTGGTGTACACTAATGGAAACACACAGTTACTGACAGCAACAATTGTCACCATGGTTATCTCAAAAAACTGGTTGTCAAGAAACTGGATTAGAACCATGGTAGCTGATACAAAAGTTAGAAATATATCTCTGCCTGTTGGTCTGAGCATTTTCGAATGTACAACAGATTAAGTCTTCTGAATTGGAATCTTTTAAATACTGAATCCCACTGATAGGGGATGGGACTTTTCTGAAAACACTTTAAAACTCTAGATGTCTGAAATTTCTTTTCATGGAGAGATATTAAGTAAAATTACAGGAGAAAATCCCATTTTTTCAGGCTCTGAAACTAAATATATCTTTATCAGAAAATAAGTATAAACAGTTGTTCTCTGAAGAGATATGTCTAAGTAAAACTTCTAAGAGGAGAAAAAAAGAAAAGTAAAAACAAGAAAAGGGATTTTACCACAGCTTTTCATGTAGACAAATTACTCCTTTGAGCAAGGATTTGTGGCATGGAAATGAGAGAAAATGCATATACTGCAAAATATACAGATGGTAGAAGACATTTTTAAGCTCCAATTACACCAGGTGTTTTATACTTTGATTGCCTTTATCTGACCAGCCACTGAATTAGGGGTTAATTACTGAGAATAAATGCGCATTTTTAGACAAAGTGCCCTATCATTGCTTTTTCAGCTGATCAGCACTGTAGGAGAGAAAAATTAAGTGGCTTAAGTTGGGAAAGACCACAGTATGCCCTGGGTTTTTTTGAGGATTCAGCTGTTAAGGTTTCAGGTCTTAAAATGAGACAAGTGAAGAAATGCAGGTTTTATTTCATGTGGCTAAAGCCCATTTCCAGGACAAACAACTGTATGGAGGGTTGGAATTCCCTAATTTTGGGGATATTTTTTTTCAAGAAGTTTTTTATCTCCATTTTTCCTTGTTAATTTCTCCATTCTGGGTTGACTTATGAAAGGAAAAAGCTACATTAGTAGATTTGAGATAAAACTCCTACAATCTTTACCGTTAAGTGAATAGCATTGCAATCTCTATCCTTGTTAGCATTGCTAAAATTCATGTCCCCTCTCTTTACAGAAATCTGAATTATAGTCCTGAACAACGTACAGATGTAGAGGGCTGACTTTCCCTTAAGATGATGACTTGTGTATTTACACGGCTGTAGGCACTGCTCTTTGCTGACCTCCTCATACTGTGATAACATGTAGAGACCCTTTGTAACAGAGAGAAGAAAGACATCCAGTCTTGCTGACCACATGCAGTGATGATGTCTTAGATCATCTTTTCTTCATCTCTCTCTCTCTTTTTCTCTCACTTTTTCTTTTTTTTTTTTTTTTCCTGGTTGTGAAGGGAGAAAACTTTAAACATTTGAAACTGTTGCTTTAAATATCCAGAAAAATAAAGCAATGCATCCCTTCATCTAAAAAGGATGACAATATCCTTTAGCAAGTTCAATGATGATACAAATCTGGGAGGGGTGGCTGCCAGTCCCAGGGGTTGTTCTCCCATCCAGTGTGACCTGGGCATGCTGGAGAACTAGGCAGAGAAGAATCTGATGAGGCTCAATAAGAGAAAGTGTAGGGTCCTGCACCTGGGGAGGAAGAGCCCCAAGCACCAATATAGTTAAGGGTGGACCTGCTGGAAAGCAGTGTGAATGAGAAGGATCTGGGGAATTCAGGAATGTTGCTTTTCAACATTTCCACCCCCCCCCAAATGTGTGCTACTGTCTGGAGTGGCCCTTGTCTAGCCCAACAGTTTTTAGTCAGTGGTCTTTAGTTGGTATCTTACAGAGGACACAGATCACTGCTGGCCTTATCTGATCAAGACCTGATCTTTTAAGTCACTGTGCTTATCAGGAGTCAACTGCCCAACACTGAACTTGCAAGAGTGTCATATGAGGCAAAGACAGCTCTGCTGAATGGAACCTCACAGCAACAAAGGTGGGTGGGGGATTGGAGCATTTCTCAAGAGGAAAGGCTGAGGGATCTGGGACTCTTTATCCTGGTGAAGAGAAGGCTGAGGGGAGATCTTGTTAATGTCTACAAGTATTGAAAGGGTGGGTGCAAGGAAGATGGGGCCAAACTCTTCTCAGTAGTTCCCAGTGACAGAATGGGAGGTGATGGTCACAAGGTGGAATGCAGAAAGTTTCATTTAAATGTAAGAAAAAACTTTTTTGCTTTGAGGGTGACAGACCACTGGCACAGACTGACCAGGGGGGCTGTGGAGTCCCCTTCTCTGGAGATATTCAAATCCCACCTGGATGCAGTCCTGTGAAATGTGCTCTGGGTGATCCTGTTTTAATGGGAGTTGGACTACATGATCTCTAAGAGGTCCTTTCCAAATTTGAAAATTGTGACATTCTGTGATAATGGGAAGTTAAGAATCTTGGTCATGCACGGGCATCTAAATTTAGGTATCTGAACTCTGTAAATTATTCTCACACCTTATTTTATGGTGAGTAAACATTACATTCCAAAAATTCTTCCACTTACTAGCTGCAGTAGCACCAGAGTCAGTGATTTGTGAGATCTTAGAGGTCAACATAAAGCTTCCTTTTCTTCACAGGAAGATTTTATAGGGGCTTTCACAAGTGTGTAAAATCTGTAAGGTCCTGTTAAAAGACATCTTGAATTGTTCATAATCTGATTTTCATTTTCATTAAACATAATCTATACCTTCTGTGGTAAAAAGAAAATTTTTACTGTGTCACTATAAGATGTCCACAAAAGATCTTTAATGTAAGTGAGAATATGGTCCTTGAATTATACATAGAATTATGGAACTACAGAATGTAATAAAATATTAAAATGCTATTGTATTGTTGCTTGTTTATTTAAAAATGTTGTCATTCCCTGTATGTAATACTTTTCACATTCGCTATCTTATTACTATACTCAGAAATATTCTCTCAGTTTTATGTATATCTTAAGGTATATTTTGTTAATAATATAAAAATAGTTTTAATAAAGAAGAACTATATTAATTTTGTAAGTGTATGTGAAGAGTGTTCTAACAGGCATAAAATGATCTATTAAGTATGGAAAGGTTTAATTTGCCAGTAAATTCTAGAGATTATACATGGGATGAGTTTTGTTTGCTTTTATTAGGAAATTCCATTATATTTGTACAGAAATCTGTTAGCTTTGTTGTCACTAAAGTATGCAGCAATTTTCAGGAGTGGTTTGTAGATTATGTTCAAATATATAAAGGATTATACCAGAAGAAAATGAGTCATAATTGGGATGAAAACTATATTCCTCAATTCAGTAATTTTGTAGTTTGAAATTAAGTTCTTATTTCAAATCCAGAAAATGAAACCTGGTTGTATATTCCTTCCTACAAAAATAAAGAAACGAACAGAAGCAATACTACCACTCCACAAGACCAGATAAGGCTACAGATGCCTTACTTTTGATCCATTTATCTTTCCGCTCTTTGATCACCACTCTGGATCATAGCAGGGATTGGGAGCTTATTTGCAGATACTTAGTTTGTAGGAATAGCAAAAGGGAAAGCATTATTCTGTGCCCTCTGACTTATGCAAAGTCCTGTCTCATAGCAGAGGGAATGCATGCCCCAAAGTTTGTCAACAAAATGAAAAGAGAGAGATAAAAATTCCTATAGGTCATACTTAGTATTTATCAGCAAAGCAGATATTCATTCTTATTCACAACAAATCCTCTGTATAGAAGAGAAAAAAAATAGAATCCTCTGAACTTCTCTGTCAGTTCAAAAGGATCCATAATACATGTAGCAAACACAAACTGGATTAGCATTTCCCAGTTAACTGTTTACTGACCAGGTCCATGAGAACTATAAGAAAATGTTTTTTTCTACAAATAAAATTCCCAAATATATATGTATATATATATATATATATGCTCCATATTACAGAGATCTATTTCTCCTTCCTTCTAGAGATGTGACAGGGTATGCAAACCACTGTGCATGGAGGAAATTAGTGTGACCAACAGTTTGGGTTTTTGGGTTTTGGGTTTTTTTTTCCTTTCTTTTGGAAAGCCAGGATGTTCCCTATATTCTGGGGCTGTTTGGGAACAGGTAAGCATCATATCAGTCTTGCACATGATCAGATGGAGATCATTGCAAGAACATAAGTATCTCCAGGTACATGCAAGCTGGTCACAGGCTTTTTTATCTTTTATTCACTTTTGGTCTGTGCTGAAGTTTGCAATCCATCTCTAGGTCATGCCAGGAGTTTGAATTGTGTTTAATAAACCAGAAAGAAGATTTTCAACATATTTTAATGTGTTCTGTGCTTCCCCTAGTGGAGTTGGGCTGTACTTTTGCCACTCAGCTGTCAAATCTTGCACCGTGATATCAGTGCTTAGCTCTGAAGATGACCTAGATGGTTTTTGGCTTTTTTTGTTTGGTTGGTTTTTCTCTGGGGGGGGAGGGGTGTTTGGTGTTGATTTTGGTATTTTGTTGGGGGTTGTTTTTCGTTGAGTTTGTTGGGGGTTTTGTTTGTTTGTTTTTATATAAGAAGATTACCTGCCTACCTCATCTTCTTATTATTACATTTCCACAGAATGATATTTTTTAAGAAAAGATTGTGATATTGCTTTTGATTTTTAATATAGTTAAAAGTCTCTCAAGTACTTGGATATTTTCGTTTTGAGCCAAGTTAGGTAAATTGAAACTAAAACGCTTCAGATTTTTTCATTAAAAGTATTATTTGGGGGGCTTTTTTCTTGCGCTCAATCCAACTCTAATTACCAGACTGCTGTCACATGCAACATGGAGAGCAGAACTGCACGGCCTCTGTGGGTTACTTAAAATAAGTTTGAAATAAAACTGTGACAATAAACAGACGCTGTTGCACATAAAAAGCTTAGAGCAAAACCAATGACTTTCTATGCCATTTCACCAGATAATAGGTCTGAGTCAAAAAGCCTGCATGAAATTGGCTTCACTCCTGCTTATCCGGTACCAGTTATTTGAATAAAAAGACCAGTTTTACCAGTTAAGCATCTCTCCGTCATGCTGGCGTAGGGAAGGAAGCCCAGCTTTCACTAGCTGCCACAAAACTGGTTTTAGAAATTAAACAAAATTTCCCTGAACATGTTAATTCTGCCTCTGACACCTATTTGATCCCTTTCCCTGTTTAATTATAGAAAAGAAACCAGCTCTCTCTTCTTGTGATCTCCCATGTTGGATGCATGCACACCAGGTGGTGAGCAAGGAAAACCATTGGGGTACAGGGAGAGAATTTTAGAACAGCAGTATGGGTGTAAATAAATAAGTATACATTTACTAGGGGGCTTAAGGCGGGTTGTGTGTCTAATCAGAATTTCTTTTTAGCAGGGAAGTCCATGATTTTAAAAAAATGGAGTCCACAGGTCTATTCTGTTCTATAGACTTTTAAAGCAAATTCTAGGGGATACATGCATTTCCCCAACTGATGAAGAGCAAAGTTCCTGCCTTGGTATGGAATGGAACTTCAGTTTATGTGGATGTGAATGCATGCACATGTGTATCTGTATCATTGGCAAATACTGTGTGTACTGAGGAAAGGGTAGGTGCTTTGCATGCCTGGATGCTAGTGAATAAATACATGTAATAATTTTATGATTTTTATGGGGAACTGTGGTGAGAAAGATGCAGGTCTATTTTGGTGTTCAAAGACTACCATCACTTATTTGCAGGGCATAGAGAGGGAAGGCAAATATTCTGTGACTGAAACATCCCTCACTATGTTTCTAACATGGCTTTGATGGCTTTGAAGGATGTGCTTAAAGAACCTGTTGTTCAGCCTGGGTAAGGCTGGAAGGTAAAGGTAAACCTCTTCTAGTGGAACTGAAAAACACCAAGAAAAAATGAGGTTACCAAAAGAACTGCATGATTTTGAATAAATTTCTGCTCAGAAGTCAAAGGGCAGATACTTTCAAACCCAGATACACAAATTTGAATATTGATTCTGCTTTAATAAGAACAGCAGCTGATTAAATTAATTTAAATTCTTGCATTTTTTTGGCTTTGCTATTACTGAAACAGGGAAGTGCTGATGAGAGAGGTCTGCCATATGATATTTATGTCTCTACTAAAGATTTTGCGGGAACTTTTCTGGAGGTGTCCAGCTGACTTTGCATATCTGAATGTCTAGAGATGACCTATGAAGAGCCATGAATATTTTTTGCCCAAAATCCAGTGAGATCAAGATTCTAAACATATTGAGTGTTTACCCATTATGAGCTGAAGTTGCCCTGAAGGCAGATTTCAAGCTAGTATGTAGAACAGAAGGTGAGATTAAAAGCCAAAACCAACCTGCTTTAAAATTCTAATGAATGTAGAAACACTAATGTGCCTCCATAGTTTCTGTTGCCTTAAACAACTTTCCTGAAACAGTCCTTCCAATAAGGAAAAACAATGAAGTGAATTCACAGGTAAAACAGCTTGTTTTTTTCCAGGTCTTCAAAGTGCATGAAATTCTTTCTATAGTTTATTGCACTGAGTAAAAGTATTCAGAAACTTTGTTCTCCTTATGGAAAATACTGAGTTTTATTAGAGAAAGGAAAGGTATAATCACTGAAAAAGAAAATTTTTTGCTTTTGTAATATAGTCATGGTGCTATGGGTATTTGGTATCATGATTTTCTTCTCTTCCACCACTAAGACGTGACACAAATATTTTTGTTCTTCAAAAGAAGGAAATGTTGCATTTCACAAACCCCTTCACAATACTATATTGTTGGGATGGAGGACATACCAAATGTAGTATAGTCAATTCACAAAACTCCTGAGATATAACTGCATGTAACCCTTGAGTATCATTTGTGAATGAAGAAGTATCCTCCATCTTGTCATAATACAAATTGATTTGAATATCTCCAGGTCTTTTCCTTGTCTACTTTTCTATTATTTTATTTCTCTGGAGTTTTTCAGGAAAACCCAAACATATTAACCTTAAAAAAACACATCTATACAATTTTGAAAAAATTAAAAGAGAAAATAACAGGACTAGACATTTTATATAAGAAAACAAAAACAAAAACAAAAAGCAAACCCAAGAAAATTTATTTTCCAATGATTAATTTTTCATTAAGTGGTGAACTTGTAGGTTTAGGATTAATCCCAGTACTAATGCCAGAAGACCTTGGTAGAAGCTCTAGACCAGATGATACAAGCAAACTGAAAATGGAAATTAAAATCTATCTGTTGGTAACAAAAAGATTAGATAGAAATTTTCTGACACCATAGTCCAGTGCTGGAGAATTCACAATAAGCCTTTGTGAAAGTGTCTTGCAGATTGCTTTAGCTCTGTTCTTATATTTTATATGGTTTCCTGCCAGTTTCTTAAATAATATACCAGTGAGAACTTATCAAATGTGAAACTTCATGTATATATACGTATAATTGCACATGGACATAGATATTTTATAGACTTATTTATAGATACGATAGAATTTTATAAGTGTGTGTGTGTGTATATATAGTTATGCATATGTAAAGTCCTATGTGATTTACTTTGAGAAACTAGAGGCATTCCAGAGGTCAGAAGTTAGAAAATGGTTGCCTCATGTTTTTTTCCAATGTGTCTCTTTTGCTTTATGGGTAATAGTCCTTATCCTTTTCTTCCACATTACTGTTATTTTTCCTGTTTCCCAAGACACATTTAGTTAAATGGCTATCAACAGTAGACAATTAACGTAAGGGGACAAGGGAATGAGTCAAAACATAAATCAAACAATAATGCTGTCTTCAGCAGAGAAAAGAGTATCGACCAGCATGACAGCTTCTGCAAACTAATTATCAAAGCAACATTCCAATGTAATTGTGAAACAAGTGATATCTTTTTTTTCCTTTTTGTTATTTTAGCTAATGGCCATATGTTAAAAGAACATGGAAAGAACAAAAATAATAATAGTAATAATCATGAGCATGAAAGCAATGCAAACAATAACTCTGTTTCACTGTCATTGACTCTTCTTTATAGCTTCCATCTTCCATTAACAAGTGGTGCAAGAAGCTGCAATTTCTTCCATAGCCTTTTAATTCCTCTACATTTTCCTTCTACCCACATTCTTATTTTATTTATTTTATTTTATTTTATTTTATTTTATTTTATTTTATTTTATTTTAATTTATTTTTACATAGCTTCTGAAAGAATGATGGTTTATGCAATCACATTTCTGTTTGTCTACTCTTTCTTCAGGTAATAAATTATTTTTAACAAGCCACCTAAATAGAAACAAATATACCAAAATAGGAAGAAGAGCACAGGAGGGGTTAAAGTATGTACATCTAAACATCTTTCAAGTGAAGAAATAGCCTGGGGAGACAAGAAGGGCATGACAGTGCTCTCCCATACAGGAAAAAAAGTAAGTTCAGATTCTGGTAGATGGCAGAAAAAATTCAGACAGTATAATAAGGTCTCTCTTCATTAGTACCTCCTTACTAGTTTTTCCTAGTGGTAATAATACCTCTTTGGTCCAGAGATAAGTGGATCAATGCCTGCCTCTCCTTATTAGTCTGCTACATAAAGAGAACTAAATGGCATGTAATATATGGCTGTGGATGAGGGTATCCAGCACAGATAAGGTTGTTCCCAAGCAAGGTTTATTTCAGAAAGTGAACTGGAGAATTTTGAGACACAGTACCTGGATCTAATACATAGCAGACCTCATCACATCTGAAACACACAGCACCAAAGCTGTGAGGAGAGCAGATATCATGGCTGTCCTTGGCATACATTAGAACACTCATTCCTGATGTACATGTTGCATATTAACAACTTTGCAAAGCCCTGAATACATTTATTTCCTGTTTGAAGACATAAATAAAACAATTATTCTTTCTCATGGGCCTTAAACTTGTATCAATACAGGAACTTAAAACTTTAAAATCTAAAAATGTTTAAATATATATATTTCAGTGCATGGTTCTTAAAGACTGATGGGCATGGTGACTGAATTTGAAATACAGTTTTTAGTTCAGGGAAGACTTAAACCTACTCTGCTGACATCAGAGGGACCATGAACCACATGTAAAAGAAATAGAAGTACATGTGCAGTTTGGCTGAGTACTGAATTTTAGTTTACAGAAGGGATTTTCATGGGATCTATAATATTGAATGAGGTTATTTACAAAAAATACCAAAGATGTATCATATTTAATGGCACTGGAGGATCTTGAAATTCAGAACGACCTAAACCTGAGAGTATTTTTCACGTGGGTAGCTATTACTCTGAATACCATCAAATGTGAATACTTGTCTTCAGAGAGAATTTTTCCACCTTCTGAGCAAAATACATGATAATTAGAATTGGTTCTGGTACATATATCTACTGTAGCAAGAATTCTGATAGCTTAAATTAGACTTCAGTCCTCATGTGAGTGTATACTAGAAGTTTCATCTCCATGCTATCCCTGAATCTGTCACAGACTTTTTCTTTCTGATAAAATTAAATGTTGCAAGTGGTAATTATCATGGAGATGACAAAGACTGTCTATATTTGTTCTGAAAATTTGGGAAGCTTTATATTGTCAAGCTATAGGTCATGCATAAACTGACAAAAGACATCGTCCAAAGCTGTAAGGAACAATATCATGTAAGGATATGACTGAAGACATGTAGATTCAGAATACAAGTTTTTGAAGCTCCTATATTTTAATTATTTGTTTTTATGAGCAACAATGTTTTTTATGACAAATATTTGCACAAAAACTCATCAGCTAATGTAAGCTGGCATAACTCCACCAACATCAAAAAAATTTAATTTAAACAAGTTAAAAATGTTTTCCTGAAATTAAATAAATTCCGCTATTTTGTAGCTCAAAGAAAATAACTTAATCTCCTTTTAAATATATTTATGATTTTTTTTTTTTTTTTTTTTTTACAATGATATGGATTGGAAAGGACCTTAAAGATCATCAATATCCAAACCCCTGCATAGGTAGGGACACCCCCCACTTGACCAGGTTGCACATTTCATCCAATCTGGCCTTGAAAACTTTCAAAGATAGGGAAGCAACCCGTTAGTGAAGGTTTTTTTTCCTAATATCTATAATTTTATTTAATTTAGTGCAATGAATTTTTAAGGCAAATGATCTCAGCTATGAGGTAAAGAGGGGTTTGTATCCATTTGCATCAATTCACTGGATTAATAATTCTCACAGTGTCCACCCAATAAATGTTTCTCTCATCTGAGCTGCTCATAAGCCATGGAAAACATAACCCAATATACTTTATGCAAAAACAAAACTATGTCATCATCCCTCTTCTGCACACTGTGATACCATTTGCTATCATGCATTTTTAAGTACTCTAATTTTTTCTTGCTTTGTATTTTCACAGAAATTGAATTTCTGCCCTAAGAGGCACATGGCCCTCAGTGAAATAAAATGCTGTCCCTCACTGATCCACTGAACAGATGCAAAAGAGACAGAAAAAAAAAAAAAAAAAAAAAAAGAAAAGAAAAGAAAAGAAAAGAAAAGAAAAGAAAAGAAAAGAAAAGAAAAGAAAAGAAAAGAAAAGAAAAGAAAAGAAAAGAAAAGAAAAGAAAAGAAAAATTTATATCATTTTTGTGCTGCTCTGAGCAGACACCCACAGTGTACCCTGTGTGGGGCTAAGCTTAAGTTCTGATCCATAAAGTTTCAACAGGATCATTATTTTCTCCTAGGCAGACCTCCATGCATTCCCATTTCTCCATCCCATCAAGGGTATCTCTCCCTCTTTGATCTCTTTGTTTGAGCTTCCTAGAGAGCCTGTGCTAATGCCCAGAAGCACTCAAGGCATGTGAAATATCCACCCATGCTTCTGTAGTCCCAGTGAGAGCATAGTCCTGCATCTAGACATGAATCTCTTGCTTCCTCTTGCTTGTTCACAATGCAGCATACAGTACTGTACAGGTCCTGCAGAGATGGATCAAGTCATGCTGACTGCCCAGAAAAGGCATGAGTATCTTTCCCTGCAATGTTATCTTGCAGGCACTTCTTCATATGCATAAGTTTGCCATGGATCCCTTTCAGACCTGGTTCATTTTTGTCACCTCATATACTCATCACCCTGAGGCTACCCAGAGAGGCAGACTCACCATACCTACAGGTATTAAAAAAATATGTAGATGTGGCACTGCAGGGCATTCTGTAGTTGGTTATTTTTCTAGGCTGGTGGCTGGACTCAGTGATCTTAGAGATCTTTTCCAACGGTGACAATTCTGTGATTCTGTGATTTGCTTGACAACTTTGTCCACCAATTCCTCATTTGACTGTGGTCATCACCTCACCCCCCTGTTTTATCTAATTTAAAATTGCCCTTACTAGTCCATCCAGTCTTCTGACAAAGATGTTTTTGCCCCACTTATCTGACTCTTCATAATGCTCCTCAGTCCTCAAAGAAGGTTCCATAGTCACAAAAAGTAGTTCCTGTTGCCAACACCAGTCAGACAAACAGCTATATGAAGGAACAGCCCCCGGCTGCTGTGCAGTCAGAATCATTTATTGTGTGGTTTGTTAAACGTATATAGTATCTTGATATCTATTGACTGATCTACAATTTACACCTCAAAGTTCTCTTTCTACTAACATAAAACCTTATCTATCCTTTCCCACAGGAAGCACCTGGTACCAGGACATAACAGCATTCAGATGGCAAATTCCTTAAGTTATTTACAGCTTTTTGTTCTTCTTCAGGGTTAGTGAGTGCCAGGGAATTCTCAACACTCCTCTATCCCATCCAGGCCTGCTCCTCTGCTGTTCTCCTACAGCCACTGATGCTCAGGATGCTCCTACTTCTGCTTCCCCACCAGTAACAGAGGGAAGGAGAAAGCAACTTGGAATCCCAAGACTTTGATCATTTCCACCAGAATCCTCTCTTGGATTCAGCCTCAGGCTAAAGAAATGTAACCTACACAGGCAGTGCTTCACCCTAGACTTAAACTCTGCTATGCAATTACAGTATGGCTTCCAAAAAGGCTGAATAAATTTCCAGTGGGAACTGAACTCCCTTAGAATTGCTTTTAAAAACCCAACCATATTTATTATCTTGCAGGTTAAATGTCAGAAATTTTATGTGCCTTGCTTGTGAAAGTCAAGACATTTTAAGCTAAAACATAGCTTTCGATATCTACCTCTAAATAACACATTTGCAAGTCTTCACATAAAGCAGCTGCTCCAGAGGAAACATAATGAAAATAAATATTCCCTAGTTCTCTAGTTTCCTCTGGAAAATTTGCACATGAAACCTATCAACTTTCACGACTTATAATTTTGGAGATATTTTGGGGATGTTCCCCTGAAACAGTGAAAGTTAATGAATTTTGAATGGAGGATACGTAGAAGTATATTGATTGGTTTTTATTGGGAGAAAACATATATGCAACATTAATTAGATAATCATTAGGTCTAAATTAAGACTGAACAAAAGGAAAAGTAAAATCACAGAACACTTCAGGAGTCTTCACATGGGAATGGTGTTGACCTAAGTTTCTGATGAAGAGCTATGACATAGCCTTGTCATTCATGAATGAACTGAGTGGTAGGTCACAGAATCATAGAATTGTTTTAGTTAATAAGGGCCTTTAAGATCATCATGTCCAACCATTAACTTAACTCTGTTAAGTCTGGTATTAAATCATGTCCTGAAGCACCACATCTGCACATCTTTTAAATGCCTCCAGGGATGGTGGTTCAACATCTCCCTGGGCAGCCTGCTCCTGAGTTTGATAACCCTTTTACTGAAAAAGTTTATTCTAATATGCAACAGATGACATGGTTCTTTCAGAGGATACTAAGGACTAATCCAACCAATAATTTTTATGATTAGAGAGGAAAAGACTCTGTACTTGCAATTTAAATACACATACACGAACAGACAGATGTGTGTATGGGCCTACAAGAAATCTGGGGAGAGACTTTTCACAGAGACATGTAGTGATAGAACATGGAATAATGGTTTTAAACTTGAAAAGGGTAGTTCCAGGTTGGGCATTAGGAATAAATTCTTCAGTCTAAGGGTCGTGAGACACTGTCCTAAGCTGCCCAAGGAAGCTGTGGCTGCCCCATCCCTGGAAGTGTTCAAGGACAGGTTGGATGGGGCTTTGAGCAACTTGGTCTAGTAGGAGGTGTGCTGACCATGGAGGTTGGAACTAGGTCATCTCTAAAGTTCTTTCTAACTCAAACCATTCTATGTATAAACATATATGTATGTAAACATATATGTATGTAGATGCAAGTATGTACAAATAAATATAGCTGTGCATGTACATATGTCTTGCTTGGTTGCATTGCTGTTTTATCATTCAAATGTAGAAAAAAAGTCCAAATCATCTCTCTAAGCTATAAATAGCAGCAGTGACATAATTTTGGTTTTATGTGTTTACACTTATACATATGTATACATATCTGTATGTGTCTGTAGAATTTTATGAGGATCCATCACATATCCACTGTGCCTCTACAGACTCATCTGCACCAATGTTCCCTTCTCCATAGTTTCAGTGACATGGCATTTATTCAAGCTCAGACGTCCTCAAAAAATGGTTATTCTCTGTAAGTCACATGGCAAGAATGTACATCTTAGCGTTGCCAGTACAATGAGAAAAAATGACTTCTGAGTATTGACCTGTTCCTGATCCCATTGGTGCTTTTTTGATTATAAATGGAGCTGGGCTTGGTTCTCTTCTGGCATTACATGCTCATTGTTTAAGACAGAACAGAACACTTTCCCAGCCCTCCTTATTAAAATAATACCAGAGTAACGAAATCTAATATGACTCATGGAAAAAGTTAACCAAGAAAGAATTTTGATGACTGCAAATTTAACAACTAAAAAAAACCCACAAAAATTTAAATAACATAAGGTACCATGTTGTTTTTTTCTCCCTCTGTTTCTTTCCTAAGTAGCACGTCAGCTGTCATCTTTCCTCACTCTGAAACCCAAAACCTCAAGAGATCCTGCCTACTTGAGTAAATTAATTATTTAGTGAGTGATGGATTACACGACACAGAAGTAGCTAAAATGCCCAAAGGAGATGATGAAAGAGTGCAACCTGTGAAACCATCTTTGGATGAAGAGAGCAGAAAATAGGCCATGTTTTTTTAAGCTGAGTACCAAGTGGAGGCTTGAAAAGAAATGTTCCTTCTTAGGGCAACCCATTGTGTATC
This sequence comes from Phaethornis superciliosus, assembly GCA_023637945.1. NCBI lineage: Eukaryota > Metazoa > Chordata > Aves > Apodiformes > Trochilidae > Phaethornis > Phaethornis superciliosus. The sequence continues at coordinate 67,286,602 of JAJQWJ010000004.1, forward strand.
ATAGTTAAGAGTATTTTCATATTTTGCATTCAAGTTGGATTTCTCCTGTATATAGTGCAGAGGGATATTATTTTTATATTGAATAGAGTTTATTTTCTTAGGACATGATGACCAGTTTATTGGTGACTCTGAGATTTCTCACATGGTGTTCCAGTTTCTACTCAGTTTAAAGCATGCATTCCTGAGCCTACTTGATGAAAGAAAAAGTAGTGAGCTATGTGTACTTATAATTCATGTGAGTTACTATGTACACCAAAGAAGCATTTTGCAAGCTAAGCCAAGATTAGATTTTCTAGTTTCCTGCGCTGGCAAGTCCTGGGTAAGAAAATTAATTCTTTCCTTAAAGTGGCTGTGTTTTTCTGCATCAATAAAACCAACAAATAACAGTACATAAGTGTCTATCTGATCATAATATGCTATTCCAAATCACTTGGATGGCTCAAAGATGTAAGAAAATTTTGAGATCTCACAGCGAAAGAGTCAGTATTTCTGGTCATCCTGATGTCTAATTTTGTTTGCGTCCCACAGATCTGTCTCTGAAAGCATAGGGTTGCTGTGTTAAGAGCACCAGCAAAGGCCAGGAGAGCACACTGACACAGGGAGCTCAACCCCTGCCAAAAAAAAACAAACAACAAAAACCAAAACCAAACTCAGGACACGTCTACAGTCCTGCACACAGTCATTCAGTGGTCTGGCAACTACTGCTTGGAAGGAGAGAGTAAGCGCTGAGAAACACTGATTATTAACTACAGGTAATTACTCTGAAATCCCCACAGGGGATGTCACTGAGTGGGAAAAGCACTTAAGAAAAGTAACTGCAGTCCTCCTGTAACTGAAAAGATCTACTTTAGTTAAACCTGATGTGCAGGAAAATGGAGGACCACCTCTGGATAGTGCATAAAAAGCAGGGAAGATCATACCAGTATCTTGGTTAAAAGTCTGGAAGCTACAGGTCTGTAAAAGCAAAATCAGGAAGCCAACGGACTCTATAGCTAAATTAAAATGGTATTTTAAAGGTGGTCATATAATAGATTTATCTTAATGAAAAAGAGGAAAGAAGATGAGAGTTGATGACTGCTGTAAATTGCCACTGACTGAGGATCGTGAACTGTGACCTTGGGCTGGTTCCATGAAACACCACAGCTACCCTTGGTATCCCACTGAGATCTGAAGTTAAAAATAAAGGAACCAAAATATGGAAACTGATACAACAGATTGCTGCTGCAGAGATATCAGCACTTCCTGTGAAATTAATAATGTAGAATACTGTGTAGAAATCTGTATAGGACAGATAGAATTAGTAATGGGATTCCTAGAAGAAATGTAGTTTGCATTCATTTCAGTTTAGGAGGAAGGAAATGTAGCAAGAAATCTTCAGGTTTTGGCTCAAGACTCACATTCCATGCTAGCATCTATGATTAAATAAGTTATTTCAGGTCTTTTTAAACTGGAATTAAAAGTGAATGGATATTGTCACAAGCTAAATTAATTCTTTAATAAGTTTTTTGATGCAAACTGAAGAAGAATGAATCTTGACCAGGCATTACTTTCACAACTGTACTGTTATTTGTATGTGCCTTTATGTCTAAGCTGTTTTATTGATCCTTTCTATAGTAATTTTCAATGTAATGTAGCTGGGAGAGGTAAATTTAGGTTAGACATTAGGAAGAAATTCTTTAGTGTAAGGGTGGTGAGACACAGGCCCAGGTTGCCCAGGGAGGCTGTGGATGCCCCCTCCCTGGAAGAGTTTGAGGCCATGCTGGAAATAGGGGCTTGGAGCAACCTGGCCTGCTGGGAGGTGTCCCTGAACATGCAGGGGGGTTGGAGCTAGATGATCTTTAAGGTCCCTTCCAGCCCAAAGTTTTTTATAATTCTGTGATAATTATCTATATGACGATTTTGAACAGTTCACAAACTCTGCATCACAATCAATGAATTCAGCAGAAGGCCAGCTCAGGAAGCTGTACTACATGTCAGGGCACATATTATTATTGCGTTTTTATTTCTTGTCAGCAAACAAATAAAAATAAAAATAACAAAAATATTATTTTTAAAATAAAGGCTGGAAGTCAAGTGGTATACCCATATCTACCCTTGGTTTAAGAGCTACACAGAAGGACTGCATAGAGGACTTCGTGCAAGCTGTTCCCATTTTCCACTTTAAATGGTAAATTGTTCTTAGACCTTAATGCATACACATATTTTCCTCTAAAAGTTAACTGTTATTTCCATTTTACTCTCAATTTTCCTGTATAAGACATGAATCTAGTAAAATAAAAAAAGTCAGGAACAAGAATAACATTTTTGCCTTAGTGAAATACAGCAACAAGATGATATCACCAGGTTAAACCCTTTTACCTTGAACTGAACATGAATAATTCAAGGCTTCAAATTATTGTTCAGCTACATAACCTTGTCTGTCAGTCAGCAAAGGCCACTCTTTCTTGTCCCTGTCCAAATTTAATAGGTGCTGATTCCCCTCCTCCCCACTCTGCCTTTTCTGTCTGATGCTCAAATTTACATCGACATGCTGCTTAGCTGTGGTGACTTGCATCTGTGTGGATCTCCACCTGAGAAACTTTATCTCTTTCTTTTTCATCAGCTGCAATCTACAACCAAGATACATGAAAGCTTTGCTGATTGTCCATTACTGAAATAATAATGAAATGCCTCATTTGAGCTTGTTTCCTTCATGAAGAAAAAAAAAATCCAACATCAAATTATTTGCAGACTGTAACATCTCAAAATGATATTGAATGTGACCCCCAAATTTATAAAGAAAACACACTCTAGCATATAAAGCTCTGCAAATATTTGATTAGCTCTTTTTATAAACAATGCTGGGATAAAAAACCAAAGAAGATAGTATTTCTGTTTATATTTTTCCCAGGTTTTGATTCTGTACAAACTGTAAACAGAGAAAATATATACAATAAATACAGAAAAAATAAATTTACATATCCTTTTTTTTTTGTATTTGTTTTGATTGAAGAAAAAAAACCCTGACACTATCCATGTACTTATGACATGAACTGAAAAAAAAAAAACCCCAAAACTCAAGATTAATTTTTTTGCTTAGCTACAACTCACCAATCAATTATTTTGTTTAATTTGAATATAAGATGACATGAATGTGTTTGTTGTTATGTTTGTACAGCAGTTTTCATAATGGGGTCGTGACCCACAGCTGGGTTTCTGTGTATTATTGATAGAAACATAGTAAAGGCCTTATCTCGAGTGATGTCTTGTGCATCTGTGATCTCTTCACAAGAAATCGAAGGCAACAAATCAAATCTGAAGTAGAACCTTCATCCAGATAAAGCAGCTTACCTGCACTATCTCTGTATGTTACAATGTGTACAAACCGTGTTCAGTTTTGTGCATATCAGCTTTATAATTTCTTTAAAAATATGTATCCTTCTGTACTTTTCTCCTCTTGCATTTATAATGGCAAGAAGAGAAGAGGGAATATGGCCAAATATGATTTCTATGCTTTACACAGTTGTCTGTTTGATCATCCAGGTATGTCAATGGTCACCTAGTCCATCTCAGTGTGTAGCAACATAGAATCAGAGAACCATAGAATACCAGGTGGGAAAGGACCTCAAGGATCTTCTGCCTCAGCCTTTCTTGGTGGGAGCACAATTTTAGTACATCACTCTGTCAAGCTCGGTTTTAAGTGTTCAGTGTCAATACTCATCATGACTGATGTATCAAGTGTACCTTAGTTATCCCCAAGATCAGAAGAGAGGTGGTTTACCAGACCTTTTTCCTTCTTGTAGCAATAGCAGTTCTCAAATTTTCTAAGTATGTCTTAGTAGGCTTTTCCTGGTGCATTTAGACTAGTTGTATACTTCCTCTGCTACTTCTGGCACCCACAGTTCACTTGTGGTTTTAATCACACAGTGGTTCTGGCTCGTCAGACTCAATGCAACAAAGCTGTCCTCAGTGACTAGAAAACACGGAGATTTTGTAGCTTGCCTCCACTGCTTTTACTGGCAATATAAAAGGAGGCAATCTGCAACACAAAATACTTCATAGGTCGATTAAAGACACAAGAAAATTATTAGGCTGTAAACACAGGTTTAACCTATATCGTGTGGTTTGTAATAGCTGCTGTAAATTTTGGAAGCAATTCAAGTCAGAGATGTTGAAGTGAGCAAAGTGAGAGAGAGTACAAAGGTAAAATGCTTGCTTTGGAATCTGACTCCTTCAAATTCTGCCAAAGACAAGGGAAAAAAAATATTTTGTTTCAAAATCTCATAGCCTGGTTCATTAACTAAATGAACTCAGGAAGCTTTGGTGTAGAAAGATGGACCACTGATCTGCATATATATGTAGATACATATTTATATATATATTTGAGGACAAAATCAGTAGGGAACATCATGTAAATTGTATGGAATTAGGGGTTTGAACCAGGACAGAACCAATTTTTTTAAATTAATTTTATTTTTCAGCTAAATCGCTCCTAAGTAATTTCACTTGCTGAAATTAATGGTGTTTTCCAGCCACTGTTTGCTTCTAGGATTGATGTGTACAGTTACAGCTGTAGGATGGGCAGAACCAAGGCCACTGCCTGCTTCTGTTAAACAAGTTATTCACTGGAAATGAAAGGGAGGAAAAGGGATCACAACTGTGACTTTTCTGTGGGGAGGAGCAGCCAAGAACTGTGACCCAAAATTGATCAAATGGAGTATTCCATGCCATACATGTCATACTTGGTATAAATCTGAACAATCACAAGGGCCAAGCAATCTCTGTCCATGGACAGAACCCTGGAAGGACTTTTCCATTCTTCTGCCTTTGATCATGGTTCTTGTAGTCCCAGATCCAGGTGCTCCTGAATTCAATTCCCATACGCTGTTGAGTCCAGGCGCCCAGTCCAGGACTTTTCCAGGGCCTGCCTTGCAGCCTTAGGCATGATGTTAGTGATACTAGGGAGTGCAATAGCAGTTTGTAAATATTTATATACAACTATATATAAATCATAATTTTCCTTTTCACCAGAATTTTTTTTTTTTTTTGTTACAGCTGTGTAGTTTTGTTTCCAACCCCTAAGTTTCCCTTACTCTCTTTCTCTTCCCTCCTGGGGAAGTGAGAGGGCTTGAGAAGGAATATCTGTCATTCATTTAATTGCCAATCAAGTATTAAACCTCTACTTGCAGGCAATTTTAATGTCTTCAGAATGAGGCTGGATGACTTTTTGTAATTTTTTGTTACTGAGGTTTTTTTGTTCATTTTGGGTTTTTTCTTTTTTGGGTGTTTTTTCTTTCTAGGCAAGCTATGCTTCAAGCAAATAAAAGGTTTTAAGTTCACAATAAAAGAGAAATGGAAGATTAATTTTTATTTGATCCTACTCAGGATTCAAACTTTTGGAGGCTTGAACTTACAAATGCCTTAAGCAAGCCTGCTAAGCCAGGGTAAAATTGGGACCCTAAAAAGTCTTCAATAAAGAGTCCACGACTGGGGGCCAGTGGGGTGGTTCATCTTTACATTATTGACAGGAAATTTGGACCATAAGTCTCAAACGGAAAAAATATCTCACTATGATATTGGAAATAATGTCATGTTTATAAAAGAAAATGCTTGGTATGTGACTTCATATATGAAATAGTGAAGATTACCATGCTTAAAAAATAATGAGAAAGATTCATTTTTAGTTTCTCCACGCCATGTTAGCCCTGCAAATTTAACAGGAGATGCAAGAGTGAATTTTCTCTAGAGAAACAAAGCTTCTTTGTGGTCTATAATAATGCTTAAGGTGTAACTAAAAGTAGACACAGTCGTCAAACAGCCATCAAGATGCTGGAAGTAATAGCTATTAGAAGTCTGAGTAGAAAGGTGAGTGGAGAAAACAGGCACAGAAACACACCTGCTTGCTCAAAATTAAAAATTTTTACTCTAAGAATAGACATTGATTCAAGGCAAATAATTTTGTTTGCATCTAAGACAGAAAAAGTAGTAAAAAGGAAAGACTAGAGAAAAGGAAAACAAAAAAATATAAAAGGACAACCAGTAATATATGAATACAAATCCAGAAAGGGGAAATATAAAGAAATTTGGAAGCAGAGGTAGATAACGGGAGAAAAAAGGACAAAACAAATATATTGTGTGTCCTGGTTTAGGCCAGGATAAAGGTGATTTTCTGGTTTGTGCTTTTGCTTTTAGCTAAGTCTCTTGTAAGTAGTTGCACTTGCTGGGGTTAACAGTAAGTTTCTCAGACATTGTCTGCTTCTAGGACTGATAACACTCCATGTTTATAGTTACAGCTAGAAATTGTTATGCAGAGCCAAGGACACTGCTCAGCTCTCAGGAACATTTTGCTTTCCAGAAGAAGCAACGAAGTCCCACCTGAAACCCTCCTCTGGGGAGGACCGGACAAGATAGATGCCAGAATTGACCAAACAGAGTATTCCATCCCATACACGTCATACTCGGTATAAATTTGAGGGATCACAGGGGTCAGAGGTCTCCCTCTCTTCTTCCTTCCTGCCCTCCCTGCTTCCTTCGGCATCCTGAGAGGATTCCATCCGTCCCGGTGCCTGTGGTCCTGATCCGTGCCAGCCTGAATCTGTGTGTTCCTGCCCCCAGCTCCTGACTGCTGCCGACTCCAGGAGTCCAGCCTGGACTTTCCCAGGGCTGCCCTGCAGCCTCGGTGGTGACGTGAGAGTATTGGGGAAAGGGGGGAGGAACGTGGGATTATTTTTCCTGTATATTTGTATATTTGTATATATTTAGTAATTTTTCCTATTTTATCATTATTGTTTCATTAAAGTTCTGTAGTTTAGTTTCCAACCCATAAGTCTCTCTTCCTTATTCTCTCTCTTTCCTTTATCAGAGGAGAGAGAGATTAATATATAAATCTGTTTCTCGGTTTAAATCTGTTGTTTTGCCGGGCCAGGGTTAAACCGTGACAGATTTTATTGGCGCCCGAACAGGGACCCGAGCTAATTGGCTCGAGTCCAATTTAAATTTTGACCATTTACCTGATTTGTTTGAATTCCAACTCCAGTGGAAGATGGATTCACTGAGCTGGAATCAGACCTTTTCCTTTGGAAAATTCACAGGGTTGGAGATTAAACCAGTTATGCCGTACCTTTGGTGTTTAGGGTATGCAATATGCTGCTTTGCAGCTGGAGTGAGTGTTAATATGTGGTTTACTCATGGTAAGCGTTGCTTGAGGAAAGTAGTTGTGATATGGTCTGCAATACTTGTATACTGTGCAGTGGTGTTCCATACCAAGATTGTAAACTTTGTTAGTGATTACATTTTCAGCAGTCTTTTGAGGATATATACCAATTTTGAGCTGAATTCATTAGATCCCATTCAAAAGGACATTATACTTAATAGAGTCTGGGGTCTGAGTCTCTGGCTTGTTGTAATCAATGTTTTTCATATGTCTACAACTGTTTTCATGTTCTATCATGTATTTGTGAGGGGTAAGGCAATTGTATTTAGGGGAACGAGCACAGCTCGTGCAAAGAGCACCCCCACTCCTGTCTCTGCAGCCGCTTCTCGCCCCCCCTCACGCAAGGGCACAACTCAGATAAAGTCGGCGAGCATTGCCAGTGTTTCTGCTACAGCTGCAGCTGCTGCCTCCCCCCACACAGACACTGCTGCTGCTCAGAAAGTGAGCCCTGCTGCTGCTCCTGCTGCAGACACCACAGCCTCTCCCCCTCAGCCCACACAGTTACTTGTTGACCCTGTAACTAGGAGAAAAGGAAAACAATGGAAACCAGGAACTAGCCTTAACCCTTCCAAGTCTGAACAAGACGACCAGGTGATAGAGGAAACAGAGGATACTGCCTCTCCTCGTAGAGCATCTAAAGCAGGATCAGCTGAGGAGGACTCAGACTCAGAATATGATCAGTCCTATTCCATGAGGGACTTGCGTACTCTGAGAAAAGATTACAGTCGTTTCTCAGGTGAACCACTTCTCACTTGGTTACTCCGATGTTGGAGGGAGGGGGCTGGTACCATAACATTAACCCAGAAAGAAGCCAGGCAGTTGGGATCCCTGGCCAGAGATCCAGGCATTGATCGGGCATTTGGGGAAAAGTCTAACACCACCAGCCTATGGAAACGACTTTTGTCAGCTGTAAGGCAGAGATATCCCTATAAAGAGGAATTAGACTGCCCACGGATCAAAGCAGCCACACTTGAGAAAGCTATCAAATACCTGGAAGAATTGGCTGTACGAGATCTGATTTATGATGATAAAGACATTGAAGATCCCTATCACATGCCATGCCCTAGGCCTATGATGCAAAGGTTTGTGCATGCTGCACCACCGCCTTTTAACCATACACTGTCAGTACTGCTATGGGGTCCTCCTGCAGAAGTGATAGGAACTGTGGATGATGTGATTAAAACAGTACGACAATGTGAAGATGTTGTCACAGCCCCTCGTCGGGCCTGGATCTCAGCTATAAACCAAGCAAATGAGAAACTGTATTCACCCCTTTTTCCTCAGATAGGAGGAGGACACCGCATTGCAGCCATTAAGAGGAGACGTCCTCCTATGAGACAGAATCGAGAGAAACAGAAATCAGCAAGAGGAATCCTATGGGCAATCCTGTGTGAGTACGGAGAGGACATGAAAAAGTGGGATCAGAAACCTACTGCTGCCCTAGAGGACCAAGTATGGAAGTTGCTGGGTAAGGGTAAGGCAAAAGGAGGTCCTTCTAAAAAGAAGGCTGCTCACATTTCCGGTGTGCAGTTACCTGATCCAAATATGCTGGTGACTCAAGATCCCTGTACCTCAGGTGTGAGTACTGGGGATGCAAACTCCAGTAATGCTCGTCCTGACAATGTTGTAAGTGCTCAAGCTTAGAGGTGCCCTGCCTCCAGCCAGGTGGAGGAGAGGGACAACCGAATTTATTGGATTGTGTGGATTCGATGGCCTGGCACAATAGAGCCACAAAAGTATAAAGCCTTGGTGGACACTGGTGCACAGTGCACCCTAATGCCATCGAATCAAAAAGGGACAGAATCCGTCACTATTTCTGGAGTGACGGGGGGATCTAAAGAACTGAGTATTGTGAAGGCTGATGTGAGCCTCACTGGCACAAAGTGGCATACACACCCGATAGTGACTGGTCCAGATGCTCCATGCATCCTTGGCATAGACTACCTCAAGGGAGGTGATTTCGAGGACCCAAAAGGATACCGGTGGTCCTTTGGTACTGCAGCCATAAAGACTGAGAATGCAGGATGGCTGCATGCCTTGATTGGCCTCTCGGATGAGTCCTTTGTAGTCGGATTGCTGAGAACTAAAAACAGTCGGTTGCCAAATGCTGCTTCAATTGTGCATCGAAGACAATATCGCGTCAGCAGAGATGCTGTGATCCCCATTCAAAAGCTGATCCGGCAACTAGAGAGCCAAGGAGTGATCAGCAAGACTCATTCACCCTTCAATAGTCCAATATGGCCAGTGCGAAAGCCTAATGGAGAGTGGAGGCTGACAGTGGACTATCGTGCCCTGAATGAGGTTACACCACCAATAAGTGCTGCTGTGCCGGACATTTTAGAACTTCAGTATGAGCTGGAGTCAAAGGCAGCCAAGTGGTATGCTACTATTGACATTGCTAATGCATTTTTTGCTATTCCTATAGCTCCTGAATGCAGGGCACAGTTTGCTTTCACCTGGAGAGGAGTCCAATACACTTGGAATCGACTGCCCCAGGGGTGGAAACACAGTCCTACCATCTGCCATGGACTGATCCACGATACCCTGGAAAAGGGTGGAGCTCCAGAACATCTACAGTACATCGATGACATCATTGTGTGGGGTGACACAGCAAAAGAAGTCTACGAGAAAGGTAAGAAGATAATTGAAATCCTCCTAGAGGCCGGTTTTGCTATTAAAAGGAGCAAGGTCAAGGGACCTGCACAAGAGATACAGTTTCTGGGGGTTAAGTGGCAAGATGGACGTCGCCACATCCCAATGGACGTGATTAACAAAATAACAGCTATGGCCCCACCAACTACCAAAAAGGAAACTCAGTCCTTCTTAGGAACTGTTGGTTTCTGGAGGATGCATATTCCTGCTTACAATCAGATTGTGAAACCTCTCTACGAGGTCACTCGAAAGAAAAGAGACTTTAAATGGGGCTCAGAACAACAAGCTGCTTTTGAAAGTATTAAACAGGAGATTGTGCAGGCAATGGCCCTTGGTCCAGTTCGAACAGGGCCAGACATCAAAAATGTGCTCTACACCGGTGATGGAGGTGATGGTCCTACATGGAGCCTCTGGCAGAAAGCTCCAGGAGAGACTCGAGGCCGACCTCTAGGATTTTGGGGTCGAAACTACAAAGGCTCCGAAGCCAACTACACAGCCACTGAAAAAGAGATACTGGCCGCATACGAAGGAGTTAGAGCTGCTTCAGAAGTGATTGGTACTGAAGCACAGCTCCTCCTGGTGCCACGATTACCTGTACTAGGTTTTATGTACACAGGTAGAAAATCTTCCCATCATGCTACCGATGCTACCTGGAGTAAATGGATTGCTTTACTCTCACAGAGAGCTAGGATAGGAAGACTCGATCGTCCAGGAATTGTAGAGGCAATAAACCATTGGCCGGAAGGCAAACACTTTGGAATGCCACCAGGAAAAATGGTCAAACGGGCTGAAGAAGCCCCACCATACGACCAACTACCAGAGGATGAGAAATAATATGCTCTTTTCACTGATGGATCCTGTCGTCTGGTAGGAGGCCATCGAAGGTGGAAAGCTGCCGTATGGAATCCTACACAACTTGTTGCAAAAACAGACGAAGGAGATGGTGAATCAAGTCAATTTGCAGAGGTAAAAGCCATCCAATTGGCTTTGGACGTTGCTGAACAAGAAAAGTGGCCAAGACTTTATCTCTATACTGACTCATGGATGGTAGCAAATGCCATATGGGGTTGGTTAAAGCAGTGGAAACAAAACAACTGGCAACGTAAAGATAAACCTATCTGGGCTGCTGAACTGTGGAAAGACATTGCTGCTCGGTTAGAGAGACTTGACGTAAAGGTGCGTCATGTAGATGCCCATGTACCTTCATATCGAGCTACTGAGGAACATCAAAACAACCAACGAGCAGATGAGGCTGCTCAAGTGTTCCAAATAGATCTGGACTGGGACCATAAAGGTGAACTGTTTTTAGCTAAATGGGCCCACAACGCTTCAGGTCATCAAGGCAGGGATGGAACATACCGATGGGCTCGTGACCGAGGGGTGGATTTAACTTTGGACGCTATTGCGCAGGTTATCCACGATTGTGACATATGCGCCGCAATTAAGCAAGCTAAAAGGTTGAAACCTCTGTGGTATGAAGGGAGATGGTCAAAATATAGGTATGGAGAGGCTTGGCAAATTGATTACATCACATTGCCTCAAACCCGCCAGGGTAAGCGCTATGTGCTTACAATGGTAGAGGCAAGTACAGGATGGCTGGAAACATATCCTGTGCCTCATGCCACAGCCCGAAACACTATTCTGGGCCTAGAGAAACAAGTCTTGTGGAGACATGGTACACCAGAAAGAATTGAGTCAGACAATGGTACTCATTTCAAAAATAATCTTGTAAGTAACTGGGCTAAAGAACATGGTATTGAGTGGATATACCATATTCCCTATCATGCACCAGCCTCAGGTAAAATTGAAAGGTACAATGGACTGTTAAAAACTACCTTAAAGGCAATGGGTGGTGGAACCTTCAAAAACTGGGACAAGCACTTGGCGAAAGCCACCTGGTTAGTTAACACCAGAGGTTCTATCAATCGAGCAGGTCCTGCTCAGTCAGATCCTCTACACACAGTAGATGGGGACAAAGTGCCTGTGGTGCATGAAAAGAATCTGTTAGGAAAAACAGTTTGGTTTTATCCTGCCTCGGGCAAAGGCAAACCCATTCGTGGAGTTGCTTTCGCTCAAGGGCCTGGACACACTTGGTGGGTGATGATGAAAGATGGAGAAGTACAATGTGTACCACAAGGGAATCTAACACTAGGTGAGAATCCCTAATCTTTGCTTGTCTAGCTTAATCAGTACTGCATGGAATCTTTCAGAGTCATGAACTTGTATTCCACATTAACTGTTTTGTGAATTATTGCATAAACTAACAGTGTTCTTTGAGTGTTTTTCAGGATGATTGTGTGGTGATGAAACCAGAACTAGGTTCATCGACTGGCATCCAGTAATTTCCAACCTGCAACTCGTGGACCACGGACATGAACTGTGATAATTACTCCTTGTTTTAAGAATCTACAATTATAGACTGAATTACTTAGTGAATTTTAGTACAGAAAGTTAGTAGTAATTTGTGTATAGATAGTTTTAGAGATAAGAGATAGTAATGATTGGAGCATGACGCAAATGGTATGGAATAAGGGGTGGAATGTCCTGGTTTAGGCCAGGATAAAGGTGATTTTCTGGTTTGTGCTTTTGCTTTTAGCTAAGTCTCTTGTAAGTAGTTGCACTTGCTGGGGTTAACAGTAAGTTTCTCAGACATTGTCTGCTTCTAGGACTGATAACACTCCATGTTTATAGTTACAGCTAGAAATTGTTATGCAGAGCCAAGGACACTGCTCAGCTCTCAGGAACATTTTGCTTTCCAGAAGAAGCAACGAAGTCCCACCTGAAACCCTCCTCTGGGGAGGACCGGACAAGATAGATGCCAGAATTGACCAAACAGAGTATTCCATCCCATACACGTCATACTCGGTATAAATTTGAGGGATCACAGGGGTCAGAGGTCTCCCTCTCTTCTTCCTTCCTGCCCTCCCTGCTTCCTTCGGCATCCTGAGAGGATTCCATCCGTCCCGGTGCCTGTGGTCCTGATCCATGCCAGCCTGAATCTGTGTGTTCCTGCCCCCAGCTCCCAACTGCTGCCGACTCCAGGAGTCCAGCCTGGACTTTCCCAGGGCTGCCCTGCAGCCTCGGTGGTGACGTGAGAGTATTGGGGAAAGGGGGGAGGAACGTGGGATTATTTTTCCTGTATATTTGTATATTTGTATATATTTAGTAATTTTTCCTATTTTATCATTATTGTTTCATTAAAGTTCTGTAGTTTAGTTTCCAACCCATAAGTCTCTCTTCCTTATTCTCTCTCTTTCCTTTATCAGAGGAGAGAGAGATTAATATATAAATCTGTTTCTCGGTTTAAATCTGTTGTTTTGCCGGGCCAGGGTTAAACCGTGACAATTGTGTCATATTTATAATTCAATTAAATGTCATGGAGCTTGCATAAAAGGCAGAATTGTCGAAGCACTAATAGTAGTGTATCTAGCAGAAATATAAAAAGGCTTACGTACACGTGCAAGGACACAAAGAGCCTAAGGTAACATGAATCCAGTGAAACCCTACATATTAGGTCCTCTTCCAAATCTTTTTCTGTTACAAGATAAAATAGGGAAGAGGCAGTGCACTGAAACAAGGAATTACCTGACAAAATCCCAAGGAACTGTCACCTTTCAATTAAAAATAAAATCCTGGACACAAGATAGCTTCCCAGCTGGAAAAGTAAACAGTGGACTGTGATGAAATCCTCCCAGGTCTCCCATCCAGCTATAGTTTGTTTGGTTTTTTTTTTGTTCTATGACTGAATGATTAGATAGTCCTTAATATTCTAGTCTTCAGTTATGTTTTCCCCACAAGCATTGATTAATTTTGTACATTGACAGGATAGGACACACATCATACCTTCAACATCACATTTTATTCTTCCTTATGCAATGTGCAAGTCCAGAGCAATAAACACCTGAGGAAGAGTACAAAGATCAGTGTCTACAGAGCCATTGTACTGTCTGCTGTTTTATATGGGTCTGAATCATGGGTCATGATGCCATCACCGGTGACTCCTTGAACGCTTTCATCAGTGCTGCCTCCGTACAATCCTAAACATCCACTGGACTGACTACGTGACCAATGTCACTGTCCTTGAACAGGCAGGGGTCACCAGTATTGAGGCCATGCTACTGACGAGGCAGCTGCACTGGGCAGGGCACTTCTCCAGGATGGAGGATCACCACCTCCCTAAAATTGTACTCTGTGGTGAACGTGCCATCGGCTGCCACGAGAGAGGAGCCCCAAAGAGGAGATACAAGGACTCTCTGGAACAATCTCTCAGCTTTGGCCACACTGATTGCCACCAGGGTCCACTTTGACCTCTCTCTCTGGCCAACTGGAAGACATGGAGACACACCATCCATAAAACTGCTGCCTCCTTTGAGAACACATGTAGAATCAGTCTCAAGGAGAAAAGACAGCACAGAAAGAGCGGTGCCTTGGCTGTCCCCTCACAGGACACTTTCTGCTGTGCCTTTTGCAACCTCACTGCCTGTCCCACATTGGCCTTTCCAGCCATCAGTGTGGGGAGAGCCCTTCTGAAATCTTTATTTGCCAAGCCAAGCCATGATGATGATGATGCAATGTGCAGTCCTGGGGCTTTTTTTTTTTTTTTTTTTTTCACATCATCCAAGCCCTCCAAAATTTGTAAACTCTGTGCAGACTTTTCTGTGTTTATCTCTGTAGTATCCTAGTGTCCAACAGACACTATACACATATACATCCCTTCTGTGAAGCAGGGAAGCATTTCTCATTCTCTTTGAATCTGATATTGAGATGAGCCACTGGGTGTTATTGATGTGAAACCTGATTCAAGGATCTGTTTCAAACCAAGAGAAATCAAAGGAGTTTCTCTGCTAAGTTAATGGACTTTGAGTCAACCTGTGTATCAAGAAATTGTCATCTTTTGGTTTACATCAGCTCAGGATACATTTGGGTTGTCCACTAGAATACTAATTCCATAATTTTCCATTTTATTCTGTACAATACTTAAGGGAACACTAAGTTATATAAATAACAGCAAAGCCTATCTTGTACTTTTACAAAAGACTTGAGCTAAACCATGGTTCTGTGGCTAAACCAGTGAGGGTTTATTCCTGGGAGATTTTTTGCATGAAGTTTGAATGAAGTCACACTGTTTTGAAGCCTAAGATAAATTACTGACCTTTCTGTTTGCTTGTTCCAACAAGCAAATTGCCAGGCTCACCCTGATAGACACAACCTAATGAGACTAAATTCAGCACAGCTTCACATAACCTTGTAAATCTGAATTTCTCAGAAGAAATGACTGCTCATAACACCTGGATATACATAGTTATATTGTCTCTTTAGCTATGATATGACACCTGAAATTCATCTAACCAGCATGCATTTTTAAAAGCTGGTCATTTAGGCTAAGCCACCTGTCTGGGCTCTCTCTGTTGTCACATGAAAGACTGCATTACAAGACAGTAATTCATCTGAAATGAGATGCCATCACAGCTTTTAGTCTGCATTATCAATACTGGTCCATTATAAATAGCATAAATACTTTAAGCCAGAGTACAGTTTTTGACCTTTTCCATTTAAACTTGTTCCTCTGCTGAATGACATTTTCTGTACTGCTCATTCAAAAAGCAGAAGAAATGAATATGCAGATCTGCATGCAGTAACATCAAATGTTATTCTCTGTTTTGATTAGGGTCTGTTTTAAGATACTGAATTTCCCTACCTGGTGATAAACATTCAGTAGAGTTTGTTGTTTTCAAGGAACCTTGAATGTAGCATGGTGATGACTTGTACTTCTAATTCAAGTATCCCTGGTTCTAGTCAGAGTTTAATTCACATGTCTTAAAGCAGTTAATACATAGTGGCATTCAATCAGAGGCTAATCATCCACAGTCTACCCATACAAATGATACAAGAAAACAATGTGTCACGTAATGAGCCTGAATCAAGTCTCAGTTAAATCAATGTGCAACATTTGTAAACAACTGTCCCTGACATTAGTAGGGTTACTTTGGATTTACCATTGGTGTAACAGATTGAGATCTGCCTTGTTATATTGAATTAATTATGTATTGCTGTTGCAAACTAATTATCTCCCCGATTGACTTCTGACCATTACAGAAGTATATGTACATCCAACCCAGTCCTCTTTGTCATCCACTCTCATTAATACCAGGTAACAGCAGAACACGAGGATGAGCTTGCATCATCAGAACAGCAAGTTATCTAGCCCTGTCTTCAACAGTTGCCATGGATAAATGTCTACAAAGAAAGTGATCAAGTGTATTTCATACAAAAAAAGATATCAACACAGCAAGAAATTCAGATAGCTCCATCTAATGTTCTGAAGTTTACAAGACTATAGGATTTGGTTATCACAGAAGAGAGATTTAAGATGGAAACAACAGGAATATTTCTTTCAAAAACAA
Organism: Phaethornis superciliosus; assembly: GCA_023637945.1. Lineage (NCBI taxonomy): Eukaryota > Metazoa > Chordata > Aves > Apodiformes > Trochilidae > Phaethornis > Phaethornis superciliosus. The sequence goes on from JAJQWJ010000004.1 coordinate 67,302,850, forward strand.
TTATAACTTATTTTCTGACAGTTTGAAGAAGGTCAAAATTATAGGTCTAACTTTTAAAACATTTTCAACAGGAAAAGTAATAAAACAGTAATATTTTCAGGTGTTTCTTTTTCTTAAGGGTTTAACTTCATTTTAAAATGGAGTTTCTTGCTTAGAAAATGCAAGATAATAAGGTTTTTGGAATATGAATTAGAAATAAATTACATATATTTTTAACATAACAAAAGTTGTCCTTAAACCTGGAACTTTTTCCATTTTTGCTAACCACAAAAAAAAAAAATAAATATTGGCATCTGTGGCAAACCATTCTTTGTTGTTATTAAGCCTAACATTTTGTAGCTAGATGATGAACCAAAGGTTCAGTTACTCCCACAACTTTCCAGCCAGCTGGAACATGAATAGCCACAGTGTCCCAAACTGAAAGTTATTTTTTTCTGGAAGATGACAGAGGGTCTTGGACAAATAAGCTTATCCTGTAGTAATGTACTATAGGGATGTGTTTGAAAGTAAAAAAGTCAGATAGAAAGCCCCGTTTCATTGTTGCCTGAATAGTCCTCTCTTAGCCCATACAGATGATGCTGCACTGCTCCATCCTTCATCACTGGAGGATGATCCCAGGGAATTTTCAAAGCATATAAGAAGAAAAGATTTTAGGAACATAGGACAACACAGGAGCAGGGAAAAAAAAGCAAAAAACAAACCCCAAAAAACATAAAACAAAAAATGGCAGGGAAAGGGTGTTTTTAAAAACACAGAAAAGAGAAACAGCAATTGTTAGTCTGTGCCTCTGGAGATCCACTAGTGAGTAGAGTACATAGTAGAGTACTCACAAATAGAGTATTTGCTGTGAAACCAGGGTCAAAGTAACTTTCAGCAATCTATTTCTGTCTCCTGAAAAAAATATCAGGACCCATATGTACTTTTTAGTACATGTTGCAACCTAAAATATTTAAGATATAATAAAAATAATAATATGAGGCTTCTGATGCTTACAAAAAAGTAAGTGCTGAAATCAGTGGAGATGTTCTGGTATTTACCTGTGTCATCACAGTAGTGAGTAGGGCTTAGATTTATGCATTGATGCCCTTTTAAGTTCAGAGAAGCAGGCAAATCAGAGATGAACAAGTACAATGGAGTCTTTCTGTATATGTGTTTTGAAATTCAAGACCTGGTCTTATAAGAAGAGATGCCTTAATGAAAATGGGGAAGGGAAGATCAGAGAAGGATTTATTTCCTGTATACTTACTGTATTTTTCAGTTATATATATTTAATTTCATAACCTGAAGAGTAATATCAGGAGCAAATATTTTGCTAGACTAATGCATTATTAATCATAGAATAAAGTCAGGGAACCAGACAACTTTAGCACCTTATTCTAAGACCACATGAAAAACGCTGTACATAAATGACAGGCAAAATAAGCAGCGTGGCATCTTATTGAACACAGAACATGATGTGTTGCAAAACCAAGCAGCAGCCCTGATTTATCCAGTGGAACTTGACATTTTCTACAGGCCAGCATTGGCTTAACATTAATTAAAGCTTCATATGAAGGTGTTATCTCTTTTCCCCCCTATTGTTCTCACTGTCTGTAACCTATTTTTCTGAAATGCTGCAGTTTGTGGATATGTATAAACCTGAGTGACAGACCTGAATAGCTGACTCCAAATGTCAGAACACTGTATGTTCCTGGTAATCAAAACAGAGACGTCTCCTTTATTAATGATGTTATACAGTTTCATGAATGTGCACATTAGGACTGCAGTCTTCAGAAAGTCAGTAAGAATTTGTGAGAAAGGTGGATTTTAAAGAAGAAAATAAGTAAAGACAAGAAAAAAGACTTTTTTTTTTTTCTCCTTGGCAATTACCTCCTTTCCTGTCCATGAAGAGGCAGAAGAGAAATAAGCCTCTTTCTTTAAAAAATCAGATAGTAATATTATAATATTTTGCCTGAGTCTTTGAAATTCAAAATTGTGAAATATTTAAAGTGTGAAATACTCAAATTTCAAAATGTGAAACGGAGCCATTCTTGAATGACAAACATGTTCCTAGCATTACCAGTTTTTCCTGCACAAATAATTAGTACTTTTTGTAGTCTTTTACCAAGGGTTAAATAATTTGATTTTTCTGCGCTCAGATAGCAGGTATCACAGTGAAGAAAAGTCCTAAAAAACATGACTAACGTTTATCTTGTCTAACAAAACTATTCAGTTTAACTATTCAGTTAAACTATTAATTCAGTTTAACTATTCAGCTAAAACTACATGTTTCTAGTCATAGCCCATTATTTAAACTGTCTTCACATCCATGGGAGAGAGCAAGGTACCACTAGAGAGAAATTCAATCCAACCTAAAATAGATATTTTAGATGTGTGTGATGAATCATTCTCTGACGAGACCTTGTTCTCTCATTTTACTAGAGAGGAACTTAGTTGACTACCTTAATTAAATGAATAATTTTTATATAGCTAAATCTAGGTGAGGTGAATCCCAGATGAAAGGGAGAATATTACAAAGCTAATTAGTTTTGGGGTTTAAAAAATTTTTTTAATTTTTTTTTCTTTCCTCTTTTTAAACCTGGAAGTAAAAATTCCAAGCCTAGGATCTGCAACCATTTCTGCTGTCTGTGAAAATGGACATGAGAAAAGAACACTCCAATGAGTACTGAAGGAAAAGACTTATCTAGAAAAATAAAGGAAGGAGTGTTAAAAAAGTGATTTCTATGGAACTAGTAATAACCTGGGTCTGAATAAAAATAGTCTTATACTATAAAATATATATCTTACCTGTATCACTCAGAAATTGTTATAAGATTATAAATGGAAAATATTTTGCTGTGATTCCCATGGAATAAAAGCATAAACTTTGTCAACCTGTATCTCAGATTCCTCTCATCACTTTAAGGAAAAGTCTGAGATGTGTCCAGACCATCCAAATTCCAGTCAAGCTGATATGCTAGTCAATACAGAAACCTCAGCTCTTCAAATACTTCATTCAGAGAGTTTGTGTAAGGTGTGCAACACAAAGCAAATTATATTTCCCAGAATACAGCCCTTCTATCCTTCATGACCTAATTTTCTCATCTGTAAGATAAGCTCTGTGATACTTATTTTCTTACATGGGTCTTAAAAAGCTTATATCCTAAATCCCATCTCTTGCTCTTTCTTATACCTTGTACAGGAATTAATACAAAAATAAAATGTATTATAAATTATGAATACAATTATATTCCTGGAGTTTTGGGTGGTTTTTATGGGGCAACATGAACTGGTAAAGAATAAATATCAGTTCATTTATTAAAAAGCATATCATGTTCGTTCATGTTTTTTTTAAATAATAATTTTCTGTTATCATTATCATTATGTATATATCATATTTTGAAATAAATCACCAGCTCTGAGAAGAACTACTTAAATTTCTTTGTGATTGTAAAGAAACTGACAAAACATAAGGACTTAAGTTGTCAAGATCTTACTCATCCTGGAGTTTTGGTAAAAAAAAATTAATATAATATTACACAAAATTAACAGACATGACTTCCTGGTAGTAAAAAATATTTTATGATCAGTGAAGAGATGAAAGGAAAAAGGACAGGATTCTTTTCTCCCATATTTATTCTGAGAGAATAGGATTAGTATGAACATTGTCAGGGAAGGCATTTTATTTTAAGACACAGAACACTTGTTTTGTTGCAATGACTGAGTGAATGCTGGAGTCAATCTCACCTCCAATTACCACCTACGTATATTTGAAGAAATGAAATCTGGCCCCAAGAGTCACATTCTTCTGTGTGGAGATGGAGAGCCACAGATGAACAATGAACTGTGTTTTAACATCCATATTCAGGCAAAAGGAAAAGTGGTATTTTTTGAAAGATGGTTCTGCTTCTGTATTGATTTGAAGAGTGGGTGATGCAAGATGTTAATTGCAGTTTTTCTGAAAGAACAATATCCACAAGGATGACAGGAGAACACATTAATAAGATGTAATAATATGTATACTAGGAATTACATCAAGAAACATTTGCTGACTTCTGTATGAATAAACATTCCTAATATTCTCCAAGTGTTTATGATCATCCAAGCTACCTCACTGAGTTATGAGGACCCTCCAAGTGAAAAGTTATGTATGTATTTGTGAATGCTTTTTGGAAACAATAATTGAAGAAAGTCTGGAAGTGGAAATCTGATAATTAACATTTTGACTGATTTTCTTCTCTGATAGATTTTTTTGCTCAGCTTCAGGGTCTAATTTACCCTCATTCACATCACTGTTCTCAAGTCTTATATACTTTTCCCAGGCTTGCCACCTCTCTCCAGTTGTTAATTTTCTACATGCAAGTCTTCTTTTCTGTCATGAAACCTCAATTAATGTTTGGGACTTCTCCATTCTCTCCACAGTCTAAATATGGACTGGAAAATGGAAAGAAAGAGACATTTTAAAGGAGTGTATTTAAGGATCTCTAAGAATATAAAAATATATAACCATCTACAATGAGTCAAAAACGTCCTTCTAATGTCTCCAACAGCAGTCAAAACTGGATGCCAATGAAAAAGCATAATGTCAGAACAAGTATATATGACTGTAAAGTCTCCTTCCCTGGAGTCATTCAAACCCCACCTGGGCGGGTTCCTATGTGACCTGCTGTAGGTGACCCTGCTCTGGCAGAGGGTTGGACTAGATGATCTTACTCCCGTAAATGTGACAAATCTGGGACAAATGCGTGGTAACATCTAGTAGCAGCATGGAGGACCTTGCTGGTAAATATGCACTTGATCCCTGAATGAGATCTGAATTTCCTCATCATGTAGCTGAACACGTGTGGAGATCCATGCTGCCTCATAGGTTGGACCTGCCTTGGCAACACACGTCGCTATCAGATCATCAGGGTCTGTACTCTGTGTTTGATGGAGAGTGCTTTAGTCTCCTCCTTTTGTGAAAAAGTACATGTAAAAGAAGACAAGAACTGAGTATTCTTTAGTTTTATTCTGTCGCATTTGTTTTATAGCACTGTGGAAAAATAACTTCACTCTAATGCTCTCTTAAGCCTGTCTAGTAACAGCAATCAAAAATCATTTCTCAAGCACAGATAAAGTACCCCCCCATGCATCTTGTCTTGTTTTTTGGATGTGCAAGGTCTCAAACAGTGCCTTTTTAAGCTGAAGAAAAGCCATGATCCCTAAATTACAGATATCAGCAGGATTATCCTTAAAATAGGAAAAATAATGAACCAACCAGGGTAACATGGAGACTGTGTAAGAGTGAGAAAAATGTAAAAGAAAATGTCTGCAAAATAACCTTATGAATTTTTAGTCAAGGGACTGCAAATACTAATTCCAAGGGAAAATTAGAGCTATGAAAATATTTAACAGACAGTTATACCAGGATGAGGGTATTCTCTGATGAAGGAGCTGGACCAGAAAAAAAAGAAATGCTGTCTTGGTTTTGAGGTAATGTTTCCTGTCACCCTTTTCCCTCCCTCCCTTGACTGAATGTAACCATTAATTGTGCGAATCGAACAGTTGCTACGTCTAAATTGGACAGAAACTTCAGGAGGTCAAAGTGTTCCTGCTTGTTAAAGCTACTGACACGTTTTACAGTTTTACAAAATGTCAGAGTCCATCATGCTGTAACTTTGCTGCTGAGGATCCTGTCTCTTGTAAAACACTCACAGTGCCTTATGAAACTTTCAGGTAAAACCCTGAATATACAACTGAGTTGAAAATTTCCCCTCTGCTCCTCACCACCCTTTGTATTTTTGCTTACATGCTGATGGAAGTTTCTTTACCTTTTTACTACATCCATTTAAAAAAAAAAATATATTTTTCAGGAAGAACTGTAGGTTTAGAGAATTTGAGTGACAACAACCTCTGCTGCTATCCTGCCATTGCAACAACTCAAATTGGTAAAAAAGGGCAATTAAAGTAACCACAAGGGTTTAACAACTGGCATTCAGCATCTGCTGTGTCTCCATGGTCATGCACAGCTATCTTCCTTCCAAGGGAAATGCAGAAACGCATACTACCCGGAATCCCAGTGAACTTTCTCTCTGAAGCATGCTGTGACAGCCTCTTCATTTCACTCTGATTTTTCAGCTCCAAGACAGGATCGCTCCAAAGGTGATTCATGCAACAGAAAGACTAAAGTGCTATTTCAAGCATTATCCCAGATAATATCCTCCCTAATCCACAGCATGATACAGCCATTTCTTTAGGTTTTTGTGATCTAATAATAGTTGCAAGACTTCATCACAAAAATCTCTGTCTTTATCTGGAAGCATACTTAATACACCTCTTTTATTACAGTCTAGTGTGTTAGGGTAACCTAGAATTGCAGACTGGTTGGTTTGGAAGGAACCTTTAAAGGCCATCGAGTCCACCTCCTCCATCACTGAGCATGAACAGCTTCAACTAGACCAGGCTGCTCCAAGTGCCATCCACCCTGGTCTTGAACACTGCCAGGGTTGGGGCATTTGGAAATACTGACCCATCATAATAAAGAATTTCTTCCTTATAAGAAGAAATATATAAATCTGCCCACATTTAATTTTAAACCATTGCTTTTTGTCCTCTCACTTCAGTTCCTGATGTAGTCTTTCTCCACCTTTCTTGCATGCTGTATTTAAGCAGTTAATTCCTACCATATGTCCTGCATACTTTTAACCCATAAGAACTTATGACGCTCTCCTAGATATTCTGAAATAGATGTAGCATGACAGTGTTCCCAATAGGCAGTAAGAATCAGACTACATCAATCTGAGGGAAATGTAGAATTAGCTAGAGGTGCAAGCTGCTGCAGGGTTGGAGAGCCTTGATAATGGGGCCCATTACTGGGCTGTACAGATGTAGGCAGAGTCCCACTACCCAAGCAAGCTCCAAGGCTGCTCCAAGTTAATAAAATTAAAGAATGGCTTTTCTCTGGTCACATCACATCTCAAGATAACTGGTAGTGAAAGAATGTTTCCCCAGAAAAATCTCATTAACGTGGTGACCTTTGGGAAGGTTGAGTGAGCAGTAACTGAGGGAGAGGTATGAAATTAATCAATCACATTGTTATTCAAGGAGAGGATGCATTTTTCAATATTTGTTGAGTCACATTGACTTGGATGTAGAAGAGAATATACATTGTCATCATCAGTATTATTTTTAAGCTGAGCATGAGTGTATGTGCATGGTGAGCCTGTTTTTTTAAGAATAACACTACAAGATATACAATGTGCAAAAATATATCTGTAGAAGAGTGTGTCTGTGTTCATGTGTGGTAATCATAATCAGTCACACTGTATTTCTGCCCAGGGGTACACAAGCTGAAAGGCTGAGAACCACCGTTAATAGATAATCTTCTGTAATGATTTTCCTTTCTTCAGGACAATCTTGACAACAGCACCTTGCCCTAGGAAAGTTTTGTTTGATCCATTTTGTGACTGAAATACAAATTCTCTGTGTTTCATTTGCCTTTCTTCAAACTACTGACACTTGCAATAAGGATGCCCTCCCCAGGAGTGGTTTCTCCAAACAGATTAAAAGAAATAACCAACCAAACTAAACTCAAGATAGTGGATTGGGTCTGAAAGGTAGGTGGGCACTTGGTCTTTATTTGTTTTTCTATCTGCTTTTCCTAAGGATGCTGTCATGTCCTGTTATACAGCTTGTCTATTTGATATTGTTTCACTTATCAAGAATATAGGCAATCAACATTGTTAGCAATAGAGATCTGAGGACTTTTAAGGGATAATGCTTCATTAGGGACACAATTTTCATGATAAAAATATGCTAAGTAGTGTACAAATGTTCATAGTAAACTCAAGCTCTTAGCAGATCTCTATAGCCTGATAAAATTATCTGCAGTTTGGTGAAAAATATCTCTTTTTGTTGCTGTGTTAAAATTCTGATAATTCTATTTATTCTGATACAGAATGGCCACAGTTGTTAGACAATAGAGGCCCAGAAAAGGTATCCTAAATATGTTCCTGGAGATGCCCCAATGAATCTAAGGGGTTTGCACAGGTTATAACACATTTGGCACAGGACCACAGGAAACCCAAGCTCTTCTGAGAAGGTTACAGGAGGCTAGTGAAATAAATCACTTGCTTAAAATGGTAGCACACACCTATATGTAGGAAATTAAACCCCTCCTTTTATGGCCTAGGTGTATTTTTCCATTCTACCTTTCTGCATGCTTTTAATAAAATAAAATAAAATAAAATACAACGTAAAATCAACACAAAAACTACTGCCCACAGGTTTTCCTTAATGCTGAGCTGTTTTCCTGGACTTTTTTTGTTCCTCTTCCTCAAAAAGGAACAGCTAATCAAGACTGTCAGTGTGAGTACTCTAGGACTTCTTGGCTCACTACCTGTTGCCCCTCAAATTCCCTTAAAATCCATTCTGTAACTAGAAATGAGGAAAAATATTACTTAACCTTATCCTTTTCAAGTTCATATTTATTTACCTGCAATTTTCTTTTACCAAAAAAAAAAAAAAAAAAAAAAAAAGAAAAAAACCCACAACAAACCAAACAGGAAAACACCCTTTTCTTGAAAGAGATTGACAATCCTAATTTCTTTTTATTTTGTGCCATTCAGGATAGGAATTCATTTGCTCCTAAGCACTGATGCATTATTTTTTTATTTCTGTTGTTGAATTCAAGTATTAGCTGATTATCTGCCATGAACTACTGGATGACTGCAGCATAAGTAAAAAACCCAAACATAACATCAGTAATAACAATTTGAATTTAGTTTCTTTACAAGACCGTTGAAAACTTTATTGACCATAAAGCACTGCACTTTGTCAGGGATGAATACAGAAATCTTTTCACCAGCCACTTGAGAAATTGTTTCTGAATACTAGACTATCTGTTTCTTAAATAATCACAATGATTTTCCAATACTAAAGATAAAAACAAAACAAGCAAAATAACTAAAAATCAACCAGCCAAACACAAAACAATAAAACCCCCAAAACAATGACAAAAAAACTCCAAACCAAGCCAAGCCAAACCCACCAAACAGAAAACCAGCAAAAAACAAACAAAAAACCAAAACCAAACAAAAAAAATAGAAAAACAGGAAAAAGATATAGGCATTTATTATTTTCTTTGGCATTTTCTTGTTATGCAAGATAGCAGACTGTATGGTTTATCTCCTTGTCTTAATTCCATTTTTATGGGAAACAAAGTTAGGCACTTGGCACTTTCATTGCTTCTGGAGTCACAAGCACATATAGAAACAAAATCATTACTTGCAGGTGAACAGCTACCAGATACTTTTTTCCCAGCCAGCAGACCAATATATTGGGATATATTCTTAATAACTTTAATAAAAATTGTTGTTAATTTATGTCTACATTTTAAATCACTGTTTCTTTATAGTATAAATATGCTTCAATACAGTAGATGTTTTCTTTACCTTCACGAGAACATGTCAACCTTTAGCTAGAGGACAGTCTATTGAGAAGGTTGTTCAATTTCCATGCTCTAATCTTATGTCTGTCTTTGGAGCACATGCTATAAAGTGCATTGCAAACATGCAATGTCTATCTGATGTGGATTCAGCCCCAGTCAAACATTTTACTGGGTTTGTCAAACCTATTTTATCAGTGTTTGTATTAGTTATCACTACCTAATAATTCTTCGCTGACTTTGGTCAGGCTAAATTCAAACTCTACAAAGAAGTAAATGAGTGAATAGAATAGTCTAGTGAATATGATACTGTTGTTTTACTACGTAACTAGGGTAAATGTATAGTTTATTGTTACAACAAGAAAGTCACAAGTGTAATTAATTGGTTTTAATATTTTTAAAGCCCCTTCTTCCAGAGTTTGGCTTTGCAAATTAAAATAAGGTTTCTCCGGTATTAAATTTTGGGATGTTTACTGCATTAAATCAGGAGAAAAGTAGAGAAAGCAGAGCAATTTCATGTGGTAAACAAGTTAAATGACTATTGCCCAGGGCAACCAAATAACTGTGCAGAGCCACAGTGACAATTTGCTGTATTTGTAATGTTTTGTTTAGAAAAAAAGAACATTATGTTGACATATAAGTAACAAAGGATTAAATAGTCATGGAAGTGGTGGCACAGATTTCTTAATTTCCTAGGCTTACATAAGTAAGACACAAACTAGTCTCAGGGAAGATGGGTCTTTAGGAAGTAAATTTGACAACATTAGAGTATTGAGCTCATCCTCAACAAGGAGATGAACCAGGTTTATAACCAGAAGCCATTTGAGCTTAAATTGCTGCTGACAGCATCATTATTGAATTACTTATTCTTGTGATGGTGGCAAATTAGAAGCTACCATCTACCTACCAATTAGAAGGATTTATTTCACAGAGTGATGTCGCTAGTTAAAATACATATTTACACATTTGTTTTTGCTCCAAATCTTTGAGGCATTTCATAGTAACAAAGGTGACCCTGAGTCACCTCACTCTTCCTCTGCTTTCAGCAGAGAGGTTACAATAGGTATAATCCATCAGTATAGAGGTGCTTGCCAATGTGTTTTACATTCAGCTGGAGACAAAACAGGACATAAGAGCAGACATTACAATTGAGAACTGTAAATGATAAGCCAGATGCTTTAGCAAAGCAAATCTTGTTGTGAGCATCTTTACCAGTGTCTCCCAATGGGGAAGGGAGTCTCTTAAATCAGCTGATTTGCCTTTCCTTTTATGCTCCAAGAAATCACCAGAAAGCCATTAAAAACCACTGAAACAAAATACCAAAAAAAAATCTTAATATGTCATTGTTGATCATTCAGAAGAACTGTGTTTATATTTTTCTATGCTTTTTTCATGAGGATGAATTGTAGTAGTTTTTATAACTAGGCTGATAAGCTTTCAGGAAGAATTTGTCTGGCTGAAACAGTAAACAAAAATATCACAAATGGAAGTCAGGTTGAATTCCAAAAGCTAGGGAATAGAGCTGAAGCAGTAATGTGCATGCACATATTAAAAGTGAAATTTCTTAGATGAAGTCAAGTAGTTGAGGGGGGATGAGACTGACAGCTCTAGGACCATAATGCTGCTGAGCTTATTGTTGTCACAGCAGTCTTGACAACACTCAAAGTCTGAACTCTGCAGTCATGAATCACACAAACATTTTTTCAATAATCCTTTGACTAACACAGGAAGTTTGACTTGGAAAAGACAGCTTGAGAGAGCATCTGAAAGTGTTTGGGCTTAAAGAGGAGACTTTTCCTACAGAAAGCAGAAAATCATGCCTTTTACAAGTCCTTAGGAATAACTGAATGCTTCAACTCAAGTAAAGAGGGAAGTAAGATTAGGATAGACTATTTCTGGTGGAAGGGACCTACAGTGACCATGTAGTCCAACTGTTTGACCATTGCAAGACAGACTAAAAGCTAAAGCAAAGGACATTATTTTTAAGGACATTGTCCAAATGATTCTTAAACGTTGACAGGCTCAGCTTCCTGGTCTGCCAGAACACATTGCCAGTTTATATTTAACTTTTCATCAACAAACACCCCCAAGTCCTTCTCAGGAATATTCTCAATCCATTCTCTCCCAAGCTGTACTTGTGCTCAGGATTTCACTGACCTTGGTGAAGAGCCTTGCACTTGGCTTTGTTGAACTTCATGAGTTTTACAAGCCTCTCAAGCCTGTCACAATCCCCCTGGATGGCCTCTCTTTCCTCCAGCATGCCAACCACACTGCACAGCTTGGTGTTTTTAACAAAGTTGCTGAAGGTGCACTCAATTCCATTTTCCAAGAAAGATATGAAACATCACCACCCCCACCCAGAATCAACCCTCGAGGAACACAACTCATCACTGGTCTCCATTTGGACACCAAGCCGTTGACCATTAGTCTTTGAGTGCAACCATCCAGGCAATTCCTTATTCACCAAGTGTTCCATCCATCATATACATATCTTTTCAATTTAGAGACCAGATGTCATGTGGGGCTCTGAGAAATGCTTTGCACAAGTCCATCAGTTTTTCTTCCCTTGTTCACTGATGCTGTGACCTCATCATAAAAGGCCACTAAATTTGTCTGTCACTATTTGCTCTTATTGAAGACATGTTGGTCAACACTAACCACCTCCAGATTACACATGTGCCTTAGCAGAGCCTTCAGGAGAAAAAGATCTATCATAACACCTTTTCTACTTGGGTCTTCTACTACTTGGATAAAGAAGTCATCAGTGTATTCCAGACACTTCTTGGATTACTGGTACCTTGCTGCGTTGTTGCTCTAGCAGATATCAGGGTGGTTGAAATATCCCTTGAGGATCATGAACTGTGAGTGTAAAGCTGATCCTATTTGCCTGCAGAGGGCCTCATCTGCTTGGTGACACTGGTCAGGTGGTCTGTAGCAGACCCAACATTGTGATGTCAACTACACTTGCTTTCCTTTTAACCCTGACCCATGAGTTATTTGTCATCTTCTCATACATCCCCAGGCAGAGCTCTATGGACTCCAGCTGAGCGTTGAGATAGAGGGTGACAACCCCTCCTCTTCTTCCCCATCTGTGCTTTCTAAAGAGCGTGTAATCACCCATTCCCATGCTCCACTCATAGGAGTCATCCTACTATGTCTCAGTGACATATCATAGCCCTCCAGACATGCCCATATTTGTAACTGCTGTTTATTTTCCATGTTACTTGCATTAGAGTAGAGGCATTGGGCCCCCATTGAAGCTTTCTCACTGGCTGGGATTCCATTCTCCTGTGTTTCAGGTGTTTTACTGCCCTGTGGTCTTTCCCCAGACACAGGGAATCTGTTACTGGCACTGGCCTCAAAGTTATGTTGGTGGATGGGCTGAGAGTTCCCTTCCTGACAGCTCTCTCTTAAAGTCCTTTTAAAAAGATTAGCAAGCTTATTGCCAAAGGTGCTCTTCTCTTTGTCTGAAATATGGATCCTACCACTCCTCAGAAGACCAGGTTTCTCAAAGCAAGTCTCACAGACTAGGAAACGAAAGCCCTGGCTGTGGCACCACTTATTGATGGTTATAAATGGACATATTCATGGGAAGAGGTTCCTGCCCCTCTTCGATTATAGCTGGGATTCACCTCTCCCCATTTCTAAATTTTCTCTTTTTTTATTTCACTAGAAGCATTTACTGAAAGTCATTCGAGTTCACACATTGCAGCTTTACAACTGCAAGAGGCAGGCCCTGCTTTGCAGAATTTAGCGTTGACTAGACAGAGGGCAGAAAAGCACTCAGTGACATGCAGACATCACAAAGGACTTGAACCCAATTTCTAAAATCTCAGTCCATTTACTGAGTAGGCAAGTCATTCCTTGTAGTAAATGTCTCTGCATAGCTGTCTACAGGAGACTGTTTGCTCTCCCTCAAGAGTGTCAGTGATTCATTAGCCACTCAGATCCCAGAGAGCTCAGGGAGGTCACAGTCTTAACTGTGGGACAGATTAGTTTACAAAACAAAATAGTACTTGAAAGTGCTGAGGTGGGAAAAGCTACATCACTGCAGTTTAGTTGTTACATGACCCCTCAAGACTTTCCATACCAGTACTTGTATTAATTCCATCTCCCACCAGGAGGCATCTCACTTCCAGTCTCTCCTGCTGAGAATACAGAAATGACTAGGGTGCTGGAAGGAGTATCCAGAGCACTAACAGATACACACAGCCCTCTTGTTTATTTGGTGTTGCTTGGTATAGGAAGGGGAAATATGAGTTACTGTGAACCTCTTGTATGTTTTCATGTGTGAAGGAGACATTGCACTCACACGGACTCTGATGCTGTGACTCTGCCCAACTGATGTCTGGACATGAGAAGGAAGAGGGTACCCTTACAAACCCGAAATGAGAAACAGAGAGAAGAGTTAAATGCATATAAAGTGCTTAATAAATGCCTTTCCATTGGCAGACATATTTAAAAAGCATTACATTTTAAAAAGTTGGAGGGATTCACAAACTCAGTGAAGAAAAATCATCATGAAGTTTCTCAATTACAATTGAAAATCAGACATGTGTATTCTTGTCTCACCCTAACTGGTGCAAGGTTTATTGTTCCAAAAATTGTTCCAAAATTAAATTTATAAGAAGTGGAATACATTGAGAAAAAGGCAGACAGAGATGCTTTGATTTCTTTGTTCCTTTCCCATAAATATTAATGCATTTCCTAGGTGCTGGCATTGTGACATTCCACGGACGGGGGCAGAACGTGTGCTTTCTGGGCTCTCAGCCTTGTTGCATACAGATGAGTGCTTTCAGAAAGGCTGCAGGTGAAATGCACACAGAAAGCAAAATTATAGATGCCCTTTGTCAAATACAAATATACAAAATACCTGGACCAGGAATAGCTGCTTATTCCATCAGTGGATAATGCAGTCATCATGTCAGAGACCTGCTCAGTGGTGTTGTAGTATTAGGGGAAAAAAGGTAACATAGGTTGCCAGAGAAAGCATGAAACTGACAGCGTATCACTAATACTTACTCACCACCCAGACATCAGAAATGTTTCCCTTCTATCACACTAGTTTTCTTTACATTTTTCTATTCACAGCCTTTCTCACCAGAAAAAAGGAGTACAGCCTGTGAAACAGACTGAAAATGCATCAGATATGGATAAATTATCACATATAAAAGCACAGATTTAGTTTTAGTTGCAAGAAACAAAAGAAAGTAAAGCCAATACCTGAAATTTTTTCAGCGGTTACAATTTCTAGAGGTATTGCTATTTTCATTATGACATTTTTAAACCAAGAGTGAAATGTGGTAGCTACACTATAAACAAAAGACAAATGGCAGCCTTGACCTTGAGAATGAATAAGACCTTGGTAATGAATAAGAGGAAATATCAGGAGACAGATAAATGAATTCTCATAAGAAAGTTCTGAGACAATATGGTTTTATGTGAAAATGTAATGGACTTTTTAGTTCAGTTTCTTAATGTGACATGTAGCTCCATAATACTGTTTTTTTAAACAGTTTTTTTTTTTTAAATACCACTTTTAACAAATCTGGATAACTGGTCATGTTAACTTAAGGGGAATTTATTTGGCTTTACATATCTTAGTGAATCAATCTGGCTTTGCCATAGAAATAAAAGATATAATAGGTTTTCAAATGCTAGGTAACAGAAGTGGCCAAATCATTTCAGGCTTGATGAATGTCCTAGAAATGTCTCTCCACTAACTATAGAGGGAGACTAGATAGTTATCTCAAATTTCTTCATATGGCTAGAATTATGTTAAGTGAATCTTGAGTAAAAATTATGGCTCTGAAAAGACCTTCTATGAAGAAAGGGAAGTTAATTGAGATGATATGAAAAGACTCATATCTGTTCAAGCTAACAAGACATCTGTATTTCCACCCATGTATCAGGTTCATTTATCATAACAGAGAGATCTTTGTGCAGAAGATTGCTTTGATACTATGTGTAGGAGCACTCCCAGTCTCCTGCCTTCTATCAAGAAAGAATTCTTAACAAATTTCTTTCCCTAGTAGCCAAGTAAGTCTCTCTGAATTTTTCTGTTAGTTCACATAAAACTTTAAGATACCTGATCTAAACACTTACTATAGGAATATGACCACTGTTTTCTTCCTATTCTAGCCAAGGAAAGGTCACCGACAAACAGGTACAGGTAGTACAAAGCTTCAGTACATACTACACCCTACAGTCTCAGGAATGTGATTTGATCAAGTTTAAAGTATATTTAAATAACCGCTGAATTTAAAACCTGGACAACCTCAGATAAAGTAAATTCAAAGTCAGTGACTCATGATCATTTTTTTTAAAGCTATTTTCTTTCAGACCCTGAGTAGAATTGTTTTCTTACAAGCTAATGGGATCTTTAAAGTTACATCTTATAAGATTAACTGAATTTAAATAACATACGCAGTAACCAACATCAGAATAATATCAGGACCAAAAAAATTTCTTAATTACTGAATAAAACCAAAACTTCTGCAAATGCTTTGTTTGGATCCACCTAGCAACAATATTTTATTTAATTTTATATCTGGACTTGTGATAAGGAGATGTAGATATATTTGTAACAAAATTATGAAATATGAGGAAGGATCATTCATATTTCACTGCAAAGTTGCCCGGGGAGTTGTGGGGGAGCAGGGAATTAATCATTCCTTCAGATCTTGTACCTCTCTGAAGTGCATTTGAGAATATTAAGATATGAAGAGATTATTATTAATAAATCTGTTAGTGTAACATAAAAGTGAGCATTTCTGACACAAGCTAAGGTGTGCTTAGTCTACATGATTAAATAGCTGGTCTAAAAAAATAAAGGTGAGGGTGGAACCTTTACTTTTCTAGGACATCTCATATAGTAAGTTATTAAGAAAAAATGCTTTGCTAAGAGGTTATAACTCATGGTGTCTTGATTTAAAGAATCACTGGATTTTATTTGATCTGATCTTTCTAAATTCAAATTAAATATGTTTTGATTGATGCTTTCTGCCTCCTCCTCATCCCTACTTAAAAATTAATAATAATTTAGAGAGGTTTGGAGCCCCTTCACCTGTACTTTATTCCTGCTGAGACTGCTTTAGCAGTTTCAACTTAAAAGCACTTTACATATCATAGCTTTCCTAATTGTACTAATATTTCTTTACTGAGGTTGCAGTTCTTAAGGCCTTTTTTTCTATAGCAAAATTCATATTTTGTAAAATTTAGTAGGGATTAGATATGATCAACTGAAACTGCTGCGAAGATTGCATTTTAAGTAAACCATTTGCCTAGCTGAACATCAGAAAATCGTCAGATGGGAGGAATCACCGTGGTGCTCCTTCAATTAGGTAACACCATAATTAACAGCAGTCACCCAAAGGAGTCAACATAGTTACATCTTAGAGTTCTGAGACTAATAAGTAGTTAATGTTTTAGATAAATTCTTCCTCATTATTAATGATGTCCACCAAGATGAGGCCAGCAATTTTTCATCTCTGCAGGCACATATATTAATCTGCTAGACTGCAAGTGAAAAAATCCTTCTTCTTCATTTCTAGCATTTGAGCATAATGAGCAGGAAGATGTAAGGTAGCTCACAGGATTAATTTCTTCTTCAGACTTCAGCCATCAGCTATATAAGGGCTGAGCAGATCTGTCCCATGCAAAAATGACATGCAGTATTGAAAGCATAAGGTTTAGTTTTAAATAACGAGGAATTGATCAATACTGAATAATATCTCTTTATGTATACAAATAAGAAGGGAAATTAAGTTGCAAAATGTGTGTTAAGGTTTATAAGGTTAGAAATGATCCATATCTAATCCAATGCTCACAGAATTCTCTTTTTTAAAAAAATATTTGTCCATGTCATGGCTCTCATCCATTCACTATGCACAATGACATGAATGCATCTGCTGAAATGATAGAAACTATGTCTATTCCAGGATAAAATTTTGTTATTTTGTAACCTAGCATTTCCTCATCTCCCTGTAATATTCCATACCTACTTTTCATTATTCACTTTTTTATTATCAAGTAGTCATCTCTGAGAATTCTTTGTTTCATGAGTAGATATATCCACAAAAATTCAGAAAACAGAAAGAAAAAAAAGAAAGCAAAACAAAAGCAAAAAAAAGCTACTCCTTCATGCCCAGAAAAGCTGTGTGTGTGCATATATATACATATATATATAAAATAAGAATACAGCTACAGGATAAGGCTATAATATGTCAAAAATCAAAGAAATTAGAGAACACAGAGACATAAAGAATATGTGTGATTATTAGATCAGAAAAAAAATAATTTAAAAAGTTAGTCTTTCCACTGTGTGATGTCTTGTGTGTCGCATCTACCCTTTTGACAGTCTAGGGCTGTTTGTGTTTTCATAAAAAATATTTTCTTCCTCAGCTCCACCAAGTTATTTGCTGTTTCATTCTTGATAATTCACACAGGAGTTGTTCTTCTGTTGCCCCTCAAGGTGTACATGATTTCATCTCCACTTATGTTGCCAGTGTTCCCCAGACAATATCATGTCACAGTCTGGTTAGTTTACAATAAGAAAATAAAAAGCTTCTCAGTTTTTCCTGCTTTTTGCTGGTGACTAATAGAAGCAAAGGTTTGGCCACAGTGTCTCTGGATGGCTTCCAGTGATTACAGAAATAGAGGCTATCCTAAAGCCCAAGGAAGTCAGCTAAGAGATTCACTGACTTTAATAGGCTTTGGAGCAACACATAATAAATGTAGGTTTATCTCACTATCTGATGGAAAGCTTTATATCAATCAACATTGCAGCTACTCAAGAGGGGAAAACTATTTGTAAATAAATGATTCACTGATTAGTTATTATACTATCCCCAAAGGATTTAACTACTCAATTCACAGTCTAGAGAACAGACACAAAAGTGGAAAATTTTAATTGTGAGCATATTCAGGGAAACAAAAGCTCTGGCTTCTGATACCATAGTGCTGACAATATATTGTGCTTGTAGTTTTTGATTAGACTTTTATGTAGCCTTTCTTATTACATCATATGGATGCTTCACAAGTCTTAACAAATTTATCCTCACAGTGTCCATGAGGCAAGAGCTACACGAATAAAGTTACCCAAGACAAAAGACCTCAAGGCAAAAGCCTGGAGGAAAATTCTCCAGGCAATCACATGCTAAGGAACAGCTGTCCATAGGAAATATTCTGCCTCAGGAAGAACTGACCATAGGACAGAAATGGGGGATGTTCTTGCAAGGTCAGATTCTCTGTGCTATGTGTCTTCAGCTTTTCCATTCCTCCTTCTGACAGATGGCAGAAGGAGCTTTCTCAGGATTTCTCATGTCAGAAATCATAAAAATATTAAAACGTTATACTCCAATTTTTGATATTGATCTCCTGAAAGCTAGATTTAATAAAACAGTTCCTGAAGATATCATGAATACCAGTTTTTAGGGCTGCGGACCAATAAATACAGTGTTGCTATTGGTGCTAAGTGGCTTTGTACTGAGCTTTCAGGGCCTCAGGAGCAAGGCTTGTCAGGCTCACTTTTTCTGAATTTGCTTTCACTTTCAGGGGCTTTGTCTCAGCTTCTCTACCTGAACCAGAAAGTTTTCTGGTCACTGCCTCCTTAGTTTTACTTTGTGTTTGTATGGTGCAATGGTAGTTTTTAAGTGTTCAGACGCAAAGTCTTGTTCTATGACCAGATGACCCACCTAGTAGATGAGGGGAAGGCTGTGGACATTGTCCACCTGGACTTTAGTAAGCCTTTGACACTGTCTCCCACAACATTCTACTCAAGAAGCTGGTGGCTCATGGCATAAACACATAAACTCTTCATTGAGTTGAAATGGGCTACGTGTCAGAGACCAGAAAGTTGTAGTCAGCAGAGTTAAATCCAGCTGGTGCCCCATAATCAATGGTGTTCCCCAGGCTTAATTTTGGGTCCAGTCCTGCTCAATATCTTCATTAAGAATCTAGATGAGGGGATTGAGTGCTTCTCTAGTAAGTTTTCCTGTGACACCAAGTTGGGTGGGAGTATTGATCTGCTCGAGGATTGAATAGCTCTGCAAAGGGAACTAGACAGGCTGGACCATGGTCAATAAAATGAAGTTTAACAAGACCAAGTACCAGTTCCTACACTTTGGTCACAGCAGCCCCATGCAATGCTACAGGCTTGGGGAGAAGTTGCTAAAGCTGCCAGGCAGGAAAGAACCTGGGAGTGCTGGAGGTTGTAGGGAGGTGGGTGTTGGCTTCTTCTCTCAAGGGAGCAGTGGTAGAACTATAGGACATGGCCTGAAGTGTCACCAGGGGAGGTTTAGATCAGATCTGAGAAAGAATTTCTTTAATGAGGAAGTAGTTAGATATTACAATAGGCTGCCCAGGGAAATGGTGGCATTATCATCCCTGGATGTATTTTAAAAATATGTATAAATGAGGTACTTCAGGACATGCCCTAGTGAGTGATACAGATACTAATATGTGCATTTTATTTAGAAGGGGGATGCTGGCAGTTAAATGCAGTGATCTTAGAGGTCTTTTCCAACTGCAATAATTTCTGTCAAAATTCTTTGACTCTGCGATTCTGTGAAAAGGCAGTTTTGTTCATAGTGAAACTCTTTTTGAGTCATTATTTTTTTTTGTTACAATCATACCTGGACTAATAATAATTCATATTACACTGTTAAGATTCAGTTATACTATGAATAAATTGCTGGATATATACATATACATTTATTCTTTTCCCCAAACAGAGCCAAAGGTAACCTGTTCAAATTTGTATACCATGCAAAGCAAACAGCATAACATTTGCCCTGGGACTTCTGGAGATAGACATCGTGCAGCTCAGAAGAGTTCCTTGCCCAAAAGTTTACAAGATCGAGGGTAAAGGATTACTACAGTTGACACTGTATACAAAAAAAGGAAAGAGGCACATTATCTCTTGCTGTACTATCAGTAACCTTTCTTCAAATGTGGAAGAAAGTACAATTTCATGTTTGTATCTGCATCTACTTAGGCTTTTGAGGGAAGAGCTCATTGATTAGCATTCAAAGCATTTATGTCAATCTACTGATGGTTGTTTTTTTGTTTGTTTGTTTGTTTGTTTGATTGTTTTCTACAATCCTTTGTAAAAAGGTTTGTTTGTTTGTTTGATTGTTTTTTACTCCTTCTCCTATTGATACCCTGAAAACTTATACCTTGACTTTTAGAAGTGGTACTTCTCTGTAGCCAGGGATTAGATTAATAAATGTTCCTTAGAGATCCTGCTATACTGGTCTTCCTCCTTTTTCAAAGCACATTGCTAAACGGATTTAGAGGAACTAAGTATCCCTTCCAGACAATAGAGGAGTGTAACAGGATTATCTGAGCAGAAATTTAGCTTTAGAAAAGTCCTTAAAGGGTTAAGAAGGGACTGATAAGAGCCTTTATGAGTAAAAAGAGTTTATTGATGCAAAATATGTAGGGTTATAGTAAAGAGTACAATTGCAAAAATGGTAAAAAAAAGTCTCACAGGGATAAATAATGGGGAGAGGTATTTGTTTTAACTATGATATTACTTAAAATTTTGATGTTGTTTGAGAAACTTTTAGATGACAATCTCTGTTGAGGACAGGAAACTGTAAATTTGTGAAGAAAGACACTGAGGCTTACCACTAATGACTTCATATGTAGAATACATTAAATCTTTCTTGTTAAGGATTCTTTATTGTATACTGTAAAATTCTTTTTTCTGAGATTATTTAAAAGCATTATAATAAAAAGTCAGTATCATAAAATTCTGTAAGTGTTCATGCCAAGACTTTTTTAGTGCTACTGAACATCATTATGCCTTATTTGAAGGCAATTCCAGAAAATTATTTGTGCTTTCAAAATTGCAGTCAGACTGTTCAACTCAAGAATGATCTGCTGCATGTACATAGTGCAATTGCTACATGTGGATTTGATTCACCTTCTTGCCTGGCACTAAAGAATGAATTAGTGTGGCATAACTTTCACTAAAATCCCCAGGCTGAGCTGACTGGCCTTAACCTTCCAGAAACTGCCTGTGCAATTCACATGGATGTATCTAACGTAACTATAAACCATTACTTAGGTACTGATACCAGAAAAAAAAAAAAAAAGGTACGAGCACAGTTCATTTGACAATAAACCCCACATTTCGTCAGCCAGCAGAATTTCTGGTAGTTGACTTGATTATTTACATGCTATCATATCTCCTATGTTACTTTCCTGCAAGCTATTTTAAATTTAATTATGTTGTATCTTCACAAACTACAGTTGATGCAATAGCTCTGGAAGAGCTCAAAATACAAAAATATATTAAGTAGTGTACTTTCCTCCCCTCATGAGATAGCTACAGAGGTATTATTATGGTGACTAAAGAGAAATTAAGCATGTATTGAAGTTTATGATTGTAGAGGAAAAAATTAAACATGTTGAGTTACACATAATATGAACAACCACAAAGCAATATTCACATGTAATATACAGATGATTCAAAGGTCTGTTATCCCAGAGGAGAGGAAAGTTATAAGGCATACCGATTAGTGGAAAAAATTAAGAAAGAAACCTGAATGAAATTTAGGATTTTCTTCACAATAGTTTAGGTGTGTAATATTCCATAACCACTGAGAAGGATGCTTGAAGGGTCAGTGGCAGAAAAAAAGAAGCAATTAGAAGAGTTGTATAACAGAAAAAATTCGTATTCTAGTGATTATGCTTCTGGGTGAATATGCTTCTAGGTGAGAAGCATAAACTAGTTCATAGTTCAGATTAGAACTAGTAGTCAACATCTAGATCTACAGAGTGTTTCAGTGCAGTACTAGTTTTCTTCCTACAGGAGTATGGAAGTAGCCCACTGAATTTGCATGTATCGAATCCTCCTCTTCAACATACAAAAAGAGATAATATGGAAAGATGACAGCTAACTTTAGGTAAATCAAATTTTAGTTTTGCTTTCTATTGCAGGGTTTTGCTAGCTTGGGTGGGTGTCCCTATCTAATGTTTTCAGGAAACAAAGAATTTAGTGCAAGGAAAATTTCAGCTTCATGAGTAGTCAATTATAATCTGTTTCTTTAATTCCATCAGGGACACAAACAGCTGTGTTATCAAATTCATCCGTTAATGGTGTTGGTACCCATTAGTGGGGTATCCATAAAGATCTCTTAATAAAACATTTGAAATCACAGGGAAATTACTCCCTGCAAAAGGATTTATTTATTATTTAAACTTCCAATCTTACCCGTTAACTCTTTGGACCCACTGATGCATTCTTCATCTAACTGAATGAAATCATGCGTGAAATAGTATTCTATTTAGTTTAATGGTTAGCAGAACCTGAATGGATACATTCAGTGCATTAGCCTATTTCTGAAAGACTTGGTAATTTTTAATACAGAGCAGAACTGTTCAGTTTATTACCTCAGTGAATGGGCCAGCCTTATTTCAGTTATCAGCAAATATATTTCAGAAAGCCATTCCATAGTATTAATTCTTATATAATTTCATCTTTTACCAAAAAGAAATCTAAAAATTGAAGTCTCAAAGCTCCACATACTTTGATTTTAGTATTAAATACTACATCTACTAGCAAGAAAGTCTTAGGGTTATTTAATCTTTTATTCTCATGCCCTTTGAAAGAATAACAGCCTTTATCACCATTTGCCCAGTTATATCATAAGCAAATTGCCTTCTTCCAAGATGCCTCTTTTGATAGAATACCTTCTTTAAATACTGCACTTCCCTTAAATACAGTCCTATTAAGGTTACTTTCTTTAAGGATATTAAAGAAAATTTTATCTGTATTCTTTATCATCATCACATTTCAAATGAGTGTAAAAGAAAATAACATCAATGATAGAATGGAAACCAGAGAAATACTTATATTTATCATTTTTATTTCAATCCAATTAGAAAAAATAGTGTTGAACTAGAACATCAGTGCAGAAGGTGCTCTAGAAACAGCTTACCAAGATTTCTCCACATTGAGTCTGTATAATAACAGATATGCTCGTGCAAATTCTATTAATATCCATGAGTTTTGTTTGCTAGAATCCATCAGGAAACAGTGGAATTCCAGAAAGCTAGGCTTTTCAAGGTAAAAATATTTTTTTGTGAGTGAAATTTTTTCTGACTTTTAAATGGGAAAGATTTTAGAACTGGACAAATACATCTCAGAAGGATTCCATTACTTCAGACATAATTAAGACATAGATAAATTCTTTTGTTTCAGAACATTTGAGGTCTTTCTTATGCCAACTGTATTTCTACACAGTCCTATCAATCCTTCCTTAACATAGTCATTTCTTCTGGTTGTGTCTCCACCATCAGTGCAGAAAACCCAAAGATAAAGCTGGCAAACTACTCTGAAGTATGCTTGCTTTGCTGCAAGCTAAAGCCAATTGTCCTTGTTCTAGTATTATACTGATGCAGCTTTGGGATTGGACCTACATTTCTTGATATGGCTTTTAACTCATATTTGGCCAACTCTTCAAGCATGCAGAGGTTTACCACTAACTTAAGATCCCTTTCAGTTATCCACTTAGCGGGTTTAGCTATTTGAGGTATCCTCGGGTATCCAAATAATCCAGATGGCACTGGCAGATCTGACATGGGACCTAAGGAGGCTTTTGCATGTCTGAAACTACAGTTGGAGGCCAGAGGTCACTACTGGGGTTCTCTTAGACTGTAGAAGACACTAGGTGAGGGCTACTGAACCAAGTCCTTAACATTTAGGAAGAAATTGTTTAGAAAAGATGAAAACTGTTTTTACTGAGAAAGTAGTGACACACTGGAACAAGTTGCCCGGGGAGGTTGTGGCTGCACCATCCCTGGAAGTGTTCAAGGTAACATTGGATGGCACTTGGGGAAACTTAGTCAAGTGAGAGGTGTCCCTCACAATGTGGGTCTACTGGAACTAGATGATATTTAAGGTTCCTTACAACCAAAATCATTCTGTGATTCTGTAATTCTGTGATTTATACTATAGGTGTAACTTGTATTTTCTGCTATGTGTATAGACCGGTGTTCTAGAAAACAGAGGATAAATCTTACTGCAGGGTTTATTTTGGGTTTGGTGTGTTGGTGAGTTTTTTCGGTTTTGGGGGTGTTTTTTGTTTTAAGTTTGCTTTGGGTTTGGGCTTTTTGGTGGTTTTTTTTTTGTTCTGCTGTCTGGTTTTCTTTTCTCTGTTTTTTTTGTTTGTTTGTTTGGTTTTTTTCCCTGTTAGCCAGAGGTGGTAAGACTTCAACTTCTAAATAATCTGGTTTTCTTTTCTGTTGTTGACAACTTACTTACTCTTTTCTTCAGTTTTTCCTTCTGAAACAGCCATTCATGTCCTTTTGAAACAAATGGACCTAGGTCTAAGGTTGATACCTGACCTCTTCAAAATTAAATAACAAAATTTAAAGTCCTTAGGCTTACTTGTTAATTTCTTTACTTTAAACTGAAGATAACTGGAATATGACCTATGAAATTCTTACCTCATTCTCTTCAGAATTTTATTGTCACATGGAATAAATGTTTTAAAGCTTTTAATACAAAACACTTAAGCATTGCTTCATCCAGCTTAGTTTGATTCAATCCACTTAAGATTCAAGACTTTTGTGGATGGCTTTACTTGCCTCTATTTAGCAGCTAGACCTCTAACATACAGATCTAAGCTAATTCCCGAAGGATATTAAATGAGAGCCATATTCCAACAATTGTTTGGTAAGAAAAGGACAATTGTCCTCAAATCCATGAAATTATGCATTAATGAGAAAGAAAACAACATGTCCTTTACACCCAAGGTCAAACAGTGGAGAAATGAAGTTTCAATCACTGAGAGGAAGCACGAGGAAAGTCTTTTAACCAACAAATGAATAACTGGAGTTCCACAGGGTTTACTGCATAGGATTCCTGCACTGAAAGTCTTGAAGATATTTGGAAAACATCCTTGTTAAGGCAGGAATGTGGGCAAGATTGCTTTTTTTAAAATCTCTGCCACCCTTTTAAGTCAATTTGAAATTTTACTTCAATTCATTAATTGCTCCTCTGAGAGAAACAGTTTTATGCCAAGAATGAGGTACCTTGGCATCTAAATGAGCATTCAGTTTGGTCTCGGTTCAGTCCAGAGGCTAGACAAAATTTTAGATCCCAATATTATGAGCTCATCAAATCTAACACATTTTAAACAGATAAGACCTATACGACTACCTAGCTAGCTTGACAGAAATTCAATGGAGAAAAAAAGTAAGAAAAAAATTAATCTATAGCTCACCACTAACGGAAAAAACCTTTCCGTTTCCTTACCTCTCCTTATCTGCATTTGACCCTGAGCGTCTCTTATACCTGACAAGGAATGAATATTTTTCATCTACCCTAGCTCTCATTTCTCACACTCATGATTGGAGAGGGGGAGCTATAATAAACATAAATCAATAGGATTCTATGAGCCAAACAGCAAAGCACAGGCTGAATAATGAAGGAATAGAATTCTTACCCCTGTCACATCTTTAGTTAGAGCTTTACTACATGACGCAAATTACCTTAGTCCTGTGATATTACCTGAGATGTTTAAATGTTCTACAAAAGTATTGATTTTGTTTTGAATGTCAGATCTTACGCTTGGCATCTTTTTCTGTGAAACAAATGTGTTACACTTGGAATTCTAATTAAGCTTAATTTCTCAAATGAGAAGAAAGCATCAGTGTAAGTACACTTGTTGGGCTACAGTTATAAGCTTTCATATGGGTATAATTACTTGAATTCTGAGTAGTACCAGTGCTTTGAATGAAGGTTTTTCCAGACAAATATAACCTCAATATATAGTTGCCATCATGGAAAAAGGTTGGTTAAATGGCTCAAATGGTATTTTCTTTCTTTATTTATTTTTAAATGGGCTTGGTGACATAGCAATGAGAAGTATTAATCTTTGGAGAAATCAATTTTTTTCTTAACTTGTCTAATTAGAGAAAACATAGACATGCAAGAAAAAATCCACAGGAGCCTGACAGTCTGTGAATGCAAGCTTCACTCTAAACTAAAGTTTCAGCTTTTTTTTTTTGGTTGGCTGGTTTGTTTGTTTAGGTTTTTTTGTGAGGTCTTCACAGAAGATCTGCTACGACAAGAAGAGATTAAAGCATGGAGATGCATAAGAAAAAAATGTCACTGAAAGGAAAGACCTTGTGCTTGCCACAGCCAATGAATACCTGACTTTTAGACTTTATTCTTCATTGTATTTTAAGCTATTTAAGTATCTAGGCTCCTTGTGTCTTTTCTTTTTAGAACACTGACATTGGAGACCTTCTAACACTGTATAAGATCTACCTGTTTGAAAGTTCCATCTCATTTGCTTCAATAATATATATATCATTCTAGCTTATTTTTTATTCTTTTATTATCTGAAGACATAGTCTTTTTTTTGTGTGTGTATGCAATTTTTAAGCATCAGTCTTTATAATGATGTGATCCAGAAAAAGAAAGAGAACCTTTACAGAGGCATGACAGGTTCAAAATTGCTTCCTACAGTGAACTGACAAGAGATAAATGTAACCCGGGAATCTAATAGTAATTATTCTAATTAAAATTATGCTAATATATAAAAAGCATACTAAGACTACTAGATTTTTATGCATTTCCTAAGTTTATTTAGTTTCTCAAGACCTGATGCAATGTTTCCAAATGTTGGGAGAGATGTTAAAATTCATGCTCAAGGATTTAAAACAATAATTTTTAAATCTTCCAATTACTCTTACGCTTCTGACTGACTTGTGGAAAGTTTTATCTCACATATGCATAGACAGACATACAGAAATATACACACATAGAGCTAACAGACAATCTCTGTATTTGCAATATCTGCAACATAAGGAAATCAATCACAAAAAACCTTTGGCCTTTTAGTAAACCATTTCAAATATGCAGCCAAATGTTACCTGTTGTGAGTTCATTATATTCCCTATAGTTACTCCTAATTAAAACCCTCTGAAGCATCAGTGTCCTGATCTGTCATTACACACACTGCCCAATAAAGGATTCCATACTGTAAGTGTATGAGAGTGAAAATTAGATATTTCAGGGAAAACAGAATAACTCTAGCCATCATAATTAATCAAAGTTGTTTTGCAAGGGAAAAATGTGGATCTTCATTTTTTAGGAAAGGTAGCAAGACTTATTAATGAGACATAAAATTCCTCTGTAATATGGAACTTTTCTTCAACTCGCATTTTGCTTGTAGAAATTATTATCAATAAGTTTAATATCCTTTGCAAAACTTTACTATTTCTCAGACATGAGTACTTTAAAATTTACTTTTTACTTTAAACCATTTCTAAGTACTGTTTTTCCCTTTCAACAGCTTTTTCAACACCTAGCTTTCAATTTAGGGTTAAAATTTCACAATAAATCTAGTAGATTACCTAGCCAGCCTAGCTGATCCATTT
The DNA here is from genome assembly GCA_023637945.1 of Phaethornis superciliosus. Lineage (NCBI taxonomy): Eukaryota > Metazoa > Chordata > Aves > Apodiformes > Trochilidae > Phaethornis > Phaethornis superciliosus. The sequence goes on from JAJQWJ010000004.1 coordinate 67,330,655, forward strand.
AAGTTATTTACCTGCCTCCAATTCCTATAGCTTTTGTATACATCCTTCTCCCTTGTCAGACTAAATCACATTGACTGCTAAAGAGCTCAAAGGCACAACAATTTGCACCAGGACCTTGGCTACAAACAGATACCATATAGGAAACCAGGAGACTCTTGGAGTTGCTACCATGACCTCCAAATACACAGCTGTAGTGCACAATCCACTATACTGCTCCCACTTTTATCGCAGAGTGTACCCCAAAGAAAAACTTGTAAATTAGAAAACAATTGTCCTCTGGTTTTGAATAACCTATTGTTCTGACCTTTTTGCTTTGAAGTCAGTAGTTGCTCCAGGGTGATTCAACACTATGCTTTGGCTTTGATGTACAATCTTAAAAGCACCATTACAGGCATTTACTGGAAGGGAATACCTTGTTGCCATGGCTACTAGTGCATTACTTGAAATTGTGATATAGCTGGATTTCATCACCATGACACTAATTTTCTCCACTGCAGCAATGGAGAGACGAGATCATAACCACATTGGATGCAGCAGGGTTGCATTTCCTTCTTAAAGTTTTGTGTAGGTGGAACCCATGGCTATAAGGGCAACAAGGGCAAATCCTGTAAGCCAAAGAAAACCATGCCAAATACTATTTGTGGGTGGGTGGCAGTGGGGAAGAAATAGTAATTTTAGTCTCACTTCTTACTAGGAAAAATGAAATACGAATCCTGTAGGAAATCAGCTGTAAGGCTTACCATACTTCCACTGCTATCTGATAATGACACTCAAATTAAGTGGTGCCCCATTACTGCTTGGCCCTAATCCAGTGCTCACTGACTGCAGCAGTGTGGAGAACATTTCTAAAACCTTCAGGGTATGTTTTTATCACAGAGAAGAGTGAAGAGGACCAGAACCAAAGAGAGAGAAGCATCTGTACATTTTTTATCCCCAGTAGTTCACAAACATCCAGCTTAGAGCAGAAAGTGTGATGAAGTTGTCCTTGTGTTTGGTAATAACTTCTAGTTCCAAGTTCATCATAACCCAATCCACATCAGTTGTCACTATCTGACACACAGATATACACTGAGGCAGATGTAATGTTCCAGAGATAAGATTTATGTAGAAAAGTACAGCAAATGGAATGAATAATAATGAACAGCTTTATACCACTACCTATCTCCATACCTCTTCAGGCTACAAGTTAAACCTTCAGAAGTTAACTAAAAAGGAAACTTTCTACAGCCTTCTAGTTGAGGGATTCAAAGGACAAAAGCAACACCATCCATCATGTGATTCGTGGGGGCTCTTAGCCATGCTGTCATGCTCAAACATTCAGAACACATGAAGGATCCCTGAAGAGATCTCATATCTTATTGTCCTCCTCGCCTAACTTAAACATCTAAATAAGAATAATGTCACCTGAAGCATACAAGACTGAGAAAGCTTCAACACTAGTTTCAGACATCTACTTTCAGGAGTCTGAAATGGATATATATGCATCTAAGTTTCACTGTAAGAGCAGAATTCAATTTCTCACAGACAGAATTCTAGTACCAAGGTTCTGCACCTGGGTCAGAGCAATCCACATTATCACTACAGGCTTGGGGACAAGGTTTTAGAAAGCAGTCCTGCAAAGTAGGACTTGGGGGTGCTGGTGGATGAAAAGCTGGACATGAACCAACAGTGCATGCTTGCAGCCCCAAAGGACAATTGCATCCTGGGCTGCATCAAAAGAAGCATGGACAGAAGGCTGAGAGAGGTGATTCTGCCACTTTGCTCTTCTAAGACCTCACTTGGAGTACTGCCTCCAGGCAGCCCTCAGCACAGGAAGGACATGGACCTGGTGGATCAGGTCCAGAGGAGACTAAGAAAATCATGAGGGACATGGAACACTCTTCCTACAAATGTAGGCTGAGGGAGCTGGGGAAAAAAAAGCCTTCAGGGGGACCTAATAGTGACCTTCTAGTACCTGAAGGAGGCCTACAGGAAGGCTGGAGAGGGACTGTTTGCAAGGGCCTGGACTGATAGGCAATGGTTTTAAATTAGAGAAGATTATATTTAGATTGCATGTTAGGAAAAAATTCTTTACCATGAAAGTAAAGAAAAAATAGAACAGGCTCTGCAGGGAGGTATTTGAGGCCTCATCCCCAGAGATATTCAAGGTGAGGCTTGACAAGTCTCTGGCTGACCTGATCTAGTTGATGATGTCCCTGCTTACTTCAGGGGGGTGGGACTAGATGACTTTTAGAGGTCCCTTCCAACCTAAATTGTTTTATGATTCTATGATTCTAACATTAGAAGTATCTTATGATTGGACATAGCTGGCAGATACAACAGAGGTCTAAAGAAAAAAAAACAAAAAACAAACAACACTTTAAGAGAGACCTGGACACTAAGCAGAATGTAACAGAAATGTAATAAATCGTTCCTTAAATTTGATTAGGCTCAATATGTCTTCTAAAGAGAACTATCAACACTTTCAGGGTATTATTAGTCACCAGATTTGTCTGTGTTAGAATAGGATGCATTGTGTTATTCAGCACTGACTATTGAAAGGACCTCAAATGACTAGTTAGGCTGGATGCCTTCAGCTAAATACCATCAAGATGATCTTGTTCTCAGTGTTTTGGCTTCATACAATATTTTTAAAGTATCTAAGTTACTATGTTTCTGTGAAATAATTGATTTCTGCAAGAAACAAAAAAATAGTAAAATGAGAAAGGACTGGCTTAGTCTATTTCACTTTTAGAATCATTGTTACCTCCAGGTAATCACAGTTACTCCCAAATAACCCCAGTTTTGGTGGAATGCCTGAGTGACAAAGTCCCCAGAGAACTCCCAACATACTTCCTAATCTGTGGTTTTCAGACACCAGATGTTGTAAGAAAATGAAGATAATTATGTCTAAGAAGTTGCTAAGTATGTATTTACATGAATTTGTTGCTATGAGGAAAGTTTGTTCCACTTCATTCATGTATAAATTCCAAAGTGGATAATGTGAAAAAGGCTTTTTTTCTGTCTGGAATTTGGTTCAAATCCATTTCTAATTAGCCTCATTTTGAATCTACCATCTTAATCCCCCTTTTTTTCTGCTTTATCACATGTATCCCCTAATTTTGTCATTCAACACTGGGATGTTTCTGCCCTTAACAGGTTGTCCTTCACTTTAATATTTAGAAGATTTTATAGCTCAAAGTGACTCCAGAAGCAGCTTTGAGAAATATATTGCTTACATCAGATAGGTGTTACAATGATTGACATTATATTCAGGTTTTATAATTAAAGGATTATGTGGTATGAATTGATGATCATTTGATAGGTTGCATATACATCCCTTAGTAAAATACAAACCCATAAAACTTAAGTTCAGTTAAAAAAATTACCTTGCAAAAATGTGGTGTCAAATGATTAAAGAACAATTTTTACAGTGAGGTCTTACTCTCATCCAGACTGCCTTTTATGCTTCTAATATTTAGATGTAGACAGCTTAATGTCTCAAAGTGACTCTGTACTTAAGTATGACTTTTCACTTTAGCATGAAGTGCAATGTATTTTTCTTACAGAAATAACTAAAGGAAAAAATGTCTTGAGTTTTAACTTTAGCTAACCTCTTATATACAGTTGTCATTACCCACAGAGAATGAGAAGTGTGAAAAGATTTTGTATTAATTTTAATTTGTCCTATAAACAAGCTGTACATAAGACTTTGAAAGAAGTTTCTTACTTTCCCCATGGTATCTGTTTTTATTTCTGCAGCCTGTCCTCTCTGTGTCTCATGGAATAGGACCTTGAGATCTAAGTAGTGACTATTTAACACATATACCATAAATAACCTAATGTTATTTAATCTCAGTGCTGATATTTAAATAGACCTGTTGACAATTCGTTTGATATATATAAAGCTATAAATACATTTTACTGAAAGCTCTTAACAATTTTTTATAAATCTCGATTTTGTAGCAGAAAAGATACACTCCTCCAAATTGAAAATATCTAAGCACAATTAGTATGTTTATGTGGTGGCAGAGATTGGAATTAAAAGTGTTTATTTTTTTACCCAAATATTGTCTATTTTTTTACGCTATATTGATTTTTGTGAAGAAATTGTTTTAAGAATTTTTTTCAGATATTTTGAAATTACGTATATTGAAAATAAGATAATTTTGTGAAGAGTTTATACAGTCTAATAAGATCCTTTTCTTAATCTGTTGTAGCCTAATACACTACAGTAAAACGTTATTGTAATGGGAGTTTAGTTTTCCAGACAAAATGTAAGATCTTTGTCATGTTTTAACAGTTCGGTATCTATCTCTATTTAAAATTTGGCAGATCACAATATGATGAGAATGAACATATATTTATGGAGAGGGAATGGAAGACATGCTGATTCCTGGAAATCATTCAAACCTCAAAAAAGGGTCAGGCCCAGGGTGCCCATTTCCTTAATTAAAAATCTAGTTAATCTATCTCAATGTCTCTCTCATTCACATTACAGTGCCAAACAATGTCAGACCAGTTTCTCCTCTTTTTTTACAGATAGATGATACAAGTATGAATCCACTACTGTATGAATATTAATGTCCCATCTCATTGGCTATTCTTAGGCCCTGTTTTCTGATCTTCTACTCAGTGGTTTTAAAATACAACCAAATTGTAAAAAATAAGTCTTCATTTGACAAGCAGAAACAGTTTTTAATTTTATAGGGAAGGGAAAAAAAGCTAAACAGTCTGTCCATCCCTCAGAGTGGTGATGTAGAGCCAAGCTCCATGGGGTTGCTGACTGGATTTATTGTATGTCACACAGATCAAAAGTAAGTGTAGACCACTGAAGAATCTTGATACCCAGCTGGGTAGGATGGTTTGTGAGTGTAACAGACAGTGTGCCACAGCACAATACTTCTGCTTGCCAAGTTAATTAAGTTAGGATTGAATGCCCATGGATAAGAGATAATAATATCAGCCACATACAAAGGATATGTGATATGGTAGATGAGGTTTATAAGAACTGCTTTGTCTCTCTGACAGGGAGACAAAAATGTGCTGCAGTTAAACTCTGAGAGATGGGACTCCTGCCATACTCAAGAACATGCATTTTTTAGATTGCATTTTTTTTTTTTTGCTTATATTATTTCTGTTTCCCATTTAATAAAAAAATCCATGCCTTTGAGCTATAAGCAAGGGAAATGGCAAAAAAGGTGACAAGCCCAGAAAACTGCCAGAGGTGAACTTTTCAACTCCCAGCAACATCTGAAAGCAGGCTGTAAATAGGATTATTTTTATTAGACTGCTGTCTGCTGCAGCCATTCTTGTTAAGGACCTGTCACTCTTCCTGTTGTGCACAGTGGAGTGACGGGAGGCCCACTGCTTGGGGACCCAATGTGGCCCCCCGCTGCCACTCATCATTCAGGTGGAACTGTCCCTTTGAGTCAATAACAGTGCCTGTCTGAAGCATATAATAGGATTTCAGCATGCTTCACTGAGGATGGGCAGGTCCTTTCAACAGTGGCCCTTTCAACACCAAGACCCATTCCCCCCATCTCTGTTTCTCCAGTGAGTTGAGGCATGCACCAGCATCTCACCTTCTCAACCACCATAGTGGTTAAGGCCTTCTGTTAATGAGATTTTTTTTCCCTCTTGCCTACAAGTCCAGTTCCTGGACCACAGGAAGCTTGGAGAAGACAATGCTCAGTCTGGGTTGAGTCTTGAAAGTGTTTCCAAGGTCTGGGACGCTGGTGTGTAAGGTGAGATGTAAAGATGAAACTGTTGTCAGAAAAGAAAAAGTATTATGGTGGTCTGCACTTAAAATTTATGGATATAAAAAGGAGCAGATGAGTCATGGAAATAAGGAAAGATCACTGATGGGATCTTAGTGGAAAGGCCAAAAAAATTTTTTGTAGGGAGCACCTACTATCGTAGCTCATAGTCGGTAAATATAGAAGACTGCATCTGCAAGTCAGCATGAGTCTAAAGAGAGAAGAAAGCTTCTGTGAAAGTAAAGTTCTCTCCACTGGAATCTGAAATTCATATATGTATATACACACAAATATATATACATATTTTCTAGCACTTGCAGGTCCAGTTTCTTCAAACACCTCTAGTTTCTGTAAAAACCCATCTCAGCTGGCAACCCAGCTCAGACTACAGGAGGCTGGATATCTGACTGTGCTCACCCCATGGATTTTACTCTGCCTAAATAATCCTATCTTTCACAGGATGATTTGAGTCAAATCATGAATGATGATGGACAAAACAATGCTAAAGTTTTGTTCTTGATAAATATTTCAGTAAACAATCAAACTGCATTAACTGAAATATTTTCCAAGTATGAGATAACTGGAATTCCAGACACAATGTAGCAAAAGAGGGAAGATGGAAAGCTGTGGGACAGACTTGAAAGAAGACCCAACAGTCAGATTTTCCTCATGGATGCAGCTCTGACTCTTCAAAGGTGTGTATATATTTGTGTCAGTGACAAGTACAAGTTTAAACATGTTTTTAAAATGTTATATACATTTAGGTTGTTCTTCTGTTACTTTCGGTTAGCATTACTAAAGCATTACTGAATTCAATGGCTTCATAAAAATATTTATTCTGGACATATCTTGCAGGAATCCCTCACAGCAATACAGTTCTAATACCTTTTATTATTTCCTTTCTCAGAGAGATTTACAGGAGTGCAAATCTTTCAAAACATACAAACAAAAATCCATTAAAAAGATATTACAATAGGTATTATTTTTCATGATATGATTACACTTAATCTGTTTAAGGACAAGCATACTATTTGGAAAATTATAGTCTTAGTCCAGTCACTTTCATGATAAAATTCCTATTTATATTCCTGACTGCCATCTCCTATGACTTCAAGTGGTTTTTCTCAGTTTGCATGCTAGAAATCAGCATCTATACAGAAGATCAGATTCAGATTCATTCCTGATTTATCTCCAATGATGCACAAAAATGTAGAAAAAATCCATTATAAAACTAGGTTAAAAAAATAAAAATAAGAGACATAGCATGAGGCAGATGGAAGGTAAATCCCAAAGACCTGATTGTCATTTATATTAAGGCAGAATAAAGAAGTTGTGAGTGAGAACACCAGACAGACTATGTTTCAGTTTATTTATAGCTAAGTATATGTTGTAAATTTTTGGTTTGTTTTTGAGGTGTGGGTTCTCTTTTGTTTGTGAGAAATTATTTCTTGCATTAGCATGAGTTGTATTTTTTGAGGACTATGTGAAAGATTCAGTGTTGAACTGATTTTACAAATCCTTCAGCTCTCCGGGATTCACTGATTTCTGAAAGGACTCATCTATCTCTTAATCACAATCCTTGCAGTCACTGACTATTATGAGAGGGTCAAGCTCACTCTGAGAGAAGTGAATATATTAAATTAAGATATAAAAGAGATTAGACAGCTCAGGTTAATTGTGTTTTCATTTTCTTAAGAATTTATCAACTCTGTAAAATAAATCTCATTATGGTTTTGCTTAATAAAAGAAATCGGGACATTGCGTGATAGTGGCAGTCATTATCATCAGATTTGAAAACAAGAGCAGAAGAGCAATTCTTTCCAGTTGGAATTAAAACCCAGTGTCTGCATTTGACACTTTTTCTACAAACTCCCTCTGTTTCTTTATCTTCTTTTTCTGTTACTATTCCACAAGAGATCTTGTCACTCCTGCATACACCATCACCAAGAAAAAATCTTCATGTTTGTTGAAACTACTGTTGAAGTGTTTTCTTTTCCTGGCCTTGTAACACATTTCTTGTAACTGCGTTAGAGACAAGCCAGCATCCTTATGTGAAATAGTCTTTCTGTGGGAAGAGGAGAGGATAATAATAATAATTCGATACAATATCTCCTTGATATCTGAAACAGAGGAGATACCAGAGCATCAGCACCTTCCTCATGCTGTAGCCTGGCTACAACTCATTGCATGTATTAAAATGAGGCTGTTGTATTTTACAAACACATTGGGACAGCACCAGAAGTACTTAAGCAGCTGTTACAGGACTTTCCCTCATGTTGTAGCTTGCCAGTAAGAGGTGGTACATGGTACAGCCATGTACATCTTATATTTCCTCACAGGAATGCTAGGTGCACTTACTTTTGTGGGTGAGCCTGATTTGATTTTATTTTCTATGTGAGCTGAAACCCAGAGCACTGACTCTCATTCAAAAAAGCCAGTAACAGCTCCCAGGTTACTCAGCCAAGATCACTGGGGACAACTGGTCTTACTTCATAAGATGAAGCACCACATTCTCCCTTGCATTATACATTATACTAACTATAATAAAATACATATTTAGTGCTATTTAAACTGTTGTAGAAAGTGCTGGGGAGGAGGCTGTGCAATCCTCATTATAGTGACTGAGTGTTTACAACAGCAATCTTTTTAGCAATAATGAATTTCTTCATGTGAATGAGGGTTCCCCAGGGTAAAAGGAGTATCCAGCAATCAAGAGCCTTGAATTTCCTTTGTGCTCATTAGAATGAAAAAACAACAGCAAAAAATACCTGAAAAAAATCAAAACAGAACAAAATTAAACAGCATAAAAAGCCAATAAAAAAGACAAACCAAACCAAAATAAAACAAAATAATTAATCAAGAACAAAGACCAAAAAAACCCTCCAAAAAACATAACTCCTTCCCCCCCTGCCCCCACAAAAAAAGAAAAAATAAAAAAAAGGAAAAAACCCAAACAACACAATTAAAAATCCCAAACACAAACCAAAACCAAATCTTCATGGGGGCTGGGGGTAGAACCAAAACAACACAAAAATCCAAGTAACAAAACAAGGTGTCAATCTGAACACCAGAAGCCTGCTTCTAAAGTGCAAAAGCTTTCCAAGCACTCCATGCTTTCCATTTTGGAGAAGATAAAATATGAACTGATTTGGAATCAATTAGTTCAGTCTTTACTAATCTTCCTTAAGTTCAGTCTTCCTTCTCCAGTCACCCAAAGGGCACTTCACAAGTGGTACTAGAATGGGATGCTTCCAAATCTCAAACAATCTGAATTAATTTTGAGCAAAGTCCGGTGTTCCTCATACATTCTCAAAGGAGTTTAGAGTAGACTGTCAGCATCACAAAGCTAAACCAACCTATCTCAAATATATTTTTTTATCAATAAATGACCATCTGTGAAAAATTATGTTTTGGTTTTTTTTTTGTTAGCTTAAAGTGAATGTAAAGATACACTGGAATGAGAAACTAACATATTATACATAGCCCTAATTAAACAGAATTTTTCATGATTGTAGAAAAACAGGACATGATCTGAAAAACATATTCTGCTGCTGTCTGATAAAAACAGTGGTATGGAGTTTCAAAATTTCAGTAAGAAGAACTGGAGAACAAGAAAGCCTTCGTTTTGACAGTGTTTTCACGACTTTACTTCTGAGTAAAAGTATTTCAAATAATTAAAAAAAAAAAAACCTAAAAATGTTTTATTATATTTGTCACTGGGACAGTTTTAAATAATCACTGTTTATAAGTGTTTAGTAAGTGCTTAATAACTGTTGATTGTGCAGTTGAGATTTTTCTCATGGTTAACGTTAGTCACTTAGTTTTTTTCTGAATTTGGAAAAGAAAAAAAAACCCAAAAGGTCCTTTGTGCTTTTGATAGTAGTAACAATTACATAAGTTTGGGGCTATTTAACTTCCTTACTATTGCAAGTGGGTTTTATCAACAGTTTCCTGGATAGAAACAAAGGTCATCTAAATGGAAAAGATTTCCTTCCTCCCCTCCCCCCTCAAGATTATTTGTGGATTTTGTTTTCCAGTACAGTAACAAGTTTCTTCTGATTTTTCACTTTTAAAGTGGCATCTTCTTGGAAAAATAACACTTACTTGCCTAGAAATTTAGAATGTACAAATTACAGCTGACTTTCTGACCATAGTGTTAGAAAGGGGGTTGGATTCTCTCTTCTCACCCTCACCAGGAAACAAAAAAATCACTCAAGTATTACTCATTTTTACAGCCAGAAAAACCATTTGTATAACTAGGCAAAAGAGACTCAGTTTTGAAAAATGACACTGAGCATGACTGAAAGATAAATTCTCAGAGGAACAGAAAGAGAAAAAGACACAGAAAGACTTTAAAAGTGTGTAGGAACTTTTCATGTCATGCATTTCTATTATTTTATGGCCTGGAGCTACAAAGCAATGTTTGTATTTCAACAAAAGAGCAGAGGACAGACTACTTAAGCTAAATATCAGTTTCTACTTGCTTTAGGGGCCAGCAGCTATAGTCGCCCATAAATGCTTTGTAATAAGGAGGCTCATCAATCCACGTGACAATCCTTCACTTTCAGCAGCTGTAAGAATAGGCCACACTTACAGTGGGGTTTAAAGCACATTGCTTAAGTAATTTCATCAGGGTGATCTGAAATTTTATTTGTTTTCCTGTATTTCAACATTAGTAAAATAAAATTATTTAATGAAAACTTCTTTTCTTCTAAATATTTTATGCCCAGAGATAACAAACTACTTCTGAAAGTATTTGCATATAATCTAACAATGCAGAGGTGCTGTCCTGGAGTGTTGCAAGACTATTAGGAAATCATATGGAAGAGAGGGTCTTTTAATCAGTGTTGATTACCTTCATCAGCTAAGTGTGGCCTGTGAGCATGGTTGTTGGTTGATCTACCCAGCTTGGACATACAGGAATTGTGGTAGGAAATGACAGGAATTCAAAAAATCATAGGCTGTTAGGGTCTGGAAGAGAACTCTGGAGATCATCTAGTCCACCCCCCTCCTAAAGCAGGATCACCTGGGGCAAGTCACACAGAAACACATCCAGATGGGTCTTGCAAGTCTTCAGAGCAGACTCCACAACCCTTCTGGGCAGCCTGTTCCAGTGCTCCGTCATCCTTTTATTAAAGGGATTTTTTTTTCTCATGTTGAGGTAGAACTTCCTGTGTTTCACTTTGTGTCCCCTCCTACTATCACAGGGCACCACTGAAAAGAGACTGTCCCCTTCATAAACATTAATTAGACCTCTTCTCAGCCTTCTCCACACTAAACAGCCCCAGATCTCTCAGCTTTTCCTCATAAGAGAAGATGTTCCAGTCCCCTGATCACCCTCCTTAGGACTCCCTCTAGTACATCTCTGTCCCTCTTGAACTGGAGCCCAAAACTGCACACAGTACTCTAGATGTGGTCTTACTAGAGTGTAGTAGATGGTGAGGAGAACCTCTTTCAACATGCTGGACACACTCTTCTTAATATACCCCAGGATTACATTTGCCTTCTTGACCACAAGGGCATGCTGCTATCCCATGGATAACTTTTTGTCCACCAATACTTCAGGTCCTTCTCCATGGAGCTGCTTTCCAGCAGGTCAACGCCTAACCAGTATTTGGTCATCATGCTACTCCTCCCCAGGTGCAGGACCCTGCACTTATACTTGTTGAACCTCATTATGTTTTGGGTTTGATTTTTTTTTTCCCTAAAGTGTGAATAATGGATGAAGCACTGGTCAACAATATTCTTTCTGAAGGTATCTTTCTGACTTTTTAAAGTATTTTTGGTTTTGTCTTCCTTTAGTCTTCAGTCTTAGGGTGTCCTTTTGTGGAAGTCCCTTCATCCTTTGGTTCTGACTCTCTGTGCTTTTTCTCTGCTTTCTTGAGTGTGTATATATGTTACCAACCATTAAGCCTTTGTTTCTTCCTCAAAACTGTTGTGTAGGCCATAACATCATGTACGAGTGATACAGCTTAGCACTGTATTCAGTCATACAAGAAACTAAAACTTAATTCTTTCAGTCATCAGCGGAATAGTTAGATGGGAGCCAAGCAGTTATCCAGGTAGAAGACTTTGCAATAACTCTTGCAGCCACTTCAGAATTGACACTGATGGCTCTAAAAGATTTGATGATGCTGATCTATCAACATTGTATTTTAGTGAAAGAGGGAGCAAGCCATAAAAATGACAAAGAGATTACAGTGAAGAAGGTTGCTGAAAAATAGGGGTGAGTGGAGGAAAGACTAGAATACAGAGTGCAAACTTCATTGGCTAAAGTATGGAAGAAATTGGTATACCTATAGTTGCCTAACGGATGCTATTCATATAGAAACTTTTTCAAGAATCTGGGGACAGTAAATTAACTTTCAACAAATGTAAATATGCAAAGTAAATCTAATAGGAAAGGAAGACATGCATGATGAAAAGAAGGCTGAGAATTTTTTCTTCTTTCTTAACTACAACAACATATCATTCTTCACTCAAGACACGTTCTGATCCTCACATTACCTTGACTGTAATTTGCTCCTCTTGGTATCATTAAGTCAGTGTGCAGTGCCCAGTGGTCTAGATACCATTGTTGTCTTCAGTCAATGCACTCATTACTCCTCATAGGTAGTGTCGGAGGAAATCATGGAGTGTCTCTTGGCTAAAATATCTGCAAATTCTCATTTTCTTTCATTTACTCCAACATTTCCTTCATTAGTGTTGTCTTGCCCTGTTGTTCACAAATTTGTCTCTGATAAAGACATGTCCTCAGGCCCTGAATAGGCTTCTCTGCTAGGCTCCCAGGCATGGCACAGACATTTTTGAGTATGAACTACAGTAGCCTGCAAATATCATAGGGATTCAGGATATCTCACTTTGATGCCTGCATTTAAGCCTGATTTTCACTTTAACATACAAAACTAATCTATGCTTATGCTGGAGAAATGACAGTTTGTGATTTTCCTGGATGTGTCTTAGTTCTTAAATGTCTTTTTTTTTTTTTTTTCATGCCTCCAACTTTAGTGATTCAGCCAAAATTTTGTCCTCATTGAAAATCAAGTGAGAACTGCTTTTGTCTCCACAACATCTTCTTTTCTGTGATTTGTGGAGTCATCAAGAGCAGAAATACTAATTTTCCAAACATCAATTATGTTTTTGTTTTCGTTCAGTTAAGATCTATACAAGCTTATTAATTTACACAATTTAATTTGAGCCCTAACAAAAGTGGTGATGATAAAATAATAATGTTAACAGCTGCCAAAAGTAATTGAGGTTTTATATAAACGAGATAAGAACAAACCTTTAGATACCACAGTGGAATTAATTAAATGGAAAGACAAAAAGAAAAGGATGAGAGGACCAGAACCCTTCCTACTTAGGGAGAAAAAAAAAAAAAAAGAAAATATTGTTTAATTCATCATCATAGTCTTTTGTGTCTTTTAGCATTCAGTGTAAGTTATTTTTCAGAAACAGACTACAAATGAAAGGAAGAGACTGGAATATGAAACTATGCTAAACAAAAAAATCAGACAGTAAATAGGAAAATGAGAAACAGAATTACAGGTGCAAAGTAATTATTATTGTGTCACAGCATTTCAACTTCTAACCATTTTATTCCTGCATAGTCTATCAAAGGGATCAGCATTTGGCTTGCAGAGCCACTGATGTTCTCAGGGTCTCTGCATTCATTAGAATTTAGTACTGTGAGATTTTGCTTTGCTTTTTTTTTTCTTAGCCTCTTTTATTCCATTTAACAAATTATGGTGGAAATACTTGCATTGAAACACTGCCTAGGAAGGTAAACCACACCAGGATATGATACTTTTTATTGATCAGTTACAATTTTATTTTAAAATCTATTATTTTCAGTCTCTAGAACATAAAATAATATTTGTATATGCAAAGTCTATGTGAAAATTTCAAATTCTGAAAGGCTTACAAGGCTTTTGCTATAGATAAGCCCTAGAAAATACCATATGAAATAGTGATGACATATCCATCTCACTAAAACTGGAATAAAAATACACGGAATTTCCATCAGGAGAAACTGCAAGGATACACCTTTAATGAAGCAAAGAACTGTAGTCATACCATGGTCACAGGTCATGCCTGAGACTTAAGGTACCTTAATATGAGGATTAGCTATAAGGCAATACAGCATAAACTTGTTTGCTACCATTATAAAAAAAGACTTTATTTAAAGGACGAATTACAACATTATGAGCTAAGCATCTCCAAAGACTCATCTCTCTGACCTATTTCTCTCCATTGACAAGAAAGAGCCTAGGGTGGACAGATCAGCTTTAGGCAGCTAACGTTTAGATATCTCAAGTGAGGCAAGACAAATCCCAACCATAAAATTTTTGTGACGTGCATGGACATAGATCTACAAAGCAATCGGGGAACCATCAAGAAAGGTGACATGCTGAGTGGGGGGCCTGCTTCTGATGTCTGGTGGTGAAGGTGGATGGATGGCAAGCTGAGCAGCTCCTGGGCTGCGGTTCTTAACGTGAGGATGGGGACAGAGGGCCTCTGCCTTTACAAGACCTACCTGGAGTCTGGTCCAGTTCAGTGGTACTAACAGTGAAATTTGTTAATTAAGTAGGTTGATAGACAGGCACCTGTTCTATGAAGGAAGGCTGAGAGAGTTAGGGTTCAGCCTGGAGAAGAGAAGGCTCTGGAGAGACCTTGGAACACCTTCCAGCCCCTGAAAGAGCTGCAGGAGAGCTCGAGGGAGACTGGAGAGAAAGCATGTAGTGATAGGATGAGAGGTAATGTTTTCAAATTGGAAGACGGTAGACTAACACAACTAACTAAATATATTGTTGTTGATAGTCACTCTTTGAAAACCTGTTAGATTTGTTCAAGGGAGTCTTAAATTGATCAGTGCTTGACCATGATGCTAGCAGATGGGATTAATTACCTCAGTCCTTCCCCTTGAGTTCTTATGCTTTCCCTGCTGTATCTGTTCTTGGTGTCTGCTGGCAAGATTACAGGTAATACTGTAAATATAAATTTGGATACTATAAATCAATTCTTATGCATTTAACTCTTTTTTTCAAGGCTACTCCCTGTAAATATTACTCTCCCTCTCTTTTCACAACTTCAAATCTAATTTTTACCAAATAAGATTGTTAGAATAAGCTCTAATTTTATATGTTCCCAAGACACATACATAAATCAGTTTGAAGGAAAGTATAAAACCAGTATGTGTTAACCCAATCAGACTTTCAAAATTGAATCAATGTCTTTTGTTTTGCTTTCAAGTTGATACTGTTGGTTATTCTTTTCTTCTTTGCTTATATTTTAATGCAGGACTTCTGTTGCTGATTAATGACATTCTAAAAGGAGTTACTCTTCTACTATGACAGTATGAGAAATAAGAAAAATATTGGAAAGGGGATGGAGTGTACCTTAAGCAAGGTAACTTAGATGATATGAGGCTGAGTGGGGAGGCTGATGCACCAAAAGGCTGTGGTTCTGTCCCATGAGTTCTGGACAGGCTGGAGAGATGGGTAAAGGCAAACCTCATGAATCACAGAATCAAAGAATTACTTAGGCTGGAAAAGATCATCTAGTCTAATCTCATCCTAATCTTATTATCCTATTCCTGATGACCCACCACTAAACCATGTCCCCAAGCACCACATCCAAGTGATTTTTAAACACATTCAGGGACTGAGACTTAACCACCTCCCTGGGGAGCCTGTTCCAGTGGTTAACAACCCTTTCTGTAAAGAAGCTTCTCTTGATATCCAACCTAAATCTCACCTGCATCTTGAAGCCATTTCCCTGAAGTTCAATAAGGACAAGTGTATAGTCTTATGTCTGAGTAGAATAACACCAACCACCAGTAACAATTGGGGGATGTCCTGATAGAAGCAGTTCCATGGAAGAAGAGTCCTAGTGGACAGTAAATTCTCCGTGGGTCAACAATGTTCCTCTTGTGACCAAGAGAACCAGTGGCATCCTAGGGTGCATCAGGAAAAGTGTGTCCAGAAGATCTTAGGAGGTTCTCCTTCCCCTTTCACTCTACCCTGGTGACACCACACCTAGAATACTGTATCCAGTTTTGGGCTCCCCAGTTCAAGAGCGACAGGAATCTACTGGAGGGAGTCCAATGGAGAGCTATGAAGATGAAAGGAACATCTCTCCTAGAAAGAAAGACTGAGAGGACTGTTTAGCCTTGAGAAAAGCAGGTTGAGAGGGGATCTTAATAATGTCTATAAATATCTGAGGAATGGTGTCAAGAAGAAGGGGCCAATCTCTTCAATGGTGACCAGAAATACAACAAGGAGTAATGGATATAAGCTATAACATAGGAAGTTCTATCACAACATTAGGAGAAACTTCTTTACTGTGAGGATGAGCGAGCCCTGGCACAGGCTGCGCAGAGAGGTTGTGAATTCTTCTTCTCTGGAGATTTTCAAAATCTACCTGTATGCATTCATGTGTGGCCTTCCCCAAGTGATCTTCCTTTGTCAGGGGGTTTGGACTAAATGATCTCTAGAGTTCTCTTCCAGCCCCCTAATATTCTATAATTCTATGATTCATTTCCTATTAAATTAATGCAATTTTCCTATTTCTATATGAATTTCCATCAAATACACTGTATCTTTTGTATGCCCATGTCACATGAGCATTTGGGTCCCAACAGTCAAAATGTTGAACACTGAATTTGTTAGCAAAGTGAAAATTAAACATGGGCATTTAGTCTCCTGTTTGGGTTTTGGTCTTATTCAAAACCACATTTCCAAAAGAAATAAGGTGTGAAAAGTGTAAATCAAAGCTCAAAAAAGAAATAAGTTGTGAAAAGTGTAAATCAAAGCTCAAAAAAAGGTTTGCTTAAAGCTTTGTGTTATTGAAACTTGGGCAAAACCTGACACAGTGTTATATAAGTCTATTAAGTCTATTAAGATAAAAAACAAAACAGACATTATTGAGGTATTACACAGAAAAAATGGAGTCCTTGACTTCCACTACATGTTGTAAAACCTCTAAAATCAGACTGATATCAGGTACTATTTACTTTATATATCTGTCTTTCTGCCAGCAGCTGTTTGCATTTTCAAGATTATTTCAATCTTATCATTTAAACTATAGCTCATAATCCCCTTTTTCCAGTACACTTGACAGGAAGACAGTGATATGTCTTTGTTACATATACAGTGGAGTAGCAATGGTTCAAATAAAAGCTCACAGTTCTTTGGCTGAATTCCTGGTAATTTAGGGAGAGTAAAACCCAAGTGTGAAAAGAGGATTTAACTGTTTTGCACCTATTTCAGAATAATGCAATAAATTCTTTTTCTTTTCTTTTTCTTTTTTTTTTTTTTTTTTTTTCCCCACTTTATATGCTGATCTCTTACTTATTCTTTATTAGCAAAAAAAAAACAAACCCAACCCTTTTATATTCTATTACATTTTCATTCTCACTGCTTTGGATGAGACAAAATTGGCTTCTTTTCCCTACCCTTAAAGTAGATTTTCTCAAAACTACAAAAGTAAACTTGCTATATTATACTGAACTGGTCACATCATCACTTATGTATTTACCTTCTTCTAAATGACAGTGAAGCACACCACACACTAGTATGAAAAGTTAAAGAA